>OY796887.1:26605143-27805143 GCA_963680785.1 Diplosoma virens
GGTTTAATATTAGTAATTTCAGAGAATAAGGAATAAATGTTTTTAAAATTCAATTGTACCAAACTTGTGAAAAATTACAAAATTTGCGGGGACATGACCGAAATAAAGTTTTTAAATAGCAAAGAAATGGTGCTTCAACATAACTGTATTGCTGTCTTTCAAACCAATTTTATTTTACGTGACAATAGCTTCACCTCCGAAGTGTTTTTATACACCTCGCCAAAGCTTCATTACTTGAAGTTCGAAAAACACTTGTTTAAAAACTAGTTTTATTGAACAATACAGTAAGCAGAATAATGCATTTTTAAACTTAAACTGTTATTCTATTTTCATAAAAATTTTGTTTAAGCAATTTCCCACTTGTAAAAGAAATCTTAACATTTCAACGTAATCTCACTCTACGAACGTTTTGTTCGTTTTTGAATCCTAATCAAAAGAACTGGATTTAAACATTAACAGACCAACAAACCAACCAAGAAAAGAACCGTCAAAAATTCACACGTTTCACCGTTAAAAATAATCACACTTTTGAAGAAATAAAAACAAGAATCCTTTTAAAATTAAAAATTAAAAAATGAACTAAAAACAGACACGTGAATGTCAACAAAAATAAGAAAAATAGTTATGAAATTATGGATTGATGATGACGACATGGAGGAAAAAACACAAGAAAATAATCAAAAATGACAAAGATAGTGTTGAAAACGAGAATAACAGGAAGAAGAAGAACTGTGATTATGACGCAAAGTTCAACAGTTGACTTGAGAAATAGATTTATTGCTGTTATGATACAAAAAACTGGGTAAAATAGACAACACTGTGGTTTAAGTAAAGCTTTTCATGACGATCTGTGTATTTTTCAAGGTTTGTGCATGAACTTTTGCTTACAAAAGCAATAAAAACACTATTCTTTTATAAAAAATTTTCCAAATCATAACTTTTATCTAACATTTCACCATCAAACAAACTTATAAATCACGTTAAAAGAAAATTTTTAACAAATTATGATAATTTTTTCATAAAGACAACAACACGTAAAGTCAAGAGAATTTTTTTAAATAAAAATGTAACAGATCAGTTGAAAACATAAAAATTGATATGCTCTACAGTTACGTGCATAATAGTTTAAAAAGAGTAGGTTTGTAAAACAAAATACACAAATTGTGATTTCAAATTGAAAAATAAAAAAGATTTTTAGGTTAAAAAAAAAATTCTAGGTAAAATTCCTAATGAAACGTGAACAAAGTAAAATGTAGGTTTGTTTCGAAAAGTTTGCTTGTGAAAAGGTAAATGTTTCTGATTTTTTGAGGCACAAACGGTTTCAACTAGTTAAAATTTGTAAGGTTGACTGATTTTTATCATAAAATTAATTTAAAGCATCACATTTAGGTTACATAATGAATAAACAGTTGCTAAAAACAGATATTGATTTGCAAATCGAACAACTTTTAACGCCAAATTTGCTATTTTTCAATCAAGACGGTTTCAACTTGAGAAAATCTTGTGAAATGTTGTCATGCTAAACACCTTTTAATACAAAGTAGATTGAAAAAACTTAGGTTACAAGATGAAAAAACTTTTAAGTCAAAAATTGATATCTTTTCATGAAAAGATGAGTCTAATAAACTTGATTAGTCAACTTTTTGTTAGTTTACTTTGAAATGTTTGTATTGTTACTTAGTATTGAAAACAAACGAATTGATATTTAGTTAAAACCTTTCATGCGACTTTTTTCACTTTGGAAAGAAAAAAAACTAAGTAAAATGAGAACCGTGCAAAAATCGAAATATTTGCCTCTGTACAACAATTATAACAAAGAGTTTGACAAAATTACAACATTTGCGCAATTAAGAAAGCAATATTGTGACAAAAAATTTGAGATTGAATTGTTGCTATGCGTTAAAAATAGCAAAAATCTAACACAAATTAGAATTTTTTAGGGTTTGGTTCTAAAAACTAATAAACTCCTGCAACGAAGAAACGTACACTTTTCAGGAAAAATTTTTTTTTAGATTTTTTAAGCAAGCTAGTGTTTTATAACTTTAAACTGTAAGACACTTGGAAAAAAGGTCGGCCTTTCAAAAAGTTAAATTTTTTTACGTAGAAGGAATTTACTGTTTCCATACTAAAACCTTTACAATGTGAGGCTCTTGAGAGAATTTTTAAATAGTGATAATTTTAAGAACCTGAACACAAAACCTCCGTCTGAAAAATGTATAAAATTATATTCGTGGATCAATTTTTAATATCAATTAATGAAGTTTTTGGTTAATACGTTTATTTGGAAAAAGAAAAACTAAAGTATTTTTGGTTAAACTAGTGCAATAATTTAAAACTTGACCACAAAACGTTGTTGCGGAAAATGAAATTTAAAAGTTTAATTTTTAATATCCGTATACGTTTTCTTTGACATCGTTGATGTCCAAACCTTTTTCTTAGAGGTTAGCAACGTTCAAGATAAAAGAGTGAATTTATTGGTTTCTTTATTTGTGTTTGTTACCCCAAGCAAAACCGTATCCTGAAAGCAAATTTTTAGGTATTTTTTAAAAAAATCCTGCTTTTTGAAGAGTTTATTTTTAGATTTCGAACTAGTCAATAAGTTAATTAAATAATTTCAGCTTGGTTTGTTTTCATTTAGACATAAAAACTATTTGTGATAGGACTTGATAGAATAAATCTTAATATATTTTTAAAATACAACTGATTTTTCTTGGAATTGATCTTACTTATACAAAACTTTTTAAACTTACGTTGATCTTATTTGATTTCAAATTTTATGTTAAGTTTAGAAAATTTAGTTGGTAAAATGAATTAAAATGTTCAGTTTTATGATGAATTTTCTTATTAAAAGTGAAAAAATGTAAAACTTTTTAACGTAAACAGTTGCCATTGACTGGCGATTAAACTAAGTCGGTGTTTTGAAATCAAATTTTTGGGTCAAGCTTGTAATAAAATTTCTTTTTACATACGGTTGTTAAAAAACTATAAAAATCAAGGTGTATCATAGAAATTTTCACTTACTCTATTTTTACCCTGGAAATTAAGGTAACCAGATTTTCAAACTCCGATCATGAATATGTCAGGAAAAGCAATACGCTATGAACAGGATACGGCCAGCTTCTGTGTAAGAGAGAGAATTTGACGCAATTATCAAAAGCATATGGTCACGCTTGCAGAGATTACGGGTAGCTATTTTATTATTAAAAGTTTATAAAAATGACCAAAAGATTAAACACATTTAAAACTGAATTCATTTTTGAAACAATTAAAATATTAACACTAGAAATTAAATTCATACAACATAAAAATAGTAACTATGTTTGAATTTGATTTACTAAATAATAAAGAAGAAAGACGAATTTTTTATTATGAAACATCTGTTTATTGAACACGAATAACCTATCAATAAAAATTTTTATTTAAAACTTTTAAGAATTACTTTGACTGCGAATAAAAATCGAGGTTGTCAAGAAAAAAAATTCAACAAGGGTGTAACAAAAAATCAAGCTTGTCTAGAAAAAATTGAAGATAAGTATAATAAAAATCAAGGTTGTCAAGAAAAAATTGAGGTTAAGTATAACAAAAATCGAGGTTACCAAGAAAAAAATTAAGCATAGATATAACAAAATCGAGTTTGTCTAGAAGAAATTGAGGTTAGGTATGACAAAAATCAAGATTACCAAGAAAAATTAAACAAAGTTATGACAAAAATCGAGGTTGTTAAGAAAAAATTGAAGATAGTTACGACAAAAATCAAGGTTATTTAGAAAAAAATTTGAGTTCAGGTATGACAAAAATTAAAATTGTTAAGAAAATTAAAGATAGGTGTGACAAAAATCGAGGTTGTTAAGAAAAAATTGAAGATAGTTATGACAAAAATCAAGGTTATTTAGAAAGAAATTGAGTTTAGGTATGACAAAAAATTAAAATTGTTAAGAAAAAATTAAAGATAGGTGTGACAAAAATTGAGGTTGTTAAGAAAAAATTGAAGATAGTTATGACAAAAATCAAGGTTATTTAGAAAGAAATTGAGTTTAGGTATGACAAAAAATTAAAATTGTTAAGAAAAATTAAAGATAGGTGTGACAAAAATCGAGGTTGTTAAGAAAAAATTGAAGATAGTTATGACAAAAATCAAGGTTATTTAGAAAGAAATTGAGTTTAGGTATGACAAAAAATTAAAATTGTTAAGAAAAATTAAAGATAGGTGTTACAAAAATCGAGGTTGACAAGAAAAAAAAAATTAAACAAAGTTATGAGAAAAATCAAGGTTACCAAGTAAAAATTAAACGTAGCTATAGCAAAATTGAGATTGCCGAGGAAAAAAAATTGAAGATAGTTATAAAAAAATTAAGTTTTTCAAGAAAAGTTAAACAAAAGTATAACAAAATCGAGGTTGTTAAGAAAAAATTGAAGGTGGGTGCAACAAAAATCAAATTTGTTTAGAAGAAATTGAGGTTAGATATGACAAAAATTCAAGGTTACCAAGAAAAATTGAAGGTAGATGTGACAAAAATCAAGGTTGCTTAGAAAAAATTAGGCAAAGGTTTGACAAAAAACAAGTTTGTTTAGAAAAAATTGAGCAAAATATAATAAAAACCAAATTTCTCTAGAAGAAATTGAGATTAGGAATGACAAAAATCAAAGTTACCAAGAAAAATTAAACAAAGATATGACAAAAATCGAGGTTACTGAGAAAAGATTAAATAAAGTTCCAAGGAAAATTGAGAATGTCAAGAAAAAAATTGAAATTAGGTATAACAATAATAAGGCAGTTTAGGAAAAAAATGCAAGATAAATATAGTAAAAATCAATATTATCAAGAAAAAATTAAGCAAAGGTATAACAAAATCGAGTTTGTACAGAAGAAATTGAGGTTAGGTATGACAAAAATCAAGGATGTTTAGAGAAAAAATTGAGGTTAGGTATGACAAAAATCAAGGTTACCAAGAAAAATTAAACAAAGTTATGACAAAAATCGAGATTGTTAAGAAAAAATTGAAGATAGTTATGACAAAAATCAAGGTTATTTAGAAAGAAATTGAGTTTAGGTATGACAAAAATTAAGATTGTTAAGAAAAATTAAAGATAGGTGTGACAAAAATCGAGGTAACCAAGAAAAATTAAACAAAGTTATGAGAAAAATCAAGGTTACCAAGTAAAAATTAAACGTAGATATAGCAAAATCAAGATTGTCGAGGAAAAAAAAAATTGAAGATAGTTATAAAAAAATTAAGTTTTTTCAAGAAAAGTTAAACAGCGGTATAACAAAATCGAGGTTGTTTAGAGAAAATTTTTTAAAAATAAACAAAAGGTATAACAAAAAGTCGAATTTATCTAGAAAAAAATTGAAGTTAGGTGTGACAAAAACCAAGGTTGCCTAGGGAAAATTAAGCAAAGGTTTGACAAAAACAAGGTTGTTTAGAAGAAATTGAAGATAGGAATGACAAAATCAAGATAAATTTTTAAAAATTCAACAAAAGTATAATAAAAATCGTGGTTGACAAAGAAAAGTTTGGAAAAAATTCAACAAGGTATAGCAAAAATCAAACTTGTTTAGAAAAAAAAAAATTAAATATAAATATCTAAAAATCAAGATTCTTAGAAAAAGTTTTGAAAAAGTGAACATAAGTATAACAAAAATCAAGCTCGCCTATAAAAATTTTAAAGATAGTTATAAAAAAATTAAGATCGATGAGAAAAAATTAAACAAAGTTATAATAAAAATCAAGGTTTTTTAGAAAAAAGTTTTAAAATTGAATAAAAGTATCTAAAAACCAAACTTTTTAGGGAAAAATTGAGAAAATGAACATAAATATAACAAAAATCAAGACAAATTTGCAATGTTCTTCTGATACCCTAGGGAAATCCCCATGGAAAAACTATTATTGACTTGATGTGTCCTGACTTGCCCTTTGCAGAAAATGGAGTGCTTAAAAACAGGAAACCAATTGAGAGACTTTTCTAATGCGCACTTAAAAACGGGAAATTGGTTAAAGAAATTTTCTATTGTACGCTTAAAAACAGGAAAAACTTTGCTTTATTGCTTTAAAATCTTGCAGAATGTCTTGAAATTATCTTATGTTTTGAAGTCTTGGACCAGAAACGAACTCAGGACTACTGCTGTTCTTAGGGTTTGGTTTAATATTATCTTGAGTAGGAGTCAAACTTAGGACCACCGTCTCTCTTAGGTTTAGAGATTGAATTATCTTGAGTAGGAGTCAAACTTAGGACCACCGTCTCTCTTAGGCTTAGAGATTGTATTGTCTTGGTAGGAATCCAACTCAGGACCACTGTTTCTCTTAGCATTAAGATTTCTTTTATCTTGGTTGGGGATCAAACCCAGGACTACTGACTTTCTTAAGGTTAGAGTTTATACTGTCTTGGGTGGGAATCTAACTCAGAACTACTGACTTTCTTAAGGTTAGAGTTTATACTGTCTTGGGTGGGAATCTAACTCAGGACTTCTGCCTTTCTTAAGATTTAAATATATATTATCTAGGGAAGGAATCCAACTCAGGCCTATTAATTTTCTTAAGGTTAGAGTTTATACTGTCTTGGGTGGGAATCTAACTCAGGACTTCTGCCTTTCTTAAGATTTAAATATATATTATCTAGGGAAGGAATCCAACTCAGGCCTATTAATTTTCTTAAGGTTAGAGTTTATACTGTCTTGGGTGGGAATCTAACTCAGAACCTTTCTTAGGATTAGGATTTACAGCTTCGCTGTCTTGGTTGGGGATCAAACTCAAGACTACTGGTTTTCTTAGGGTTAGGATTTACAGCTTCGCTGTTTTGGTTGGGAGTCAAACTCAGGACTTCTGTCTTTCTTAGGGTTTGGTTTTATATTATCTAGGGAAGGAATCCAACTCAGGACTACTGTATGTCTTAGGTTTAGGTTTTATATTGTCTTGGTTAAGAATTGAACTCAGGATCATCGTCTTTCTTAGGAATAGGAAAAAGAATAGAAATAGGATTAGGAATAGGAATAGGATTAGGAATAAGAGTAGGATTAGAAAAGGATTAGGAATAGGAATAGGATTAGGAATAGGAGTAAGATTCGAAATAGGATTCAAAATAGGAGTAGGATTAGAAATAGGAGTAGGATTAGGAGTAGGAGTAGGATTAGGAATAGGAGTAGGATTAGGAATAGAAGTAGGATTAGGAATAGGAGTAGGATTAGGAATAGGAGTAGGATTAGGAATAGGAGTAGGATTAGGAATAGGAGTAGGATTAGGAATAGGAGTAGGATTAGGAATAGGAGTAGGATTAGGAATAGGAGTAGGATTAGGAATAGGAGTAGGATTAGGAATAGGATTAGGAATAGGAGTAGGAATAGGAATAGGATTAGGAATAGGAGTAGGATTAGGAATAGGATTAGGAATAGGAGTAGGATTAGGAGTAGGATTAGGAATAGGATTAGGAATAGGAGTAGGAATAGGAATAGGAGTAGAAATAGGAGTAGGATTAGGAATAGGAGTAGGATTAGGAATAGGAGTAGAATTAGGATTCAAAATAGGATTCGGATCCGTCACTGCTCTCTAGCGCCACCCTCCACCACCGCGCCTGCGATGACGTCATATGCGCCTGCGCCTGCGCCTGCTCTCTAGCGCCACTAGCGGAAACACCAACCAAATGACGCATTGTATACTACTATCGCAGAATGCAACAACAAAAAATGATCGAATAAATTTTTGGATAGGGTATTCTTTAAAACAACTGGTCCTATATACAATAAAAAAAGCCTCAACTCAGTGGCCTTCCAATAATGGATATCTTGTAAACCTCTTGGTTTGCGAGAAAAATCTGTGGTAACACACTCTTTCATTTCCAATAATCTGTTTGAAATGTTCATTACACATGCTTTCGTCAAACGCGTTGCCTGCGGCCCATTTATCCAAATTAGTAAGAGTCGCTTCATAACACCCAGACATACTAAATGCATGTAATCATAAGGAAATTCAGTAACCATGTTGACAAAGTCAACAAAAGGGGATACAGCATTGTGATGCTCTGGTTGAAGCATTTGTCTAAAACTACTATCTGTTTGCAAATTTGCATCAGTCTCGGGAAATGATACTCTGTTTAGTACATATTCACCTTTGGTTTCACATTTTTCACATCCATAGTAACCATTAAGAGAAATTATACATTTTAAGAAAGCTCAAGCAGGCGCATCTGCACTAAAGCAAAACAAAGATATACCAAGATTTTTTCCATTAAATGCAATACCATTACTTAAAAGATCTTTTAGCTCCTGAATAAATTCATTTAAAAACTCAAGATTACTTGGTTTTGATTTGCTATAATAAACACCAATAGTAGAAATTTTGGATTTAAAAGGAGAAATAATGCGGACAAGAATAGGCCAAAACTGTTTGCCAGTGCTTTTGTGCAAAGATAATCCATCAATATTAAACTGCAGAGAAAACGTAATTTCATCTTTGAAGTAGAATTCTTTTAAAATCTTTTCCAAAGCTTTTTTAATGCCAAAGTTGTAAAATACACTACTTGATATAGGTAAAACGCTTACATCTTTTGTAGTTTTTAAAAAAGTCCTGGGATCACGAGGCAAGTTGGGAAGAAATCTTTGCAATATTTTAAAAAGAGAGCGTAGAGCTCCATGTGTAATATTGTGTTCAATAGCCTAATGTTTGAGTTTTTCTATATCATTAAGAATAACACCTTCACTATCAGAGTCACTATTGGAAGACAAAGAGTCATTGTTATTGTAATGAGGCAAATCAGTTTCCTGTGAAACTGAAGTACTTTGATTAAGAAACGAAACAGAAGCATTTGCATCCAAATTTTTATTAACACGTTGACTGCCAACCGGTTTTTTCCCAAACTGCTCAAAAATGCCAAACCTAGTACTGTTGATATAAGACTGCTAAGAAACTATAAAGTCGATTTTTGGTAACAGTGGTGCTTATTTGTCAAGTTTCACGCAAAATTAATACCCACGAACATTCTCGTAGTTGGCACCTGAATCAATAAATTTGTCAAAAAATGTCACACTACGAGATAACTCGTAGTTGAAAATAACCGTTGTATTTTGGACTGCTAGTATAGAACTTACCATAATAATATACCTTCTCTTTATTTATTAAAAAAATAATTGTCCGATTACCACATAATTTTTCCCGCTGGTTATAGCGTGGTCAGTTGGTCTCTCATTTCTTTGTAGTTGAGTTGAAGAGTTCATAAAGTTGTCAAGTCAAAAATAGATTTGAGTTTGTTTTTACACCAACTTGCCGCCATATGGCTAGAAAAAGATTTATATCTCAGGATGATTTGGATGATTTATTAGATTTGAATGACTCTTATTCAGAAGAGTTTTCTGACTTATCTGACTCTGAAGATGATGTACATGCACTATATGTTCCATCAGATTCAGATGAATCAAGTTCAGATGAAGAAGAGGCAACAGTGCGACCACATGTACCAGTATCTAGCCTATCTGCTGATCCGACAACAGTGGCTTCAGCAAGTGCTACTAGTAGTTCTACTTCCAGTAATCCTGCTACTAGTACCGGTAGTAGCTGTGATGGCTGGGTTGAAATTGCACGTGACCCATCAAACTTTCCATTCAATGAAAATGTGGGTTTGAAAACCAATTTGAGCAATCTTGCAGATTTTGTTGACCTTTTCTTTTCAAAAGAATTGCTTGAAATGCTAGTGAAGCAAACTAACCTCTATGCTTCCCAGACAATTGCTAAAATGGGTCCACTTCGCAGAAGCTCTAGGATGAAGCACTGGAAGGAAATTGATGTGGCAGAAATGAAAGTATTTTTAGGTCTTATGCTGCAGATGGGACCATGTTCTTTACCTTCCTTGGATGCTTACTGGAGTACAAGTGTGCTATATGACTTCAGTTTATGGTCATCACTAATGAGCAGAAACAGATTTCAAATATTATTGAGATTTTTTCATTTTGTGGATACCTCTATACAGAGTGAAGATAGGCTGTACAAAGTTCGACCAATTATGGATTATTTTAACAATATTATGAAGAAAAATTATGTTCCAGACAAAAGCCTTTGCATTGATGAGTCAATGATGTTGTGGAGAGGTAGGCTAATATTCAGACAGTACATCAAAAACAAAAAACACAAATATGGCGTTAAGCTATACGAATTGTGTGAATCGAATGGATTAATCATCAAAATTAAAATATACTGTGGAAAAGAAGAAGGTGCACAAAGTGAGATGGGACATGCGTCAGATGTAGTACTACATTTGGCGGAAGATTTTCTTGACAAAGGATATGTACTGTTTATGGATAACTTTTACAACTCAGTATCTCTTACTAAGGCCCTAACTTCCAAGAGCACGTACGTTTGTGGCACTTTGCGAAGCAATAGAAAAGGAAATCCTAAAGATGTGATAGCAGAGAAACTAAAAAAGGGAGAGATGGTTTGGAGAAGAAATATGGATGTCACTGTGTGCAAGTGGAAGGATAAACGGGATGTTCTTACTATTTCAAACATGCATCGAGTGGAGATGGTAGAAGTGAGGAACCGCAACGGAAAAGTCATGATGAAGCCCAATATTGTGAGAGATTATAATGCTGGCATGTCTGGAGTGGACCGATCTGACCAGATGCTTTCTTATTATTCTGCGTTACGCAAAACTATCCGTTGGCCAAAAAAGGTTGGCTTGCATATTTTTGAAATGATGATACATAATGCACACTCGCTTTATTGCCAACAAAGTGGTTCTAAAATGAAGAGACTGTCTTTTAGGGAGCAGTTGGTATTGCATCTTTTGCATGATAAACTTCCTAATGCAAAACGCCGAAGAAGAGATGGTGGATGTGTAACCCAGCATTACTTGGAATATCTTCCACCAACAGAGAAAAAGCAACGACCAACCAAGCCGTGCCGGGTATGCACCAGAAACAAAAAACGAAAGGAAACACGATATTTTTGTGCTGCCTGCGAAGACCATCCACCTCTTTGTGTGGTAGAGTGCTTCAAAACCTACCATTCGAACGCCTAATCTTGGGTTAATAATCTTTAAAATATACAAAGCTCTAAGTTGGCAAGACATTTGTTGCATACACTTGATAACAATTTGTGCTTATTCATTCGTTCATTTATTACACTGCCCTTATTCCAGCTACTCGACACTTTATTTATACCGTATTAAATTTTATATGTGAAAAATTCCAAATTAGCATACTGGTAATGCAATAGAAACAATTGGTAAAATTCGCAACTTTTTTGTTATATATAAAAAAAAGTACATCCCAAATGTATCCTACTTCAAAAGTCTATAGTGAGACTGAAAAACTGTTACGGGTGAACTGCTCAGCAATTTTACATATTTTACTCAAGGAGACAACAATTAGTGCTTCATAAGCGTCATAAGTATAGAATGTATTGCAAATAAAACGTTTGTTTGGTCAAATTTCGTTTTGCATCCCTTTACAAGTTTTGCGATTTTTGGCAGCTGTTGTTGGCGTTTAAAGTGCCGAAGTAATTTTTGTGTGTTGCTACAGATGCCGAAGGGTTGATTTTATGCATTAAAATCACGAATATACTCGTAGTTATTCTTGTAGTGGCTTTTAGAAAAAAACGAGTATACTCGTAGTTGGCACCAGGGAACAAACGCTACACTACGAGTTATCTCGTAGTTGGCAGTCAACGTGTTAAGAACACTTGTGGATGACAAAACTGCTTCTTTTGAGGTCTCATCACATGCTCAATAGCAGCAATTTTGGAATTGTTTACTAAGACATTGCTCTCATTAAAGTGATTTTGTACAGCTCATTTTACTTGACGGCGAACTGTCCATCGGGACAAAACATGTTTTGAATACTCAGACATTAAAACATATGCAACAATAAAGCTATTGAAAAAGCAAAAATAAATAATGCTATACACTTTGGTGCTTAAAAACATATCAAGTTTAAACAAATTAATGAATAATCATGTAGCAAAAATTTGAGCAATCATTTTTGTACAAGCTGTCATTTGGAAAAGATTCATATCATAAGCATACCATAAAGCAAACATTTCAATACAACTTTATTATAAATATATGCATACATGCATATATACTGTATATACAAATAAATCAAATTTTTATTTATATAAAACATTAAAAAACTACATAAAAATTTCTTATATCGCCTCGACAGCTGTTTCGCCCGAAGACTTCTCAAAAGGCTTATTCAAATATATTTATTATTTTTGGTTCAATACCACTCCCACGCACGCTTTAAGAGCGACAGCTACAAATATTGTTTTTTTTCGAAATTCTAAAACGCTTACAACTTTTTCTCTATTTGAACCGACTATCCAATATATTTTTATGAAGAGGGAAATACGTTTTTTCCATAATCGTTCAAAATTAAATAAATGTTTGCTATTTACTCGCATTTATTGCTAATTAATAAGGCAATTTTTTTATGACCTAAAAAAATCGAAAAATGTAACTTTATTTTTTGAAATATGACATTATGAGTTTATTTTTTTTTATCATAAAATTTTTATTAATCCCGTAATTAACTAGTCGTATGCAAGTGTTTTAGTATATTTTGAAAAAAAACAGGGCCGATCAAAGACATAATAAATAAAGTAAGTTACAATAAAAATTGTTATCAAATAGAAAGCGCTATTATTATGCTACAATAAAGAATAAAAAAACTCTACTATGCAATGCTTCAAGAAACTCTGCCTTAGAACTTTCATTGCCCTCTCATTCAGTATATAGGCCTGATTATCAAATTGTAATGTCCGTAGGACCTGTTTACACTGCATGAACATAATGAACAAAGTTTCTGGGGTTTAATCTTTGTGTTTCAAAGAAAAAACAAAAAGTTATATTTTATGACCTAAAGCGGAAAATATGACTTTTTATGACCTTATAACTTCTTAAAGACACTCCGAAACAAAGCAGTTTTTTCACTATAATAGGTTTCATTACTTTTTGTACCAACAAAAAAAACTATAATTTTAATGACTTTTACTCACCCTACTAATTAATTATCTTTTGGACACGAAAGTAATTACCGAGTTACTGACTGACCGATCCCTCCAACTGACTTGTTAGCTTTAACCGCATGGCGCGTATTCTTCAAACTTTTTTCTTAAACTTTAGTGATTGCCGATCGCCATGCTGTTGAAGAGCATGGCGATTAACGACAGCAGCTGTTCGAACTTTATTCAAAGTAAAACTTTAACGACGTGCTGCTAACTACCACGACAGCAGCTGTCCGAACTTTATTCAAACTAAAAGGTTTTAAGGCATTTAAAAACAATTTTTCAACTGAAAAATTGTTTTTAAATGCCGTACAACCTTCGTTAAAAGATACACTTTTTAACAAAAGTTGCGAAGTTGGAAAATACAGTAATCTGAAGCAATTTACAATTTAGTACCAACCAGGGCTGCGAACTCGACACAATTTTAATCGAATTCAAGTTTGAGTTCACAAAATATTCGTAACTCTAAGTTCGAGTTCATCAATTTCAAATTCAATTACAAGAGTTCAAGTTCGAATTCGGCTTATTTTTTCGCCGAGTTCAGGCTAAGTTAAAGTTGAAAAAGATTATTTAAAAAAAACTTCAATTTTAATCTTACGTATGCCACGTTACATTACTCACAAATAAGTATTTCCATTAACAATAGCCATTTATGACGTCTTTTAATAGTTTCTTTTTTAAATAAGCTTAATTTGTTAATTTAATTGGCACTAGTAGTTTAAAATTTTGACAGTACGTTTTTACTTTACTATTTGAAAAGAATTGTTTTGTTAAGTGAGTACATTTTATTTTATTCTATGACACTTACTAAATTTAATCATTAATCAATAATTTTCAATAATTTTCTATTAATTTTTATTCTTAAAATTTCACAGACTTAATAGAACTGTTAACTGATGATGATCTTTTGATCGAAATCGATTTTAAATTAAAATAAATAAGTTTTTACTAAATTTTGGACTGATTCTTGTCTCCCTTATTGAAAAAAATTTCTTTTTTAAATAACATTATTAATCACAAATTAAAGGCAGATGCGGTGTCAAACAAGTTTTTATTTACCGGTGCTAAGCTAAAAATCTTTGAAAAAACGCTTTTTGCGTAGAAGAGACCGGGGCTAGTTGTTACACGGGTAAGTTGTTACAAACTCAATAACTTTTGACATAGTCGCTTGAAACAGCTGAATTTAAAACCGTCAGTCACTTGACTTAAGATTAATTTGTGTAAAAAAAATTTAGTGACTTTGCGCAGTTGGTAGAAAGAAATTCGAAAAAATATTTTTCAAAGTTGAAAATGACCATTCAAAGTTGAATTTTCATTTTTGTAAAAAAATCAAAAAAGCTGGTCACTTAAATGATTATTTATAAAAACTTCAAGTTACATAACTTGTTTGAATAGTTCTATAACTGATATGAATGCTGCCTTAAAACTAGGTCAAACAGTTTTTTGTTAAAAATTTCATTTCGCACAATGGTGCACAACTCAAATAAGAATACGTGCCAAATTTTTGTAAAAATACCTGCCGAGTGCCATTCGAAATATTCGAAATATTGTTGGTATCAATTGTTGCATCTGGTTTTTATAAAACTAACAATGTTTTCATTAAATACCAAAGACAATCTTCAAAAAAAAATGGTCAATCACTTCTAGCAGGCGCTTAAAATCTCAAAAACTAACAAATTTCTCTAAAAAAGGTCATTACTTTAATTTTAGCAAGGGTCAAAAATACAACAACGTTCAATAGCACAATGATCACTTTTTTCCAGAGCATTCGTGTGCCGTGTTCGAGCTTTGTGCGTGCCAAATTGGGCACGGGTGCCCCGTGTTGTTCACCCCTGATTTAGTGTGAAATATCTATGTGGGGTAAGTTGCTACATGTTAGAGCACGTAAATTCTATATTTATACTACTATTAGACTACATGGCAAAAAAATAATTTTTTTGACATTTCTTTTTTAAACAGAACAGTTTCTTTTGACTTTGGTTACAGATAGAAAATAATTGAGTTTAAAATGTCAAGCACATAGGCGTCTGTTGAATCATTTTTTGAGGAAGGGGATACGCAAAAATTTTGAAGGGGCAACATTTCGCAAAAAAGCAGTCCTAATGACAAATCTGAAAATTGTTTTTCTTAAAATTAAATTTTTAGGGTCAAATAAACGCTTTGAGTTTTTTAGCGGTTGTTCATCCCCAAAAACTTGTTAGTAAAAGACAAGGAGATTTAACCTTATCGCCCACCAAATATTATCGCCAAATTTTTCTTAACTCTCTTTGTTGGGAGTTAAAATTTTGTATATTAATTTTGTTTATGAAATAAATATTGGAAATCACACCCATTCACAAAATTTCGTTAGACTTGAAGCATATTTCTAAATATTATTAATGTGTAACAATTTACCCACAGCATGTAACAACTTACCCCGTAGTGGGGGTCAGTTGTTACTCCATGTCATTATTTGAGGTCCGAGTGCATGTCATTATTTGAGATAAAAACACTATTAAATTTCAACAAAACTTAGCGAAACTTTCAGGATATATTCATTGATTTATCTGAGAGAATTGAGTAAAAAAATTACGCTGAAAACTTAAATACTATAAGACAGTGGTTTCCAAACTTTTTCGAATTGCGACCCACTATTTATGACCTTAGCCTTTCGCGACCTACATAACTTTATTGGCTAGAAAGATAGATAAAAGAAAATATTATTTAGAATTACATATTCAGTGATGCCTATGGCAAGTTAGTTTATCAGCCCGCCCAGTGTTGTACTGTGTCAAGCTACAGTATTTTATGAATATTTCAAAGCAGTTTTTCCTATTGTAAATGGTCAACTTTAATTCAAAAACACAATAAACACTGGTATTGTTGGATCTTAAACAATTGCAACCAGGTAGGAGTTAAATTTTATCAGAATAAATGTTTTGTTAATCATTTATTTCTTTATTTTTCTGCGCAGTTGCCATTAATACCGATAGATAGAAATTAATTGAAGCTAATTCTTAATTTAATAACTTTTTGCGACCCACTAATGTTCCTTTCACGACCCATCAGTGGGTCGCGACCCACAGTTTGGGAAACGCTGCTATAAAGAGATATGGCGATTTAAGTAAAAACTGTAACATCTAACCCCGGTCTCCCCTACATTTTATTAACGTTTAATTTAAAATCCTGGAGAGCAAAGTGTTTGCCGAAAACGTTTGATTGGCTAATTTTAATTACAGTACCGGAAAAAAGTTTAGAAAGATTTTTATTTTGATGAACTTTTCGTGATAAAGTCACTTTACAACAATTTTACAGAGAAATGCTTATTGCTTATTGTGTCTTGTGTTGACTTAACTATTATTCTTTGTATTTTTCAGCAAATAATGGCAATATGTTTTACATTTGATACGGTTTTTGATAGCATAGGGTTGATTTTCAAAATTTGTTGTGAAAATGGGAAAATTGCCTCAAATTTCAAAAGCTTTAAAAAGCAACGTCATCCTTTTAAAAGAAGAAGGCTACAAAAATGTTGATATTTCAAAACGATTGAAACTCTCTGAAGCATCCGTTAGTCGAATATTACAGAGAAACAAGGAAAACCTCAGTCTTTCTCCCTTGAAAAGAAGTGGCGGACCCCGTACCACCACTCTCAGGACGGACCGCAAAATCAAACGACTCTGCCTAGGGCAACCATTCATTTCTTCATCAGAAATAAAAAGATCTATGCAAGAGCTGAGTAGTGTGACTACAAGAACGATTAGAAACCGTTTGCACAAAGATTTTAAACTTCCTGCCCGCAAACCTCTGAAGAAACCCCTGATTACACCAAGAATGGCCCAGCAAAGGCTTGAATTTTGCAGCCAGTACAAAGACTGGACAAGTGAAGACTGGCAGAAAGTGATGTTTTCAGACGAATCCACCTTCTTACAGTTTGCTTCCTACAAAACCTTTGTTCGCAGACCTCTTGGATCTTCACCAGTAAACTCACGGTACCTCCAACCAACCGTTAAGCACCCCCCATCGGCCATGGTGTGGGGGTGCTTTTCCAGCAAAGGCCGAGGTGGTCTTTATTTCGTGCCAAAAGGACACACAATGAATGCCTCACGGTATATTAGTGTCCTAAATGATCATCTACTGAATTTCATGAGCATTCACGGATGCACAACATTTCAACAAGACTCTGCACCATGCCATAAAGCCAAATCAGTCATGAATTGGTTTCAAACCAAAAATGTCAGAGTGCTCAAATGGCCAGGAAATTCTCCTGACCTTAATCCCATTGAAAATTTATGGACACTGATAAAAAAGAAAGTTTCTACATCAAATCCGACAACTATGGATGAGCTAAAGCGGATCATTAAAGAGATTTGGTGCAAAGATATTGATCAAAATGTTTGCAAAAACCTTACAGATTCCATGCCAAGCCGCATTCAAAAGGTCATTAAAAACAAGGGTTACCATACTAAATACTAGGGCAACTGCTGTAATTTGGACCATGTTGGAGGTGCATGATGTTTGTTTCCCGTATTGTTACGTTCAATAAAAGAAAAACATAAAAATGTGTCATTTTTGCGTTTTGTCGGCTTTTCAAAAAACCTTTCTAAACTTTTTTCCGGTACTGTATGTTTAATGCTGAAAATAAAGTAAAATGCTGCAAGTACACTAAGCATAATTTGTTTATGGATCATAAAATATCCTCCCTTGGAAATACTTATTACAGAATCTAAATTTTTTTATGCAAACGTTTGTTCTAGCTACAGTATAAGTAATTTTCTAATTTCAAAGAAAACTCAACTAAAATCTTGCTTATGTTTATTTTTGCATCAACTGTTAAAATCATGTTTTACTTTATAAAACTTGGTGTCTCTTCTAGTACTTCTACCTCGAAATTTTTTTTATTCTCAAGTTGTGGAAAAGATACTTAAAAAAAACAAGGTCTGAAATCCTTCCCTAAATCTTTTTTTGTAGGTAAATAGAAATTTTTGTGAATATTTTAAAGTTTTTTTTCTTTTTGTTTTTAATCAAACGTCAATAAAAGTTGTCCATCTGTGCTATAAATCTGATTTTAATCCAATCATAATTACGTAAAATGTGTTCCGGAAAAAATTGTGCGAACTGTAATTCTCACGTTTCGACCTTCCTGTTGTTTGTTTTTTGCTTCTAAAATCCCAGATCTAAAGGGAGTTGACTGCTACAAAAAACGTTTTAACCTTTCTGGACCCAAAATGGGGTCAGAAATGACCCCAAAGTCTGAAATTTTGCTATAATTTTTAAACTACCCCTCTAATTTTTTTAAAATTCTCATTTTCTTCCTAAAATGAAAAGTTAAGATTGAGAAAAATTTCAATTTAATTACTGTTTTTTCACTTGTTACGACGTTTTTTAGTACCTGGGGTCATAAATAACCCCACTTCGAGATGAAGTGTTGATGTGAAATTTTATTCAGAAGTCATTTAAAACTGAATTTTTTGACTTTAACTTCCGAATTTACGATTATTCGCACTCCTTTAGGCAACAGAAAAAACAATCAACGCGATAAAGTTGTTTGAAGCAGTTTGGCGAGCTTTGACAGCGGCAATCTACCCAAAATTACGTGAAGAATCGAGCAGCGACCGTCTGCCAAAACTTCCTCAAAGAGCTATATTCTGAACTCGCAAATCTGCTATCAAAACAAGGGCAAATCTTCCGAAAATAGAAATACCAACTTCAGTCCAAGCAGCCATAGCTGCAGCCATAGGCTCTTTGCATAGTTGCCACTTTGGATTATTTTCAGCTAGATTGAGATGTTTTTGCATGATTCTAGATTTAATTACTGTTTTTTCACTTGTGTTCCGCGACTCACGTGCAGAACGACCTGGTTCGATTCTCTGTGACGTCAACTGAGTGATACTCGTTGTGCCCTTTGGAAAGGCACTTTACGAACATTCCAAGAAATGTGGTCAAGCTGCTTACCTTCAATGGTGACCGCGGTTAATTCACAGAAAGCAGCAAATCGGTGTGGGTGGAACACAACGCCATACGAATGTTTTTTTTTTTTAGCACCTGCTTTAACTTAGTTGACGCTCATATGATTGTTATGTTTCATTCATAGTTGTTCTTTGATTCATAGAAGTTTATCTTTCATAGCAATAAGTAAAGCTCAGAACTCTTATGAGATCACTCAATAAAAATTGGGTTTTTTTTCTTTATCTTTGCGATAAATTCATTTCGAGATCCAAACATTGTCAAACATTGTTATCAATGTAGACACCTATAAATTTTTCCAAGGTCTATTATTGTTGCAATAAACGTGAAGACAACTTTTAATGCATTTTCTGCTCTCCATGTAGTCTCTAGGGGTCTGAAAAAGAGTATACGATCCTCTTCAAATGAATCAACAATTGGGCAAATCAGCTGTTTCATCACACTGAAGAGAAAAAAATGAGACTTGTATTTTTTGGAGAACTTATGACACTCAATGTTTTTTACAATGGGTCTTCACAAAATGTTGTGATATTGTAAAATCGATGACGTAGTGTTTTCTTAAAAGCTTCTAATCGTAATCAGCGCCTTCTGCTCGAACAATTATTGGACACGCGCATCTCCAAGCATAATTGTTACTAGTTAAATATGCGCCTTTATTTTAATTCATCAGTCAGTTCAAAGCTATCAAGCTACTACAGCAAACGAACTAAAAGCATTCTATTTCATTACGGTTGTTTTTTGGCTAAGTACTTTTTTGTGAATATTTATTATTGTTTTTTAATAAACCTGTGTATTCGTGCAAAGATACAACAGGCAAAAGTGGCGACGAGGATTCAAGGAACTCAACTGCGTCAAGAAAGAAAAAAAGAAAATTTGTTGAATTTGCATTAACAGCTTGAATTGTCAAAATGAGTGAAATTTCCGAACTAATTTTGTTGTTAAATAAGCAACACCAAGAGCAAATGGCAGTTTTCCGCGGCGAGCATCAAGAGCAAATGGCAGTTTTACGCGACGAGCATCGCGAGCAGAACAAGCAACACCAAGAGCAAATGACAATGCTTCAAGAGCAGCTGAAAACGTTACAAAGCAGCTTGAACAACCCGCGAGAAAATGTTCCAACACCGATGGCAAATTTTCAACCATTCGATTCCACATCTGAGTTATGGACTGATTATTTGGCAAGGTTCCGAACATTCGTCACTGCTAACTCTATTCCCGACAACAAGCAAGCACAAATTTTTCTTACCAACCAATCTAGCTCCGTTTACAAAATGCTTAGCAACTTAGCGGCTCAGCAACAACCAGTCAAAAGCATACATGAGCTAACTAAGAATGATATTCAGACGTTTATGGCAGAGCAGTTCGACCCAAAACGATTTGTTGTCAGAGAACGTTTCAAGTTCTGGTCTGACATGAAACGCAAGCCTGGCGAAACTATTCCTGAACTGGCAAGCAGAATACGACAAGATGCAGCTACATGTGATTTTCAATCCATTAAAGATCCTTTAGATGAAGCCTTGCGAACTAAATTCATCTGTTCAGTAGACAACGAAGCAGTTTTGAAGACACTCTTCAAGCTCAAGGACGATGAACTGAAGTTTAGCAACGCCATCAGAGTGGCTCAAGAAGTGGAAGAAGCAGCCAAAGTAGCAAAGGAAACCGTACACGGTCAACCTTCTACGTCGGTGCAGAAAGTTTATCACGCAAAGTCCAAAACTTCCAAAACGCAAGAAAAGAAAACCGCCTGCTTCAGGTGTGGAAATTCTGGACATTTTAGCAAAGCTTGTCCCCACATTAAAGCTATTTGCAGCTTCTGCAAGAAAACAGGTCATCTGCAATCTGTATGCATGTCTCGACTAAGAAATAATAAGCTTGTGAAATTGGTGCACAAAGTCCAATGTTCTGTTTCACCCATCTATCAAACTATTAGACTTAATGACCACAGAATTAAGTTTGGAATTGATAGCGGAGCCAGTGACACATTTTGCTGTGAAGCGACGTGGCAAACGCTGGGTAAACCCATTCTACAACCTGTATCAGTTCAATATCAAGTTGCTGAAGGTAGCCCGCTACCCGTCGTGGGACAATTCCAATCAACCGCAAGTATTGATGGAAAATCACCTGACGTGACCTTTTCCTGTAATTGTCACTAAGGTGCCCAATCTACCTAAGTTGTGCTGAATCTACTGCAACGATAGAGCACGTCAACTCTTTAGATGCGGCATGTATTCAATTATGTGGAGAGTTTTCTACTTTATTTGAATCTACATTGGGTTGTCTAAAAGATTTTTCACTGAACATACGGTTTAAACCTGAAGCCAAGACCTGTTCCGTTCTCAATCCTACAAGATTTGAACGAAGCATACGAAGCAGGAATTAAGAGAGGTGTATGGGAGCTTACAGATTTTAACTCGTACGGCACCCCCGTGGTTCCTATTCGAAAGTCTCCTTTGCCAGGTCAAGCAAAAGCAAGCATCCGAGTTTGTGGAGATTATTCGGTAACTGTTAACTCGCAACTGGAAGACCATCGTCAACCAATCCCTCCCCCAGAAGATCTAATGCGCAAGCTAGGACGTGGTTACTGCTTTAGTAAGATTCTATCAATGGCGTGCGATGACCTCTGAGATGGTAATGTATTTTGTGGAAACGTTCCACTTATGTCCAACTTAGCTTTTTTCAAGGAAAGACATTTCATTACAAAAAATGCTTTAGGTTTGTCGGCTAAAGTAGAATGGGCTGTAATCAAGTACCGTTTCAAACGTGAGGGACGCATTGCATCATTATAAGAGTCTCGTAGCACATCACACACTGCGGGACTTCTGTGTGACTTTTTTGAGGCGATACAAAACCAAATTGAATGTAGTCATTAAGCTACTGTTTTTTCCTGTTATTTTGAGTATCTAAATTTGTTAGTTAGTTACGTAGGTACTACAACATGATAAAAACATAGACTTAATTAATCCTCAAGATTAGATCTATTTAGATTGCTTATAAAGTTTACATAAACCGCACTGCCACTTTAACAAACGGACTGATAGCTGCATTAATCCATTCTGATTTTTCACTGACTGAATTTAGCAGCATATGGTAGGCTACATGTTCATTGATTTGCAACTACTAAATAATCGAAATGAAGGAAACACAATTGATACTTTAGTTGTTACATGACATCATCCAGTATTCGCTTTACTGAAGGGGAATACCATATAATGGTTCAACACATACTCACAATAATATGCAGACAGGATGTAAGCACTAAGGAAAACCATACTATGGGCGAAAAAACGTTAATGAATCAAAATCAAAAATCAAAATTAATGAAGAATGTGTTGTAAAACATGTTATGGTTCGCGCTCCCTTGAAAATTTACGTACACCCCCCAGGAGAGGCGTGTCCCCCGGTTAAAAACCACTGACATATAGTAGAGTGAAAGAAAAAATCTGACTTTTATTGTTTTCAGCAGCGCCTGTCTAAACAAGTCGATCTTCAGTTCTTTTTTTTCTTATTTTGAAACTAGAGAAGGCAAAATAAAATATGACTTTTATTGTTCCTATTTCAAACAGGGCGATACAAACAAATCTTTGTTTCAGAAATGAAGTCACTTATATCCTGCTGATCCAAATAGTTGAAATAGTAATTTGTTTTCTGCAGGATGGTTTTAACTACTCAATGAGAGCTTGAATAATAATATTAGAATCTAAACTAAAGCCCAAAATAGGCCCAAATTCCCGAAAAGCCCAACCCGATTTACAACTCTGGTCCGCTATTATTTCAAGAAAACAAAAAGAGATCCAGCAATTAATAAAGTTTGAAAACCGCTGGATTAAACTTAGTAACGATGAGTGGTAAAATTTTTTGGTAAGTAAATTATTTTGTATTGGTACAAAAAAATCTGAATTTGCTTCAAACACACAACTAAAGTTGAAACTTTTTAAATGAAGTGAAAATTAACGTTAAAACAGTGTTATTTCCGTTAAAACAAAAGTACTTTGAACCTAAAAAAGCACTGAGAAGCTATTAGAATTTAAAGACTTATTATTTTAGAACTGCTTTTGAAGTGTAAACAAATTAATCTTTACCTCTTTTGATATTTGTGATGCACTTTTTATCTTATATGTCATATTTAACCTGATATTTGCAAAGTTTTTTACCTCTTTTTTTTTATTGTTAATGGAATATCTGGGAAGTATTATATTGTATAACATTGTCACCATATGTATTTCATTATTTTTTCTTCAAAGTAGTGTGTAAAACTTGTCTTTTTTGTTTTTGTTGCTTGTTGTTGTTTTTATTTTTTGGTATGCTACTTGTATATTTTGCTACTGTATTTTATTTTTTAACTGATACTTTTTCCACTCTGAGACCATATGACTTTAAAAATCTCATGGTATAGAGCGGTCTACAAAAACATTGTTATTATTATTATTATTATTATTTTAGTACTAATGAGCTATAACGCTAGCCTCCTTTTGATAGACCACTAAAATCTTATAAAAATCCCCTTGTTGAGGCGATTTTACCTTCCTTGCACAGATCCCAAAGTGATTACGTTAAAGTGGTGAAGTTTTTTGATGATGTGCAGGTATTTTCACTATATAGTTATCATGTTGGTAATCACATTTAGTTAATTGATAACTTTGTCTAAGTTCTAAAACAGTAAATTTGCCATAGGTAGATGGAGCTACATTCAGGTTAAATTGCTGCTACGTTAACTAAAAAGACAATAGCGAAGCCAAAAAAGAACAAATAATTTTTATCAACATTAAATAAGTTTAGAAGGAATAAGCTCAACTTTTCATGATTTTTAAAAGGGATAATCATTAATTACTTTGATTCTTGTCACCGTTCGCCACTGATTAAAATATTATTATGAGATACTAAACCAGGGGTAGCCAACCTTTTCTACCTCAAGCGCCAATTTCATTTAAATTTATTATCTTAAAAGAAAATGAAAAGTAAAGTTGAGTTGTAAGACTATAAGTTAGTAGATGCTGTTGATTTATATGAAGGAAATGTAGCAACATAATCTTAAAGGTAGAATCAATTAGATAGTAAGTTAGGAATTATATTTGTATAACTTCTAAACGAAACTGTTATGTTAAAGATAAGTACAAAGCATTCTCCAAAAAGATCAAAACTTAAGCGATCAAATGTAGTTTCAACCAGTTTGAAAGGAGCAGTAAATGATTCTCAGCATGGCGTACGTACACCATGATTTTTAATGATTTTGAAATATTTAGTTATAGTAGCGTTTCTTCGTTCTCGGTGAAATAGAAATAGTTGTTTCCTTAGAAAGTGCAAAAAAATTATTATTTGACACTCTGGATAGAATTTTTCCATTAAAAAAGAAAAATCTTTTCAGTCGTCACTTTTCTTATTTATTTCAGAATTGCTTTAAGCGAATTATCTAACGTAAAATATTTACTTTATTAAGTAATTTACAATGCCCTTTAAATGTTGTGTACCCCAATGCAAGGGAAATTACAAAGGTGGTCCGCGCGTTACTGTATTTGGTTTTCCTCAAGACAAAAGTTTAAAGCAAAAATGGATACATGACATAAAAAAAAATTTTGTGCCATCTAAAACTAGCAAGGTAAGTTTTTGACGGCATTAATCTGCTACAGGCCTATTTTCAGCTAAAACTTTACAACTATTATTGTATGTTGGGTTTTTTGTTAATTACACAAGTAAAATATATCTATTTTTTTTATGTTCTTTGCATTTATTTATAAGCTATTTCTTCCATCAAACTCTCTTTATTTTCTAGCTTTATTTTTATTTTAAAGAGAAGTAAAGAGTTTCTTTGGAAAACTAAATTTAGATTTGCGTCTATATTTTACCATATTTTGAAAAAAATTGTCAGGTTAAGGCCCGTTTCCACTACGAGCGTGGAAAAGAGCATTCTTTCTCTCTTTTATTGATCTTCGATTGAAGCGAGCGGTTAAAATTGAAGCGAGCGCAAAAAAAGCAATAAAACAAACAAAGAATGCTTTTTTCCACGCTCGTAGTGGAAATGGGCCTTTACAAACAAAGTTAGCCATCAAAGTGAACAAAATATAGGGACGGTTAATGGTCAAGTTACTAAAAAGCGTCAAATGAAAATTAAATAAAAAATTTTTCTAATTTTCAGTGAAGATTTTTTTGTGACAAAAAATTTTGTTTTTTTGTCAACCTTATTTTTCAGTCTAATTTGTTGATAGCCCTGTTTGAAAGCAATTTGAAAACTATACATAATTTTATTTCAGTTTGTATTGACAGGTATGCGAATTACATTTT
Organism: Diplosoma virens; assembly: GCA_963680785.1. Taxonomy (NCBI): domain Eukaryota; kingdom Metazoa; phylum Chordata; class Ascidiacea; order Aplousobranchia; family Didemnidae; genus Diplosoma; species Diplosoma virens. The sequence goes on from OY796887.1 coordinate 26,630,352, forward strand.
TAAAGTCACAAAATTCAAAAAAGTACTTCAGCTTTGGATGAAAACTCCGAAAATGTTGACGTGCGATACGAAATATCCAAACCCCAAACTGGATCAATTCCTTTTCAATTTCCCAACTGTCCTGCCAGTGGTGGATGTTCAAATTCAGGAGCCCGAGGCAGGAATTTCCAAAAATTAATGTTCTTTGGAAAAAAAGGGCTTTGATTTCGTCTTTTACTTTTTTCTCCCAACATCATGGTGATCTCTAAAAAAAAAGATCTTCACCTTGAATCGATCTTGTATTTCCCACTTTTCGTCCCAACTACATAATAATCTCTAAAAAACATCTGCAGCAAACTCAAACTATAAGCGCTATTTTTGAGGGGGACTCCAAAAAAAGGGGGGCCCGAGCCAACTGCCTTATTCGCCTCATCCAATATCCGCCACTGTGTCCTGCCTACTTATCAAAATCTTTCGAGAAACCTCGTCTTTTCAAAACTAAATTGCTCCAAAAAAAAGAACAAGATCAACTTGCTAGAGCCGTCCAACAAAGCAAAGAAAAGAAATGCGACAAAAAGAAGAACAAGACATTTGCAAATCTCTGAGCGATATCTCTAAGAAACTATCAATACTTCTTAAAAAAGCCATGGCAGGTTATTCGAGATGATATAAACCAAACCTTAACAGTTTTTACATTGAAAAACACTGATGTGCTCGGACAACAAGTACAAAGTGGTATAACAATTAAAAAAGACATGTCCCTCAATGTGTACATAAATTCTGTTAAATTAAACAGAATCGGAGATAAACTGTTGCCCTTAAAAGCTGGATAAACAAGTACAATTGAGCAAATTTGCGAAGACATCTGTAAGCTGACTTTGTTAAATACCGCTTCCAAGTCAACTACAAGTGAACTTGATGTGCTTTGTGTATTAAATATAAAGTTTATACTAACCCTTCTTTGTCAGTTTAGAAACGAAAACTGTTCTTACAACTCGGTTCTAGGGTTTGTTTATGAACAACTGCAATTACTAACAACAAAGAAGCACAGTTTCTCTTACGATTATTTAATATTTTCTTCAATCTTTTATAATTTATCTCCACACGCCTACAAATTTTTGCGTAGCAGTGGAGAAGCTGTTTTACCTTGCTATACAACGATTCGACAGCTTTAATCAATTTTTAATTAAGGGCCTTGATAGAGGAAAGTTATTGTATCCTTTAGATGATATCGTGCGGGTTGGTCTCATAAGCAACATAGCCATTCAAAAACTTACGAGTTTTGATGAATTTGTAAAATCTTTTTCTCAACGTGCACTTTCTATTAATTCGATTTTGGCTGCTTTAGAAGACGAACAGCTTTCACTGGAATCTTGAATTATGTGCCCTTCTGATTATAAACCTATGCTGTTAATGAAAATGGCAGTGCTTAAAAGCACAAACATTTTACTCAATAATTACTGTTTCATGAAAAACGATGAATTCAGTGCTGCAAAACTAGCTAAACAAAGAAAACTACAAACTCTTAATTAACAAAAACGCTTTACGGTTTATATTTTACTTGTTTTTTATGAATTTATTTCCTTTTTTGTGTTTTTATTTTAAACTTCAACTTTTTTTATTAATTAAAATCTTTTTGGTAATGAGCAACTGTTAAAGATTGTTTACGTAAGTTACATTTCTCTCGCTGCAAACTTGCCCATTGCAAGCAAAGCGTCGCAGCGATGGCCTTCTCGCTATGACGTCATCGCTTTGTCTGAAACCAAGCGAAAGGCCTTGTATATATCGGTGGACACGGCTGAACCAACTGATATGCCCACAGTCTCAGCTATCTGATAAATCGTCAATCGTCCATCTTCTTTGACTAGGTTCCTAACAAAATCAATTTTTTTATTGTTTTTGAGGTTGTTGGTCTTCCACGACCCTCATCATCTTCAACAGCTTCTTTACCATCTCGAAATCTTTCAATCTACTTTTAAACACAAGTTTTCTTCGGAGCATCATCGTTATAAACGGTCTGCAGAGCTTGAATGATCTCCGTTCCTTTCCAACCAAGCTTTACCAAAAATTTAATGTTGGTTCTTACCTCAAAATCCTTACGCTCCATGCGTTAAAAAACTACCTTAAATAAACTAACTCTTGACAACTTTGTTTACAAGCGCAAAATGAGTGATAGCAATTATTCGATCACAAAGAACATGCTTTTTATGGCTAGCATGCTAAAATACCTTTTTCTTGCTGGCACTCTTGTCACGGGAGAATTCCGCGTATTTTTTGAATGCCCCTCGTAGATCAGATATTGCAATATAAAAAATATATTTAACTTGATGTGTGACGATTACAGCCGCGATTGTAATGTTTATTTTTATTTTATATATCAAAATATATACTGAACTAATTAGTTCAGTTGAGTTTTCAAGTGTTGCTCATTTATTGTGTAAAAATTCGTTCAGGCATTATTTCATCTTTAACTGATATTTTTGCATAGTGCCATTTTGCGACCTATCGTGTGCTTAGCACTATAAGTAAAATATTTTGTATTCGGTTATTTTCCAGTGATGAGTGATATAGATCAGGGGTTCTCAAACTGTGGATCGTGACCCCGAATGGGGTCGTGTAAAATAATTTTGGGGTCGCACAATAAATTGGCTTCTTGTGCTTTTAAAATTGTTTTTTTCACAATAATGTTTATTGACAATCAAAAACAAGAAAAGGTAAAGTGTCATTACACCGTTGTTGCGTCTTAAAGTAGTAAGATGGCGTTTCAAAAGGCGAGTCGGGTGACGTAGTGATCAAGGGAAAAGCAAGAAACAAAAGCAAAAAAATTAACTTACTAAGTCCAAAGGAAAGATTGATTTTTAGATCGATAGATGAATGCGAAAAAATTAAATTATTTATTTGATAAGGTAGCTGTGAAAGAATACAAGTAATTTTTCTATCCTATTAAATGTGCTTGATAATGTTTATTAAATAAAGTCTGTTTTTGTAATTTTATTAATTCGCTTTGGGTTACTATTTGCATTTCTCGTTATTACATGGTTTTTCATGCACACGCGTGTTTTTTCATAGGAAAAAATTAGCGTAGAATTAGCCTATACATATTGGGGTCGCACAAAAATATATTTTTTAAAATAAGGTCGCAGAACAAAGAAGTTTGAGAAGCCCTGATATTTTTTTTTATTTTTTTATCTTTATATTTATTTTCCTAACTCAAAAGAAATCGACGGAGGCGCTAATACATAGGGCAAGCAATTACCCCGACCTGCTTTTGGAGATGCCAAGATATTGCTGTCCGCTTGTGATTTTATAGATATGTATATCAAATATTTCTAGTAGTTTGTCATTTACTTTGTTCATACACTGATATACATGTATACCTTTTTTATGCATTTTGATAAAAGTTTTTATGCCCAAAAGAAATTATATTATGCTATGTCAATATATATAAAATATTTCAATGATAAAATTAATAAAAATTGTAAATATTATCTTTATTGATTGCTTTCAATGACCTTTTTTGTATTGAGAGGTATCAGAAATGTCACCAATTGCAAGCTTGTAATCTCAACTGAACTAATTAGTTTACTTTCGGTAAGATTGTTAGTAGTAGGTAATGCGTCATTTCGTTGGTGTCCGATGGCGCAGGCGCTGGCGCGATAGCGCGGTGACGTCATCATCCCGCTTACGGTTCCGAACCCTAGACTCCATGAGCCAAGGTCGAAACCCTATCTTTTTAATGTTTCAAATCAATTTAGTTTCAAATTAATATTAATAAATTCTAAAAGAAAAAATAAAATTAATAAGTTCTAAAAGAAAAAATAAAATTAATTCTATTGAAAACGATTTTAAGTTCTAGATAGTTACGACGTATTTCCTGAAGCCGCGTCGTTTCCTGTTCTGAATCGTATTGATTTGACCTTAAGTAAACTCTAAGTCCAAAAAAGCGATTTAATATATTTTAATCTCAAGGCAATATTGGTGCACGTTTAAGCGTTAATTTTTGTTAGACCTTCACTTAATTTTTTCTTGATAACCTTAATTTTTGTCATACCTATCTTTAATTTTTCTTAAAAATCTTGATTTTCATCACAACTTTGTTTAATTTTTTTCTTAACAACCTTGATTTTTGTAACACCTTTGTTTAACATTTTCTTGAAAACCTCAATTTTTGTCATAACTACCTTCAATTTTTTCTTAAAAACTTAATTTTTATAACTATCTTCAATTTTTTTTTCTCGGCTATCTTGATTTTCTTATATCTAGGATTAATTTTTTTCTTGATAACCTTGATTTTTGTCATACCTTTGTTGAATTTTTTTCTTGACAACCTCGATTTTTGTCACACTTATCTTTAATTTTTTTTAACAATCTTGACCTTTGTTTAAATTTTTTTCTTATCAACCTTGGTTTTTGTCATACCTTTGTTTAATTTTTTTCGATAACCTTGATTTTTGTCACACCTAAACTCAATTTTTTTCTAAAGAACCTTAATTTTTGTCACACCTTTGTTTAATTTTCTTGAAAACCTTAATTTTTGTCATAACTCCCTTCAATTGTTTTCTTAACAAACTCAATTTTTGTCATAACTTTGTTTAATTTTTTCTTAAAAACCTTAATTTTTATAACTATCTTCAATTTTTTTCTCGGCGATCTTGATTTTTTTATATCTAAGTTTAATTTTTCTTGGTAACCTTGATTTTTGTCATAACTTTGTTGAATTTTTTCTTGAAAACCTCGATTTTTGTCACATCTATCTTTAATTTTTCTTAAAAGCCTTAATTTTTGTCGTATCTATCTTCAATTTTTTCTTAACAACCTCGATTTTTGTTATGCCTTTGTTTAATTTTTCTTGAAAACCTTAATTTTTCTCATAACTATCTTCAATTTTTTCTTAACAATCTCGAATTTTTGTCATATCTTTGTTTAATTTTTTTTCTTGAAAACCTTAATTTTTATAACTATCTTCAATTTTATCTCGGCGATTTTGATTTCTTTCATAACTTTGTTTAGTTATTTCTTGACAACCTCGATTTTTGTCACATCTATCTTTAATTTTTCTTAACAATCTTGATTTTTGTCATACCTTTGTTTAAGTTTTTTCTTATCAACCTTGGTTTTTATCGTACTTTTGTTTTATTTTCTCAACAATCTTGATTTTTGTCATGCCTTTGTTTAAGTTTTTCTTGAAAACCTTAATTTTTATAATTCTCTTCAATTTTTTTTTCTCGGTGATCTTGATTTTCTTATATCTAGGTTTAATTTTTTCTTGGTAACCTTGATTTTTGTCATAACTTTGTTTAGTTATTTCTTATAATCCTCGATTTTTGTCACATCTATTTTAATTTTTTCTTAACAATCTTGATTTTTGTCATACCTTTGTTTAATTTTTCTGAAAAAACCTTAATTTTTGTCGTACCTATCTTTAATTTTTCTTAACAAACTCGATTTTTGTCATGCCTTTGTTCAATTTAAAAACTTTTTTCTCTAAGCAATCTTGATTTTTGTCATAACTCCCTTCAATTTTTTCTTAACAACCTCGATTTTCGTCATAACTTTGTTTAAGTTTTTTTTTTTGAAAACCTTAATTTTTATAACTATCTTCAATTTTTTTTCTCGGTGATCTTGATTTTCTTATATCTAGGTTTAATTTTTTCTTGGTAACCTTGATTTTTGTCATAACTTTGTTTAGTTATTTCTTAACATCCTCGATTTTTGTCACATCTATTTTTAATTTTTTCTTAACAATCTTGATTTTTGTCATGCCTTTGTTTAATTTTTCTTAAAACCTTAATTTTTGTCGTACCTATCTTCAATTTTTTCTTAACAATCTCGATTTTGGTTATTCCTTTGTTTAATTTTTTCTTAAAAACATTAATTTTATAACTATCTTCAATTTTTTCTCGACGATCTTGATTTCTTTCATACCTTTGTTTAGTTATTTCTTGACAACCTCGATTTTTGTCACATCTATCTTTAATTTTTTTTTTAACAATCTTGACCTTTGTTTAAATTTTTTTCTTATCAACCTTGGTTTTTATCATACCTTTGTTTAATTTTTCTCAACAATCTTGATTTTTGTCATGCCTTTGTTTAATTTTTTCTTAAAAACCTTAATTTTTATAACTCTCTTCAATTTTTTTTTTCTGGGTGATCTTGATTTTCTTATATCTAGGTTTAATTTTCTCTTGGTAACCTTGATTTTTGTCATAACTTTGTTTAGTTATTTTTTGACATCCTCGATTTTTTGTCACATCTATCTTTAATTTTTCTTAACAGTCTTGATTAATTTTTCTTAAAAGCCTTAATTTTTGTCGTAACTATCTTCAATTTTTTCTTAACAACCTCGATTTTGTTATTCCTTGTTTCATTTTTTCTTGAAAACCTTAATTTTTCTCATAACTATCTTCAATTTTTTCTTAACAATCTCGATTTTTTGTCATATCTTTGTTTAATTATATTTTCAAAAAACAACTGACTTTTCTTGGAATCGATCTTACTTACGTTGGCCTTATTTGATTTCAAATTTTATGTTAATTTTAGAAAATTTAGTTGGTAAAATGAATTAAAATGTTCAGTTTTATGGTGAATTTCTTTAGTAAAAGTGAAAAAATGTAAAACTTTTTAACATAAACGGTTGCAATTGATTGGGGATCAAACTAAGCGGTGTTTTGAAATCAAATTTTTTGGGTCAAGCTTGTAATAAAATTTCTTTTTACATACGGTTGTTAAAAAACTATAAAAATCAAGGTGTATCATAGAAATTTTCGCTTACTCTATTTTTACTCTGGAAATTAAGGTAACCAGATTTTCAAACTCCGGTCATGAATATGTCAGAAAACGTAATACGCTATGAACAAAATACGGCCAGCTTCTGTGTAAGAGAGAGAATTTGACGCAATTATCAAAAACATATTGTCACGCTTACAGATATTACGGTTAGCTTTTTTATTATTAAAAGTTTATAAAACGACCAAAAGATTAAACGTAGTTGGAACTGAATTCATTTTTGAAGCAATTAAAATGTTAACACTAGAAAGCGAATTCATACTCCATAAAAATAATAACTATGTTTGAATTCGGTTTACTAAGTGGAAAAAAGACGACTTTTTTATTATGAAAAATCTGCTTATTGAACACGAATAACCTATCAATAAAAATTTTTGTTTAAAAATTTTAAGAATTACTTTGACTGTGAATAAAAATCAAGGTTGTCAAGAAAAAAAATTGAATTTAGATATAACAAAAAACGAGGTTGCTTAGAAAAAAAAAAATTGAAAATAAGTATAATAAAAATCAAGGTTTCCAAGAAAAAATTGAGGTTAAGTATAACAAAAATCGAGGTAACAAGAAAAATTAAACAAAAGTATGACAAAAATCAAGGATGTTTAGAGAAAAAAATTGAAGTTAGGTGCGACAAAAGTCAAGGTTGCCAAGAAAAAAATTAAAGATAGGTGTGAGAAAAATCGAGATTGCCAAGAGAAAAATTGTGGTTAGGTACGACAAAAATCAAGGTTGCCAAGAAAAAATTAAAGATAGGTGTGAGAAAAATCGAGGTTGCCAAGAGAAAAATTGAGGTTAGGTACGACAAAAAATCAAGGTTACCAAGAAAAATTAAACAAAGGTAGGACAAAAATTAAAGAAAAAAAAAAAAATTAAACAAAGGCATGACAAAAAACAAGGTTGTTTCGAAAAAATTGAGCAAAGGTATAACAAAAATCAAGTTTGGCTAGAAAAAATTGAGGTTAGCTATGACAAAAATCAAGGTTACCAAGAAAAATTAAACAAAGGTATGACAAAAACCAAAGTTGAATAGAAAAATTAAAGATAGGTACGACAAAAATCAAAGAAAAAAATTAAACAAAGGCTTGACAAAAACCAAGGTTGTTTTGAAAAAATTGAGCAAAAGTGTAACAAAAATCAAGTTTGGTTAGAAAAAATTGAGGTTAGGTATGACAAAAATCAAGGTTACCAAGAAATAACTAAACAAAGGTATGAAAGAAATCAAGATCATTGAAGATAGTTATAAAAATTAATGTTTTTAAGAAAAAATTAAACAAAGATATGACAAAAAATCGAGATTGTTAAGAAAAAATTGAAGATAGTTATGAGAAAAATTAAGGTTTTCAAGAAAAAATGAAACAAGGAATAACAAAATCGAGGTTGTTAAGAAAAAATTGAAGATAGTTACGACAAAAATTAAGGCTTTTAAGAAAAATTAATCAAGACTGTTAAGAAAAATTAAAGATAGATGTGACAAAAAATCGAGGATGTCAAAAAATAACTAAACAAAGTTATGACAAAAATCAAGGTTACCAAGAGAAAATTAAACCTAGATATAAGAAAATCAAGATCACCCAGAAAAAAAAAATTGAAGAGAGTTATAAAAATTAAGGTTTTTAAGAAAAAATTAAACAAAGGCATGACAAAAATCAAGATTGTTGAGAAAAATTAAACAAAGGTATGATAAAAACCAAGGTTAATAAGAAAAAACTTAAACAAAGGTATGACAAAAATCAAGATCGTTAAGAAAAATTAAAGATAGATGTGACAAAAATCGAGGTTGTCAAGAAATAACTAAACAAAGGTATGAAAGAAATCAAGATCGTCGAGAAAAAATTGAAGATAGTTATAAAATTAATGTTTTTAAGAAAAAATTAAACAAAGGAATAACCAAAATCGAGATTGTTAAGAAAAAATTGAAGATAGTTACGACAAAAATTAAGGTTTTTAAGAAAAATTAAACAAAGGCATGACAAAAATCAAGATTGTTAAGAAAAAATTAAAAATAGATGTGACAAAAATCGAGGATGTTAAGAAATAACTAAACAAAGTTATGACAAAAATCAAGGTTACCAAGAAAAAATTAAACCTAGATATAAGAAAATCAAGATCACCGAGAAAAAAAATTGAAGATAGTTATAAAAATTAAGGTTTTCAAAAAAAAAAAAAAACTTAAACAAAGTTATGACAAAAATTGAGGTTGTTAAGAAAAAAATTGAAGGGAGTTATGACAAAAATCAAGATTGCTTAGAGAAAAAAGTTTTTAAATTGAACAAAAGCATGACAAAAATCGAGTTTGTTAAGAAAAATTAAAGATAGGTACGACAAAAATTAAGGTTTTTTCAGAAAAATTAAACAAAGGTATGATAAAAATCAAGATTGTTAAGAAAAAATTAAAAATAGATGTGACAAAAATCGAGGATTATAAGAAATAACTAAACAAAGTTATGACAAAAATCAAGGTTACCAAGAAAAAATTAAACCTAGATATAAGAAAATCAAGATCACCGAGAAAAAAAATTGAAGAGAATTATAAAAATTAAGGTTTTCAAGAAAAACTTAAACAAAGGCATGACAAAAATCAAGATTGTTGAGAAAATAAAACAAAAGTACGATAAAAAACCAAGGTTGATAAGAAAAAACTTAAACAAAGGTATGACAAAAATCAAGATTGTTAAGAAAAATTAAAGATAGATGTGACAAAAATCGAGGTTGTCAAGAAATAACTAAACAAAGTTATGAAAGAAATCAAAATCGCCGAGATAAAATTGAAGATAGTTATAAAAATTAAGGTTTTCAAGAAAAAAAATTAAACAAAGATATGACAAAAATTCGAGATTGTTAAGAAAAAATTGAAGATAGTTATGAGAAAAATTAAGGTTTTCAAGAAAAATTAAACAAAGGCATAACAAAAATCGAGGTTGTTAAGAAAAAATTGAAGATAGATACGACAAAAATTAAGGCTTTTAAGAAAAATTAAAGATAGATGTGACAAAAATCGAGGTTTTCAAGAAAAAATTCAACAAAGTTATGACAAAAATCAAGGTTACCAAGAAAAATTAAACTTAGATATAAAAAAATCAAGATCACCGAGAAAAAAATTGAAGATAGTTATAAAAATTAAGGTTTTTAAGAAAAAATTAAACAAAGTTATGACAAAAATTGAGTTTGTTAAGAAAACAATTGAAGGGAGTTATGACAAAAATTAAGGTTTTCAAGAAAATTAAACAAAGGTGTGACAGAAATTAAGGTTCTTTAGAAAAAAATTGAGTTTAGGTGTGACAAAAATCAAGGTTATCGAAAAAAATTAAACAAAGGTATGACAAAAACCAAGGTTGATAAGAAAAAAATTTAAACAAAGGTCAAGATTGTTAAAAAAAATTAAAGATAAGTGTGACAAAAATCGAGGTTGTCAAGAAAAAAATTCAACAAAGGTATGACAAAAATCAAGGTTATCAAGAAAAAAATTAATCCTAGATATAAGAAAATCAAGATAGCCGAGAAAAAAAATTGAAGATAGTTATAAAAATTAAGTTTTTAAGAAAAAATTGAAGGTAGTTATGACAAAAATTGAGGTTTTCAAGAAAATGTTAAACAAAGGTGTTACAAAAATCAAGGTTGTTAAGAAAAAAATTAAACAAAGTTGTGATGAAAATCAAGATTTTTAAGAAAAATTAAAGATAGGTATGACAAAAATTAAGGTTATCAAGAAAAAATTAAGTGAAGGTCTAACAAAAATTAACGCTTAAACGTGCACCAATATTGCCTTGAGATTAAAATATATTAAATCGCTTTTTTGGACTTAGAGTTTACTTAAGGTCAAATCAATACGATTCAGAACAGGAAACGACGCGGCTTCAGGAAATACGTCGTAACTATCTAGAACTTAAAATCGTTTTCAATAGAATTAATTTTATTTTTTCTTTTAGAACTTATTAATTTTATTTTTTCTTTTAGAATTTATTAATATTAATTTGAAACTAAATTGATTTGAAACATTAAAAAGATAGGGTTTCGACCTTGGCTCATGGAGTCTAGGGTTCGGAACCGTAAGCGGGATGATGACGTCACCGCGCTATCGCGCCAGCGCCTGCGCCATCGGACACCAACGAAATGACGCATTACCTACTACTATTGTTATTATTAATACTTTTATTAATTTTTTTTTAACTATCTTATTTAAGTCATATAGAAACCACATAGCTTCCAAATTAATTTTTTTCTTGCAAAACAATAATTCATGTTGTATAGGGTTAAATAAATCTCTACAGTTTATGGATCAAGGCAGTCGCAATTTTATATGTTTATGGGCTTATTAATTGGTGCATGTGTCCAAGACGCCGCAAAATTTGAGGTGGATGCTGCTGTAACTTGTTCTTCTGCTTAGCTCCAAACAAGAGAAGATAAAAAAGATCTTTAAAGATCTAAAAGTGGCCTTTACTATACTATGCGGAGAAATTTTATTACAGATGCATAACAAAAGAATGTTAACATCTTGTGCCCCAAGCGCATAAAGGCAGCGTGAAAATAACAAAGCGTATTATAGTCGTGAAGGAATTTACCACGGAAATGGCATCTTAATTACATTGCGTAGGAAGCTTCCTTAAGACTCGTTTCTACTACAAGCCTGGATTGGAGCATTCTTTGTTTCTTTTATTGAATTTTTTGCTTCGCTCAGCGCTTAAGCTCGGAAAGAGGTAAAAAAATCAATAAAACAAACAAAGACTGTTTTATTTCATGATCATAGTGGAACGAGCCTTTAAATTTATTTTATAGTTGACAATCCGAAAACCATTTAAAGACTATCAACAGTTTATAGAAAGTTGTTCCGTCCCACGGCTTCGATAAACAGAAACGAAAAAGCGGGCCAAAGCTACGTTAACTTGTCTATCAGATCGAAACAAAGCATAATCAAGCAAAAAAAAATATTTGTAAATAATAGCAATCAGAAGCCAACATTTTATCATTTAGTTTGCAAAATTTTTAATTGTAAACAAAAAAGCCGAACGTTTGCTATACTTTCATAAGTCAACTAAATTATGATAAAACTAAATGATAAAATGTACTTGGTTTCTGATTACTATTATTTACAAATAGATTTTACAAATTACCTCTTTTCCTCAATTGAAAAAAGATATTCATATTCACATAAATATTCACATAAAATTCTGTATTATTCGGGACATGTCCGGAATTTTAGCAAACAAACAAGCTAAAAACAACGTGCAATTGTTTAAAACACATTGATTATGGAACGAGAATAGCAAATTTCGAGACTGATTCAAATTGAAGACCTTTTTTTAGGGAACACCATGATTTTGGGACGAAAATATTTTATATAGATTATGGGACAAAAAGAAAACAGATTATGGGACGAAAATAGCAAATTCCGAGACCGATTCAAAGTGAAGATCTTTTTTTTAAGGAACACCATGATTTCGGGACGAAAATAGAAAAATAGAAAGCAAGTTTACAGATACAGGCAGTATCTCGTTACTATCAAGTGTTTTCACTTTAAACTCGCGTTATTTTGTTCTTTGCGTTGATCAAGGTTTAATTCAAAATCTTTAACGATAGTAATGAAGCAAAAGAAACGCTTGTAAAAATTACAGTTTAGATAAGGCGAGTTCCCATAAGCATGGAATATTTACCACGCTACTTACGCTCGTATTTTTCGGCTTTAAGTAAAAAAAGCGTGGTCCGAAGATAGGCCTTTCAAACTATCCTAACAATTCTCGATTTTGTACTTTTAATTTTAGCAGTGGCGTGCGGTGACCTCTGAGACTGGTCATGCAATTGGCATGCCAAAATCTGGTCATGCAATCGGGTATTTTATGGGTAGTTAATGAGTAAGACATGCAATATTTTACGGGTAGGAAAAAAATTCTGTATTAGATTCTAATTTTTAGTCCTAAGATTATGGCGTTGTAGACCAAGACATGCAATATTTTACGGGTAGAAAAAAATTGTTTGTAAAATTCAAATTTTTAGTCCTAATATCATGGTGTGCTAAGCCATTTTTATCCTAAAATTAAATGTGTTTTCTAAAAGAAAAAAAAGGTCATCACTTCAAATCAGTCTCCAAATTCTCACTTTTTCTTCTAAAATCAAGGTGATCTCTAAAAAAAAAGGTCATCGCTTGAAATCAGTCCCCGAATTCTCACTTTTAGTCCTAAAATTAAGGTGATCTCTAAAAAAAAGGCATCACTTCAAATCAGTCTCGGAATTCTCACTTTTTGTCCTAAAATCAAGGTGTTCTCCAAAAAAAAAAAAAAAATTCTCTCTCAATCACTCTCAACTTTTATACTTTTCGTCCTGAAATTGTAGCATTCCCTAAAAAAAAAGGTCTTCACCTTGAATCAGCCTCAAGTTTCTCTAATTTCATTCCAAACCAGTACCATTTCCCATTAAATTAAAAAATATATACCTCATCGCGCAAAAGTTCGTCATGCAATCCCTAAAACTTTGGTCATCCAACGCATGACTTGAATGCCCTAACCGCACGCCACTGAATTTCAATCATAATAACTTATCGGACAAAAAGTTTTAGGTAGTCTTAATTATCACCTTTTTGTTTTTTCTTTTCAGTTTTTCTTTAACAGCTAAAATGTTGCTAAATTATTTTTTTGACTATTAATTTTAAGCAAAGATTTTATTAAGCCGGCAGCGTGGTCAAGTGATTAAAACTTCGTGCTTATGATCAACATAGTCTTTGTTCAAAAGCCACTCTCGCCATTCTGTTGTGTTCTTGGAAAGACACTTTATTGCACTTTCCCCTGCTTGGCAATCTTGGCAAGCAGTTCTAAATTAATGTCATATCTTCATTAAATTACAAGCGGACAGCAATATCTTGGTATCTCCAGAAGCAGGTCGGGGTAATTGCTTACCCTATGTATTAGCGCCTCCGCCGCTTTCCTGCGAGTCAGGAGCATAAATATAGAGCTAAAAATAAAAAAAGAAAAAATAAGCAAATACTGACCTAACTGGACAGTTTCAGATTATTTGTGGCCCACAAGTTTTTGCATTTTTAAAAAGTTGCCCGCAGGCTTCAAGAAGTCAGATACTTTGCTTAAAGTATAAAGCAACTGAACAATTCATTTTGTTGTTGAATTTGATTTTTCCAGTATGTTGCAAATAAAAAGCTTTAAACTTGCCTTATATGTGTTAAAAAATATTTAGTAAGTCACTGCGTGTTATTTCTTGAAAAAAAATTAAAATTTTTGGTCTTCAATTGCCAAAATTATGAATATAAACGAATCATAAATCTTGAAAGAAATAATATTCTTGAAAAAGACCATTCTCTGTAATCTACTATTATAAAAGAAAATGTTGAAAAAAGTAAAAAAGCTTTTAAAATTAAATCAAATATAAAGACTCATGGATATAACTCAATGGTTGTTGGATTCGGACTGATTTGAATTCTTCAGCTGGTGGACTAGTTACAACTTTGATTTTTTTCGGAGCTGGTAAAGAGATGCAACCCAAAAAGAGCCATGTAAAGAAAAACAATACCCAAAATCCTCCAGGTAAAAATAAGCAACTTTGTTAGCTAGGTAAAGGTAGATGACTTGAAAAGTTGCACTTTTTTTTATTGAGCAAATTACAACAACATTAATTTTATTTTATTTTCAAATTAAAAATACATTTATAGGGTTAGAGTTGTTAATTCAAGGATATCTGTAAATTAGATAAACGTGTTAAATTCAGGTATAAATAAACAATCCCCAAATTTTCAAGATAAAGATAAGCAATCCTGAAAATAAAAAGGTTGCTTATCTTTACAGGCTTCTTTTTTTCTGCTGATTTTTTGCAGAAACCACCGGTTGGCAATCACTGTTTTAAATTATTTCTTTAGAAGATGTCTTTATTTTTGTTTAAAGACTTTATGAAATTTTGTGCCATAAACTATCTACTCGGAAATTGTCAGTGTTTGTTGAACAAATTAGACGAAGGAAACTAATCATTTTTTCAAAAAAGGCTTTCAGTTGAGTTTACATCAAAACAATGGTTTTAAAATTGTGTAATATGATTCAGAAAACTTGTTGATGTTGCAAGTAATGCTTGTTGCATGAGTCACAAGTGAAATTACAAATTCGCTTGTGCCTTAGTTGCACGGACTTCAAATTCAAATTTTACTAGATATCTTTCAACAATTCAAAGCGAAATTTCGACAGTGCCTTTCATTGCTTATCAAGTGATTACTTGTTAGTTTAAAAATAGAAATTTTTGGAATCCGATGACTTTTCGAGTTCTCCTTTCCTTGATTTTAAAGCAAAAGAGCTTGTTTATTTTAATAGAAAATGCGTATGGCAAAGTCTTGAACATATTGCTGAATCGCATTATACTTGTTTGCATTGATTTTCGATAGAACGTAATCACTAGCATATCGAGGGGGAGGCCACTGTGTCATGGCCCCCCATTCAGACCCTAAAAATGGAAAACTGTAAAGCAAAACCAACCAGTTTTAGCAAAAGCAAAACTGATTTTTCGCGGGTATTCATGGTTCGCCCTGGATTTCGATTTTTCTGTGAAAAACCACTCGTCGCTCAGACCACTTACTGGTTGAAGTAAAACAGTTATCAAAAAAAATTTTTTTTATAGAGATCACGATGATTTTGGGAGAAAAATACAGAAATGGGAGATCGATTTGAGGTGAAGACCTTGAACACCAATTGTTGGGAATCCTTGCCTCGGGCCCCTAACTTTGAATATCCTTCACTGCTCTTTTGTATATAAGCAACGACATTAAACTTGTTTATAGTCAAGTGATTGACCAATTTGCGAAAGTGAACCGTCGCCTTAATTTAAAATAAATTGACTTTGTTTTATGGTTGATTTTCATTTTACAATTTCATTCTTCCAATAAGTCTCGTAAAAGCATTATACTAAAACAGAATGCACAAAAATGCGTATTTTTCGGTGTAATTTTACAAAATTTTTTCGGGGCATGTCCCCGGATTACCTTATAATGGTCGTGCTTTCGGCACTCTCCAAGTTGATTCGTGACGTCACACGATTGTGACGAAACTTTGGCTCTCCTCGGAAACTTTCTACGTACGCCACTGGACGTAATCCTGTCATAAAAATGAAACTTTGATAAAGACAAATCCACTTATGTATTGGCTGCACAAGATATCGCGATTGTCGCTCGATTTTGTCATAATTAGAAGTTTCACCAAACTACTCTCACGTGCAACATATTTTGGACAAAATTTTTAAGTGGTTAAGTTTCTGACAGAATTTTTTATCAATCAACATTGTAAAAAAATATAAAAAATGCTTTATTGTTCGGATCAATAATCATCACTTTACCGTTTTTTTTTATTATTGCATTAGTAACAAAGCTGATGCTTTGCCTAAAAAGTGAACTCTCGCTTTTCTGAATAGTTCGTTTTTAGATTGAGGACCACCGATTTGCTGACTGGTCAAATCCAGACTTTACGCCAAGAGCATCGCCAAGCGGACGTTATAATCGTTTCAGAATCCGCGATGATTGCGTTGTTATTCTTACCGCCCAATAAAGCTGGAACAAACAATGAATACAGCAAAAGTCGAAATCAGATAGACTCAAAGTCATTGCTGCGATGCGTGACTATCTCGTGAATACAATATTATATTTTTAAAAAAGTATAAAGTTTCTGCTCATAAAATATTAAAAAACGACCTTGATATTTTTTTATATGACTCATAAATCCCTGTCTTTTGCTTATAAATTAAAAGATGTTAATCGACGTATTCGAAGAAGTGCTCAATGGAATTGCAGAGCATATTAACTTTACATTTATTTAAAAAAAACATAATTGTACAACTTCTCTCATTAGAGGGACTTATTAAAGAATATAAAATCATATTTGAACAAGACAAGACAATATCATACTGTATATAAAATGAAATAATATACCAAATAAAAGTCCTTGCAACAAACTTAAACTTAGCCTTGACAGAAAAACAAACTCAATAAAGAAGCATATTGTAATACACTCGGTGTGGCAACCTCTGCCAGGGGTCTTGTTCAAATATAAAATCATATTTGAACAGTGGCGTACCGAGGATTTTTGAAAGGAAAGAAGGCCATACCACCACAACCCAGCGTAATATATTCAAGTGATAGAAAAAAAGGCCTTCATTTTGAATCGGTCCCGGATTTCATGATTTTCGACTCTAAAGTCTAGTGATCTCTAAAAAAACAAAAAAAGGGATCGGTAAATGAAATCTGTCTTTGTTTTCTGGTGTATTTTCTGCTCAGAAGATCTTTAAGAGGAGCCCATGAATCTCTAAAGGGGACCATGGCACTAAAATTACTGTCCAACGTATATTAAGCGTACGTATTAGTGATCTCCAAGGGAAGGCATGGCACAATGATATATGCGATTGCTCCTTGGTGATTGTTTAATCAGAAAGTCTTTTATTAAAAAATGTCTTTTATTATAGAACCAGCAGTGTTTACTTTTTAGTTTTTTAAATAAATTAACTTTAATTAGCATTGCTTGTCAAGTTTCGAAAAGAAAACATTTTTAGCGAGAGGCAATATCATATACAGTATAAAATGAAATAATATACCAAATTAAAACAAACTTAAACTTAACCTTGACAGAAAAATAAACTCAATAACGAAACATATCGCAGGACGCTCGGTGTGGCATCCAGCTAACTTACGATGCTGTTCGGTTCACCAGAAATAAGCAATTTTTTCAAGTTAATCACATTAATTTCATTTCATTTATTTTTTGTTAATATTTAATGATCTATTTGAAATTTGTAGCTAATTGCTAACCCCGCTAAGCAGAGGAAGTGCCCTAAAACGTTTTACCCAAAGACACAACAGAATGACGCAAATGGGTTGTAAACCAATCGCGTTCGCCATCAATAAGGCGCTCCTATCCACTAGGGCCACGCCAGAGACTCAATACACAATTTCATAATTCTGTATTTGGCTGACAGTCATAAGCTTTTTTTAAAAAGCAAATTACTTGCAGTATACCATAGCCCACTAAATTTATGTTAGTAGCAACATTTATCTTTTTAGTATATCATAATAATATTTTAATCAGTGACGAACGGTGAGAAGAATTAAAGTAATTAATAATTATCTCTTTTAAAAATCAAAAAAATTGACCCTATTCGTTCTAAACTTATTTAATGTTGATAAAAATTATTTGTTCTTTTTTGGCTTCGCTTTTGTCTTTTTAGTTAACGTAGCAGCAAATTAACATGAATGTAGTTTCATCTACCGATGACAAATTTACTATTTTAGAACTTAGACAAGGTTATTAATAAACTAAATATGATTACCAACGTGATAACTATATAGTGCAAATACCTGCACATCATGAAAAAACGTCACCACTTTAACGTAATCACTTTTGAGATCTGTGCACGAAAGGCAAATCTTGTGATCTTGAGAATTAATCTTGAGAATTAATTAAGTCTATGTTTTTATCATGGCGTAGCTAACTAATAAATTTAGATAATCAAAATGACAGGAAAAAACAGTAGCTTGATGACTACATTCAATTTGGTTTTGTATCGCTGCAAAAAAGTCACACAGAAGTTCCGCAGAGTGTGATATGTTACAAGACTCTTATAATGATGCAATGCGTCCCTCAACTTTGAAACAGTACTTGATTACAGCCCATTCTACTTTTGCCGACAAACTTAAAGCATTTTTTGTAATGAAATGTGACTCCTTAAAAAAAACTAAGTTGGACATAAGTGGAATGCTTCAGCAAAGAACTTCCAATGTTGTTGAAGCCTCTTACGAAATTGCCATGTTTATCGCAAAGAATAAGAAGAGCCATAGCATCGGGGAGTCTCTTGTAAAACCTAGCATGCTCTTAGCAGCAGAACCAGTACTGGGCAAGAATAAAGCAACTTCACTTTTTCAAATTTCACTAGCCAATGATACAGTTAAAGGGAGAATTGATCAGGGCAAAGATCATCTTCTCGACCAAATTAAAAGAGTCTCCATTTTTTGCTATACAGTACGATGAAACAACAGGTATTGAAAATTGTTCTCGGCTTCTGCTTTATGCTTGTTTCTTGTCAGTTAACATGATAAAAGAAAAAATGCAATTCTGCCACCCAATGAAAAGTCGTGGAACATTAGCCGATATCTTTAATGTTGTGTCAAACTTTTTTAAGGAAAACCAATTATCGTGGGAATTATGAGTAGAGCGTGCAGGATGGAGCTCCAGCTATGCTTGGTCTGCAGTCTGGCTTCAGTCAGAAGGTAAAAAAAGAAACTCTTCAGTAATAGGTACGCATTGCATACTTCATTGTAAAGCCTTAGCATCCAGAACTTTGCCATCTGAAATAAAACAGGTTCTGGACCTGTCTATTGACATTGTTAACTATATAAAGCCGGGATCCTTTAACAGTCGTTTATTCAAGCTCCTGTGTCAAGATATGCAATCTAAACATATAGCGCTGCTGTTTCACTTAAAGTTCCGATGCTTGTCTTTGGGGAATATACTAAAACAGCTTTTTGAAATAAAAGAAGAAATTGAATACAGTGGCGTGCGGTCAGGGCATGCAAGTCATGCGTTGCATGACCAAATTTTTAAGGATTGCATGACGAACTTTTGCACGATGAGGTAGATATTGTTAAATTTAATGAGAAATATTAATTGTTGGAGATGAAATCTAAGGCCGATCCGAGATAAAGACCTTTTTTTTGAAAGATTACTGCATTTTTAGGACAAAAAATGCATTACTTGGCAATGATTTCAAGTGATCACCTTTTTTTTTAGAGATCACCTTGAATCTGGGACGAAAATCGGTCTTAAACACCATTATATTAAGACTAAAAATTAAAATCTCACACGGAATTTTTTTCCTACCAGTAAAATATTGCATGTCTTACTCATTGATTACCCACAAAATTTACCCACAAAATTAAAAGTTGTCTTCACGTTTATTGCAATAATAATAGACCTTGGAAAAATTTATAGGTGTCTACATTGATAACAATGTTTGGCAATGTTTGGATCTCGAAGTGAATTCATCGCAAAGATAAAGAAAAAAACCCAATTTTCATTGAGTGATCTCATAAGAGTTCTGAGCTTTACTTATTGCTATGAAAGATAAGCTTCAATTAATCAAAGAATTGCTATGAATGAAACATAACAATCATATGAGCCGTCAACTACATTAAAGCAGGTGCTGTCAATACAAAGCACTTTATCATGCTTTGCAAGGATATGGATTTCAATTATGAGACTCTGGTTTTTCATACATCCGTTCGGTAATTATCAAAAGTTAACACATTAACCTGCATCTATGAAATAAAATTTAAACTTGTGCTGTTTTTTGAAGCTCATGGGAGATAGGATCTTCTTTTGTTTATCGAATAAAAAGAGTTTCATCTGACGTTAACAAACCTCGTGGATATTTTTGAAGCGTTAAAATTTGATTTTGCATAAATATTTTAAATTCGAAGCGCACATATACATTCCTTCCGTTTTCATCGATTTATATGAGCGAAAGTGGTTTTTCTTTCTAGGCATAAAGACAAAACACAGAAAGAAACTCGATTGTAAAGCCTATCTGAAGTGCGGTTATCTGCTACAAAGTCACGAATTAAACTTTTGGTTTTCAAAAAACAGTTTCTTATTAACAAAATTTAGCTACTATTGTTCTGCTCAATGCTGTTAGATTTTTTAATACGATAGGGCTCGAGTTTTTTTGTTATCATCAAGGGAGGCGCCAGTTTTGTTTGCATGATGAAAGGGGGCCAATCAAGAATTTTTTTTAACCAATCAGACTCATTGTTCTTGCCTATACAGTATAAGCACGATTAAATTGCTCTCAGTTCATTCTGATGATTCCTCCCAATAAGTGTCAGATGAAAAGTCTGCGAGGAATGAACATGCTTTTCAAAGCTATCTTAAAGTTTTGTACCGCAAATCGACTCTATTGTTTTTGATTAATTTACATTTGAGGTGCTAGTTGAAGGCATTTAAGATAGATAGATAGATAGATAGTTTATTCACCAATACGCACAACAATACATATAAATACAAAAAGCAAGCAAACAAAATTGGCGCAATGGTCGGGAGCATCGAAGAACATGCGTTATCGAGTCAGATGCTCCCTAATACAACCAGTTAATAAAAAGTAATACAAGGAAACATGCGCAGCAGAATGACAAAAAGCATAGAAATTAACATAAACATTTACATAAGCATTTTAGCCAAGATTTACGCATGAAATTTACACAGACATTTACGTGAAACATTTAAAGCACAAAGCTAAAGCAAAAAATAAAAAAACAAAGCAACTCAGTACTTCGACATAAAGATCATCCTTATATGATTTTTTGAAGTAAGACCAATGCTTGCTTTTAATGCTGAGATGAATACTTTTCCAAAGCTTTACACCTCTATAAGACAGCAGTAATTGGCCAAACAATTTTGTAACACGGGGTAGAAAATAAGTTGATGTTTTAATTAATCTTGTTTCATATGAATGGATTTCATTTATTTTTTAAAAAAGTTTAAAAAAACATGAGGTAATTTATTATTTTCCAGTTGATGCATAAATTTACCTAATTCGAAGAGGTTGTAAATATCGGTTACTTTTAATGTGTTCAAGGATTTGTATAACATTTCCACAGGTGTATATATCGATTTGTTAGTTATGACCTTTAAGCATTGACATTTAAGTATTGCTTTAACTGTAAATTGCCAAGTCCAGACAAAAAAGTTATTGTTTTTACTGTTACTTTTTTATTGCATGACAATAATGAAAATAAGTTTTTTCAGCTTGCAAGATATCTTGACAGGAATAGTTTTTAAAGTTGACTTCAAAAGCTGCTTACTATTCTTGAAATAAGATGAGTTTTGTAGTATGCATGATTATAGTTTTTAATTGATGCGTCTGTTGACGGTGTTCTGTTTTCCCAGACAATTCGGTTGCTGATTCTTCAAATGGACGCGTATGCACTACATAAAAAAATGTTTTGATTAAATGACTATTAATTTTTTCTTGATGCTTAAGAAAGAAACACTATTATTGCGAATAGACAGCACTTTTTAGCAAAGTGTGCATACAAATTTGAAATGCTGCTGTCACATCATTCACTATTCGCCGTGCTTACTTAATAAACTTTTAAATTTTGGGCAATCCCCAAAGCCTGCGAGATTGTAACGACGAAGGGTGAACGAGACCCTAAATTCGGCTATGACGACTGGATGATAGCTTCAAACCTTCAAACAAATACTGTCTATGTATTATTTGCAAAATGCCCAGAGGACCTGTGAATTTTTCCATTCAAAGCTTTATCTCTTTCTATTGATTAAAGTATGACATTTGTAGAATTTATAAAATTATTATCAATTACAAATTAAATATTTGACTAAAATTTCCATTTGCTGATTTTTATCGTATTGTTTAAACTTCGATATTTTATTTTTATTATTGTTTTGAATTGCCTTTGAAGTTATGCATTTTTCGCTTTAGTCTATACATCGGAATGCTTATAAAACAATAGCTTTAAGTAGCAATGTAAGTTAAAAAGTCGATGGTGTTAAATATGGTTTTTAAACGGGAGTTTTCGGCCCCCTGGAGTTTTTTTCTTTGCTTATTATATTTAACTTTTAATTGGACGGCGCTTGAGAATAGTTATTATTTAGCCAAATGCTAACTACTGAAAATTCATTACTACAAGCAGTAAATTAGTACTGTATTTCTTATTATAAGCAAAAATTTGTGATATAGGCATGCAAAAATTTAAATTTAGGTGAAATGAACTTCGTTTTTTTCCATTCCCAGCACGAGAACTATCTCATGAATAAGTGAAAGAGGCCTAGCAAAATATACTTTCAGAGAAAGTTTACGAATATAAATGATTTAATCCTCTTTGTTCTACGTAGGAAGTTTAATGATTTGATTAAATCTTTCTTTCGTAATTCATTTTTCATTAACAATTAAGTAATTGAAAATGGGAAGCAACAATAGCGTATTTTCGAAAGAAGAAGACAACAACATTGATTTTAATGAAACTGCGACAAATGTTCCGATTCCTCCCGATCCTAATACGGAAACCATTGATCCCAATATAATAGAAAATCTTGAAGGAGCTAAAGCCATCCGTATTTCTAACGTAAAATCGGTAAGTTGAGTTTGTTGGTCATCGCGCGTGTGCATTTTAAAATGCATTGTTTTTATAAATAAGACTATTGCGTGTTTTAATAAGGCTATTGTTGTTAGTGTTTTTATAGGGTTAATGACTATTATAAGGCTATTGCCTTATAAAAACACACTGTTGATAAAATGAGAGAAAAAAATTGTGCACTAAAGTTGATCATTTTTTATTATGGCACAAGCTTTCGTAGGCTACTTCTCACTTCATCAGGTGCAATAGAATAAAAATGCAATCAAAACAAAATTTACACCAACGGCATTGAATGTAATAAAGAGACATATGTGACGTAATAAACAGTGGCGTACGCAAAAAGTTTCCGAGGGGGAGTCAAAGTTTCGTCACAATCGTGTGACGTCACAAATCAACTTGGAGAGTGCCGAAGGCACGACCATTATAAGGTGGTCCGAGAGTATTTTCCGAAAAAATTTTGCAAAATTGCACCGAAAAATACGCATTTTCGTCCATTCTGTATGTAAGTTTTGGTATAATGCTTTTGCGAGACTTATTAGAAGAATGAAATCGTAAAATGAAAATCAAGCATAAAACAAAATCAATTTATTTTAAATTAAGGCGACGATTCACGTTCGCAAATTGGTCAATCACTTGACTATAATCAAGTTTAATGTCGTCAAACGTCCTTTTCAGGACGGGGCAATGCTAGGATAAAACTGCCCTTTTTAGAGCACATTGCCAACAAGTTCCGAAGACCCACTATTCTTCAGCTGAACATCGAAGGCCTCACTGCAAGCAAGATGAACGTTCTTCATCATCTCGCTATGCAGTCTGAGGTACTCATCATCCTACTGCAGCAGACCCACTGCACTGATGCAAAAAAGTTGGTGCTACCACACTACCAAGTAGCTGGGTCTTCTTTAAGCAGGAAGCATGGCCTTGTCACGTTTGTCCACGAGCGACTGAGATACACGCTTTTGGATCAATCTCCACCGACATCGGAGATCGAGTGGCTGTGTGTGGACGTTGATGGTTATAAAATAGTCAACGTCTACAAACCACCGCCAACGCGATTGCGAACCCTGGATCTCCAGTGTTTCTTCACCCCTGTTTTTATGCTGGCGATTTTAACTGTCGTCATGCTGACTGGGGTTACGATGACAATAGTCCGGACGGTGAGTGCTTGGCTGGCTGGGCAAGTATTAATTGTCTTGCTCTCCTATATAATGCCAAGGACGGTGCCAGTTTTTATTCCGGCTGCTGGAACACTGGCACCAATCCAGATCTAGCTTTCGCTAGCGTAGATCCAAACAGTCGCTTACCGGATAGACGTGTGTCCTTGAGAAGTTTTCCAGGTCACAACATCGACCTTCGCTTATTACACCGCCAAGGTTTGCTATGGCAGTGCCAAGCATGCCTGTTAAGTGATGAAACTTCCGCAAAGCCAAATAGAGTCACTACATTGCTTTGACGAATAAATACGCAAAGACTTTGTTGGCGCCTGATTCACTTGATGTGGATGCGGCTTACCAGGACTTCTGTAATACCATTAAGAAAGCAGCCAAAAAGACTATCCCACGCGGGTATCGAAATAACTATATTCCGTGTTGGGATGCAGAGTGTAAATCCCTCTATAAAACCTTTCTGCAGTCTCCTCAGGGAGACGACTCAAGTTTGGCTGCTACAGCTCTGCTTACCAAGCTTGATAGAAAGCGGAGGGATCGATGGTCCGAGGCAGTTCGGATCATTGACTTCTCACACTCTAGTCGAAAAGCGTGGAGTATTTTGAACAACCTTACTGGTAGGTCACGACACTCTCCTCGTGACTGTCCCGTTTCAGCCGATGCTATTGCATCTCAGCTGGTTAGAAATGGGAAATACGAGGCTGTTAACCACAAGTCATCTCGACTTGTCTCTCAAGAAGTGTCAGACCAACACCAGACGCAGTAAATATCTCTGACAATTTTTCACAGAGAGAATTTACTGCTGCCCTCCAACATTTAAAACCAGGTAAAGCTCCGGGACCTGATTCCATCTGCTTGGAGCTTATACTCCATGCTGGAGCTGCTTTGAAGTCCTGGTTACGTGACTTCCTTTCTTCCTGTTTGCGCCGACTCAAAATTTCCAAGATCTGGAGAAAAACGCTCGTGGTCGCGATCCCAAAACCAGGAAAGCCCGTGAGGGACCCAAAGAGTTATCGACCGATATCTCTGCTCTGTGTTCCCTACAAGATCCTCGAGAGGCTTATCTACGCCCGCGTTGAACCATTAATCGATCCACTGCTCCCTAAAGAGCAGGCTGGGTTCCAATGCGGGAAGTCAACCGTAAATCAAGTTGTTCTGCTAACCCAGAACATCGAGGATTCTTTCGAGGCTAAAAAGAAGGCCGGTGTCGTATTTATCGATCTGACAGCTGCTTATGACACTGTCTGGCACCGTGGCCTTACCGGCAAGCTGCTGAGACTACTTCCGGATAAGCACATGGTCAAAATGATTATGGAGTTTGTCCGAAATCGAAGTTTCACCCTTACCACCGGTGACAGCAAGCAAAGCAGGCTACGCTGTCTTAAAAACGGTGTTCCTCAGGGATCGGTCTTGGGTCCCTTCCTATTTAACATCTATACGTACGATCTTCCTTCCATGATTTCCAGAAAGTTTGTTTATGCTGATGATTTAGCATTGTTGCACTCTTCTGGAAACTGGAAGGACTTGGAGGGGACTTTAAGCCAAGACATGTCTACACTTTCATCGTATCTCCAGACTTGGAGGTTGAAACTCAGTCACACTAAGACGGTGACGGCAGCCTTTTACTTAAATAACCGAGAAACCAAACGTGAGCTAAAGGTCTACAACAACGGTAAACTTTTACCGTTCTGTCCAACCCCTACTTATCTTGGGGTAAAACTGGACAAATCGCTCACGTTTCGTCACCATTTAGTTGCATTGCGCAAAAAACTATCCTCGCCCGTCACACTACTGAGGCGACTCGTGGACTCGGGATGGGGTGCTGGTGCTAAAACACTACGCATAGCCACCTTGTCTCTAGTCTACTCAACAGCTGAGTACTGTGCGCCAGTCTGGTGTCGCAGTGCTCACACTCTCCTCATCGACAGTGTCTTGAACGACACGCCTTGCGCATAGTTACTGGATGCCTGCGTCCCAATCCAACGGACCACCTACCTGTACTTTCAGGTATCCAGCCAGCTGAGCTTCGCCGACTGGGAGCGACACTCTCCATGGCTTACCGTGGATCTTTGGACCCCGATCATATCTTGTATGATCTTTTAAGTGAGTCCTCAGATACTCGCCAAGTGAGACTAAGATCCAGACGCCCGTTTGTGCCAGCTGCGCGGAATATTTTGGACAACCTTGCCAGACTTGCCATCCGCGCTTCTGAATGGACAAATTACAAATGGAACGCGGAGTACTGTGAAAATGCTTCCAGGCTCCGTGTTTTTGTGCCCGAGACCAGTGCCAGGCGTGTTGGGATGGGCTTAGCCCGAGCAGCTTGGGTTAAGCTCAACCGCCTGCGGATTGGTGTTTGGCGATTCCATTCGTCCATGCACAAATGGGGTCTTGCTCCCTCACCGATTTGCGAGTGTGGTGCTTCTGATCAAACCGCAAACCATGTACTAACAGCGTGCCCTATACATCGGGCACCACATGGAGCACGAGGTCTGACGGTTTTGGATGACGAAACTCGATGCTGGCTTAATAACACCACTGCCAGCATCTGATCCAGGCAGTTCAGCAGTCTGGGGTAGTAAAAGGATAAACCCTCGGCCCCAGTTCCGTTTGTGTCTGACCTAGAATGCATAGCCTTCAAACGACGACGACGAAGTTTAATGTCGTTGCGTATATACAAAAGAGCAGTGACGGATATTCAAAGTTAGGGGCCCGAGGCAAGGATTCCCAAAAATTGGTGTTCTTTAAAAAAAAGGGCTTTGATCTCGTACTTCCCTTTTTTTTCCCAAAATCATCGTGCTCTCTAAAAAAATAGGTCTTCACCTCGAATCGATCTCCCATTTCTGTATTTTTTCCCCGAAATCATCGTGATCTCCATAAAAAAAATTTTTTTTGATAACTGTTTTACTTCAACCAGATAGTCCAGTTCAGATTTCTACCAGTAAGTGGTCTGTGCGACGAGTGGTTTTTCACAGGAAAATCGAAATCCAAGGCGAACCCCAAATACTCGCGAAAAACCAGCTTTGCTTTTGCTAAAACTGGTTGGTTTTGCTTTACAGTTTTCCATTTTTAGGGTTTGAGTGGGGGGCCATGGCGCAGTGGCCTCCCCTCTCGGTACGCTAGTGGTAATGAAATATAAAAATATCGGATAGAAAACACTAAGTTAAAGAGAGAATATGGCAGTACGGTAAATTACAGCAATTCAAACAAAAAAACAAATGCGAGAAAATGGTATGCAAGCATATTAGAACGGTGCAGTACGTTTTGATCAGAATTCTTTGTTTTCTTAAAACCTTTGGTTCAATTGAAAACGGTGAATCTGAAAGAATTGCAAAAACACAAATTTGTAGCAACATTCTGAATAATTGTTTACTCCAGCTTGGAATTAAATTTCACGCTTTGCCGTAGAATATTTAAAAAAGACACGTTTTTAAGTTAGTCAGCTGTTTTGTGTGTGTTTTTGAACTTCTATAAAAGCAAACTGTAAAAAATCAACGATCACAAAACAGTAAATTCAGAAATAACAAAACAATAATAGCTATACTAAAAAGTTTTTAATATTTTTAAATTAAGCTACACTTCATCTATTGTCAATTTCCAGAGTACTAAGTTCTAAATCTGGAAAATGTATATTGATTTATTAATTATTATTTCAATGGAAGCCTGCAAAAAAATAAATGTTACTTACGAACCTATCAGTGTATTTAATTTTTTCCTTACCGTTTATCGTTGTTTTGTATTTGGGCTGTATTTATTGGCTACCTCAATATATGACTTTTTTGATTTTTATTATTAGTTACCCTCTGACTTGCACGAAAGCGTCGAAGGCGCTATACTTAGAGCAACCGTCAAGCGATTACCCAGACCTGCATTCGGAAACGCTAAGATATTGCTGTCTGAATCAATAGGTTCAAAACTCAGTTTGAACACATTCACATATGATTTATTGCTTACCTAATTGGCTTTTGCCTTAAAAAAATATTGGCTAAACCGAAAAAGTATTCTACGAGTAGCAATGTAACAGATGTTCTCCTTTGCTTGTTTCTGCAATGTACTTACTTATATCAATTGTTCTAAAAATCATTTCCAAAAATAAAATTGTCTTTCTTGTTTTGCCCATAAAGGCGGCAACAACTTTTTCTGCAAGCCCGCGCCAAGCCCACGCAAACGTTTTAGAACAGTGCTCTTCAACAGGGGTTCCGCAAAACATTTAATATGTTTCCGTGAGTTTTAAGGGTTCCGCTAGGGTTCCTTGTTTTGTAAGGAAAATGATTTCTTGCTTCAGTACGTTGATGCGTCATTATTAAATTGTTTCTTTAGATCACCATCACCATGCCGCATTCAAACTCCAAGTAGGCCAGTTAGTTAAATAAGAGGTTGAGTGTAGTTTATAGCCGAAAATATTGATAGTTGTTGCGTAACGGCGCAACTTGATGTTCATTTTTATGAGGTTAACAAGAACGTTATTCAAAACGAATAAATGTTATTGTTGCATCACAGCTATGCATGATGCTGCCGTTTACAGTAGTTAATTAGACAATGAATAGAGAATAAAATAATAGATTACAGTAGAGCTGCAGCTGTTCAGCCTTATGGGAATAAAGTAAAAGTAGTGCGAAAACCAACTTTTTACTATTATCCAGGTCAGATGAAGCAAAGCAGCACATTTTTTTATGTGAAGCGAAATAGTAATAACAGCGAAGGTGTGGACAGTATTGAGCAAGAGGCACCTCCTTCCAAGCGGACCAAATGTAATAAAACTGCCAAAGTTAGAAAATGGGATGAAACATATTTAAAATACGGGTTCTTTTTGCCCAATGACCAAATTCCGAATGTAGCTCCTCAGCCCGAATGACTGATTTGCTGTAAGAGACTTTCTAATTCTGTCCTGGTTCCAGCTAAGTTACAAAAGCACTTGGAAGTCAATCATGCTGCGTACGAGACAAAGATTATCTCATTCTTTAAACATATGAAAACCAGCGTATGCAAGCAGAAAGATTCGTTCTTAGGAGCAGTTAAAACTAATTAAGATTTGTTGTTGACTTCATATTGACTGTCGCATCATATTCTTAAAACAAAGAAACCGTTTACTTTGAGTGAGGAAGTTATTAAACCAACGTTGCAAATTGTGGCAGAGCAGCTCCTAGACAAAGAAACTGAACGCAAGTTTCAAAACGTACCTCTTTCCGATACCACTGTAAGCAGAAGGGGATTTCATATAGCCGAAGATTTGTTGGGGCAACTTTTGTGTAAAATCGGAAAAGGTCCTTGTTATGGACTGCAACTGGATGAATCAACTGATATTGGGAGAAGAGCACAACTGCTTGTGTTTATAAGAATTCCTGATACTGATTCATATAATATTATTGATGAATATTTGTGCTGCCCAGACTTGGAAGTGAACACGAGTGCTGAACAAGTGTTCAGTAAACTCAACGAATTCATGACCGAAAAGCAAATACCATGGGAAAAATGTTGTTCTCTAACTACAGATGAAGCAACTGTGATGACTGTACGCTTTTCGGGAGTTGGTGCTCGTGTCCAGGCAGTTGCTACAAACTGTATATTAAAACATTTCATTATTCATCGTGAAGCTCTGGCTGTAAAACCGCTTAGTTCTGATAAGCAGAGAAAAACGGAACTAGAAAGTGTTTTGGATATTGTTGTGAAAACTGTGAATTACACATAAAATGTGGTGGTAAAGGCAAATTTGCTAGAGTTTTTCAAAAACTGTGTGAAGAAATGGATTCTGAGAATGTCACTGTTCTGCCACATACAGAGGTGCGCTGGCTCTCTCGTGGCAAAGTTTTTACGCGTGTGTTCAAATTAAGACGGAAAATATCAGTTTTTCTTGCGGAGAAAAATCATGAATATGCAACGAATTTTCTTGACCATGAATGGGTCTCCAAATTGGCATATCTGGCTTCAGTATTCGATGTGTTGTCCATACTCAATACCAGTCTTCAAGGGAAAAGTTCAGATATATTTTCCCAAGTTGGAAAAATTGATGCCTTTAAAAGAAAAATTGGCTGCTGGGCCAATAAAGTATCAAAAAATGATTTTTCTCCTTTTCAGTTATTGAATCGATTTCTGAGCGAGGACTCTAAAGTTGAGGATACAGCTGAAATAAAAAAATTGGTGTTGGAACATATGAAGTTATTAAAGAAAAATTTTAATCTGTATTTTCCTGAAGAAGAATCTGAGGCTTTTCGTTTGCTGAAATGGGTAGTTAATCCTTTGCCAGAACAAAAAGAACTTCTGGACATCTGTAATGATACCAATTTGGAGGAAATCTTTGAAAAAAATAGAAAGGAATATTTTTGGATTTTTCTGTGCAAAGAGGGAACAGCAATTGCAAAGGAATCACTGAAACTTCTGTCTCAATTTTCCAATACCTATTTGTGTGAAACAGCGTTTTCTGTTTTAACCACTATTAAGAACAAAAACAGAAGTTGTTTGAAGAGTGTAGATATCTGTATGAGGAATGCACTGAGCAACAAGCAGCCACGATTTACGAAGATTGTAAAAGAAATTCAAGAACAACCGAGTCATTAAATTTCTTACTTTTTAACTACTGTGATAACTGCTTGTTTGTTAAAGTGTCTAATAATAAAATATTTTCTTTTTTTACATGTAACTCGTGTTTTTTTAACTTTTTGTTTATGGGGGTTCCATGACAAACGTGAAAATGCTTTAGGGGTTCCGATATAACAAAAAGGTTGAAGAGCAATGTTTTAGAACACATACAAATCTTAAAAAAGTCATTTCTCTTTAAAAGTCAATGGAAGTCTGAAAATTGTCTAATCGTCAAATTGAACACCAAAGGGTAGTTTTTTTCTTTTAAATTAAACTGATAAAAAACATTGTTGTAAGCATTTATTTGTTTCATTTTTGATGCAGCCTGGTATGCTCCTGTTAAAAATGCCGCGATTGTATGTAAGGTAGCATCATAAAACGCGTCTTTATACGGATTTTATGATTTGTTTTAATTAATCGACAAAATCAATATTTAAAATTTACAAATAGATTCACTTTGTTGTTAACTTTTCTGTTGCGCCGTTTTAGGACTACACTGAAATTAAGAATGCCATTCTCAAGCGAAGTGAAGAAACAGGAAAGTCATACGTGTACAAAGATCAGGATTTTCCACCTGATCAAAAATCGCTCTACTACACCGCTCGTGCTCCTGCAGGGTGGGACGACATCGTCTGGAAAAGACCAAATGTAAGTTTAAACCAAACAATCAAACGTATTCTACCGTGAGACACATTAAAAGTTCCATATTGTGGTGAAACTTAAGCAGACTTATGCAGCTTAATTCCTTTTTGCGACAAACGTTTTAAGTTGCTTTGTTATTATGATGTTACTGAGAACCGTGTAACCTATTTTGCATTAAGTCATAATATTCATTTACTATTATTATTTTTTTGGTTTATCTCTATATTTACCCTCCTGACTCGCAGGAAAGCGACGGAGGCGTTAATATATAGGGTAAGCAATTACTCCGACCTGCTTCCGGAGATATCAAGATATTGCTATCCGGTTGTAATTTAAGAGAGATATGACTGTTATTTAGAACTGCTTGCCGAGACCACAAAGCAGGGGAAAGTGCTGTAAAGTGTCTTTAACAAAATGGCGCGAGTGGGTTTTGAACCGAGACCATGTTGATCATAAGCACGATACTCTAATCATAATAATAAGGAATATTTAAAAAACTTATGTCTGCATTGTCCATAGTACTTACAGTCAGGGTTGTGGAGTCTGAGTCGTGAAGTAATATGTTTTAGGGCTAAGTCGGAGCCGGAATTGTTTTTTAGTTTCGATAAAATCGAAGTCGGGAGCTGGAATCGCTTTTTAGTTTTTTCTGGAGTCTATGTCGGAACTAGAGTCGTTTTTTAGATTTATTGGAGTCGGAGTCATTTTTTTAGTTGTGCAGGAGTTGGAATCAGAGTTGTAGTCGTTATTGTTTTCTGCGACTCCGACTCCGCTTTAGGCTAAATTAAGTTCTAATGTCTGCTACAACTAGTAAAAGGCCTCAAACCAATAAACAAGCATGCACATATACACGGTGAATACTTTTTCAAAGACAGTGTTGCTTTTGGGCCCTAAATTTGAAATGAATAAAAATTAGTTTTCGCTTTAAATCGACAGACCAAGAGTAGATTTTCCTTGAAAAACGTAAACTTGTCTTCGGTTCAGTAACTGTTCTTCAAAACTCCACTTTCTTTTTTTTTCTATCTCTATATTTATCCTTCTGACTCGCAGGAAAGCGACGGAAGCGCTATACATAGGGTAAGCAATTACCCCGACCTGCTTCCGGAGATGCCAAGATATTGCTGACCGCTAGAAATTTAGTAGAGATATTACTGTAATTTAGAACTGCTTGCCAAGACCACCAAGCAGGAGAAAGTGCCGTAAAGTGTCTTTCCCAAGGACACAACAGAATGGCGCAAGTAAGTTTTGAACCTAGACCATGTTGATCATTAGTCCGGTACTTTAACCACTCGACCACGCTGCCGACTGTCAAACATTAATTTGATGACAAAATAATCTTTGAATTGATGTGAAAGCTTTTTTGTACAGACTTGATTTTTGGAGACAAAATGATCTATCAAGAACTTTTGTCTGGCCAGACATAATAAGCTTCAGCTTGTATGGTGCAAAAAGTTTTCCCAGTTACAATGTAATTGATTGGGTAGGTTTGAGTTTGAAAGTGCCTATCCCGAAGTTTGAGTTTGAAAGTGTAAATTTTATTTAGTTCAAAGTAAAGGCCGATAAAATAGAAAAAGGACTTTATATGCATCAAGAACGTTTCACATTTACGAGTATGTTAAATCAAAATATTTTCCTGCCAAATAAATGAAACACCGCGCGAAAAACATGAAGAACTTTGCATTTATTTATTTGTTATCTTTATTAAGTTTTTTTTTAATTTTTTCCAAAGCTAAAATTTGCGTTTGTTAAGAGTGTCTTTTCGACCAAAAAAGGGCCATTTTTTAAACTTTGCGTCTCCCGCCCAAAATTTTCCCATGATTTTAATTGCGGCACCTCTTCGTTTTTTACTTACCTGCCGCTAGTGCCGATGAGGAATGCATACTCCATTGAATGGTGGTTCTGTCAAACAATCTTTTGGTATGCGTGATGACAAGAACGTCATGAACTGGAGTATTAAACTTGAACTCAAAAAATAAAAATTTCTGAACTACAACAAAAAAAATTCATTCTTGTTAATCATAAAACTAATTTTTAAGAAAACTAAACCTAATAAATACTCAGGAGCGCCAGAAAGCGATTTTGTTAGGGGGGCAAAATTCAAAACAGGCACCATATTTTTTAAAAAGAAATAAAATTAAAAAAAAATTTGTTCACTGAAAACGGTTGTGATGCCATTCCATATCGCGACCGTTTTCGGAATAAAACTTTAGTGATTACTATAAAAAAAAAATTTTTTTTTTCATAGTAATGATCCCTACTTTCGTCGTAAAATTTAAGGTGCAGATAAAAACCAAAATAAAAGCCTTTACTTTCAATCGATCTGACATTTTGGTCAAGTTTCCAAATGTTTCTGTATCTGCCCACCTGTATTTGCTTTTTCGGGAAAGGGGGGAAAGTTGAAAGGGTAAAAAGGGAAGGGAGATTTTTCCTCGCTTTTGGCGCCCCTGCACATACTAATAACGAGAATGAGAATTAAGACAAAAATTAACATGATTCTTTCCTAAACTCGAAAATAATAGACAAAAAACTCGATTTTGAAAGTTTTTGTGGGTTCGAACAAGAAATTGGATAATAAAAATCTATCGATTTCCAGCACTGACATACATATTACAGCGCTTAGATTTACTAAACCATAGTTAAAATCTTAAAAAATTTAATTTTTTTCTAGGTTAAAAAAGTTTATCTGGCGGTAATCCTACTAAGCAAATGGCAAAGGTTTGCTTTAGTGATTAAAAAAGCTTGACTCCAACAAACTTTTCTGCAGTTCGACTTCAAAACGAGTAAAAAATATTTTATGAACCCCTAATCAAGTACACATTATTAATCACTTAACGTAAAAATTTGCTTTTTTTATCTTCACTTACACACAACTATGTTTTTTACATTAGATGTGTGTCACACTTCATTCCTAATAAGTTTAATCATGGCGATATAGCTTATTTTCCGCCTTAAAATAATTCAAAGTTTTGTTATAACGCAGAAATCGCTTGGGCAAGGGATAATCGCTTTTGCACTGTGTTTTTTAATTATCTGCTTGCAATTGTTCGAATGTAACTTTCTATTTTTTTCGTTTGATGGTGATGACGTAATGCACTTTGTCTGTATCGTATGACCGAGTTAAGTGCAGTCTGGAATGTTCTCACTTGTCATGCAAAATGCGTTCTAATTTTAACGCGCGTGACCGAAGCGTTTTCGAGATAACTCCAGCCGATTTACATCATATGGCCTTTTGTCGATATACAGTATATGTACGCTCGCTCGATTGAATGCATGCGACGACGAACACGAAGAAAAAGACGGGCGACAAAGGCGAGAAAGAAAGTAACGTAATCTGGTTGAGCAATTGGTTTTGGGCGTAGAGCGCGTGCGAAGAACTCTTTGATCGTATTGTATCGACAAGTGTTGAATTTATTTTGCGCCAATGCTTTGGAGTTTTGTTCTACGAAGGTAGAATCATTTGTGTTGATCAAATTAAGTGTTGCGCCGATTTTCGCTTTGCAGTGGCAGAGCGCGGAAGAGAATTTTCGTCAGTCGTGAGTCGTACATTTTATAATACATTCATTTTAGTTAGAGATGGTGGTCTCTGTTTGTTTGCAGAGGGAAGTCTTCAACGAATCAATCAGAACTTAGCTGAAGCCAACTGTATAAAAGCTTCAGGCTCATAGCAAACTACTTCTTGAGCCGGAATAAAATAAAATTAGATGCAGCTTTATTTCAGCGCATGTATTCGGGTTGCCTTGCTCAACAGGTCCCTTAGGATTCCCAAACAGAGTCTGTGACAATGTGAAAGAAAGCAAGTAAAGACTAAAAGAAGGTTTTCATTTTAACAGCTATGCATTTTTGAAAATTTTGACACTTTCGATTTATTACTCGGGTAAACCCTAACTTTTATTTGTCGAACCACATTCGACCCCTTAGATGTTCCAATCGACCACTTGGAGAATCACTGGTCTAAACAATATTCTTGTTGATCTACATGTACATAGTGTACAACCAGCCAAGGCGCATTGGTGAGACGAAATATTTCGGAGAAAGTCAATAAAAAATTAATATTAATATGTTTACTTCTTTCCAGATAATTACTGTTTAAATGTTTAAATTAGGCATGTTATTTATACACATATGTATAAGTTTAAAAATATATTTTATTTTGTCACTTGGGCTATTATAAGCCTCTACAATGAGAGAAAAATTGCAATCTTGTTTTTGCAAAATAGCAACGGCAACAGGCAAACGTAATCAAATAAGTATATGGATGGGCTTACAGGCATCCAATGGAAATCTTTAAAAATCTCCCAGCAGTACATGATTGTGCACGTAAGATTGAGATTATTGCAGTTAAGATCGGCAAAATAAAAACAATCTTTATTATGATGAAATTAGAACTTAGGACTCGATTATTAAAACTATGGCAATTTTGAAAATACTAGAGACTGTGTCGCTTTTCTTGGTTTGTTCTTCGTTGCTGGCCGGCATATTTATACTATTAGATAATAAGAACAGCTTTAGTTTTGTTATTTTACATTTTTTTGAGTTTCTTTATTCAATTTTGTACTCTATGTTTAAATACAGTCTGTCGGGCTTTTTTTTAATTATTACAATTTTTTGGTTTTATTTTGTAACTTGCAATTGAAAATATTTTGTATGGATATTTTTATGAAGCACTTTTTTAAAGAACTGATATCAAATCTTAACATTATAACATCTCAGACTACAAATTTTAAAAAGAGGGTCGGCTTTTCCCTTTTTCTTCAAATTTTTAAAAGTGTGACTTAATCAAGGTAGTAAAGTCGGAGTCGTAGGTTTTTGGGTGAAGTCGGAGTTGGAGTCGTGTTTTAGAATTGCTGTAGTCAGAGTCGTTTTTTAAATGTTCTAGAGTCAGAGTCGCGAGTCGGAGTTGGAGTCGGAAAATTTTAGACATGAGGAATCGTAATTGGAGTCGGAAAAAGTTCCTCTAACTTCACAACTCTGTTTACCATTTATGAACCCAATTTATGGCGTACTTTAGAATATTTTAGTCTTTGATTGAGAAAAAGCATTAATTTGCCACTACTTTTTAATCTACGTAAAACTTCAGCGTCTATTGGTTTTTTAATGTACGTGGGGCATTTAGAAAGTAATGCAACCAGGTTTCTTTTCATGACATTGAGTTTTAAAGGTACACAAATCGTGCATCACAAGAAAGTATATAGGATGAGCATTTCATAGTTACTTCTTGATGTAATTCTCCGCTTTCCGAACCGCTTTTTTCCACCAGTGCACATATTCCTTTATTGTAAAATTCCACAGGCTGCATTTTTAACCACTTCCTAACAGCAGTTTTAACCTCTTTATCACTGAAGAAATGTCGCTCCCTTAACTTTCTTTGAGGGCCCCAAACAAATGGAAGTCAGACGGTGCCAGGTCTGGTGAATATGGGGATGTAAAATTGTTGTCCAGCCAAAGGAGCTGATAACCTCACGGATTTTGAGGCTGGTGTGAGGCCTAGCGTTGTCATGTTGCAATAAAACCTTAGACATTTCCAAATCAGGTCGAACTTTTCGTATTCTTGCTTTCAATTTTTTTAATGTATCGATGTAAACATCTGAATTAATTGTTGCTCCTTTGGACATGAAGTCCATCAGTATCACACCAACACTATCCCAGAACACAGTCACCATCACTTTTCCTGCAGACTGCTGAGATTTGAACTTCTTCGAGCGTGTTGAGGTAAGATGGCGCCACTCCATTGATGCTCTCTTTGACTCTGGTTCGAAGTGGTGAACCCAAGTCTCATATCCAATCACTATTTGCTGGAAAAAGGTTTTTTCACTATGGCAATACTCCAGAAGCTCAGAACAAGCTTCTGTGCGGGATTGTTTGTGAGCCTCTGTGATCTCCCTTGGGACCCACCTCGCACTTTTGAAAACCCCAAGGTATCCAGGATCTTTACAGCACTCCCTTCACTTTCTCTTAATGATTCAGCAAGCTCATTAATAGTGATGCGTCTGTATTCCTTAATCAATGCATTTGCCTGATCAATGTTAGTAAAACTGTGAGCAGAAGATGGCTGTCACACTTCATTCATAATTTTAATCGTAACGATATATTTATCCCCGTTAATAATAATTCGTAGTGTTATTATAAGAGAATGAATGCGGCTCTTTGAGCGCTGTTTGCGATATACGTCCAATTTGTTCTATTGCTCGATACATGTATCTTTTTTCTCTTTCGCTAGACAGTATGACGTACTATGTTTTGTTCAAGCTTTGCTATCTCGAACATAGTAGAATATTCGCGTAACGATCTTTCCAGGGCGTTCTGGCTGAATTTACGAGAAAGTTTACGTCACGTGATTTTGGTTTCTATATAAAGCCGATGCGTAGCGAATTATTAAGATTAGATATATGATTTTGAGACGACTCGAGTGGAAGTAATTGGTTGGGCGCGGAAGGCCCGTTAGTTATTGTATTGGTCGTCGAGTGTTGAATTTATTTTGCGCCAGTGGTTGGCAGTTGTATTCTACAGAGGTAGAATTATTTGTGTTGATTGAGTCGAGTTATAGTGTTGATTTCGCTTTGCAGTTTGGCAAAGCGTGGAATAGAAGTTTGGTTGAACGTGACTTTTGTCTCGTACATTCCTTTTTATTAGAGACAGTGGTCTCTGTTTGTTGTGAAGAAGAATCTTCAACGAAATCAATCCAAGCTTTCGTTAAATCAACTGTATAAACCGTCAGGCTCATAGCAAGACTACTTCTTAAGCCGGAATAAAATAAAATTTAGACACAGCTTTGTTTCAGCGCAGGTATTCGGGTTACCTAGCTCAACTAGTCCTTTGGGATCCCCGAACAAAGTTTGTGACAATGGCCTACCACTTCTTGGCCATCGCAAAGATCACTTTCAGCAGGTTTTTCCTGTCCATCATTGATTTGCTTCACCCACCTCGTCACTGTGCTGTAGTCTATCGCACCGTCACCATACACTTGCTCTAGCCTTCTGCTTCTGTTTTGAGCTGTTTTCTCCTTCCGACAGTAGGAATTCAATAACAACACTTTGCTTCTGCCGAGATTGCTTTGGAGCAATCATGCCAGTTTTACCCTCTAACGAAGAAGACATAGAGGGGTTGTTTAAAATTTGAATTGAAGATTGTAGTAATTTAAACCCTTGTTTTTTTATAAAATCTGTAAACCTTATAGTTACCAATCTATAATCTGTAAAAGAATCAGATGTTAGTTAAATGAATGCTGCAAAAAATTAAATCAGTTGTATTATTTTCTGACCGTTCCTCGTACTTTATAGTAATTTACTAGCAAAAAAACTGGTTTTTTAATTTTTTTAACTTAAAACCAGCGGTTCTCAAACTGTGTTCCGCAAGCGTACTTAAAGGGTTCCACAAAACAATTGTTACCTAAAGTGTTCCGCAAGCTTGTGAGTTGAACTATGAAGATGATTGTTTGCATAGGCTCTATATGCGTCCCAGAGAGGAAGGCTTTTTATTTTAAAAATCACCTTGTTTTTGGGACGGAAATCGAGAAATCAGAGACAGACTCTGAGTAAAGACTTTTTTTTTAGAGTTGACTATGAATTTGGGAAGAAAATAGGGAAATCTGAGAAACTACCGTGAGACTAAGTGTTTCACAAGGTAAAATGATAAGGCTAGGTGTTCAGTGAACAAAAAAGTTTGAGAAACTCTTTATTAAACATTTGTTCATTGTGTTTTTATGATTTTGATATCTATACCATTTACAAGTCTATTTGGCAAAGATGAAAATCAATTTGGCAGAAATAAAATTCAATTTGGCAGAAATGAAATTCAATTTGGCACAAATAAAATTCAATTTGGCACAAATGAAAATCAATTGGGCAGAAAAGAAATTCAATTTGGCAGATGTTGTGATATTGTGCAATAGATGACGTAGTGTTTTCTTAAACGCTTCTAATCTTAATCAGCGCCTTCTGCTCGAACAATTATTGGACACGCGCATCTCCAAGCATAATTGTTACTAGTTAAATATGCGCCTTTATTTTGATTAAGCAGTCAGTTCAAAGCTATCAAGCTACTACAGCAAACTAACTAATAGCATTCTATTTCAATACGGTTGTTTTTTGGCTAAGTACTTTTGTGAATTTTAACTATTGTTTTTTAATAAACCTGTGTATTCGTGCAAAGATACAACAGCAGAAATGAAAATTAATTTGGCAGAAATGAAATTCAATTTGACTTTAATGAAACTTATATCCTATTTCTTACTTGCTGTTTTCGTATTTTGGCATAATTTCAAAAAATTTTCTTTTTTTAATTCTTATAACATATTGGTTTTATTAGTAACAAATAACATAAATATGTACATATATGGCGACCACATCGGAGACCCTATATTTAGACCCAATATTATTGAGACTTAATATATATTATGGAGACCTAATTTGGAGACCTAATATATATAGAGACCCTATTATATCTATATATAAATATATACATACTATAAACATATATATATATATATATAGTCTCCATAATTTTAGGTCTCCATAATATAATATATATAGTCGCAATAATCTATACATATATAGATATCAGGCCTTCATAATTAGGTCTCCTTAATAAAGTCTTATAAGAATTAAAAAAAGAAAATTTTTTGAAATTATGCCAAAATATAAAAACAGCAAGAAATAGGATATAAGTTTCATTTGTGCCAAATTGAATTTCATTTCTGCCAAATTGATTTTCATTTTTGCCAAATAGACTTGTAAATGGTGTAGTTTTAACTTCAAGTGGTTTGTTGCGTGTAACTAGAGATTTTTATAATAATTGTTGCCAGTGGCGGCTCGTACATAGGGGCCACAGCGGCCGGGCCCCACTAAAAATTTGACTTAATGACATGTGAATTTCTAAAGAGAAACCCTATATTAAATATCAAAATGTTTACATGCGTGCCAAGATAACAGTTAACCGAAAAACAACAAGAAATATTT
This sequence comes from Diplosoma virens, assembly GCA_963680785.1. NCBI lineage: Eukaryota > Metazoa > Chordata > Ascidiacea > Aplousobranchia > Didemnidae > Diplosoma > Diplosoma virens. The sequence goes on from OY796887.1 coordinate 26,670,560, forward strand.
TCAAATATTTTCTGAATTCTCTTCAAAACGATCCAGGGGCCCACATATTCTGGCCCATTTACTCCTATATATTTACATCTAAAGCCAACCAACTCACGCGCGGCGCTTTGTGAAGATTTTACTATGCAAGTCAATAGCACAAAATTGGGGCCAGGCATGTCTGGCTCAAACAGACGTAACTTATAAGCGGACGTTAGCTGCGCCTGCGCCTGCGCCTGTCCGTGTGCAGCCTTAAAGAATTAGTCATTATTCAGTTGATATTGGGTAATGTTGTGGATTGTTTTGTGAGACAGCAGTTTCTGCTTTTCAGCGCTTGTTTTTTCACAGCTGTGGTTGTTTATCAGTTATGTTCATTTTCATTTATAAATAACATGCTTAGTTTATTTATATTTTGTGTGATTTTCGTATTTCCAGATCAAAATAATTTAACTTCAAACAAGCTATTCCAGCAAATGGTGTCAAATTACTCACTAGCGAATACTACAATATCGATATCGCGATAGCGAATGTCGCATTTTTTGCTAAAAATTTATTTACCCCGCCTTTAAATTTAGGTAGTCTACGAATGAAACTTTTTGACATTTCAATAATTGTTTTGCTGGTCCCACCATTAATGAAAGCCACGACCCGCCACTGATTGTTGCCTATGTGCAAATGCTTTTTTAAATATACCAGTTACGAGTAGTTCGTTTGAAGCTGAAATTACTTTCATCGCACAGTTCTTTGATTGTCCAAGCAGAACAATTAAAAATCAAAATCAGAAAAATCAGAGCAAATAAACAAATAAAAGATTTATTGACTCTGACTTACCTTTTAATTCGTTAGATCGATCGATCGTCGTTGTCGTCGTCGTCGTTTAAAGGGCATCCACTCCAGGCCAGACACAAACAGAACTGGGGCCGAGGGTTTATCCTTTTACTACCCCAGACTGCTGAACTGCCTGGATCAGATGCTGGCAGTGATGTCATTAAGCCAGCATCGAGTTTCGTCATCCAAAACCGTCAGACCTCGTGCTCCATGTGGTGCCCGATGTATAGGGCACGCTGTTAGTACATGGTCTACGGTTTGCTCAGAGGCGCCACACTCGCAATTCGGTGAAGGAGCGAGACCCCATTTGTGCATGGACGAATGGAATCGCCCATCACCAGTCCGCAGGCGGTTGAGCTTAACCCAAGCTGCTCGGGGTAAACTCATCCCAACAGGCCTGGCACTGGTCTCGGGCACAAAAACACGGAGCCTGGAAGCATTTTCACAGTACTCCGCGTTCCATTTGTAATTTGTCCATTCAGAAGCGCGGATGGCAAGTCTGGCAAGGTTGTCCAAAAGATTCCGCGCAGCTGGCACAAACGGGCGTCTGGATCTTAGTCTCATTTGGCCAGTATCTGAGGACCCACTTAAAAGATCATACAAGATATGATCGGGGTCCAGAGATCCACGGTAAGCCAAGGAGAATGTCGCTCCCAGTCGGCGAAGTTCAGATGGCTGGATGCCTGAGAGTACAGATAGGTGGTCCGTTGGATTGGGACGCAGGCATCCAGTAACTATGCGCAAGGCGTCATTCAAGACACTGTCAATGAGGAGAGTGTGAGCACTGCGACACCAGACTGGCGCACAGTATTCAGCTGTTGAGTAGACTAGAGACAAGGTGGCTATGCGTAGTGTTTTAGCACCAGCACCCCATCCCGAGTCCACGAGTCGCCTCAGTAGTGTGACGGGCGAGGATAGTTTTTTGCGCAATGCCACTAAATGGTGACGAAACGTGAGCGATCTGTCCAGTTTTACCCCAAGATAAGTAGGGGTTGGACAGAACGGTAAAAGTTTACCGTTGTTGTAGACCTTTAGCTCACGTTTGGTTTCTCGGTTATTTAAATAAAAGGCTGCCATCACCGTCTTAGTGTGACTGAGTTTCAACCTCCAAGTCTGGAGATACGATGAAAGTGTAGACATGTCTTGGCTTAAAGTCCCCTCCAAGTCCTTCCAGTTTCCAGAAGAGTGCAACAATGCTAAATCATCAGCATAAACAAACTTTCTGGAAATCATGGAAGGAAGATCGTACGTATAGATGTTAAATAGGAAGGGACCCAAGAACGATCCCTGAGGAACGCCGTTTTTAAGACGGCGTAGCCTGCTTTGCTTGCTGTCACCGTTAGTAAGGGTGAAACTTCGATTTCGGACAAGCTCCATAATCATTTTGACCATGTGCTTATCCGGAAGTAGTCTCAGCAGCTTGCCGGTAAGGCCACGGTGCCAGACAGTGTCATAAGCAGCTGTCAGATCGATAAATACAACACCGGCCTTCTTTTTAGCCTCAAAAGAATCCTCGATGTTCTGGGTTAGCAGAACAACTTGATCTACGGTTGACTTCCCGCGTCGGAACCCAGCCTGCTCTTTAGGAAGCAGTGGATCGATTAATGGGTCAACGCGGGCATACATAAGCCTCTCGAGGATCTTGTAGGGGACACAGAGCAGAGATATCGGTCGATAACTCTTTGGATCCCTCACGGGCTTTCCTGGTATTGGGATCGCGACCACGAGCGCTCTTCTCCAGATCTTGGAAATTTTGAGTCGGCGCAAACAGGAAGAAAGGAAGTCACGTAACCAGGACTTCAAAGCAGCTCCGGCATGGATTATAAGCTCCAAGCAGATGGAATCAGGTCCCGGAGCTTTACCTGGTTTTAAGTGCTGAAGGGCAGCAGTAAAGTCTCTCTGTGAAAAATTGTCAGAGATATTTATTGCGTCTGGTGTTGTGGCCCTCCAAAGGTCAGACACTTCTTGAGAGACAAGTCGAGATGACTTGCGATCAACAGCCTCGTATTTCCCATTTCTAACCAGCTGAGATGCAATAGCATCGGCTGAAACGGGACAGTGACGAGGAGAGTGTCGTGACCTACCAGTAAGGTTGTTCAAAATATTCCACGCTTTTCGACTAGAGTGTGAGAAGTCAATGCTCCGAACTGCTTCGGACCATCGATCCCTCCGCTTTCTGTCAAGCTTGGCAAGCAGAGCTGTAGCAGCCAAACTTGAGTCGTCTCCCTGAGGAGACTGCAGAAAGGTTTTATAGAGGATTCACACTCTGCATCCCAACACGGAATATAATTATTTCAATATCCGCATGGTATAGTCTTTTTGGCTGCTTTCTTAATGGTGTTACAGAAGTCCTGGTAAGCTGCATCCACATCCACAGACGCATCCACATCAAGTGAATCATCCAGCAACAAAGTCTTTGCAAATTTATTCGTCAAAGCAATGTAGTGACTCCAATTGGCCTTGCGGAAGTTCCATCGCTTAACAGGCGTGTTTGGCACTGCCACAGCAAACCTTGGTGGTATAATAAGCAAAGGTCGATGTTATGACCTGGGGAACTTCTCAACGACACGTCTATCCAGTAAGCGACTGTTTGGATCTACGCTATAGCAAAAGCTAGATCTGGATTGGTGCCTGTTGTATCTTTGCACGAATACACAGGTTTATTAAAAAACAATAATTAAAATTCACAAAAATCACTTAGCCAAAAAACAACCGTATTGAAATAGAATGCTTTTAGTTCGTTTGCTGTAGTAGCTTGATAGCTTTGAACTGACTGCTTAATCAAAATAAAGGCGCATATTTAACTAGTAACAATTATGCTTGGAGATGCGCGTGTCCAATAATTGTTCGAGCAGAAGGCGCTGATTACGATTAGAAGCGTTTAAGAAAACACTACGTCATCTATTGCACAATATCACAACACCTCCCCAAATAAACTACGACAAAAAAATATATATACATTTTAGCAACAATATTTTTTTGGAGGTCTCTTTGTTCTCGCTGATCGTCGTAGATTGTGTCGCCCGTACTCGTCTCCGGTTGGTAATCTCGGATTGTTGCGTTGGTTCATCGAAGAAGAACTAGATGCGTGGTCAGTCCCGGCTGGAAGTGTTTCTGTAGACAAAACGCTCGTTGGGATTTCACAGGGATCATCATCTTGATCCAAACCGTATCGAGGTCGAAGTTGATCAAGATGTCTTCTCCAAGTTGGTCCTCGAGGAATGACTCGTACATTGACGCTTCGTGTACCATGGACTTTCGTAACTATCGCAGGCACCCATCGTGGGTCACGATCTCTTCTAGGGCCGAAGTACAGCGCGTAACAAGGGTCTCCTAGTGAGTAATGATGTTCGACTTTCGAAACCTCTTCCGAGTCTTCAGTATTTGAATGCTTGCTCGCTTGTCTTGACTGTCTTCCCTGCAGGAGATGCGGAATGGATGGAACCAAAGTGTCAATTTTGGTGCGAATTCTTCTTCCATTCAACAATTCGCTTGGTGACAGTCCCGATGCAAAAGGAATTCTTCTATATTGCATTAGAAATTCTTGCAAAGCTTCCTTTGGAGGTAACGAGGATTTTCTCAATGCCTGTTTGAACGATTGTATCAAACGCTCGGCAGCACCGTTTGTTGCTGGATGATAAGGTGCTCCGGTGAGATGTACAATGCCTCGTTGTTTGCACCAAGCTTGGAACTCTTGAGACATGAATGTTGTGGCATTATCGGTCACCAACGTGTGGGGATATCCGAAATGAGCAAATTCTTGTTCAAGTATAGCAGTAGTACTTTTCGAAGACGTTGAGGTTGTTGGATGAATGCAAGGATATTTTGAATAAGCGTCTACAAGGACTAACCAGTTTCTTCCCAGAAAGTTGATCGCATGGTCCAAGTGGAGTCTTGACCATGGTTTTTTTGGCATCATCCACGGATGGATTGAAGGTTTAGCCGGCTTATTTTGAAATTGGCCACAGGAAGTGCATTTGCGACATAAATCCTCAATGTCAAAGTCAATTCTAGGCCAATAGACAGTTGACCTGGCAAGTTGTTTCATCCGTTGCATGCCGAAATGTCCAAGGTGTAATAATTTAAGAATATGATTACGTAGGGTTGAAGGAATTATTACCCGTAAGCCGTAAAAAACGCAACCATTCTCTGTTGACAACGAATTTTCCAACTTTTTGAAGTCTTTAAGCTCTTCCGAAAATGCATGCGGCCATCCTTCCTTCACAAATCGCATTACTTGGGCAAGAATTGGATCCTTGGCAGTCTCTCTGACCACAAGCAATGGATTGTCAGGATTGATTTGACGACTGATTGTTCGAACTAAACAAACGCTATCGACATCATCTTCCATCTCCTCCCCATCAAAACTTGTGTCATTTGAAAATGGCAAGCGACTAAGAGCATCGGCATTGCCATGGTCCTTGCTTCTACGGTATTCCACCGTGTAGTCATATTGATGGACTAATAATGCCCATCGTGCAAGTCGATTCGCGGCCATTGCAGGAGTACCTTTATCAGGGGCAAACAAGGTCACTAAAGGTTTGTGATCGGTAACCACAATGAACTTACGACCGTACAGAAACTGATGAAATTTCTTCAAAGCGTACACTAAGGATAGTGCTTCTTTCTGTATTTGGCTGTAGCGTCTTTGTGTTGCCGATAGAATTTTAGAAATATTGAGAATCGGACGCTCGCTTCCGTCTGCAAAGCGATGAAATAATACCGCTCCAATTCCGCATTCTGAGGCGTCACAAGATAAACCCAACGGAAGAGATGGGTCATAGTGCGCAAGTACAGTCTCTGTGCATAGTAACCGTTTGATCTTTTTGAAAGATGTCGCTTCTTCTTCACCCCACTTCCACTGTTGTCCTTTGCGTGTAAGCTTGTACAACGGCTCGGTGATTTCCGAAAAATATGGAGGTAAGAATTTAGAATAAAACTGCACAGATGCTAAAAAAGATTTTAACGTAGAAATGTTCTTGGGTGTAGGCATTTCTAGTATGGCATCAACTTTGGACCCTTTTGCAATTCCTCGACTTGATAAAGTGTGACCCAGGTAATCAATTGATACTTGGGCGAAAACACATTTCTCACGGTTGCAGCGAAGACCTTTTTCTTCTAGTCTTTTGAACAAAGCTCGCAGGTTCATCAAATGATCTTTTGCGTTGTCACCACTTACCAAAATATCATCGAAATACACGGCAACTCCTCGTAAATTTTGCGTTAACTGTTCCATGATTTCTTGGAAATACCCTGGTGCGGATTTAATTCCGAAAGGAAGTCTTTTCTGCAGTAAAACCCCTTTGTGAGTGCTGAGAGCCAGCTTCTTCTGGCTGTCAGGAGAAAGGCAGACTTGATTATATGCATTAGCTAAATCAATCTTACTGAAGCAGTAACCACGTCCTAGCTTGCGCATTAGATCTTCTGGGAGAGGGATTGGTTGACGATGGTCTTCCAGTTGCGAGTTTACAGTCACCGAATAATCTCCACAAACTCGGATGCTTGCTTTTGCTTGACCTGGCAAAGGAGACTTTCGAATAGGAACCACGGGGGTGCCGTACGAGTTAAAATCTGTAAGCTCCCATACACCTCTCTTAATTCCTGCTTCGTATGCTTCGTTTAAATCTTGTAGGATTGAGAACGGAACAGGTCTTGGCTTCTTGAAAATAGGTTTAGCTTCAGGTTTAAACCGTATTTCCAGTGAAAAATCTTTTAGACAACCCAATGTAGATTCAAATAAAGTAGGAAACTCTCCACATAATTGAATACATGCCGCATCTAAAGAGTTTTCTGGACCACTTGTAGTGACGTGCTCTATCGTTGCAGTAGATTCAGCACAACTTAGAAGTGATCAGTTAAGTTGGTGAGTTTCAACTTCATCATCGCCAGACGACCTAGTAAATTTAGATTGGGCACCTTAGTGACAATTACAGGAAAGGTCACGTCAGGTGATTTTCCATCAATACTTGCAGTTGATTGGAATTGTCCCACGACGGGTAGCGGGCTACCTTCAGCAACTTGATATTGAACTGATACAGGTTGTAGAGTGGGTTTACCCAGCGTTTGCCACGTCGCTTCACAGCAAAATGTGTCACTGGCTCCGCTATCAATTTCAAACTTAATTCTGTGGTCATTAAGTCTAATAGTTTGATAGATGGGTGAAACAGAACATTGGACTTTGTGCACCATTTTCATCTGTTGTTTCACAAGCTTGCTGTTATCTCTGAGTCGAGACATGCATACAGATTGCAGATGACCTGTTTTCTTGCAGAAGCTGCAAATAGCTTTAATGTGGGGACAAGCTTTGCTAAAATGTCCAGAATTTCCACACCTGAAGCAGGCGGTTTTCTTTTCTTGCGTTTTGGAAGTTTTGGACTTTGCGTGATAAACTTTCTGCACCGACGTAGAAGATTGACCGTGTACGGTTTCCTTTGCTACCTTGGCTGCTTCTTCCACTTCTTGAGCCACTCTGATGGCGTTGCTAAACTTCAGTTCATCGTCCTTGAGCTTGAAGAGTGTCTTCAAAGCTGCTTCGTTGTCTACTGAACAGATGAATTTAGTTCGCAAGGCTTCATCTAAAGGATCTTTAATGGATTGAAAATCACATGTAGCTGCATTTTGTCGTATTCTGCTTGCCAGTTCAGGAATAGTTTCGCCAGGTTTGCGTTTCATGTCAGACCAGAACTTGAAACGTTCTCTGACAACAAATCGTTTTGGGTCGAACTGCTCTGCCATAAACGTCTGAATATCATTCATGGTTAGCTCATGTATGCTTTTGACAGGTTGTTGCTGAGCCGCTAAGTTGCTAAGCATTTTGTAAACGGAGTTAGATTGGTTGGTAAGAAAAATTTGTGCTTGCTTGTTGTCGGGAATAGAGTTAGCAGTGACGAATGTTCGGAACCTTGCCAAATAATCAGTCCATAACTCAGATGTGGAATAGAATGGTTGAAAACTTGCCATCGGTGTTGGAACATTTTCTCGCGGGTTGTTCAAGCTGCTTTGTAAAATTTTCAGCTGCTCTTGAAGCATTGTCATTTGCTCTTGGTGTTGCTTGTTCTGCTCGCGATGCTCGTTGCGTAAAACTGCCATTTGCTCTTGGTGTTGCTTGTTCTGCTCTTGGTGTTGCTTATTTAACAACAAAATCAGTTCAGAAATTTCACTCATTTTGACAATTCAAGCTTTAATGCAGATTCAAAAAATTTTCTTTAAAATTCTTGACGCAGATGAGTTACTTGAATCCTCGTCGCCACTTTTGCCTGTTGTATCTTTGCACGAATACACAGGTTTATTAAAAAACAATAATTAAAATTCACAAAAATCACTTAGCCAAAAAACAACCGTATTGAAATAGAATGCTTTTAGTTCGTTTGCTGTAGTAGCTTGATAGCTTTGAACTGACTGCTTAATCAAAATAAAGGCGCATATTTAACTAGTAACAATTATGCTTGGAGATGCGCGTGTCCAGTAATTGTTCGAGCAGAAGGCGCTGATTACGATTAGAAGCGTTTAAGAAAACACTACGTCATCTATTGCACAATATCACAACAGTGCCAGTGTTCCTGCGGCCGGAATAAAAACTGGCAGCGTCCTTGGCATTATATAGGAGGGCAAGACAATTAATACTTGCCCAGCCAGCCAAGCACTCACCATCCGGACTGTTTGCGTCATAACCCCAGTCAGCATTACGACAGTTAAAATCGCCAGCGTACAGACAGGGGTGAGGAAACACTGGGAGATCCAGGGTTCGCAATCGCGTTGGCGGTGGTTTGTAGACGTCGACTATTTTATAGCCATCAACGTCCACACACAGCCACTCGATCTCCGATGTCGGTGGAGATTGGTCCAAAAGCGTGTATCTCAGTCGCTCATGGATCGTGGCAAGGCCATGCTTCCTGCTTAACGTGGCAAGGCCATGCTTCCTGCTTAAAGAAGACCCAGCTAGTCGGTAGTTTGGAAGTACCAACTTCTCTGCATCAGTGCAGTGGGTCTCCTGCAGTAGAATGACGAGTGCCTCAGACTGCATAGCGAGGTGATGAAGAACATTCATCTTGCTTGCAGTGAGGCCTTCGATGTTCAGCTGAAGAATAGTGGGTCTTCGGAACTTGTTGGCAATGTGCCCTAAAAAGGGCAGTTTTATCCTGGCATTGCCCCGTCCTGAAAAGGACGTTTGCCGATTAGCAGACCCACACTGAAAATCGGAATGGGTGGATACCCTTCCGTTTTGGTAGGTTCGGTTTCGGTCTGTCATTTTAAAATCAATGAACAGACTTACTCACGGCCCAGGCTGCGTGAAAGCACCTACCATCTGGGCCAAGATGATATTCTGAAATCGAACTATTTCATACGGTTTTATTGAAATTGTTTATCTTACCAATATTTGTTTATCGCATTTTTTATTTTTTTTACTTAAGAAACAAACCGTTTAATCTTGCTCAATTGCTTTTATAAAGTCGTTATTTAACTGGCCTAGGTCTAATTGTTTGCATTTAAAAAAGTTTTATTTAGCTTTTAAACCGTTCCATGAACATATCAATCTTCAAAGTTTAAGTGAAAACTTGATTGGACAATTTATTTTTTAAAAAACGATTAAAAATATTGTGTCCAAATGTGTTAATAACAAGGGGTTATTCTACGTGTGCCTAGAAATGGGGTACGGATCAACTACGTGAAGTCCCAAAAGTCGGTAGATGCCCTGTAAACGAGACCAAAAGTCTCGAACGTTCTGGCAATGACCTAATGTAGCCCTGCGCAAAAAAATAAGAACAGAAAAGTTCGGCACGAAATAGAAACTTTTTGTGATTCAAAACCATAGTCAGTGCACAAAGAAATCTTGGCTCGACCATTCCTGTCTTAATATGAAACAAGGAGGGTGTTCAATCCGTTGCAACATAAACGTGAAAGAGCATTGGGAGTGGAGCGATGAAGAGTGAGCTCCTCGGAAGATGCAGTAAAAGTTTGTTATTGGAAGAAACTGGAAGTGTGGAAAATATAAGTGACAGTAAGGGATTTTGAAAATAGGCATGAGGTTGACCTAGAGAGGGTTGATAGAATAGATTGAAATCGTGTTATGAGGTTTGGAAATTGATTTGAACGGAAGAAAGCAAATGTTTGATTTTTTAGTGGCAAACAGAAAAAGCGATTAATCTTTTTTCAGTTTTAGGAATTTTTTTTTTTTCTTGCCAAGAATCTGTTCAATTGGTTGAACTTGAGTTTGCATATGATATTCCGCATCGCTCAAAGATGTACTGATGTAGCTGCAGCACACCAGGTTGGAGTTCGAGATACTAAGTAGTTTCGATTCTTACGCGACGTCACTTTCACAATAACCTCGAACGAACCAATGTTATTGTATATTTAGAGAACGACGGTAACTAAAACAAAACACAAATATTAAATAATTTAAATAACATAATAAAACAAATCAAGTTCTACCTGCTTAATACGAATAGTAAATATCTCTAAACGAATAAATCCTTGAATGCCTGCACCAACCGAAGAATGAACGAATGAAAATAAACTGCGCTGAACCGATTTAAATAAGCGAAACAACCAATAGCAAACTGCCAACTCAAACCGGATTGCCAAAAATAAAATTTAAATTAAAACAAGGAATAAACTAAACTGCTACCGTCACAACTGATGCCTCAACTTCGTAACTTTTTGTACTCATTGGATTTAACCAGAACTTTTTAAACCGTAAAAGTTTTATTTCGATATCAGTAAAGTTCGCATTGACTCTTTCATTATAAAGTAGTTGACTCCATTTAAAAAATAATAACGCGTTATAAGTTCAGGGATTTACAAGATTCTATTCAATTAAGTCTGATTTCGGTTTCATTTTATTAATTTTAGAGAGACTAACTAAACGCCATTCTTTAGCTTTTTTCCGGTTATATTGATCATAAAATAAATGTAAAAAAATGTTTTTTTAATTTATCGAGGCTCATAAAACGTGTCTAGTCTGCAATTTACTGTAGAACCTTTGATTAATATCAATTTAATAATCTTTTTTTCTAAATTTAATCAGATATTTTTAACATTCATTTACATAAAAAAACCGTTAATTTCTTATGAAGTCTGTAAACAATTTATTGGCATTTCAAAACCAAAAATAAATTTTTATAGTTTTTCTGTTATAAAATTTATCTACATATATCTAGTCTTTCTAATCTAGACTGATCGAGTGGTGGTTTTTGAAAACTTTTGAGTCGCATAAGAGCAGAATTCATTTACTGTGCAACTTTTAGGATATATCAAGGAAACCAAAACTGATATCAAACAATATGACCAGTGAAGACATCGTTCAGGGGCAGTTGGGAGACTGCTGGTTCCTTGCGTCCTGTGCCGCCATTTCTCGATCAAGAAAATTTATAAGGAAGGTGAGAATATCAAAGACTGCAAAGAACAGTCTCGCTTTTTTGCTTTATATTTTTTAAACCTTTGGTGTGCATGTCATCAAGTCTATAGTTGGGTCGATATCCGGAAAAATTCTAATCACAGCTTAAACCTACCCCCATAAAATCTCGTGCCCTAGTAACTATTACATTTTTTGCAACCTACTACACTACGTATTTTCAAACCTTTGTATTGTTCATATTCCCAGATTACAGTGGAAGTGTTTCTCCAGCAATTTTTCATCATCAATACATTTGTCCATAAAATTACTTGTGGCGTATCTTTTAAAAACAATGGCCATCGAATAAACTTGATTTTTAATACATTTGCATTGTTTACGTTTTACATGGGTTTATGCAAGAGAAAGTTGTCATGCAATGTTTTTATTGGCCAACGAAAACCGACTCAAGCACACGTGAGCTTGCGACATCGAACGCAGGCTGTCGACTTTTATACTGTGCCACCTAGCTGATTCTCTCAGTTGCTTGTTTAGGTTGTTCCTTCCGATCAAACCATGTCTGGTCCTGACTACATCGGTGCATTTCACTTTCGCTTTTGGCGTTTCGGAAGTTGGGTGGACGTCATAGTGGACGATTGCTTGCCAACCAGATATAGGAAACTCCGCTTTGCTAGTTCAGCTGATTCAAACGAATTTTGGCTTCCACTTGTTGAAAAAGCATTCGCCAAGTAAAAGGAATTTCTTGAGTTTATTTGGTTTAATTAGCACATTATAGATATTTATTTTTTTAAAGAAAAGCAGGGAGCACGATTATCGGCTTGTTAGCCTTGAAATCCACTTTTTCTCGCCGCTTGGTTTGGCTATTGTGGGAGGCTAACTTGAAATTACGTAGCTGATTGTTGAAAATCTAATTTTAATGCGTAGGCGATGCAAATCATTTATATAAAGTTTATCGAATGTTTATTTTTTTATTTTCAAGATGTTTATTAACTTATGGTTTTATGGCCTTACGTCACTTTCTCCGCATCTATCAGTTTGATAAATTCATTTGGCTAATGAATTTCGTCGAATTGTAAGAGAATATTTTAAATACATGTCTTGTTATATTATTGCCCGTATATTGTGACGCCGTTGTATCGTGCCTTCCTATTCCAAAAAGTGTTCTATGTAAACCCTAGTTGATTCGAACTGATTTTTTAGGTTGAATTATACCTATCAGGCTATAGAAGGGGGATTCACTCAGGACGGTATGGAGGATTTGACCGGTGGGATTGCAATAAATTACGACCTTGGGCAAAAGACGCCAGATCATTTTTTCAGAACTCTTCGCAAGTAAATAAAGTGATTGATCGCTAATTGTTTGTCGGAACCGTTAACGATAGACATAGCAATCAGATGATTATAGATTAAACGAGTGTTATTTAAGAACCTGGTTTGTATTTGCTTTCTATTTTCATTCGCCTCCGTCGCAATGGTTAGGTCGGCGTGGGCAGGTAGTTATAAAATTCTTGTCTTTCCACTTTCAACAATAATAATCTCGATACGATTTTAATAACAATAATTTGTTTAAAAATTATAATCTAAACTGTTACCAGAATATTTTAGCTGTTTTTTGAAGGTTTTAATTTTATTATTTAGCATGCACGGGTAAGTACATGCCTTCCTCATCAATGGACGCATTGGCATGCTCGTTTCCGCAATTTTCGATTATTTTTCTTTGCAGAGCACTGAGACACGACAGCTTTGCGTGCGCTGCAGTCGGCGACTTGAGCAACGACACGGATCGAACCACGGGATTGGTCAGCTCCCACGCCTACGCGCTTCTTAGAGCGGTTCGAGTGAGTTGCTTGTTTCTTTCTATTTATCCCGGCACACATCTAGGAATTGGAGTCTCTTGCATTCCTGAAAAGAATAAGAGAAAAACATTCTTAATACATTGCCACTAAGCAGGATCCCGCTTTACACCAAAGAGTGGCCGGACACAAAGCCGTGTACGAAACGGGATTAACATCGCTTCTTTTCGCTACAAACATCAGTAGCTAAAAGCCAGTACAGCATTAAATTAATATAGCTTGAAGAAGCATTTTTAAATACATGTAATACAAGAAAAACAACTCAAAAAGCATGTTCAAGTGAGTCGCTGTCAGGTCGTGTTTTCGCTGACAGCTTTCTCACTCCGTGTAAGTTTCAAGTTTTTACAATGCGTCTTTTTCTGGTGGCTTTTTAATCCAACTTTCTAACCGTTGCTGTCTATCAGCTTTTAATATTTGTTCTGGTTTCGAATCTTCATTTGTTAATTTGATAGTTAATTTAAGCGACAGCAAAAATTGATGCGGAAGCAGTAATTAAGTTTAAAAAGCGCGGTAAACAATAGAAAGCAAAATCATCTTATTGAAGCCTACTTATTACCACGTATATATGGCTGAACACCATTCTTCAATGGATGGTTTGATCCCTGAATCCCCCCTTGCGTACGCCTATGGCTATTAATATTTGTTCTGGTTTTGAATCTTTATTTGTTAATTTGATCAGATCTCTTACGAAGGCGACAAAGTTGATCTAGTAAAGTTGCGCAATCCCTGGGGAGGAAGCAGTGAATGGAAAGGAGAATGGAGCGACGGGTAGGCACTTCTAAAAGTGTTTCCTTATTAAAACTTACGATTGTTGTTCGTCGATCTATCAATGTAACAACTGCGAACAGATTTTCATGCCTATATTCCGAAAGTGTGTTTGTTGCACACATCATTATGTATCGAATGCTGTCATGCTATGATTTCCTTAACAATATTCTTGTGTTGTTCTTGAATTTGAACAAATCCTTTTAAAGCTCGAATACCTGGATTTCAACCTTACAGTCTTTTGCTTTAAAGACAAACCGAATTCAAACAAAAACACCAAAACCGTGTAACTCCCATCCGTTCTTTTTTTTTTTTATCTTATTATATAAAATGGTGTTTGCCGAGAGTACGTGAAGATGAACAATGCAACTGGTCGAAAATCAAACTTTTTATGAGCCACACGTTCACGGGCACAGTTTGTGTCTATATTATCTTGACGGATTTTTGATTTGATAAGGTTTGTGTAGTTTGTGTCCGTCATTCAATAAATTACATGGAGGTTTCATGTCGGTATTGGGTAGAGCTGTTTTGATTGAATGAAATTCTGTAATGCAGAATAAAACTAGTATACTCGTTTTCACTACTTGTACAAGGTAACTTTGAGTTTATTTATCTCTAAGCAGACGCATTAGCAATCTATATACTGTATTGACTTTGTTAGGACAACTACGGAAAACATGTTCTGGATGCTTGTGTACACTATTGTGTGTGGATTCGTTTGTTTGACTTTTTACAATGTAAGCGTTCAAATCCTTATTCTGTTTCAGCTAATTTTGATTGCTTGAAGTTGATCAATTAACCGCTAATATCCTGTCTGGCAAGCTCCTAGTTTGTATTTGTTGATCATCCCAGTCATGTTGTTTAGCTTTTGCTTCGGTTTTTGCCTAAAAGCTCTTCGCTTTATGTTTGATGCTTTTATTTTGCTCGCCTTTATCAGATTGACAAAAAGCAAAATATTGAAAACTTTTTGAGCAAAAAGTTTGTTTTTTTCGTTAAACTTTAAAGTACATTTGTTCATAAACACTTGATGTTAAAATATATTGATTTTATAACTTTGTGTCCTGTTATTCATGGTACAATTACATATCTTGCAGCTGACAAAACGGTTTAAATTTCATTTTAATTCGAGGAAAGTCGAGCACAATACTTCTATATTATTTTTAAGGCTTTACAAATATAACAAATGTTTTGTTGGAGATAAGTTATATGACAACGGTGGGCAAATTGCGCCTCGCCGCACTTTCTTTGGCGGCTCTTTTGACTAAACAGGGGATTGAAACGATAACCAATAATTTTGTTTTTTAAAATCCAAGTTGTTCACATCAACTAATCTGACTAATAAACATTTAACAGATTTGATTCATTTTAACAAGTTTTACAAGAAACAACTTTGCCCACCCCTGCTATATGACAAATTTGGCACAAATGAACTATAAAGTGTTAACCCGCTTGTACATTGACATTATTAAAGTGTTGAAGTATTTTCGTTGGTAACTTTCAGCAGGTTTTAATATCACTTTAATAAAAAAACTTTTATCTTGTTTTGGTTATTTTAAGGAAAAGTTTCCACCCCATGAGAAACCGGAACTTATCTGGACGTTTAGAAATTTTAAATTTATTTGTTATCCACTATTTGATTATTTGTGATTTTTATGAAAATGTATGAAATGAATTCGAATTTCCGCAATGCTTAAGCATTTCAATTTTGACTTTTCTACTTAATTCAGCTGAATATCGAAGTTATATGTTTGAATTTCTTTCAGGTCGTACAAATGGGATTCGATGGATCAAGCGACCAAAGACAAGATCGGTTACGCCGATAAAGAGAACGGCGAGTGGTGGATGAGCTTTTCCGATTTTACCCGTCACTATAGTGACGCCACGATTTGCACGGTTGGACCTGACTTCGATGAGGACGGAGTGGCCACTGGCGACAGGTTTATCTTAACATTTTACTCGATGTGCTTGAGAACAATGCGACACCAACATGAAATACATACTATATAGTTGGTTGGATCGCTTGTTTAGATAGCGTAAAGACGACGTTTCTTTCGTTTGTATAGAAAATGACCTCCGATTGTACAAGATGTTTTGTTTAGTTGATTTTTGTTGCATGGATTTGATGGTTTCATGATTGACAGGTGGCTGATGTCGATGATCAAAGGCGAGTGGGTTCCGGGTGTGAATGCCGGAGGAAGTCGAAATGACATCCGCGCGTATGCCAGCAACCCCCAATACTTTCTAGAGCTGAAAGAACCAGGTACTTAGCTCCAAGTTAGCACCACCAAGTTGTGTCTGTAATTTTTTTGTGCACCTGCAATCGTTCATATTTGTTTTTGCTACAATAGATTTCTTCTCCTGACTATAGAATAGCTACTTGTTTTTTTGTTTTTTTTGACGAAGCAAAGAGTTGTTTTTGGAAAAAATGTCACATTGAGTCTTCTTACAAGAAGCAATCGAGAAAGATCGTAGTTACCCCAATTTCACGGTTGTGTTGCCGTGTAATCGATGTCGGATCGTTCGTTGCAAGCTTTCACTTAAATTCTTCGTTTTTCGGATCGTTCGTCGCAAGCTTTCACTTAAATTCTTGTTCTTTAAGATGACTTCGATCCGGAGGAAGACGATCCATCGGAACAAGAAATGTGCTCCATCGTGCTTGGACTGATGCAGGAGTACAGGAGAGAGGCACGAGCGGAAGGAGTGGAGAACTTATATCTCAGTCTCAACATATTCAGGGTATGCAATCAGTAGCTGTGGCTGTCGGCAAGTGAATTTGGTTGCCGTAAAAAAACTTTATGCGAAAGTCAATGAGCAACTTGAAAGATTCTGTTTACGAACGTGTTCTCACTTCATTGTTTGTGAAGCGGCGTGTTAGTGACTTGAAAATAAAGTTTAGAATGCGATGATTAAATATGTAAAATTGAGACCTGCTTTTGAATTCATTTACTATTTTGAATGTGAACCCATCAAAATAAGCTGCATTTTTTCAAATTCTATCTCAACTATCTGCTGTTTTATCTACGTGACACTGTTTTCTGCTTTGTTGATTTCTTTATAAAACATCTGTGTAATTCTTCGTGGAATGGTCGTTATTGTTATTACGATTGTATGAATGAATTTATTCGTATAACAGTCGTTTGTATGGTCAACTGGTCACCTCTGTAGGAAATCTTTCACAAACGTTTTGGACAAAACTACATAAGTTAACATTATACTCGATTGACACCAGGTGAGGGAAAAACCGAGGGAAAAGCTTGACGCTCACTTCTTCAGCCGAAATCGAGAGGTCGTCAATAGTGGGGAGTACGTCAATCGCCGCGAGGTCACGATCACCACCGAGCTTTCTCCTGGTAATTACGTCATCGTTCCTTCGACCTTTTACTCGGATAACAAAGGCAGTTTTTTGGTGCGCCTGTACACAGAGAAAAAAGTGGATTTGGAAGTCTTGTGATTTGCTGGTTTCTTTTAAATTTTTACACTTTCACAGCGCTTTAAACAATTTAATTCTGTTTCATTAACCATGTTCTTTGTTTGTATTAAATCAAAGTTGTTTTTAATACTTATATACAGCTGTAATATTCAAATGACGATATCATTTAAATTTTAATAAAACTTACTCAATTTGATTACTTTTGTGTGCTTTAAAAATATAGGTTTAAACATCAATCATTAGTTGTGCGATAATATTATTCAAAGTATTGTAGAATGCCGTAGATGTTACGTATACTTTGTATATAAGCGTTTTCGTGATAAGTCTCTGATTTATGACATTGCTTAGTTAAGCTTCAACTTTGTAACTGAATGAGATGATTTCGTTATTGTTTTTGTACAACTGTTGTTTGATATTGTTTGATGACTTAAAAGCACCAATCGATTTTCGAAAGGTATTGGCAAAAAATTGCTATCTCATCTATTTTGTTTTAACTTGACAACTTCGCTTCATTCATTATGAGCTTTTTTGCAGTTTATTCGCTTTTTTCTTTTATAAATTTGGCAGTTTTTGAAACGCCTTTGTTTGCTGTAATTATAAGATTGTTTTTTGATTGTCATTTTCTTTTTCTGAGATAAATCTTAAAATCCTTTGTGAACTGATGACTAGTTAAGAATTTTTTCATTTTTTCGTTTTCGTTTTTGCTTCTTCAATAATAATTGAATAATTAATTTGTTTTCAGCACTTTGTATTAGTTGTCATAGCAACGCTTTTTTGGTGTTGTTCACTGTTTGCCGCTATTAACCTCGCAGGCTTTGGAGATTCCCCAAAATTTTTAATTTCATAAAGTTGGAACAGCAAACAGCGAACGAGTTACCAATTATATAAAGTATATTTATTTTTAAAAAAACGTTTTTTTGGTTTTTTGACAGGCTTAAACTCAAACCAAATAGCATTTTAATTTAGTCAGTATTTTATAACAAGATTCTTGAATCAAAGTGCCATTTTACAAGTTTCAGTAAAAAAATCATTTCTAGCAGGCTAAACCCAAATGAAGAAGCTCATTTGAAGACTCTAATTAAAATATCATTTCATACGCTTATTTTAAAAATTTTGTTCAAAAATTTATGGTATGATATAAATAGTTTGTTTCAAAAACTCGTATTTATTTTTCGGTACATTTGCAAACGCAGTATAAGAAACAGATTGATTTGTTTATCATCTTAAAAAGTCGATAGAAAAAGCTTTGCTCTGACAACTGACATAAAGTAAGTGCTCCTTGATCGTTAATTCTGTTTCATTAACCAAATTCTTTGTTTATATAAATCAAAGTTGTTTTTAGTACTTATATACAGCTATAATACAATATACAGCTATAATGACAAAGATAGTGTTAAAAACGAGAATAACAGAAAGAAAGAAAACTGTGATTATCACGCAAAGAAGAAAAGTCAAAGTTTAACAGTGGACTTGAGAAATATGTTTATTGTTGTCATGATGCAAAAAACTTGGTGAAGTAGACAACACTGTGGTTGATTTAAATAAAACTTTTCATGACGATCTGTGTATTTTTCAAGGTTGTGCATGAACTTTTACTTTCAAAAGCAATAAAAACACTATTCTTTTACTGTATAAAAATTTTTCCCAATCATAACTTTTATCTGACATTTTACCATCAAACGAACTTATAAATCTTGATAAAAGAAAATTTTTAACAAATTGTGAAAATTTTTTATAACCAATGCAACAATACGTAAAGTCAAAAGAATTTTTTAAAATAAAAATGTAACAGACCAGTTGAAAACATAGAATTTGATATGCTTTACAAGTTACGTGGATAATAAATTAAAAAGATTAGGTTTATAAATCAAATTACACAAGTTGTGACTTCAAATTGAAAAATAAAAAATTTCTTGATCTAACTTTTGAAAAAACAAACTTAGCTAATGAAACGTGAACATAGTAAAATGTAGGTTTGCTTCACTCGAATAAAAAAGTTTGCTTGCAAACACGCAAAATTAAATCACGCTAAAACGTAATGTTTCTGATTTTTTGAGACACAAACGGTTTCAACTTAAACTAGTTAAAATTTGTAAGGCTGACTGATTTTTTACCATAAAATTAATTTAAAACACCGTATTTAGGTCTCATGATGAATAAAATTGCTAAAAACAGATAATGATTTGCAAATTGAACAATTTTTAACATGAAATTTGCTATTTTTCAATCAAGACGGTTTCAACTTGAGAAAATCTTGTGAAATTTTGTGATGCTAAACACCTTTTTCATTGTGAAATTCATTCAAAACATTTAAGTTATAAGGTGAAAATAAAAGGTCTTTAAGTCAAAAATTGATATCTTTTAATGAAGAGATGAGTCTAATAAATTAGATTAGTCAACTTTTTGTTAGTTTATTTTGAAATGTTTGTATTGTTGCTTAGTATTTAAAACAAACGAATCGATATTTAGTTAAACTAAAACCTTTTCACTTTGAAAAGGAAAAAATAAGTAAAACGAGAACTTTTGAACCGTGCAAAAAACGAAACATTTGCCTCTGTGCAACAATCATACAAAAAGTTTGACAAAATTACAACATTTGCAAAATTAAGAAAACAATTGTGACAAAAAATTTGAGATTGAATTGTTGCTATGCATTGAAAATATAGAAAAAATCTAAAGTAAAGTAGAATATTTTTAGGATTTGGTTCTAAAAACTAACAAACTTCTGGAACGAAGAAATGTACACTTTTCAGGAAAAAACGTTGTTGGATTTTTAAAGGAAGCTAGTGTTTCTGTAACTTTAAAACACAAGACACTTGGAAGAAAGATTGTCTTTCAAAAAAAGTTAAATTTTTTTACGTAGAAGAAATCTACTGTTTCCATACTAAAACCTTTACAATGTGAAGCTCTTGAGAGAATTTTTAAATGTTCACAATTAGGCTTAAAGTTTTTACAATTTTAAGAACCTGATCACAAAACCTCTATGTGAAAAATGTATAAAATTATATTCATGGATCAATTTTTAATATCATTTGATGAAACTTTTGGTTAAAACGTTTATTTGGATAAAGAAAAACTAAAGTATTTTGGTTAAACTAGTGCAATAATTTAAAACTTACCACAAAACGTCGTTGTGGAAAATGAAATTAAAAAGTTTAATTTTTAATACCCGTAGACGTTTTCTTTGACATGGTTGACGTGCAAACCTTTTTCTCAGGTGTTAGCAACGTTCAAGATAAAAGACTAAATTTATCGGTTTATTACTTTATTTGTGTTTGTTACCCCAAGCAAAAGCATGTCCTGAAAGCGAAGTTTTAGAAGAATTGGTTTACCTGTATAAAGTTGTTTTTTAAAAAACCCTGTATTGAGGTTTATTTTTAGAGAGTTTTTAAAGGGGACCGTAATTTGTGTATTGAAAGTTATTTCACACAAACCTTTATGAAACAAATTTTGCATGGTCGTGAGCATGCTAAATGAGAGTAACTATAAATCTTGGATAAAACTCGGAATTGGTAAACATCAAATTGTCCAACACCAAAAACATTTTTAAAATTCAGCATGCATTGTTTAAGGTTAAATTTATCGGTGAAACAATCAAACATCTCTTGCCATAAACCGTAATGTCAAACAACATGTTTCTTTTGGGGTAAAGTTGCTTTAGATTGTTTATAAAATACAGACTCTAATTAGACTTTCCAATTCCAAAAGGATAGCTCACAACGAAGTCTAAAGTTGTTAGTTGGATTGGATTTAGATAATTGGATTTAGTTAGTTGGATTTAGAAAGTCTAAAGACATTACGCTAGCTGGTCATGTAACGAAATAAAAACAAATATCATAGCAAATAATTTTTGTAATGTAACTGAAATACACAAAAACGCATGAAAAAACATAATACACTGAAAATTTACGAATAAACACAAGTAACATTTTGCTGGTTAAAAAATTCACGGAAAGTCACAATGAATAGAAAAGCAAACAATTAAATGAAAAATTTGTGACCACCACATGCATGAGAAACATGGAATGAAATAACCTTTGGAAGAAAAAACAACCTTGATAAACTAAAAATTTTGAAAGAGAAAAATACAAGCTTGGTAAAACTGAAAATTTGATTAAACTTAAGAAACTTTATAAATTCAATGGTTTTGTGTAAACATCGTCGTTCAAAACTTTTCCTTTTAGTCAACAATTGCTTAAAGTTTCTAGTTGATTGTAGCTAAAACTTCAGTGTTCTTTACTTCAAAATCCTGGTTTCCTACCTGTAGAGGTTGTCGGTTTCCAAAACATTTAAGTATTGTTCGAAAGTTAACAATGAACTGGGGTATCAAGAGGCATGTCTTTTAGATGGTACACATAAAACATTATATTGGTGATATTTACCACTCTCCATTTTGTGTCTGGCCTGTTTATTTTATCAAAAAACGTTTCATCAGCCAGCGAACTTAAAAACTCTACTAATTCCTGACGACTGCTTATCAAACGAGCAGTAAGCATCATCAAGCTGCGTGGTAATAACGCAATTCTAGGTTTTCTATGTTTCTTAAAACATAAGCAAAACTGTAATTTAATTTAAAACGGTTTCTTTGTAGTTGTAAAATACGATTAACAATTTTCGGAATTAGCGGTTTCAAATCTTGATTATATAAAAAATTAAAAATAGATTGCACTTTCCCTTTTTTGGAAAAAGTCCGGATACTGGAAAAATGTTTTCTCATGAGAGTGTTGATCTCCTCATTTGGTTCCATTAATTTTTCTGGGGAGACATCTGCTTGTGACCATTCTACGAAAAACCAAAATCAAATTTATTTTCTAATCAAATCCTTTTTATATAAAAATTTACCATTTGTAATTTCAGTAGAGTTGTTTTTTGTGTTTTCATTTGTGGGTTCGATGTCTGTAAAGAGTAATACTATTTATCATAAATTAAATTGTTTTAAAAGCAAATAGATGTATTATTTGCAATCTCAATAAAATTAGGATTGGATTTCCTAGCTTCTGTACCATCTATAGAAAAATAACTACACGAACCTAAGATTACATTGTTAAATTAAATAGACTTACCGTTTGCAACCTCGACAAAATTGATATTTTTAACTGGAATTTCTGAAATTTTTTCCGGAAAGATGTCGGTTTGTGACCATTCTGAGAAAAATAAATTTCAAATCAAATTATTTTTACAAAAACTTACCACTTGCATTTTCAGCAGAATTAACTTTAGATTTTCTACCTTCTGGTATTTTTGAAAAGTTTGTAATTGTTTTCAAACGGATAAATAAAGTGAAATGAAAATAAATAAATAAACTTAGCGTTTGTAGTCTTAGCAGGTTTATATTTTTTCATAAACGGTACTTCTCCAACAACTACCAAAAAAAAAAAATTTTATTTCAAGATCGGATTGTTTAGAAATAAACACCTACCACACACTTTTTGATGTCTTTTTAGATTGTCTGCTCTGTTGAATTTTTTGTTGCATTTATTACACAGAAATCTTGATGATTCTTCATGCAAACTTTTTTTATGACGATGTATGCACGCTCTCTAGCGAAAGCTTTTTCGCAAACATCACACTTAAACATCTTGAATAATTGTGTTTCTCTTAAGTGATTTTAAAGTAGAATAACCAAATCTCGGAAGCAGCTGATTTTATAGTTGCAAAAAGTGTTGCGCAACAACATTGTCAAGGCGTGTCCAGGTATGTCTATGTTATTTTTAGTAGTTTTTATAATACAACATCATGTATTGCATCAGATGTTCGCAATTTACTCACAAGCAGGTCTGTAGAAGCAATCGCTGTTAGGAATCTAGGGAATTTCCCTTGGAAAACCGTTAGTGTTCTCCAAGTATGTTTACCAAACAAAAGATTTTTTCTCTTTAAAACGCCAACCCAACAGAAAATCGGTAGAAAATATTTATGTTTGTGTTAAAACAGATAATTTTTAGACAGCAAAACATCAATGAAAAGTTTTCACAGATGATTTTAAAAGTGAGAAAACTTACCAAAAGAATGAAAATAATTAGAATTAAGAATTGAAAGTGAATTAATTTTTGAAGCAATTAAAATATTAACACTAGAAAGTGACTTCATACAACATAAAAATAATAACTATATTCGAATTTGGTTGATTTAGTAAACAAAAATGAAAAAAAGACAAACTTTTTTATTATAAAGCATCTTTTTAGAATGAAAGCAATATTCCACCAGCGCAACTGCAAAAGACACCGCTAAGCCGCAAGGGCATACTGGCGGCGGTTCCGATATGCTAACCACAACGAGTTAGCTAACACGGATACGGGTTAAGACAAGCAAAACCCTGCAGTTCCCATTACAAACATATAGTAAGAATGGTCAAGTCAATCAACAAGCACTTGCTTGAGTCTGTCGGCACTTGCTTGTTGATTGACTTGACCATTCTTACTATATGTTTGTAAAGCATCTTTTTATTGAACAGTCGACTGGTTAATTAGTCCGCAGCGTAATCGAGTGGTTAAAGCACCGGACTGATGATCAACATGGTCTCGGTTCAAAACCCACTTGCGCCATTCTGCTGTGTCCTTGGGAAAGACACTTTACAGCACTTTCCCCTGCTTGGTGGTCTTGGCAAGCAGTTCTAAATTATAGTAATATCTCTACTAAATTACTAGCGGACAGCAATATCTTAGTATCTCCGGAAGCAGGTCGGGGTAATTGCTTACCCTATGTATAGCGCCTCCGTCGCTTTTCTGCGAGTCAGGATAAATATAGAGATAAAAAATAAAATAACACAAATATCCTATCAATAGCGATCGTGTTTGCCTGAAACTTTTTAACAAATATTTAAAAATTGAATATCAATAAAAATCGAGATTGTCAAGAAAAATTTTTTTAATTGAATATACAGTAGTTATAATAAAAAGCAAGGTTGCTCAGAGAAAAAATTGAGGTTAGGTATAACAAAAATCAAGACTGTTAAGAAAAATTAAAGATAGGTATGACAAAAATCAAGATTGCCAAGAAAAATTATACAAAGCTATGACAAAAATCAAGTTTGTCAAGAACAAATTAAACAAAGGTATGACAAAAATCAAAGTTGCCAAGAAAAAACTTTAAACAAAGGTATGACAAAAATCAAGGTTACCAAGAAAAAAAAAATTGAAGATAGTTATAAAAAATTAAAGTTGTCAAGAAAAAATTAAACAAACCTATAACAAAATCAAGTTTTTTAAAAAAAAATGAAGGTAGTTATGACAAAAATCAAGGTTGTCAAGAAAAATTAAAGAAAGACATGAAAAAAATCAAGGTTGCTTAGAAAAAATTGAGCAAAGATATAACAAAAATCAAGTTTGTCTAGAAAAATTAAGGTTAAGTGTGACAAAAATCAAGCTTGCCTAGAGAAAAAATTTTAAGATTGAACAAAGGTATAACAAAAATCGAATTTGTTTCGAAAAAAATTGAAGATAGGTGTAACAAAAACCAAGGTTGACTTAGAAAATTTTTGAAAAATTGAACATAAGTATAACAAAAATCAAGCTTGCCTAGAAAAAATTCAAGATAGATATTCAAAAACCAAGGTTGCCTAAAGAGAAACTTTTAAAAATTCAACAAAGGTATTATAAAATTGTGATTGACAGAGAAAATTTTGAAAAATTCAACAAGGGTGTAATAAAAAACTAGCTTGTTTTTAAAAAAAAAAATTAAATGTACTGTAGATATCTAAAAATCAGACTTTATATTGTGCGCCTAAAATCAGGAGATGTTTTGACAGATTTTTTCTATTGTGTGCTTAAAAACGGGAAACTGATTGAAAAACTTTTTACTGCACGCCTAAAATTTGAAAGTGGTTTGACAGGTTCGTTTCGCGTGCCTAAAACAGGAAACTGGTTGACTTTATTGCTTTAAAATCTTGCACAATTTTAAAATAGTTTTATGTCATGTTTTGAAGTCTTGGTTCTATCTTGGGTGGGAATCAAACGTAGGACCACTGCCTTTCTTAGGGTTAGGGTTTACAGCTGTCTTGGGCAGGAATCAAATTCAGGACCACTGTTTTTCTTAGGGTTAGGGTTGAAATCTTGTTTCTGTCTTGGTTGGGGATCAAACTCAAAAGCTTTGTCTTTCTTAGGGTTAGGATTTGCAGCTGCCTTGGATAAGAATTAAACTCAGGACCACTGTTTTTCTTAGGGTTAAGATTAGAGTTAGGTTTAGGATTAGGCTTGGAATTAGAATTAGAATTAAGATTAGGATTACAATTAGAATTATGATTAGAATTAAAATCAGGATTAGGATTAGAATTAGGATTAGGGTTAGAGTTAAGATTAGGAATAGAATTAAGATTAAAATTAGGATTAGGATTAGGATTAGGATTAGAATTAGAATTGGTATTAGGATTGGTATTAGGATTGGGATTAGGATTGGAATTTGGATAAGAATTAGGATCCTCACCTCCTTACCTCCTCTCTCCTCACCTTCTCACTCCTCACGCGCCTCATTGAGGTGGTCACAAAAAAAACCCTTCCTTACTACTAACGTGTAATCGTTTTTTGTTTTATTTTTATTTTTTATTTTGTACTTGGTAGTTTTGTTTGATGGCAAAATAAACTAAATTGAATTGAATTGTATATTTTCAGCTTTATTTGTATAAGTTGGAAACCCTTGGCTTAGATGATTTTAAAATACAGTATAAACGTCAAGAGTCAGAAAAAATTGAAAAGTTTTTATGCATAGTGGCGCTAACAATTCAGTTCAACAACGAGTACTTTTTTTCTTTTCTGTACTGAAAGTTCGCAGCAGACATTTAACCGACGAACAATGCGAAAATGTGCCATTCGATATACTGTAGAAGTAAATAATAAGCTATATGAGGTTGGCGTCTGCCTCGCTAGAATATAGCTGATAAATATATAGACTTACCATATTTTTGCAATTAAAAACCGGGACGCTTCAGAACAAAGGCCTTTATCAGATATATAAAAAAAAGAATTTTAGTAAAAAAATTGAAGGCTAAATTGGTAGGATAAACCAGTGTTTTTCAGCCTTTTTCCGTTTGCGGCATATTTTTGAAACTTATCAAAAATTGCGGGACTTTTAGACCGTTTTTATTAATTTCTATTCCCAAAATCAGGTGATATCTAAAAAAAAAGGTTTTCACTTCGATTTGATCTCAAATTTCGCTATTTTTGTCCCAAAATCATAGTGATCTCTAAAAAAAAAAGGTCTTCACTTCGATTTGATCTCGTAATTTCCTTATTTTTTCCAAAATCAAGGTGATCTCTAAAAAAAAAAAAAACAGGTCTTCACTTAAAATTGGAAAAACCGGGACATTTTGGTCAACCGGGCGGGACGCCGGGACAAGGCCTAAAAACGGATTGTCCCGCTAAACTGGGACGTATGGTAAGTCTATAAAAATACAAAATTAAAGGTAAGTGCTGCCTGCTGGACAAGTTTTTTTTCTGGTTTAACTGTTTAATTTACATTTGAAGAGCTGGTTGAGAGTATTTTCAAGAGCTATTTTTATTTTTTTGTTTTATCTCTATTTTTATCCTCCTGACTCGCAAAAAAAAGAGATTTTTATCCTCTTTTTTATTTTTATCATCCTTTTTATTTTTATTCTACAACTAATCTATACTTCTTTTTATTTTTATCCTCCTGACTCGCAGAAAATAGAGAAATAGAAATAAAAAAAAAATTAGAGCTATTGTTTTGGCTGTAAATGGCTATTGTCTTTAATTGATGCGTCTGTTGACGGTGTTCTGTTTTCCCAGACAATTCAGTTGCTGATTCTTTAAATGGACGCGTATGCACTACATAATAAAATGTTTTGATTAAGTGACTATTAATTTTTGCTTGATGCTTAGGAAACACTATTATTTGCGGATAGACAGTACTTTTAGCAAAGTGTACATACAAATTTTAAATGCTGCTGTCACATCATTCACTATTCGCCGTGCTTACTTAATAAACTTTTAAAGTTTGAGCAATTCTCGAAGCCTGCGAGATTGTAACGGCGAAGGGTGAACGAGATCCTAAATTCAGCAATCATGACAGGATGATAGCTTCAAACAAATACTGTCTATGTATTATTCGTAAAATGCCCAGAGGACCTGTGAATTTTTCCATTCAAAGCTTTATCACTTTCTATTGATTGAAGTATGACATTTGTAGAGTTTATAAAATTATTATTAGTTACAAAAAATTTTTTTCATATTGTTTAAACTTCGATATTTTATTTTTATTATTGTTTTGAATTGCCTTTAAAGCAGGGCCGTAACTATCGCCGGTGCAGCTGGTGCAATTCATCGGGGCCCCAGCACGAGGAGGCCCCGCATTGCTACATTTTATTGTAAAATATTTTCCTTAAAAGCTTAAGTAAACTTATTATTATTAAATGGCACACTTCATCAATAATTTTGATTTATATTTAACCATCAAATTTATTTGAAGTATTTCTTAATATATAGGGTTTTTTGATCTAATTCGTTGTTTTTGCAAGCAATTTCGTTGTTTGCAATCAATTTTGTTTTGCAAAAACTTTTAGTAAAAATGTAAAATTAAAAAATTTTTTTTTCATTAAATAACATATTATTATGAAATATCTTTTAAACACAAAAATGTCACCCTACACGGCATAGGTGAACTAATTCGTTCAGTAAATGAATTTGGATTACGAGAACGTTACAAGTTTCAAACTACAAATGAATGTATCCGTACAGCTTCCGCGTTAATGCCAAAAGTCTTCAAATAACTAATTACATAACATGTTATTTAATAAAAAAAAAATAATTTTTAAAATTTTACATTTTTACTCAACGTTTTTGCAAAACGAATTTGATTGCAAAAACAACGAATTAGATCGAAAAATCCAATATTTAAAGTTTCGATTGTGAGATGATCATTTTAAATGTGACGAAGTCATGACGTAATCGGTATGCTACCCCCACTCAAGTCTGTTTAGTAAAATAAGTTTAAAAGATATTTAATAAAGTTTGAATTTGAAATCTGGGCAACTGTAGCAAACTTAACTAACGAACTGTTGAAACGTTCTACTTGGCTTCGTGCTGGGCACGTGACGGTTCCTCGTTAAGTTGCTTAACCCTTTGAGGGATATAAGAATGTGATTGTAAAATAAAATGACAATGGTTCAATAATGATGTCACAAATGTCTAAAAATTAGAATTATAATGCCTTCACAAAAGTGCTTTTGTTACGTTACAATCACAATCATGGTACACATATGTACCACTGTCCTTTAAAGCAGGGTTTCTCAAACTTTTTTGTTCCACGACCCCATCTTAAAAAATAAATTTTTGTGCGACCCCTATATGTGTAGGCTAGTTTTACGTTAATTTTTCCTGTCGAAAACCACGCATGTGCAGGAAAAATCATCTGCAGTATCAGTGGTGGATATTTTAATTTAGGGGCCCGAGGCAAGAATTTTCAAAAAATTCATGTTACCTGAGAAAAAAAGAGGTCTGATCTGGGCTTGCATATTTTCTTTCAAAATCAGGGTGTTCTCTAAAAAAAAAGGTCTTCACTTCCATTTGCTCTCAGTTTTTCCTATTTTCGTCCCAAAATCAGGGTGTTCTCTAGAAAAAAAAGGTCTTCACTTCTATTTGCTTTCAGTTTTCCCTATTTTCGTCCCAAAATCAGGGTGTTTTCTAAAAAAAAAAAGGTCTTCACTTCGAATCGGTCTCCTTTTTCCGTATTTTTCTCACAAAATCATGGTGATCTCTAAAAAAAAGGTCTTCACTCAGAATCGAACTGCGATTTATCTATTTTCGTCGCCAACTTCAGGTGTCCTCTCAAAATGCCAATTTCTTTCGCGACCCCAAAATTATTTTAGACGACCCCATTTGGGGTCGCGACCCATAGTTTGAGAAACCCTGCTTTAAAGGGTTAAAAAAGTTTAAACGCGTCCGGCAGTTGACCATCGATTCGTTTGGAGTCGACTCCCAAACGATATTAGTTGAGATGCAATATAAATGTAGACTGCATATGAATCTTTTATTTGTGGTTTTATTATGCTGGTATTAGCGATATACAGTAGTTGCTATACCACCACGGCACAAGCGAATCTCTAATTTCACTTGTGACTCATGCGACAAGCTTACTTGCAACATCAACAAGTTTTCTTGCATCATATTAAACAATTTTAACACCATTGTTTTGATGTAAACTCGACTGAAAGCCTTTTTTGAAAAAATGATTAGTTTCCTGCGTCTAATTTGTTCAACAAAACACTGACAATTTCCGAATAGATGCTTTTTGGCACAAAATTTCATAAAGTCTTTAAACAAAAATAAAGACATCTTCTAAAGAAATAGTTTAAAACAGTGATTGCCAACCGGTGGTCCCTGCAAAAATTTTGATGGTTACCAGAAAGAAAGAGTCTGTAAAAATAAGCAACCCTTTTATTTTCATGATTGCTTATCTTTATCTTGAAAATTTGTGGATTGTTTATTTATATCTGGACTTGACACGTTTATCTAACTGTTACTTCCACAAATTTTAGATTTTTAAATTTTGGAAAGTTTTTGAAATTTTGTAGAATTTAGTAAATAGTTTTTGAAAATTTTGTTCCGATGATAAAAAGCTTTTGAAATTTTGTAGCAAATTTATTCGGTAACTTAGTACGTTATTTAATCGTCTACCTTTTCGGCGCCTGTAAAGAAGGCTTCGCCGATAACACAATCTCGGTGTCTACTAAACGATAATTCTTAATCTTCTTGCTGGATCTGACCTTCGAACCAGCGACAACAAAAAATATAGTCTAGCTAAACCACAGCTCAGACTACCACAATATCTTCTTTATTAAGAAATATGCTCCAATCCACTTAGGAGCCCGAATAGTATAAATCAACAGCAAATAAATTCAGTAACTTAATTCTTCACAATCACGTAGACAACCAAAGACTTGCGTTCAAAAACTATGACTTCACACAGTTAACAATTTTCCAATTTTAAGTTACCACAACGAAACATCGAATTATTAATACTGCTTTTCAGCGAACCGTATTTATACCAGTCGGTAAGGTTACTCGAATGTTCTGAAATTATCTCAATGAAGCCAATCATATATAAGCATTATTGCGTCACATGCAAAAACAAGTCAAGCGGAAATCCAGAATGTTCTCAATAAAGCGAAATTATGCAGTGTTGCCATTTTTTCTTGTAAATCAATATAAATATTTAAATTACTTATAAAACTGTTATTTCTTCGGCTATTTGAGCCGGACCAACACAAATCAAAGAGATTTTTCATGAGATTGTGAATCTACATAATTTGGGCGATTTTTAGGAACGGAACACTAACTTACAGATATTCTTGAATTAACAACCATCAATTAACATTAATTAATTAACAGAATTACGGCCCATCCAGTTGGATAAAAATTCACGTAACTTACTTCTTTTGCACCTATTCTTGTTTACTATTTGCATGTTTTATTTTACGTGTATAAATTTTTGTCCAGCCATATGCTTTTGAAATGGTCCTTCTGACCCGTGGCAAGATTTCTTTTGGTGGGTTTCTTTGCCTGCCTGACCCTTTTTGGTCCAGACCCTTTTGGTCTTTGAGTTTGTTGTTTCTCCCACCCATGATTACACAACATTCTCTGACTATGGCTCGCACGTGTGTAATAATTATCTTCTATTCGCTTTCCTTTTCTTATTAACATCACATCGCTTTGTTCAAAGGTACAGCGAGCATGCACAACGTCAGTTGTGCATGTAATAACGTACATCGTTTAGTTGCTGCTTCCTTATTCACAATCTTTATTTCTACATGCACTATGATCAATTTCAAGTTGATTGTGAGTAAAAATGAAAATAAATAAACAACTCTAACCCTATAAATGTATTTTTAATTTGAAAATAAAATAAAATTAATGTTATTGTATTTTGCTCAATAGAAACAAAGTGCAACTTTTCAAGTCATCTACCTTTACCTAGCTAACAGGGTTACTTATTTTTACCTGGAGGATTTTGGGTGTTGTTTTTCTTTACATGGCTCTTTTTGGGTTGCTTCTCTTTACCAGCTCCGAAAAAAATCAGAGTTGTAACTAGTCCACTAGCTGAAGAATTTGTATCAGTCTGAATCCAATAACCATTGAGTTATATCCATGAGTCTTTATATTTGATTTAATTTTAAAAGCTTTTTTACTTTTTTCAACAATTTCTTTTATAATAGTAGACCACAGAGAACGGTCTTTTTCAAGAATATTATTTCTTTCAAGATTTACGGTTTGTTTATACTTATAATTTTGGCAATTAAAGACCAAAAATTTTAAATTTTTTATTACAAGAAATAACATGCAGTGACTTACTAAATAATTTTAAGCACATACGTATAAGGCAAGTTTGAAGCTTTTTATTTGCAACATACTGGAAAAATCAAATTCAACAACAAAATGAATTGTTCAGTTGTTTTATATTTTAAGCAAAGTATTCTAACTTCTTCAAGCCTGCGGGCAACTTTTTAAAAATGCAAAAACTTGTGGGCCAAAAATAATCTGAAACTATTTTTATTTTTTTATTTTTAGCACTATATATATCCGCCGGACTCGCAGGAAAGTGGCGGAGGCGCTAATACCTAGGGTAAGCAATTACCCTGACCTGCTTCCGAAGATACCAAGATATTGCTGTCCGCTTGTACATGTAATTTAATAGAGATATGACATTAATTTAGAACTGCTTGCCAAGACCACCAAGCAGGGAAAGTGCCGTAAAGTGTTTTTCTAAGAACACAAGAGAATGGCGAGAGTGGGTTTTGAACCGACACCATGTCCACGTATGTTTTGGTCCATAATACTGATAATGCAACACTTTTAGAGAGAGCACAGCTGTCAACATCAAGTGACAAAAATTATCGCCAAAGTGGCGTGGAATGTAATAATTAATTATTTGGAGACATTTGGCATCAACGTGGAAGCTGTACGGATACATTCATTTGTAGTTTGAAACTTGTACTTTGTATTTTTGAGACATGGAGCTGCAATTTAAAACTTCAGTATGATTGAAGCCATTTTGCATCCCTTTCTATTACGACAATACGGATCATTTAAGATTAAAAAAATTTACAAAAGAACTTTCTCGTGATTGATCAAAGTGAGCTTCTTTCTTTTGCGGGTCGCTATTTTTTTAAATCTTTTTTTAAACTAAATATAATGCGCACAAAACAGGACAAGATTCACATTGGACCAAAATTTTTATTTATTTTCCCAATATCAAATAAAAGACTCAGGACTACACTTCGAATTTGTATTTTATGTCGGCTGAGTGCTTTGAAAATAAGCGAGGGTGCTGATACTGATACGAAGACACGATAAGGTGACTTCACAACTAAAACGTGGAAAAACTATTTGTACAACAATAACGCAAAATTAATCAACTTGTTTTTTCGGTTAAACCTTAATACGAATTCACATCAGTTTACGCCTGGCGTATAAGCACGGGTACGTTTGTTTGTTGAAATTTTTACACTTGAGTGAAAAAATAATAAACCAAAAACATACGAAGATCATTCATTAATTACAGCAAAAATTTAAACAGCGTTATGAAATCAAGTTCAGTTTTATTTGACTAAAATGACGGACAAGAAGGAAGCCGCATAGTTCTGATTAAAGACTATTTTTTCAGCCTAACCATGAGTCTCTTTTTAATGGAATGAAACGTTTTAATTTAGGTCGATAAAGAAAAAACATAGAAAAACTTGAAACGATAAAAGTTATACTCGGTACAAGTCAAGGCTAAATTTGTACGCTGCTAACAAGTCGGATCTCCAGTGAAACGGTGGCGGATATGCCAGCTCACTACGACCAAAGCATACTGCCAAAATCTGTAGTGTAGATAGCTAGTGGTCGCTATGACATTAAACTTACAAGGCTTGAAAACGTCAATAACAGCAGACAGTGTCACTGTTTCGGTCTTTAGGACCTCGTCAGTGCTGTGTCGACCCGTTTATTTAGCCTTAGATAAAAGTTATGTTTTTTTAATGAACTTTTGTAGTTTCATCTCTGAAGGGTAGTTGTATTATTATAAAAAAAGAAAAAGAGAAAGCGCAATACAAAGAACTTTTATCACCTGTTGCTGATCTAATATCCGCCGTGAGCCAACCAATCTGTTTAAATCACATTGTGTCTATAGAAAAAAACTTTTTACAAAAATAATGATGGTCATTCTTTACTTAGGGAAATCAAAAATAAAAGAAACTACTTTACGATCTTTCGCATGCATATATAAGCTATTAACTTTTAAAATCCGAAAAGATTCTGCAATTCAAAAAAAAATGATAATATGTGTTTTGAAAAACATAAATTTTCAATAATTTTGAAGCATATTGATTTGAAGATGAGTTTTTTTCTCTCTTTAGTCCTCTAAGTCTTTTTGAAAGTCAGTTCATTTGCCGCCTTGCCTAAAACAAATTAACGAAAAACATTGTGGATAACGTTGGTGGTAATATATCGTCTTGATGTTTCGGACCCATACAAATAAATAAACATGTCGATGATAAAAGCTTAATTTTTGCAAAATAGCAACTCGACTGGAAACTGCGGCATACAGCTGGGATTACAGCTTGTTTTCGACCTGACAACTAAAATACCTGATCAGTGGTGGATATTGGGTGAGGCGAGTGAGGCGATCGCCTCAGGCCCCCTTTACAGTTATCGAGGGGCCCCCCTTTTTGAAAATGCCGCATGTAGTTTTATTTTGTGGTATTTTACGTGGTTTCATGAACCTGAGAAACTATCAAAAGTTTGGAGTTTTCAGCAAATAGGTGAAATGTATGTCACATGATATGGCATATAAGATAATGTTGGCAGAATATTTAAAATTTAAAACAACAATGCATAAAATCTCTTCAGTTAAATATTGCACAACAACTACATAATGTAAACTATTCTTAATAGTCAAATTGTTATAAAAGTTATTTAAAAGTGACTGAAATTTAACAGCAGCAACTTTACAACTAAAAACATGCATAACCAAAAGAGAAATCTTGTTTTAAATTTAAATTTTTTTATTGATAAAAACACTACTTTTAAAATTAGTTGTATTTATGCATACAATATTAATCACTTTCTATAATTGCAACAAAATAATGAAATACAAAACAAAAAATTTACAAATACTAGTAATAAAAAAAATTTTTTTTTTTTGTTTTTGTAGCAAATTCTTCATGTACAATAAAAACCAATAGAACATTAAATTCAGTCTACAAATGTTTTACCATTAACCAAATTTATATGGAAATTTCCCTTTTTTTAAAGTTCTAAATTGATTAATATGCAATTTGTTCATTTACTTTAAAGGCCCGTTTCCACTACGAGCGTGGAAAAGAGCATTCTTTCTCTCTTTTATTGATCTTCGATTGAAGCGAGCGGTTAAAATTGAAGCGAGCGCAAAAAAAAAGCAATAAAACAAACAAAGAATGCTTTTTTCCACGCTCGTAGTGGAAACGGGTCCATGGAAACGTGGAAACGTGGAAACGTGGAAATGGGAAATATCAAAAGAGGTAAAGATTAATTTGTTTACACTTCAAAAGCAGTTCTAAAATAATAAGTCTTTAAATTCTAATAGCTTCTCAGTGCTTTTTTAGGTTCAAAGTACTTTTGTTTTAACGGAAATAACACTGTTTTAACGTTAATTTTCACTACATTTAAAAAGTTTCAACTTTAGTTGTATGTTTGAAGCAAATTCAGATTTTTTTGTACCAATACAAAATAATTTACTTACCAAAAAATTTTACCACTCATCGTTACTAAGTTTAATCCAACGGTTCTTAAACTTTATTAACTGGCGGATCTCTTTTTATTTTCTTGAAATAATAGCGGACCAGAGTTGTAAATCGGGTCGGGCTTTTCGGGCCGGGTTTGATCTAAGTTATTTGAAAAATTTCTGCCTATTTCGGGCTTTAGTTTGGATTCTAATGTTATTATTCAAGCTCTCATTGAGTAGTTAAAACCATCCTGCAGAAAACAAATTACTATTTCAACTATTTGGATCAGCAGGATGTAAGTGACCTCATTTCTTAAACAAAGATTTGTTTGTATCGCCCTGTTTGAAATAGGAACAATAAAAGTCATATTTTATTTTGCCTTCTCTAGTTTCAAAATAAGAAAAAAAAGAACTGAAGATCGACTTGTTTAGACAGGCACTGCTGAAAGCAATAAAATTCAGACTTTGTCTTTCACTCTACTATATATCAGTGGTTTTTAACCGGGGGACACGCCTCTCCTGGGGGCGTACGTAAATTTTCAAGGGAGCGCAAACCATAGCGTGTTTTACAACACATTCTTCATTAATTTTGATTTTTGATTTTGATTCATTAACATTTTTCGCCCATAGTATGGTTTTCCTTAGTGCTTACATCCTGTCTGCATATTATTGTGAGTATGTGTTGAACCATTATATGGTATTCCTGTTTCGTAAAGCGAATACTGGATGATGTCATGTAACAACTAAAGTACCAATTGTATTTACTTCATTTTGATTATTTAGTAGTTGCAAATCAATGAACATGTAGCCTACCATATGCTGCTAAATTCAGTCAGTGAAAAATCAGAATGGATTAATGCAGCTATCAGTCCGTTTGTTAAAGTGGCAGTGCGGTTTATGTAAACTTTATAAAGCAATCTAAATAGATCTAATCTTGAGGATTAATTAAGTCTATGTTTTTATCATGTTGTAGTACCTACGTAACTAACTAACAAATTTAGATACTCAAAATGACAGGAAAAAACAGTAGCTTGATGCCTACATTCAATTTGGTTTTGTATCGCCTCAAAAAAGTGACACAGAAGTCCCGCAGTGTGTGATGTGCTACGAGACTCTTATAATGATGCAATGCGTCCCTCACGTTTGAAACGGTACTAGATTACAGCCCATTCTACTTTAGTCGACAAACCTAAAGCATTCTTTGTAATGAAATGTGACTCCTTGAATAGAGCTAAGTTGGACATAAGTGGAACGTTTCCACAAAATACATTACCCACAAAATACCCGATTGCATGACCTGATTTTGGCATGTCAATTGCATGACCAGTCTCAGAGGTCACCGCACGCCATTGGTTGAATATTCTTCTATTTCACGAAGAAGAAAAATTTATTGGAATAGTTTCAATTCCAAGGCTTTTGAGAATCACTGGTTTGTCTTGTAAACATATTTTAGAAGTTAAATGCTCTCAACCTTCAACTTCAAAGGAAAAACATCAATATCATTATGCATCATGACATTATGCAGTCTTTCATGTCAAAACTTCATTTGTGGAAGAATCAAATTGAATAAGGAATACAGCAAGGTTTTGTCACTTGGATTCTGGATTCTGCTCTGCGGTAACCTTTAGTCAGAATTAAGAACACAAATAAAAATCCACCTATTTGACCTAAAAGAAAAACTTATCAAATATTTTCTCGATATAGATGGGAAGCGAGAAACCTGAAAGTTTACCAAAAACCCATTTTAATGCGAAGTAGACGACATTTTTGATGAAGCACAAGAAGAGTTTCTCGAGTTAAAATTTAACTTCACAACCAAGTACAACTTGAAAGAGCCGAATCTTGAGGCATTTTTAGCTAAATACCTTCCTGTTTACCCTCTTATTTCAACCCAGGCTCTTCGTGTTCTAGTTATGTATGGTTTGACTTATCTTTGTAAAGCCCCATTGTAAAAAACATTGAGTGTCATAAGTTCTCAAAAAAATACAAGTCTCATTTTTTTCTCTTCAGTGTAATGAAACAACTGATTTGCCCAATTGTTGATTCATTTGAAGAGGATCGTATACTCTTTTTCAGACCCCTAGAGACTACATGGAGAGCAGAAAATGCATTAAAGGTTGTTTTCATGTTTATTGCAATAATAATAGACCTTGAAAAAATTTATAGGTGTCTACATTGATAACAATGTTTGGCAATGTTTGGATCTCGAAATGAATTTATCGCAAAGATAAAGAAA
The DNA here is from genome assembly GCA_963680785.1 of Diplosoma virens. Taxonomy (NCBI): domain Eukaryota; kingdom Metazoa; phylum Chordata; class Ascidiacea; order Aplousobranchia; family Didemnidae; genus Diplosoma; species Diplosoma virens. Next base: position 26,707,693 of record OY796887.1, read on the forward strand.
AAAACCCAATTTTTATTGAGTGATCTCATAAGAGTTTTGAGCTTTACTTATTGCTATGAAAGATAAACTTCTATGAATCAAAGAATTGCTATGAATGAAAGATAACAATCATATGAGCCGTCAACTACATTAAAGCAGGTGCTGTCAATACAAAGCACTTTATCATGCTTTGCAAGGATATAGATTCCAATCATGAGACTCTGGTATTTCATACATCCGTTCGGTAGTTATCAAAAGTTAACACGTTAACCTGCATCTATGAAATAAAAGATAAAATTGTGCTGTTTTTTGAAGCTCATGGGAGATAGGATCTTCTTTTGTTTATCGAATAAAAAGAGTTTCATCTGACGTTAACAAACCTCGTGGATATTTTTGAAGCGTTAAAATTTGATTTTGCATAAATATTTTAAATTCGAAGCGCACATATACATTCCTTCCGTTTTCATCGATTTGCATGTGCGAAAGTGGTTTTTTTTCTAGGCATAAAGACAAAACACAGAAAGAAACTCGATTGTAAAGCCGATCTGAAGTGCGGTTATCTGCTACAAAGTCACGAATTAAACTTTTGGTTTTCAAAAAACAGTTTCTTATTAACAAAATTTAGCTACTATTGTTCTGCTCATTGCTGTTAGATTTTTTAATATAATAGATAGGGCTCGAGTTTTTTTGTTATCATCAAAGGAGGCGCCAGTTTTGTTTGCATGATGAAAGGGGGCCAATCAGGAATTTTTTTTAACCAATCAGACTCATTCTCCTTGCCTATATAAGCACGATCGGATTGCTCTCAGTTCATTCTGACGATTCCTCCCAATAAGTGTCAGATGAAAAGTCTGCGAGGAATGAACATGCTTTTCAAAGCTATCTTACCGCAAATCGACTCTATTGTTTTTGTTTAATTTACATTTGAGGTGCTAGTTGAGAGTATTTTAAAGAACTATTGTTTTAACTATAAATTGCTAGTCCAGACAAAAAAGTCATTGTTTTTACTGTTACTTTTTTATTTCATGACAATAATCAAAATAAGTTTTTTCAGCTTGCAGAAATCTTTGTAGGAATAGTTTTTAAAGTTGACTTCAAAAGCTGCCTACTATACTTGAAATAAGATGAGTTTTGTAGTATGCTTCATTATTGTTTTTAATTGATGCGTCTGTTGACGGTGTTCTGTTTTCCCAGACAATTCGGTTGCTGATTCTTTAAATGGACGCGTATGCACTATATAAAAAAATGTTTTGATTAAATGACTATTAATTTTTGCTTGATGCTTAAGAAACACTATTATTTGCGGATAGACAGCACTTTTTAGTAGTGTGCATACAAATTTTAAATGGTGCTGTCACATCATTCACTATTCGCCATGCTTACTTAATAAGCTTTTAAATTTTGGGCAATCCCCAAAGCCTGCGAGATTGTAACGGCGAAGGGTGAATGAGACCCTAAATTCAGCAATCATGACAGGATGATAGCTTCAAACAAATACTGTCTATGTATTATTTGCAAAATGCCCAGAGAACCTGGGAATTTGTCGATTCACAGCTGCATCTCTTTCTATTGATTGAAGTATCACATTCGTAGAGTTTATAAGATTATTACGTATTAGTTACAAATTAAATATTTGACTAAAATTTTCATTTGCTGATTTTTTTGGTATTGTTTAAACTTCGATACTTTATTATTATTATTGTTTTAAATTGCCTTTAAAGTTATGCATTTTTTGCTTTAGTATATACGAGTATCAGAATGCTTATAAAACAATAGCTTTAAGTAGCAATGTAAGTTAAAAAGTCGATGCTGTTAAATATGGTTTTTAAAAGGGAGTTTTCGGCCCCTTGGAGTTTTTTTCTTTGCTTATTATGTTTACACTTTTATTTGGACGGCGCTTGAGAATAGCTATTATTTAGCCAAATGCTAACTACTGAAAATTCATTACTACAAATAGTAAATTAGTACTGCATTTCTTATTATAAGCAAAAATTTGTGATATAGGCATACAAAAATTTAAATTTAGGTGAAATGAACTTCGTTTTTTTCCATTCCCAGCACGAGAACTATCTCACGAATAAGTGAAAGAGGCCTAGCAAAATATACTTTCAGAGGAAGTTTACGAATATAAATGATTTAATCCTGTTTGTTCTACGTAGGAAGTTTAATAATTTGATTAATTTTATTTCCGTTATTCATTTTTCATTAACAATGAAGTAATTGAAAATAGAAAGCAACAGTAGCGCATATCCGAAAGAAGAAGACAACAACATTGATTTTAATGAAACTGCGATAAATGTTCTGATTCCTCCCGATCCTAATAATAACTACTAAAAATTTATTACTACAAGCAGAAAATTTTTATTTCTTATTATAAGCAAAAATTTGTGATATATAAGCATGCAAAAATTTAAATTTAGGTGAAATGAAATTTGTTTTTTTTCATTTCGAACGCGAGAACTATCTCACGAATAAGTGGAAGAGGCCTAGCAAAATATACTTTCAGAGGAAGTTTACGAATATAAATGATTTAATCCTCTTTGTTCTACGTAGGAAGTTTAATAATTTGATTAATTTTTCTTTCGTAATTCATTTGTCATTAACAATTAAGTAATTGAAAATGGAAAGCAACAATAGCGCATATCCGAAAGAAGAAGACAACAACATTGATTTTAAAGAAACTGCGATAAATATTCCGATTCCTCCCGATCCTAATACAGGAACTATTGATCCCAATATAATAAAAAATCTTAAAGGAGCTGAAGCTATCAGCATTTCTAACGTAAAATCAGTAAGTTGAGTTTGTTGGTTATCGCGCGTGCTGTATTTTAAAATCCATTTATTTGTATTTCTTTACAGCGTGTTTTTATAAATAAGACTCTTGCGTGTTTTTATAAAGCTATTGTTGTAAGGCAATAGTCTTATAAAAACACACTGTTGATTAAATAAGAGAAACAAAAAATTGTGCACTAAAGCTGACTATTTTTTATTATGGCACAAGTATAATTGTATATTGATTTATTAATTATTTCAATGGAAGCCTGCAAAAAAATTAATGTTACTTACGAACCTATCAGTGTATTTAATTTTTTCCTTACCGTTTATCTTTGCTTTGATTTGGGCTGTATTTATTGGCTACCTCAATATATGACTTTTTTGATTTTTATTACTAGTTATCCTCTGACTTGCACGAAAGCGTCGAAGGCGCTATCTTAGAGCAACCGTCAAGCGATTACCCAGACCTTCATTCGGAAATGCTAAGATATTGCTGTCTGAATCAATAGGTTCAAAACTCAGTTCGCACACATTCACATATGATTTATTGCTTGCCTAATTGGCTTTTGCCTTAAAAAAATATTGGCTAAACCGCAAAAGTATTTTAGTAATGTAACAGATGTCCTCCTTTGCTTATTTCTGCAATGTACTTATTTATATTGTCCTAAAAATCATTTCCAAAAATAAAATTGTCTTTCTTGTTTTACCCATAAAGGTGTCGCCAGCTTTTTCTGCAAGCCTGCGCAAACGTCTTAGAACCCCTGCAAATCTTAAAAAAGTCGTTTCTCTTTAAAAGTCAATGGAAGTCTGAAAATTGTCTAATCGTTAAATTGAACACCAAAGGGTAGTTTTTTTCTTTTAAATTAAACTGATAAAAAACATTGTTGGAAGCATTTATTTGTTTCATTTTTGATGCAGCCTGGTATGCTCCTGTTAAAAACGCCACGATTGTATGTAATGTAGCATTATAAAACGCGTCTTTATCGGATTTTATGATTTGTTTTAATTAATCGACAAAATCAATATTTAAAATTTACAAATAGATTCACTTTGTTGTTAACTTTTCTGTTGTGCCGTTTTAGGACTATACTGAAATTAAGAATGCCATACTCAAGCGAAGTAAAGACACAGGAAAGTCGTACGTGTACAAAGATCAGGATTTTCCACCTGATAAAGAATCGCTCTACTACACCGCTCGTGCTCCTGCAGGGTGGGACGACATCGTCTGGAAAAGACCAAATGTAAGTTTAAATCAAACAATTAAACGTATTCTACCGTGAGACGCATTAAAAGTACCATTTTGTGGTGTAACTTAAGCAGACTTATGTAGCTTAATTTCGTTTTGCGACTACAGTTTTAAGTTGCTTTGTTATTATGACGTCACCGAGAACCGTGTAACCTATTTTGCATTAAGTCATAATATTTATTTATTTATTTATTTTTTTGGTTAATCTCTACATTTACCCTCCTGACTCGCAGGAAAGCGACGGAGGCCCATAGGGTAAGATTTATTCCGACCTGCTTCCGGAGATATCAAGATATTGCTATCCGGTTGTAATTTAAGAGAGATATAACTGTTATTTAATTAATTTAGAACCGCTTGCCGAGACCACCAAGCAGGGGAAAGTGCTCTAAAGTGTCTTTAACATAATGGCACTAGTGGGTTTTGAATTGAGACCGTGTTGATCATAAGCACGATGCTCTAACCATAATAAAAAAGAATATTTGGAAAACTTATGTCTGCATTGTTCATAGTATTTACAGTCAGAGTTGTGGAGTCTGAATCGTGAAGTGGTAGGCTAAGTTTTACGGCGGAGTCGGAGTCGGAGTCGGAATCGTTTTTAGTTTTGATGAAATCGAAGTCGGGAGCTGGAGTCGCTTTTTAGTTTTTTCTGGAGTCTATGTCGGAACTAGAGTCGTTTTTTAGATTTATTGGAGTCGGAGTCGTTTTTTTATTTGTGCAGGAGTCGGAATCAGAGTTCTAGTCGTTATTGTTTTTTGCGATTCCGACTCCGCTTTAGACTAAATTAAGCTCAAATGTCCGCTACAACTAGTAAAAGGCACCAAACCAATAAACAAGCATGCACATATACACGGTGAATACTTTTTCAAAGACAGTGTTGCTTTTGGGCCCTAAATTTGAAATGAATAAAAAATAGTTTTTGCTTTAAATTGACGGATTAAGAGTAGATTTTCTTTGAAAAATGTAAATTTGTCTTCGGTTCAGTAACTGTTCTTCAAAATTCCACTGCAGATTAGAATACTACTTTAACATTAATTCAATGACAAAATAATCTTTGAATTGATGAGAAAACTTTTTTGTACAGACTTGATTTTTGGAGACAAAATTATCCATCAAGAACTTTTGTCTGGCCAGACATAATAAGCTTCAGCTTGTATGGTATGAAAAGCTTTCTTAGTTAAAATATATAATTGATTGGGTAGGTTTGAGTTCGAAAGTGCCTATCCCGAAATTTGAGTTTGAAAGTGTAAATTTTATTTAGTTCAAAGTAAAGACCGGTAAAATAGAAAAGGACTTTATATGCAACAAGAACGCTTCACATCTATGAGTACGTTAAATCAAAAATATTTTCCGGCCAAGTAAATAAAACACCGCGGGGAAAACATGAAGAACTTTGCATTTATTTATTTGTTTCTTTATTAAGTTTTATTTTAATTTTTTCCAAAGCTAAAATTTGCGTTTGTTAAGAGTGTCTTTTCGACCAAAAAAGGGCCCTTTTTTAAACTTTGCCTCTCCCGCCCAAAGTTTTTCTCGTGCCTTCAATTGCGGCACTTCTTGGTTTTTTACTAACCTGCCGCTAGTGCCGATGAGGGATGCATACTCCATTGAATGGTGGTTCTGTCAAACAATCTTTTGGTATGCGTGATGACAAGAACGTCATGAACTGGAGTATTAAACTTGAACGCAAAAAATAAAAATTTCTGAATTACATTAAAAAAAATTAATTCCTATTAGTCATTAAACGAATTTTTAAGAAAACTAAACTTAATAAATATTCAGAAGCGCCGGAAAGCGATTTTGTTAGGGGGGCAAAATTCAAAAAAGGCACCGTATTTTTTAAAAAGGCATAAAATTTTTAAAAAATTTGTTCAGTCGTCGTCGTCGTCGTTTGGAAAGGTATCCACTCTAAGTCAGAGACAAACAGTACTGGGGCTGAGGGTTTATCTTTTTACTAACAAGGCAGCTGTACTGCCTGGATCAGATGCTGGCAGTGGTGTTGTTAAGCCAGCATCGGGTTTCATCATCCAAAACCGTCAGATCTCGTGCTCCATGTGGTGCCCAATGTATAGGGCACGCTGTTAGTACATAGTTTGTGGTTTGTTCAGAGGCGCCACACTTGCAATGCGGTGAATGAGCGAGACCCCATATGTGCATGGACGAATGGAATCGCCCAACACCAGTCCGCAGACGGTTGAGCTTAACCCCAAGCTGCTCGGGATAAGCCAATCCCAACAGGCCTGGCACCGGTCCCGGGAACAAAAACACGGAGTATGGAAACATTTTCACAGTGCTCCGTTTTCCGTTTGTGATTTGTCCATTCAGAAGCGCGGATGCTCAGTCAGGCAAGGTTGTCTAAAAGATTCCGCGCAGTTGGCACAAACGGGAGTCTGGATCTTAGTCTCACTTGGCGAGTATCTGAGGACCCACTTAAAAGACCATATAAGATATGATCAAGGTCCAGAGATTCACGGTGGGCCAAGGAGAGTATCGCTCCCATTCAACGAAGCTCAGCTGGCTGGATGCCTAAGAATATAGGCAAGTGGTCCCTTGGAATGGGACGCAGGCATCCAGTAACTATGCGCAAGACGTCGTTCAAGACAATGTTGATGAGGCGAGTGTAAGCACTGGACACCAAACTGGTACGCAATACTCAGCTGTTGAGTAGACTAGAGATAAGGTGGCTATGCGTAGTGTTTTAGCATCAGCACCCCATCCCGAGCCCACGAGTCGCCTCAGCAGTGTGACGCGCGAGGATATTTTTTTGCGCAATGCCACAAATAGTGATGAAACGTGAGCGATCTGTCCAGTTTTACCCCAAGATAAGTTGAGGTTGGATAGAACGGTAAAAGTCTACCGTTGTTGTAGACCTTTAGCTCACGTTTGGTTTCTCGGTTATTTAAATGAGAAGCTGCCGTCACCTTCTTAGTGTGACTGAGCTTCAACCTCCAAATCTGGAGATACGATGAAAGTGTGAACATGTCTTGGCTTAAAGTCCCCTCCAAGTCCTTCCAGTTTCCAGAAGAGTGCAACAATGCTAAATCACAGCATAAGCAAACTTTCTGGAAATCATGGAAGGAAGATCGTACGTATAGATGTTAAATAGGAGGGGAGCCAAGACCGATTCCTGAGGAACGCCGTTTTTAAGACGGCGTAGCCTGTTTTGCTTACTATCACCGTTGGTAAGGGTGAAACTTTGATTTCGGACAAGCTCCATGATCATTCTGATCATGTGCTTATCTGGAAGAAGTCTCAGCAACTTGCAGGTAAGACCACGGTGCCAGACAGTGTTATAAGCAGCTGTCAGATCGACAAATATGGCACCGGCTTTCTTCTTACCCGCGTTAAAACCCAGCCTGCTTTTTAGGGAGCAGTCGATCGATTAATGGCTTAAAGCGGGCGTAGATAAGCCTCTCAAGGATCTTGTAAGGGACACAGAGCAAACATATCGGTTGATAACTCTTTGGGCCCCCACGGGCTTTGTTGGTTTTGAAATCGCGACTACAAGCGCTCTTCTCCAAATCTTGGGAATTTTGAGTCAATGCAAACAGGGAAGAAAGGAAGTCACGTAACCAGGACTTCAAAGCAGCTCCAGCATGGGCTATAAGATCTGGGCAGATGGAATCAGGTCCCGGAGCTTTGCCTTTTTGGCTGCTTTCTTAATGGTGTTTCAGAAGTCCTGGTAAGCCGCATCCACATCAAGTGAATCAGCCAGCAACAAAGTCTTTGCGAATTTATTTGTCAAAGTAATGTAGTGATTCAATTTGGCCTTGCGGAAGTTCCATCGCTTAACAGGCATGATTGGCACTGTCATAGCAAACCTTGGTGGTGTAATAAGCGAAGGTCGATGTTGTGACCTGGGAAACTTTTCAAGGACACGTCTATCCGGTAAGCGACTGTTTGGACCTACGCTAGCAAAAGCTAGATCCGGATTGGTGCTAGTGTTTCAGCGGCTGGAGTAAAAACTGGCGGCGTCCTTGGCATTATATAGGAGGGCAAGACAATTAATACCGTATTTTCCCAGTCAGCCAAGCACTCACCGTCCGGACTGCTATCATTGTAACCCCAGTCAGCATGACGACAGTTAAAATCGCCAGCGTACAGACAGGGGTGAGGAAACACTGGGAGATCCAGGGTTCGCAATCGCGTTGGCAGTGGTTTGTAGACGTTGACTATTTTATAACCATCAACGTCCACACGCAGCCACTCGATCTCCGATGTCGGTGGAGATTGGTCCAAAAGTGTACCTTAGTTGTTCGTGGACAAATGTGGTAAGGCCATGCTTCTTGCTTAACGAAGACCCAGCTAGTTGGTAGTGTGGTAGCACCAACTTCTCTGCATCAGTGCAATGGGTCTCCTGCAGTAGAATGACGAGTGCCTCAGACTGCAAAGCAAGGTGATGAAGAACGTTCATCTTGCTTGCAGTGAGGCCTTCGATGTTCAGCTGAAGAATAGTGGGTCTTCGGAACTTGTTGGCAATGTGCCCTGAAAAGGGCAGTTTTATCCTGGCATTGCCCCGTCCTGAAAAGGACGTTTGCCGATTAGCAGACCCACGCTGAACATCGGAATGGGTAGATACTCTTTCGTTTTGGTAGGTCCGGTTTCGGTCTGTCAACTTTAACACCAATGAAAAGACGTACTCACGTCCCAGGCTGCGAGAAAGCACCTACCATCTGGTATTGAAAACGGTTGTGATGCTATAATTATATGATAAGTTTTCAGAATAAAACTTTAGTGATTACTATAAAAAAAAATTTTTTTTCATAGTAATGATCCCCACTTTCGTCGTAAATTTAAGGTGCAGATAAAAACCAAAATAAAAGCCTTTACTTTTAATCGATCTGACATTTTGGTCAAGTTTCCAAATGTTTTTGTATCTGCTTACCTGTACTTCCTTTTTCAGGAAAGGGGGGTAAGTTGAAAAAGTAAAAGGGTAGGGGATTCCCTTTCGCTTTTGGCGCCCCTGCACATACTAATAACGAGAATGAGAATTAAGACGAAAATTAACATGACTCTTTCCTAAACTCGAAAAATAATAGACAAAAACTCGATTTCGCAAAGTTTTTGTGAGTTTGAACAAGAAATTGGATAATAAAAATCTATCGATTTCCAGCACTGACATAGATATTACAGTGCTTAGACCTACTAAATCATAGTTAAAGTCTTAAAAAATTCTAATTTTTTTCCAGGTTAAAAAAGTTCAGCCAGCGGTAACCTACTTAGCAAGTGGCAAAGGCCTGCTTAAGTGTTAAAAAAAGCTTGCTTTAGTGATTAAAAAGCTTGGCTCGGACAAACTTTTCGGCACATCGACTTCAAAACGAATAAAAAATATTTTATGAACCCCCTAATCGAGCAAACATTATTAATCACTTAACGTAAATATTTGCTTTTTTTATCTCTACTTACACACAACTATGTTTTTTACATTAGATGTGAGAGAAAACAAGTAAAGACTAAAAAGAGGTTTTCATTTTGACAGCTATGCATTTTTGAAAATTTTAACACTTTTGCTTTATTGCTCGGGTAAACCCTAACTTTTATTTATCGAACCACATTCGACCCCTTAGATGTTTCAATCGACCACTTGCAGGGCCACTGGTCTAAACAATATACTTGTTGATTTACATAGCGCACAACCAGACAATACGCATTGGTGAGACGAAATATTTCGGAGAAAGTCAATAAAAAATTAATATTAATATGTTTACTTCTTTCCAGATAATTACTGTTTAAATGTTTAAATTAGGCATGTTATTTATACACATATAAGTTTAAAAATATATTTTATTTTGTCACTTGGTTTATTATAGGCTTCTACAATGAGAAAAAAATAGCATTCTTGTTTTTGCAAAATAGCAACGGCAACAGGCAAACGTAATCAAATAAGTATATGGATGTGCTTACAGGCATCCAATGGAAATCTTTAAAAATCTCCCAGCAGTATATGATTGTGTATGCAAGATTGAGATTATTGCAGTTAAGATCGGCAAAATAAAAACAACTTTTACTATGATGAAATTAGAACTTGGCACTCGATTATTAAAACAATGGCAATTTTGAAAATACTAGAGACTGTGTCGCTTTTCTTGGTTTGTTCTTCGTTGCTGGCCGGCATATTTATACTATTAGATAATAAGAACAGCTTTAGTTTTGTTATTTTACATTTTTTTGAGTTTCTTTATTCAATTTTGTACTCTATGTTTAAATACAGTCTGTCGGGCTTTTTTTAAATTATTACAATTTTTTGGTTTTATTTTGTAACTTGCAATTGAAAATATTTTGTATGGATATTTTTATCAAACACTTTTTTAAAGAACTGATATCAAATCTTAACATTATACATCTCAGACTACAAATTTTAAAAAGAGGGTCAGCTTTTCCCTTTTTCTTCAAATTTTTAAAAGTGTGACTTAATCAAGGTAGTAAAGTCGGAGTCGTAGGTTTTTGGGTGAAGTCGGAGTTGGAGTCGTGTTTTAGAATTGCTGGAGTCGGAGTCGTTTTTTAAATGTTCTAGAGTCAGAGTCGCGAGTCGGAGTTGGAGTCGGAAAATTTTAGACATGAGGAATCGTAGTTGGAGTCGGAAAAACTTCTTCGAGCGTGGTGAGGTAAGATGGCGCCACTCCATTGATGCTCTCTTTAACTCTGGTTCGAAGTGGTGAACCCAAGTCACATATCCGATCACTATTTGCTGCAAAAAGATTTTGTCACTATGGCAATACTCCAGAAGTTCAGAACAAGCTTCTAGGTGAGATTGTTTGTGAGCCTCTGTGAGCTGCCTTGGGACCCACCTTGCACACACTTTTGAAAACCCCAGGGTATCAATGATCTTTACAGCACACCCTTCATTTTCTCTTAATGACTCAGCAAGCTCATTAATAGTGATGCGTCTGTATTCCTTAATCAATGCATCTGCCTGATCAATGTTAGCAGAACACTGAGCAGAAGATGGCCTACCGCTTCTTGGTCTATCGCAAAGATCGCTTTCAACAGGTTTTTCCTGTCCATCATTAATTTGCTTCACCCACCTCGTCACTGTGCTGTAGTCTATCGCACTGTCACCATACACTTGCTTTAGCCTTCTGCTTATGTTCTAAGCTGTTTCTCTCTCCAACAGTAGAAATTCGTAACAACTCTTTGCTTCTGCCGAGATTGCTTTAGGGCAATTATTATGCCAGTTTTACCATCTAACGAAGAAGACGTAGAGGGATTGCTTAAAATTTAAATTGAAGATTGGAGTGATTTAAACCCTTATTTTTTTTACAAAATCTGTAAACCTTAGTTACCAATCTATAATCTGTAAAAGAATCAGATTTTAGTTAAATGAATGCAGCAAGAAATTAAATCAGTTGTATTACTTCCTGACCGCCCCTCGTACTTTATAGTAATTTACTAGCAAAATAACGAGTTTTTTAATTTTTTAACTTATTAAACCAGCGGTTCTCAAAGTAGTCGACTCTATCTAAAAAATAATAAAGCGATATCAGTTCAGGGATTTAGAAGGTTCTATTTAATTATTCGACTTATATTGATCGTAAAATAAATGTAAAAAAATGTGTTTTTTATGCAAAAATTTCTTTATCGAGGCTTACAAAACATGTCAAGTCTACAATTAACTGTAGAACCTTTGATTAATATCAATTTAATAATCTTTTTTTCTAATATTAAATCAGATATTTTTAACATTCATTCACAAAAAATAACCGTTAATTTCTTATGAAGTCTCTAAACATTTCATTGGCATTTCAAAATCAAAGATAAATTTTTATAGTTTTTATGTTATAAAATTTATCTATATCTGATCTTTCTAATCCAGACTGATCGAGTGGTGGTTTTTGAGAACTTTTGAGTCGCATAAGAGCAGAATTCATTTACTGTGCAACTTTTAGTATATATCAAGGAAACCAAAACTGATATCAAACAATATGACCAGTGAAGACATCGTTCAGGGGCAGTTGGGAGACTGCTGGTTCCTCGCGTCCTGTGCCGCCATTTCTCGATCAAGCAAATTTATAAGGAAGGTGAGAATATCAAAGATTGCAAAGAACAGTCTCTTTTTTTTGCTTTATATTTTTTAAACCTTTGGGTATGTCATCAAGTGTATAATTGGGTCGATATCCGGAAAAATTCTAATCACAGCTTAAACCTACCCCCATAAAATCTCATGCCCTCGTAAGTATTACATTTTTTGCAGCCCACTACACCATTTTCAGACCTTTGTTGTATTGTTCATATTCCCAGATTACAGTGGAAGTGTTTCTCCAGCAATTTTTAATCATCAATACATTTGTCCATAAAATTACTTGTGGCGTATCTTTTAAAAACAATGGCCGTCCAATAAGCTTAATTTTTAATACATTTGCATGTTTACTTTTTACATGGGTTTATGCAAGAGAAAGTTGTCATGCAATGTTTTTATTGGCCAACTAAAACCGACTCAAGCGCACGTGAGCTTGCGACATCAAACGCAGGCTGTCGACTTTTATACTGTGCCACCTAGCTGATTCTCTCAGTTGCTTGTTTAGGTTGTTCCTTCCGATCAAACCATGTCCGGTCCTGATTACATCGGTGCATTTCACTTTCGCTTTTGGCGTTTCGGAAATTGGGTGGACGTCATAGTGGACGATTGCTTGCCAACCAGATATGGGCAACTCTTCTTTGCCAGTTCAGCTGATTCAAACGAATTTTGGCTTCCACTTGTTGAAAAAGCATTCGCCAAGTAAAAGAAATTTCTTGAGTTTATTTGGTTTAATTAGCACATTATCAATAATGATTTTCTTAAAGAATAGCAGCGAGTTCTTTTTGTTTGCATAGACACGCATATCGGTTTGTTAGCCTTGAAATTCACTTTCTCAGGCCGCTTGATTTGGCTATTGTGGGAGGCTAACTTGAAATTACGTAGCTGATTGTTGAAAATCTAATTTTAATGCGTAGGCGATGCAAATCATTTATTTAAAGTTTATCGAATGTTTATTTTTTTATTTTCAAGATGTTTATTACAGGGTGGGGCGTAAATATGGAAGCAAATTAAAATCGATATTATAATGTAACGAAAAATATATCTAACAATTACAGATATGTACGATTACGTGAATGTCTATACAAAGCAAAGTCTATACAAATAATTATATTCGAAATGGCTCCCATTGCTTTTGATTACCGCCTGCAATCTCCGGCGATCATCCTCAGCGGAGGCACGCAGCTGTTCTTGTGGAATTTCTTGCCATGCTCGCAGTAGAGACTGTTTTAAATTGTCCACACTGTGGTGAATTTTTCCACAGGCCTTGGCTTTGAAAATGGACCACACCGAAAAGTCCATGGGATTCAGATCCGGGGAGCAGGGAGGCCACATTTCTTTAGACCAAAACCTTAGACAAATTTACGTTAATTTTTGCGCTTTGATCAATAAAAATGAGGAGAGATCTCCAGGTTTTTGAAACAGCGGCCCAGACCATGACGGAGGCTGGTTTCATTGTCTGGTACACGGTTTTTTGGTTATAAGGAATTTCTTTGACATTTCTTCCAATGATCCTGCCATTTCTTCGAGTATGAGCGAATTTAACTGTGAAGATCTTCTCATCTTACCCGCCGTGCCGGACCTGAATTCCTTCAGAAGAACTTTGCTTCTCTCCAATCTTTTTTGCTTTACAGCTGCTGACAGGGTTTGTCTCTTTTGGAGGGTGAAAAAGGACATTTTTAGGTTTTGTGAACGAGTTGTTTCATGGCTCTGGGACTCATGTCAATAGACTTTGCCATTTGTCACATGGATCTCTTCGGGTTTCTCCTAATCCTCTCTCGAATCCACTTTATCATTGATTTAGACGGGTGCGTGGTTTACCACTTTGTTTGGGTGCGTGGTCTACCACTTCTTGGACGATCAGATAAATCCCCTCTTTCATTGAAACGTGTCAATGTCTTCCAGACAGTGGATCTCGCAATTGAAAGTGTCTTTGCAATAGCGGAATCTGACTTTCCGGCACAGTGTAATGCAACTATAGCTTCTCTCTTGTCTGACATTTTTGAATCGTTTAAAATTTAGCAAAAAATTATTTGATATTGTGATAGAGTGATGTCTTAGCTACAATAAAACGTATTTCCTACTTATTCAGAACTATTCTATAATAACAAAATAATTTAGTTTAAAAAGTTGTTTCCAAACTTATGCCCCACCCTGTAGCTTATGGTTTTATGGCCTTACGTCACTTCTTCCGTATCTTTCAGTTTGATAAATTCATTTGGCTAATGAATTCTGTCGAATTGCAAGAGAATATTTTAAATACATGTCTTGTTATATTATTGCCCGTAATATTCTGACGACGTTGCATCTTGCCTTCCGATCCCCAAAAGTGTTCTGTGTAAACCCTAGTTGATTCGAACTGATTTTTTAGGTTGAATTATACCTACCAGGCTATAGAAGGGGGATTCACTCAGGACGGTATGGAAGATTTGACCGGTGGGATTGCAATAAATTACGACCTCGGGAAAAAAACGCCAGATCATTTCTTCAGAACTCTTCGCAAGTAAATAAAGTGATTGATCGCTAATTGTTGGTCGGAACCGCTAACGATAGACATAGCAATCAGATGATTATAGATTAAACAAGTGTTATTTAAAAACCTGGTTTGTATTTACTTTCTACAGTATTTTCATTCGTCTCCGTCGCAATGATTAGGTTGGCGTGGGCAGGTAGATCTAAAATTTCTATCTTTCCACTTTTAATAATAATAACTTCGATACGATTTTAATAACAATGGTTTATTTAAAAATTATAATCTAAACTGTTACCAGAATATTTTAGCTGTTTTTTGAAGGTTTTAATTTTATTATTTAGCATGCACGGGTAAGTACATGCCTTCCTCATCAACGGACGCATTGGCATGCTCGTTTCCGCAATTTTCGATTATTTTTCTTTGCAGAGCACTGAGACACGACAGCTTCGCGTGCGCTGCGACCGACGGCGGCTCGAGCAACGACACGGATCGAACCACGGGATTGGTCAGCTCCCACGCCTACTCGCTTCTTAGAGCGGTTCGAGTGAGTTGCTTGTTTCTTTCTATTTATCCCGGCGCACACCTAGGAATCGGAGCCTCTTGCATTCTTGAAAAGAATACGAGAATTTTTATTTATTTATTATTTTATCTCTATATTTATCCTCCTGACTTGCAGGAAAGCGACGGAAGCGCTATAGGCAATTACCCCGACCTGCTTCCGGAGATGCCAAGATATTGCTGTCCGCTTGTAATTTGATAGAGATATGACCGTAATTTAGAACTGCTTGCCAAGACCAGCAAGCAGGGGAAAGTGCAATAAAGTGTCTTTCCCAAGGACACAACAGAATGGCGCGAGTAGGTTTTGAACCGAGACCATGTTGATCATAAGCTCGGTGCTCTAACCACTTGACCACGCTGTCGACAAATGAAAGCATTCTTCATACATTGCCACTAAGGAGGATTCCGCTTTACACCAAAGAGTGGCCGGACGCATATTATCGTGTAAATCGCCTACCAATTTGTAATATGCTGCCGGACACAAAGCCGTTTACGAAACGGGATTAACATCGCTTTTTTTCGCTACAAACGTCAGTAGCTAGAAGCCAGCAGAGCATTAAATCAATATAGCTTGAAGAAGGATTTTTAAATACATGTAATGCAAGAAAAACAACTCAAAAGCATGTTCAAATGAGTCGCTGTCAGCTTTCTCAGTCCGTGTAAGTTTTAAGCTTTTACAATGCGTCTTTTTTCTGGTGGCTTCTTAATCTAACTTTTCTAACCTTTGCTGTCTATCAGCTATGTCACTACTGGCGTACGCAGAAATTTGTGAAGGGGGGTTTGGAGCCAAAAACACGATTGCTCTAAGTGGTCCTGGTAATGGGCAAAAACTTCCAAAATTACGCCTACTTTCAAAGTAAAGTGTTTTGGTTTTAAGAACATCTTGCAGTAGCATGAATTTTTTTTAGCAAACCGTAAAACTAAGTATTGAAAAGGCATGTGCGAGTAATTCAATCATGACGAGAAACTTTCCAAATTAAAAGCAACTTGTGTAAATGATGAGAACAATAGGTGAAAAATCAAACAAACAAAAAAATGATCTTACTTAACTAATACGTATTTAAAGTTCTTTTACAGGCTTATATTCAAGCGCCTGGTTTTTTCACTTAATCCGTTAATTACGTCATCAGGGCAAGGCATGTGGCTCCTATAAATGTTTAGTAATGCAAGTCCATTCATTCGAGTGGTACCAGTTGTGTTTCGTAAGCACGTTTTTAGTCTGCGTAATGTGGAAAACAATTGTTCATTAGTGCACGTTGTTACTGGAAGAGTTAACAAAATGGTCATCAATGCAAATATGTTCGGAAAAGCATCGGAACTGCATCCCTTGATGCTGCTCAACGCATCAGTTGGTCTTTCTGCTGCGTTCAACCGAAAAGTGTACCATAATATCAGTTCGGGCACTAATTCTCCCGAGGATTTCGTTAAATCATTTTTGTAAAATTTTTCCAAAACTTGAATACGTACTTTTAATTTGTTCAAGAGTTGGTCCATTAGTTGGATCAGCAGAAATTAAACACTGAAATTCACCAATAATGGATTTGTGGGCTGTAAATCTTACTTCGAGAGTGATAATATCACGAAATGGAATAAAAATCCCTACTCTAAAATGTTCGTCATCTGTTGCAGCAGCAATGTTGCATCGATTGGTCTGTCTTGAAGTAAGGCGTGGTGTTTTCAAAATAAAATCTTCGGCTTTGGCCGTTTCTTGCGCAAAAATAGAGAGCTGATGAAATTCATATTCGGCTTTTTCTCTAAGACACTTCAATTCATTTGCAATATCCTGTGCAATGTTGACGGCTTCAAGAAGGTATATCGACTTTTTTTGCTTAACTTTGCACAAAACAACACTGTATCCAAAAATGTTTTTTAAAACTAAGAGAGCAATGCAAAATTCACTTTGCCTAATTGTCGATAGCAACTGCAGAGCTCGTGCTGAAGTTTCTCTGTCTGACCATGCTGAAATTACTGAAAAAGCTTCTACAACGATAAATTGTAAATTTGAAAAACTACTAACACTCTCGTGTTGATTAACCCATCTGGTGGCACAAATTTGAACAAGTTTTTAAGCTTTTGTTGTTGACGAAATCGTGTTGATGGACTTGCGTAAAATGTTTTGACGTTTTGGAGCATTAAAAAAATTGTGAACTGAAGCTATTGTTCCCATGCAGTTTGTTTCCATGCTTAACTTTCAATATTTTACAAGTTTGAAAGTTTTCTTCACAGTGGCAGCTGACATTAGCTAACTTTGACGCAATTTAAGCGATAGCAAAAATTGATGCGGAAGCATTAATTAAGTTTAAAAAGCGCGGTAAACAATAGAAAGCAAAATCATCTTATTGAAGCCTACTTATTACCATGTATATATGGCAGAACACCATTCTTCGAGGGGGGGTTTGATCCCTGAAACGCCCCCCCTTGCGTACACCAATGGCTATTATGTAATATTTGTTCTGGTTTCGAATCTTCATTTGTTAATTTGATCAGGTCTCTTATGAAGGCGGCAAAGTTGATCTAGTAAAGTTGCGCAATCCCTGGGGAGGAAGCAGTGAATGGAAAGGAGAATGGAGCGACGGGTAGGCACTTCTAAAAGTGTTTCCTTATTAAAACTTAGGATTGTTGTTTGTCGATTTATCAATGTAACAACTGCAAACAGATTTTCATGCCTATATTCCGAAAGTGTGTTTGTTGCACACATCACTGTGTATCGAATGTTATGATTTCCTTTAACAGTATTCTTATGTTGTTCTTGAATTTGAACAAATTCTTTTAAAGCTCGAATACCTGTATTTCAACCTTACAGTCTTTTGCTTTAAAGACAAACCGAATTCAAACAAAAACACCAAAACTGTGTGACTCCCATCCGTTCTTTTTTTATCTTATTATATAAAATGATGTTTTTCGAGAGTACGTGAAGATGAACAATGCAACTAATCGAAAATCAAACTTTTTATGAGCCACACGTTCACGGGCACAGTTTGTGTCTATCTTATCTTGACGGATTTTTGATTTGATAAGGTTTGTGTAGTTTGTGGCCATCATTCAGTAAATTACACGGAGGTTTCATGTCGATATTGGGTAGTGCTGTTTTGATTTAGTTAACTTGAATGAAATTTTGTAATGCGCGATAAAACTAGTATACCCGTTTTCACTACTTGTACAGGGTAACTTTGAGTTTATTTATCTCTAAGCAGACGCATTAACAATCTATATACTGTCGTCGTCGTCGTCGTCGTATGAAGAGTATCCACTACAGGTCAGACACAAACAGGACTGGGGCCGAGGGTTTATCCTTTTATTACCCCAGACCGCTGCACTGCCTGAATCAGATGCTGGCAGTGGTGTTGTTAACCCGTTAAGTGCGCATGACGTATATATCCGTCACAGCCAGACGCTCTCTCAGTGCGTATGACGAATATATACGTCTTGATCGTCGCAGCTTTTCACAGCGCGGATTATTTCGCCTCTCGCATTAGCTATTGTTTCGGGTGAAAAACGGAAAAACATTGTTTGCAACAAAAACCGAGCTCCTGCCACTAATGTCATTGTTTTATTTTTGGTTTTTATCTAAATCAAAAAAGCTTTTTTTTAAAGTTTGAATTCAATACTTTGTGTCTCATGGTTGTGCTTGTAGCTTAGCCTTAGCGTGCGATCTGAGAGAATTTAGCTAAAATGTTTGATTGTGAAAAGCGCTCTCAAAATTTTAGTTATTATGACTAAATTTTGCGTTTGTTTTCTTGCGTTTGCAGTAATACCTTGATTCAGGTCAGATGTGTTTTTTCGGGTACTCAACAATAAAAGCATTTAGACCACTTCAAAAATAAAACTTACTTATTTGTCGTTTGTATAATTCCAAAGTAAACTTATCCTGCATTTACTTTCAGTTTTCCTTATATATTTGTAAAAGTATTTAGCCTGTATATAAGTGGAACAACCAAACGAATTTCTTCAAGTCTCAGAGGACAAATTATTATCGCTTTGGGCTCGTTTCCATGACGAGCGTTGACAGGAGTATTCTTAATTTTGTTAACTTTTTTTACTTCTTTTCACGCTAAAGTGCTAAGCTAAGCAAAAAAATCAAGAAAATAGAAAATACTCCAGCCAACGCTCGTAGTGGAAACGAGCTCTAATTCTTGATGTCGATAATGATTCGTCCTTACTCGAAAGCTCGGAAAATAAAAGCGCCGACGAAGGCTATTTAACCTATTCTTCTCAAGCTTTTTCGAGCAATTAATTCCTCAACGTGGGGTTCAGAAGCCCACCAAAGTTTGACGATTCATAGCTTGAAAACTATTTAAGGTGTTGTTTCGAAATTTAAACAGAGTAAAAGTCATTTATTTAGTTTTTGTTAGGGATAAAAAGTTTTTGAAACTTTATCTGAAAAAGTATGTAAAATTGGACTTTAGCAAGGTTGGTTGTTTAAAAAGGATCTCAGATGGTTTAAAAACATGTTTAAAAGAACTGATAAGTGATCCGTTGAAGAGGTACGAAGGCATCCAATGACTACGCGTGAAGGGTCATTTAAAACACTATTTATAAAGCAAGTAAGAGCGCTGCAACAACAAACCGGATCCCTGTACTCAAGACAGCAGTCGAATAGACCACAAATAAGACAAGTGTATGGGATGTTTTACACCAGTACCCGTCCTGAGCCCGCAAGTCGCCTCAGCAGCGGGATACGCAAAGAAAGTTTTTGCGCAATGAAAAACGGTGATAATGGAACACGAGTGATATGTCTAATTTTATCCCAGGATAAATCTGTACTGGACAGAATGGTAAAAGTTGATTGTTGTAAATTTTTAGCTCACATTTTTTCATAATCTGGTTATGGTGGAAAGACTTTCTGCAAAAGATCCGAAATTATTTGTTGGAATTAAAATAAATGTCGTTTGTAATTTAAAAAAAAAGGTTTTATTACTTATACTCTGGAAACTCTCCTTGAATAATTGCGCAGAATTTTGATGCTCTAAAAACAATTGTTGCTTGTAAAAGTAACAAAAAAACATTTTATTGCATAAAACTCTGGATTTTGCTGTTGCTAATACGTGAGAATGCGGAATTTCGTTGTTGCAAAAATAATTGTTGTTTTTAAAAATCAAAAAAAACCGTGTTATTACTAAAACTCTGGAAACTCACCCTTACCTAAGCATTCAGAATTTCGATGCTGTAAAAACAATTTAAAAGTAACAAAAAAACGTGTTATTAAATAGAACTCTGCATTTTGCTTTTGCTAAGTACGTGAGAATGCGGAATTTCGTTGTTGCAAAAATAATTGTTATTTTTAAAAATCAAAAAAACCGTGTTATTACTAAAACTCTGGAAACTCACCCTTACCTAAGCATACAGAATTTCGATGCTGTAAAAACAATTTAAAAGTAACAAAAAAACGTGTTATTAAATAGAACTCTGCATTTTCTTGTTGCCAATTACGTGAGAATGCAAAATTTACTGTTGTTTTAAAAAAAAACGTGTTATTACTAAAATTCGGAAAAGTTGCCTGTTATCTTTGTATGGCACAAAATAATGTTATTCTCATTTTGTCATTTTGGTTGGTAGGAAATAAAAAGTTCTTTTCGAACTTCAAGAGTAGACCTTTTTTTGGTCTCCATTTGATTTTTGAAATAAATTTATAAAACATTGTGCAATAAATAAGAAAATTTTTCATAGGAAAGAAATCACTTTATTAAACAAAAGACTTTAGTGGGGTGTTTCTAAACGTTTTTCCACCTGCAGCACATTTTGGGACTTTTTCAAAATTCGCGGCACACTTGGACCAAAGTTCTTGATTTTTGTTCCTAAAACTAGTGTACTCTAAAAAAAAGTCTTTACTTTGAATCTGTCTCAAATTTTTTGTATGTCGTCCTCAAAAGTATTGTTCTCGAAAAAAGGTCGCAGAGCAATGGACTAATGTTTTTCAAAAACTTGTGGCACATAGGTGGAGAAATACTGCTTTAGTACGTCATAAATCTATAAAGTTGGAACCTCTGCTTTATTGTAATTCAATCGTATAAAACATATTGTTTTCATTCTATGCCTTCTATTTGCATAGCTGACATTTGAAAACTATAAACTTTTGACACTATATTTTCAAAAAAAGAAACTTTTGACTATAAACTTTTGAATAAATGAAAACTATAAACTTTTGACACAATAAAGAATACACCGGATTTTTTGGAGTGAGGAAAATTTTAACATAAAAACGTTTTATTATTTTAAATGCAAAGTAAAACGCAATTATAAAAAGTCAGGTGCTGTTTAATTTTCTGAAGGCGTAAACATCAGGCCTAACATGTGCAGTAGTTTAAAATTTTCGCACATAAATGAATATTTACAAGAATGTTCAATAAAAGATGCTTATTATAAGAATTGAAATTTTCCCGCTCGATTGATATTCAAGCTACCCTTATTGTAGCCCAAACTATGTTGTTGGATTTGATAATGAAATTGAAATTTTACGCTTCGCTGCGCTGGGAAACAAAAATATAAAAATTTGCTGAAAAACGTCTATTTTACCCGTTAATCCCTGCTCGGACCTACCTAAAAATAATACCGTCTCATTTAGCAATTCAAATTAGGAAAAGTCAAGAAACCCCAGAATATTATCTAAAAAATGAATTACGTACAAACGTTTTTGCAAAGGTTGGGCTTCAAGAACCCCGCCGTTGAGGAGAATAGAGTTAACACAATGATGAAGAAATTTATCACACTGTTTTGATATATTGATTGTTCAAATTTGTTTATTTTTGCGCTTTCTTTTTTTTTCTATTTTGTTTAGATTTGTATTTCGCTTCAAATTAAAATCACTTCGTCGCATTTTTATTTTGCGATTCGTATATTTTAGTATAAGTAATTTTTTCCAACGCGCTGTAATAAAAAAAACGCAGCAAGTTGATTCGACGTCCGAAACGCAATTCTAAATTTTGTACTCAAGGAATTGTAATCTACATATTTTCAATCTATCAAAAATTCAAATATTTTTCTTTGCCCAAAACATTCTCACTCAGCTCTTTACAGTTTAATCATATTTATTTTTTGGTACATTTGCAAATCAATCATATTTATTTTTCGGTACATTTGCGAACGCAATATAAGCAACAGATTGGTTTATTTATCATCTTAAAAAGTCTGTAAAAAAAAGGTTTGCCATGACAACTAACATGGAGTGCTCCTTAATTGCTTCAAGAGCTGAGTGATAGAATTTTTATGAGCAGAGAAAAAAGTTTTGGATTTTTGATCGGTTGAAAATATGTAGATTACAATTCTATGGGTACAAAATTGAAAATTGCGTCCGGGACTTCCCGTGAAGCTCGAAGCAGCAATTATAATCGATCGAGACGAGAAAAAAAGCGAGACGCGAAATTAAATACGCACTGTAACTCAAATAGCGAAAATTTAATTCGGCACTAAACGGGTTAAGCCAGCATCGAGTTTCGTCATCCAAAACCGTCAGACCTTGTGCTCCATGTGGTGCCCGATGTATAGGCACGCTGTTAGAACATGGTCTGCGGTTTTCTCAGAGGCGCCACACTCGCAATTCGGTGAATGAGCGAGACCCCATTTGTGCCTGGACGAATGGAATCGCCCAACACCAATCCGCAGGCGGTTGAGCT
Source organism: Diplosoma virens (assembly GCA_963680785.1). Taxonomy (NCBI): domain Eukaryota; kingdom Metazoa; phylum Chordata; class Ascidiacea; order Aplousobranchia; family Didemnidae; genus Diplosoma; species Diplosoma virens. The sequence goes on from OY796887.1 coordinate 26,730,342, forward strand.
TAACCCAAGCTGCTCGGAATAAGCCAATCCCAACAGGCCTGGCACCGGTCTCGGGCACAAAAGCACGGAGCCTGGAAACATTTTCACAGTACTCCGTTTTCCATTTGTGATTTGTCCATTCAGAAGCGCGGCTGCCAAGACTGGCAAGGTTGTCCAAAAGATTCCGCGCAGCTGGCACAAACGGGAGTCTGGATCTTAGTCTCACTTGGCGAGTATCTGAGGACCCACTTAAAAGACCATATAAGATATGATCAGGGTCCAAAGACCCACGATGAGCCAAGGAGAGTATCGCTCCCATTCGGCGAAGCTCAGCTGGCTGGATGCCTGAGAGTACAGGTAGGTGGTCCGTTGTAGTGGGACGCAGGCATCCAGTAACTATGCGCAAGGCGTCGTTCAAGACAATGTTGATGAGGCGAGTGTGAGCACTGCGACACCAGACTGGCGCACAGTACTCAGCTGTTGAGTAGACTAGAGATAAGGTGGCTATGCGTAGTGTTTTAGCATCAGCACCCCATCCCGAGCCCACGAGTCGCCTCAGTAGTGTGACGCGCGAGGATAGTTTTTTGCGCAATGCCACTAAGTGATGACGAAACGTGAGCGATCTGTCCAGTTTTACCCCAAGATAAGTAGGGGTTGGACAGAACGGTAAAAGTCTACCGTTGTTGTAGACCTTTAGCTCACGTTTGGCCTCTCGGTTATTTAAGTGAGAGGCTGCCGTCACCTTCTTAGTGTGACTGAGTTTCAACCTCCAAATCTGGAGATACGCTGAAAGCGTGAACATGTCTTAGCTTAAAGTCCCCTCCAAGTCCTTCCAGTTTCCAGAAGAGTGCAACAATGCTAAATCATCAGCATAAGCAAACTTTCTGAAAATCATGGATGGCAGATCGTACGTATAGATGTTAAATAGGAGGGGAGCCAAGAACGATTCCTGAGGAACGCCGTTTTTAAGACGGCGTAGCCTGTTTTGCTTACTGTCACCGGTGGTAAGGGTGAAACTTTGATTTCGGACAAGCTCCATGATCATTCTGACCATGTGCTTATCCGGAAGTAGTCTCAGCAACTTGCAGGTAAGGCCACGGTGCCAAATATTGTCATAAGCAGCTGTCAGATTGATAAATACGGCACCGGCCTTCTTTTTAGCCTCGAAAGAATCCTCGATGTTCTGGGTTAGCAGAACAACTTGATCTACGGTTGACTTCCCGCGTCGGAACCCAGCCTGCTCTTTAGGGAGCAGTGGATTAATTAATGGTTTAACGTGGGCGTAGATAAGCCTCTCGAGAATCTTGTAGGGGACACAGAGCAGAGATATCGGTCGATAACTCTTTGGGTCCCCCACGGGCTTTGCTGGTTTTGGAATCGCGACCACAAGCGCTCTTCTCCAGATCTTGGAAATTTTGAGTCGGCGCAAACAGGAAGAAAGGAAGTCACGTAACCAGGACTTCAAAGCAGCTCCAGCATGGAGTATAAGCTCCAAGCAGATGGAATCAGGTCCCGGAGCTTTACCTGGTTTTTAATGTTGGAGGGCAGCAGCAAATTCTCTCTGTGAAAAATTGTCAGAGATATTTACTGCGTCTGGTGTTGTGGCCCTCCAAAGGTCAGACACTTCTTGAGAGACAAGTCGAGATGACTTGCGATCAACAGCCTCGTATTTCCCATTTCTAACCAGCTGAGATGCAATAGCATCGGCTGAAACGGGACAGTGACGAGGAGAGTGTCGTGACCTACCAGTAAGGTTGTTCAAAATACTCCACGCTTTTTGACTAAAGTGTGAGAAGTCAATGCTCCGAACTGCTTCGGACCATCGATCCCTCCGCTTTCTGTCAAGCTTGGCAAGCAGAGCTATAGCAGCCAAACTTGAGTCGTCTCCCTGAGGAGACTGTAGAAAGGTTTTATAGAGGAATTCACACTCTGCATCCCAACATGGAATATAGTTATTTCGATACCCGCATGGTATAGTCTTTTTGGCTGCTTTCTTAATGGTATTACAGAAGTCCTGGTAAGCCGCATCCACATCAAGTGAATCAGGCGGCAACAAAATCTTTGCGAATTTATTCGTCAAAGCAATGTAGTGACTCCATTTGGCCTTGCGGAAGTTCCATCGCTTAACAGGCATGCTTGGCACTGCCATAGCAAACCATGATGGTGTAATAAGCGAAGGTCGATGTTGTGACCTGGGGAACTTGTCAAGGACACGTCTATCCGGCAAGCGACTGTTTGGATTTACGCTAGCGAAAGCTAGATCTGGATTGGTGCCAGTGTTCCTACGGCCGGAATAAAAACTGGCAGCGTCCTTGGCATTATATAGAAGGGCAAGACAATTAATACTTGCCCAGCCAGCCAAGCACTTACCATCCGCACTGTTGTCATGGTAACCCCAGTCAGCATGACGACAGTTAAAATTGCCAGCGTAAAGACAGGGGTGAGGAAACACTGGGAGATTCAGAGTTGAATCAATGAACAGACTTACTCACGGCCCAGGCTGCGAGAAAGCACCTACCATCTTGGCCAAAGCACCTACCATCTACGAGGGGTATATACTGTATTGACTTTGTTAGGACAACTACGGAAAACATGTTATGGATGCTTGTGTACACTGCTGTGTGTGGATTCGTTTGTTTGACTTTTTACAATGTAAGCGTTCAAATTCTTTTTCTGTTTCAGCTAATTTTGATTGCTTGAAGTTGATCAATTAACCGCTAATATCCTGTCTGGCAAGCTCCTAGTTTGTATTTGTTGATCATCCCAGTCATGTTGTTTAGCTTTTGCTTCGGTTTTTGCCTAAAAGCTCTTCGCTTTATGTTTGATGCTTTTATTTTGCTCGCCTTTATCAGATTGACAAAAAGTAAAATGTTGAAAACTCTTTGAGCAAAAAGTTTGTTTTTTTCGTTAAACTTTAAAGTACATTTGGTCATAAGCACTTGGTGTTAGAATATTTTGGTTTTATAACTTTGTGTCCTGTTATTCATAGTACAATTAAATATCTTGCAGCTGACAAAACGGTTTAAATTTCATTTTAATTCAAGGAAAGTCGAGTACAATACTCCTATGTTCTTTTTAAGCCTTTCCAAATGTAACAAATGTTTTGTTGGAGATAAGCTATATGGCAACAGTGAGCAAATTGCGTCTCGCCGCACTTTCTTTGGCAGCTCTTTTGACTAAACAAGGGATTGCAACGGGAACCAATATTTTTGTTTTTTTTAAATCCAAATTCTTCACATCAATTAATCTGACTAATAAACATTTAACAAATTTGATTCGCTCTTACAAGTTTTTACATGAATCAACAGTGGTGGATATTGGGTGAGGCGAATGAGGCACTTGCCTCGGGTCCCCCTCAAAAATAGCACTTATAGTTTTATTTCGTTGCAGATGTTTTTTAGAGATCGTTATGAAGTCGGGACGAAAAGTAGAAAATATAAGATCGATTCGAAGTGAAGACTTTTTTTTTAGAGATCACCATGATTTTGGGAGAAAAATAGGAAAATCAGAGATGAAATCGAAGTGAAATGAAGTGAAGAGAAAAAAGTGAAAGACGAGATCAAAGCTCTTTTTCTTGTTTAGAGAACATCAATTTTCGGAAATCCTTGCCTCGGGTCCCTGAATTTGAATATTCACCACTAAGAATCAACTTTGCCCACCCTTGCTATATGACGAAAAAGAAAAATTCGGCACAAATGAACTATAAAGTGTTAACCCGCTTGTACATTGACATTATTTAAGTGTTGAAATATTTTCGTTGGTAACTTTCAGCAGGTTTTATTATTGCATTAATAAAAAAACTTTTTTCTTGTTTTGGTTATCTTAAGGAAAAGCTTCCACCCCATGAGAAACCGGAACTTATCTGGACGTTTGAAAATTTTAAATTCATTTGTTATCCACTATTTGACTATTTGTGATGTTTATGATACTGTATGAAATAAATTCGTATTTCCGAAATGCTTAAGCATTTCAATTTTGACTTTTCTACTTGATTCAGCTGAATATCGAAGTTGTATGTTCGAATTTCTTTCAGGTCGTACAAATGGGATTCGATGGATCAAGCGACCAAAGACAAGATCGGTTACGCCGATAAAGAGAACGGCGAGTGGTGGATGAGCTTTTCCGATTTTACCCGTCACTATAGTGACGCCACGATTTGCACGGTTGGACCTGACTTCGATGAGGACGGAGTGGCCACTGGCGACAGGTTTATCTTAAAATTTTACTCGATGTACTTGAGAACAATGCGACACCAACATGAGGCTAGATCGCTTGTTTAGATAGCGTAAAGACGACGTTTCTTTCGTTTGTATAGAAAATGACCTCCGATTGTACAAGATGTTTTGTTTAGTTGATTTTTGTTTAGATGTTTTGTTGCATGAATTTGATAGTTTCATGATTGACAGGTGGCTGATGTCGATGATCGAAGGCGAGTGGGTTTCGGGTGTGAATGCCGGAGGAAGTCGAAATGACATCCGCGCGTATGCCAGCAACCCCCAATACTTTCTAGAGCTGAAAGAACCAGGTACTTAGCTCCAAGTTAGCACCACCAAGTTGTGTCTGTAATTTTTTTTGTGCACCTGCAATCGTTCATATTTGTTTTTGCTACAATAGATTTCTTCTCCTGGCTATAGAACAGCTACTTGTTGTTTCTTTTTGACAAAGCAAAGAGTTGCTTTTGGAAAAAATGTCACATTGAGTCTTCTTACAAGAAGCAATCGAGAAAGATTGTAGTTACCCCAATTTCACGGTCGCGTCGCCGTGTAATCGATGTCGGATCGTTCGATCGTCGCAAGCTTTCACTTAAATTCTTGTTCTTTAAGATGACTTCGATCCGGAAGAAGACGATCCATCGGAACAAGGAATGTGCTCCATCGTGCTTGGACTGATGCAAGAGTACAGGAGAGAGGCACGAGCGGAAGGAGTGGAGAACTTATATCTCAGTCTCAACATATTCAGGGTATGCAATCAACAGCTGTGGCTAGCTGTCGGCAAGTGAATTTGGTTGCCGTAAAAAAACTTTATGCGAAAGTCAATGAGCGACTTGAAAGATTCTGTTTACGAACGTGTTCTCACTTCATTGTTTGTGAAGCGGCGTGTTAGTGACTTGAAAATAAAGTTTAGAATGCGATGATTAAATATGTAAGATTGAGACCTGCTTTTGAATTCATTTATTACTCTGATTGTGAACCCATCAAAATAAGCTGCATTTTTTCAAATTCTATCTCAACTATCTGCTGTTTTATTGACGTGACACTGTTTTCTGCTTTTTTGATTCCTTTATAAAACATCTGTGTATTCTTCGTGGAATGGTCGTTATTGTTATTACGATTGTATAAATGAATTTATTCGTATAACAGTCGTTTGTATGGTCAACTGGTCACCTCTGTAGGAAATCTTTCACAAACGTTTTGGACAAAACTACATAAGTTAACATTATACTCGATTGATACCAGGTGAGGGAAAAACCGAGGAGAAAGCTTGACGCTTACTTCTTCAGCCGAAATCGAGAGGTCGCCAATAGTGGGGAGTACGTCAATCTCCGCGAGGTCACGATCACCACCGAGCTTTCTCCTGGTAATTACGTCATCGTTCCTTCGACCTTTTACTCGGATAACAAAGGCAGTTTTTTGGTGCGCCTGTACACAGAGAAAAAAGTGGATTTGGAAGCCTTGTAATTTGCTGGTTTCTTTTAAATTTTTGCACTTTCTCAGCGGTTTGAACAATTTAATTCTGTTTCATTAACCAAGTTCTTTGTTTGTATTAAATCAAAGTTGTTTTTAGTACTTATATACAGCTGTAATATTCAAATGACGATATGATTTAAATTTTAAATAATAATTAGTATTTTTTAAATAAAACTTACTCAATTTGATTACTTTTGTGTGCTTTAAAAATATAGGTTTAAACATCAATCATTAGTTGTGCGATAATATTATTCAAAGTATTGTAGAATGCCGTAGATGTTATGTATACTCTGTATATAATCGTTTTCGTGATAAGTCTCTGATTTATGGCATTGCTTAGTTAAGCTTCAACTTTGTAACTGAATGAGATGATTTCGTTATTGTTTTTGTACAACTTTTGTTTGATATTGTTTGATGACTTAAAAAAGGACCAATCGATTTTCGAAAGATACTGGCAAAAAATTTCTATCTCATCTATTTTGTTTTAACTTGACACCTTCGCTTCATTCATTATGAGCTTTTTTGCTTTACATAAATTTGGCAGTTTTTGAAACGCCTTTGTTTGCTGTAATTATAAGGTTGTTTTTTCATTGTAATTTTCCTTTTTTGAGATAAATCTTAAAATCCTTTGTGAACTGATGACTAGTTAAGAATTTTTTCATTTTTTCGTTTTCGTTTTTGCTTCTTCAATAATAATTAAATAATTAATTTGTTTCCAGCACTTTCTATTAGTTGTCATAGCAACGATTTTTTGGTCTTGTTCACTGTTTGCCGTTACTAACCTCGCAGGCTTTGGAGATTTCCCAAAATTTTTAATTTCATAAAGTCGGAACAGCAAACAGTGAACCAGTTACCAATTATATAAAGTATATTTATTTTTAAAAAAACGTTTTTTTGGTTTTTTGACAGGCTTGAACTCAAACCAAATAGCATTTTAATTTAGTCAGTATTTCATAACAAGACTCTTGAATCAAAGTGCCATTTTACAAGTTTCAGTAAAAAAATCGTTTCTAGCAGGCTAAACCCAAACGAAGAAACTCATTTGAAGACTTTAATTGAAATACCATTTTATACGCTTATTTTAAAAATTTTGTTTAAAAATTTATGGCATGATATATTGTAAATAGTTTGTTTCAAAAGCTCATATTTATTTTTTGGTACATTTGCAAACGCAGTATAAGAAACAGATTGGTTTGTTTATCATCTTAAAAAGTCTTTGCTCTGACAACTAACATAAAGTAAGTGCTCCTTGATCGTTAATTCTGTTCCATTAACCAAATTCTTTGTTTATATTGTATTAAATCAAAGTTGTTTTTAGTACTTATATACAGCTATAATACAATATACAGCTATAATGACAAAGATAGTCTTAAAAACGAGAATAACAGAAAGAAAAAAAACTGTGATTATCACGCAAAGAGGAAAAGTCAAAGTTCAACAGTGGACTTGAGAAATAGGTTTATTGTTGTCATGATGCAAAAAACTTGGTGAAGTAGACAACACTATGGTTGATTTAAATAAAACTTTTCATGACGATCTGTGTATTTTTCAAGGTTGTGCATGAACTTTTACTTTCAAAAGCAATAAAAACACTATTCTTTTATAAAAATTTTTCCCAATCATAACTTTTATCTGACATTTTACCATCAAACGAACTTATAAATCTTGATAAAAGAAAATTTTTAACAAATTGTGAAAATTTTTTATAACTAAAGACAACAATACGTAAAGTCAAAAGAATTTTTTAAAATAAAAATGTAACAGACCAGTTGAAAACATAGAATTTGATATGCTTTACAAGTTACATGGATAATAAATTAAAAAGATTAGGTTTATAAATCAAATTACACAAGTTGTGACTTCAAAATGAAAAATAAAAAATTTCTTGATCTAACTTTTGAAAAAACAAACTTAGCTAATGAAACGTGAACATAGTAAAATGTAGGTTTGCTTCACTAGAATAAAAAAGTTTGCTTGCAAACACGCAAAATTAAATTATGCTAAAACGTAATGTTTTGAGACACAAACGGTTTCAACTTAAACTAGTTAAAATTTGTAAGGCTGACTGATTTTTTTACCATAAAATTAATTTAAAACACCGTATTTAGGTCTCATGATGAATAAAATTGCTAAAAACAGATAATGATTTGCAAATTGAACAATTTTTAACATGAAATTTGCTATTTTTCAATCAAGACGGTTTCAACTTGAGAAAATCTTGTGAAATTTTGTGATGCTAAACACCTTTTTCATTGTGAAATTCATTCAAAACATTTAAGTTATACGGTGAAAATAAAAGGTCTTTAAGTCAAAAATTGATATCTTTTAATGAAGAGATGAGTCTAATAAATTAGATTAGTCAACTTTTTGTTAGTTTATTTTGAAATGTTTGTATTGTTGCTTAGTATTTAAAACAAACGAATCGATATTTAGTTAAACTAAAACTTTTAATGTGACTCTTTTCACTTTGAAAAGGAAAAAATAAGTAAAACGAGAACTTTTGAACCGTGCAAAAAACGAAATATTTGCCTCTGTGCAACAATCATACAAAAAGTTTGACAAAATTACAACATTTGCAAAATTAAGAAAACAATTGCGACAGAAAATTTGAGATTGAATTGTTGCTATGCATTGACAAAATAGAAAAAATCTAAAGTAAAGTAGAATATTTTTAGGATTTGGTTCTAAAAACTAACAAACTTTTGGAACGAAGAAATGTACACTTTTCAGGAAAAAACGTTGTTGGATTTTTAAAGGAAGCTAGTGTTTCTGTAACTTTAAAACACAAGACACTTGGAAGAAAGATTGTCTTTCAAAAAAAGTTAAATTTTTTTACGTAGAAGAAATCTACTGTTTCCATACTAAAACCTTTACAATGTGAAGCTCTTGAGAGAATTTTTAAATGTTCACAATTAGGCTTAAAGTTTTTACAATTTTAAGAACCTGATCACAAAACCTCTATGTGAAAAATGTATAAAATTATATTCATGGATCAATTTTTAATATCATTTGATAAAACTTTTGGTTAAAACGTTTATTTGGATAAAGAAAAACTAAAGTATTTTGGTTAAACTAGTGCAATAATTTAAAACTTACCACAAAACGTCGTTGTGGAAAATGAAATTAAAAAGTTTAATTTTTAATACCCGTAGACGTTTTCTTTGACATGGTTGACGTGCAAACCTTTTTTTCAGGTGTTAGCAACGTTCAAGATAAAAGACTAAATTTATCGGTTTATTACTTTATTTGTGTTTGTTACCCCAAGCAAAAGCATGTCCTGAAAGCGAAGTTTTAGAAGAATTGGTTTACCTGTATAAAGTTGTTTTTTAAAAAACCCTGTATTGAGGTTTATTTTTAGAGAGTTTTTAAAGGGGACCGTAATTTGTGTATTGAAAGTTATTTCACATAAACCTTTATGAAACAAATTTTGCATGGTCGTGAGCATGCTAAATGAGAGTAACTATAAATCTTGGATAAAAACTCGGAATTGGTAAACATCAAATTGTTCAACACCAAAAACATTTTTAAAATTCAGCATGCATTGTTTAAGGTTAAATTTATCGGTGTAGCAATCAAACATCTCTTGCCATAAACCGTAATGTCAAACAGCATGTTTCTTTTGGGGTAAAGTTGCTTTAGATTGTTTATAAAATACAGACTCTAATTAGACTTTCCAATTCCAAAAGGATAGCTCACAACGAAGTTAGTTGGATTTAGAAACTGTAAAGTCATTACGCTAGCTGGTCATGTAACGAAATAAAAACAAACATCATAACAAATAATTTTTGTAATGTAACTGAAATACACAAAAACGCATGAAAAAACACAATATACTGAAAATTTACGAAAAAACACATGTAACATTTTGCTGGTTAAAAAATTCACGGAAAGTCACAATGAATAGAAAAGCAAACAATTGAATGAAAAATTTGTGACCACCACATGCATGAGAAACGTGGAATGAAATAACCTTTGGAAGAAAAAACAACCTTGATAAACTAAAAATTTTGAAAGAGAAAAATACAAGCTTGGTAAAACTGAAAATTTGATTAAACTTAAGAAACTTTATAAATTCAATGGTTTTGTGTAAACATCGTCGTTCAAAACTTTTCCTTTTAGTCAACAATTGTTTAAAGTTTCTAGTTGATTGTAGCTAAAACTTCAGTGTTCTTTACTTCAAAATCCTGGTTTCCTACTACCTGTAGAGGTTGTCGGTTTCCAAAACATTTAAGTATTGTTCGAAAGTTAACAATGAACTGGGGTATCAAGAGGCATGTCTTTTAGATGGTACACATAAAACGTTATATTGGTGATATTTACCACTCTCCATTTTATGTCTGGCCTGTTTATTTTATCAAAAAACGTTTCATCAGCCAGCGAATTTAAAAACTCTACTAATTCCTGACGACTGCTTATCAAACGAGCAGTAAGCATCATCAAGCTATTATTTTAAGATGCGTGGTAATAACGCAATTCTAGGTTTTCTATGTTTCTTAAAACATAAGCAAAACTGTAATTTAATTTAAAACGGTTTCAAATCTTGATTATATAAAAAATTAAAAATAGATTGCACTTTCCCTTTTTTGGAAAAAGTCCGGATACTGAAAAAATGTTTTCTCATGAGAGTGTTGATCTCCTCATCTGGTTCCATTAATTTTTCTGGGAAGACATCTGCTTGTGACCATTCTACGAAAAACCAAAATCAAATTTATTTTCCAATCAAATCCTTTTTATATAAAACTTACCATTTGTAATTTCAGTAGGATTGTTTTTTGTGTTTTCATTTGTGGGTTCGATGTCTGTAAAGAGTAATACTATTTATCATAAATTAAATTGTTTTAAAAGCAAATAGATGTATTATTTGCAATCTCAATAAAATTAGGATTGGCTTTCCTAGCTTCTGTACCATCTATAGAAAAATAACTACACGAACCTAAGATTACATTGTTAAATTAAATAGACTTACCGTTTGCAACCTCGACAAAATTGATATTTTTAACTGGAATTTCTGAAATTTTTTCCGGGAAGATGTCGGTTTGTGACCGTTCTGAGAAAAATAAATTTCAAATCAAATTATTTTTATAAAAACTTACCACTTGCATTTTCAGCAGAATTAACTTTAGATTTTCTACCTTCTGGTATTTTTGAAAAGTTTGTAATTGTTTTCAAACAGATAAATAAAGTGAAATGAAAATAAATAAATAAACTTAGCGTTTGTAGTCTCAGCAGGTTTATATTTTTTCATAAGGGGTATTTCTCTAACAACTACTAAAAAAAAAATTTTTATTTCAAGATCGTATTGCTTAGAAATAAACACCTACCACACACTTTTTGATGTCTTTTTAGATTGTCTGCTCTGTTGAATTTTTTGTTGCATTTATTACACAGAAATCTTGATGACTCTTCATGCAAACTTTTTTTATGACGATGTATGCACGCTCTCTAGCGAAAGCTTTTTCGCAAACATCACACTTAAACATCTTGAATAATTGTGTTTCTCTTAAGTGATTTTAAAGTAGAATAACCAAATCTCGGAAGCAGCTGATTTTATAGTTGCAAAAAGTGTTGCGCAACAACATTGTCAAGGCGTGTCCAGGTATGTCTATATTATTTTTAGTAGTTTTTATAATACAACATCATGTATTCCACCAGATGTTCGCAATTTACTCACAAGCAGGTCTGTAGAAGCAATCGCTGTTAGGAATCTAGGGAATTTCCCTTGGAAAACTGTTGGTGTTCTCCAAGTATGTTTACCAAACAAAAAATTCTCTGTTTACCAAACGCCAACCCAACAGAAAATCGGTAAAAATATTTATGTTTGTGTTAAAACAGGTAATTTCAAGACTGCAAAACATCAATGAAAAGTTTTCACAGATGATTTTAAAAGTGAAAAAACTTATCAAAAGAATGAAAATAATTAGAAGTTAGAATTGAAAGTGAATTAATTTTTGAAACAATTAAAATATTAACACTAGAAAGTGACTTCATACAACATAAAAATAATAACTATATTCGAATTTGGTTGATTTAGTAAACAAAAATGAAAAAAGACGAACTTTTTTATTACTGTATAAAGCATCTTTTTATTGAACAATCGACTGGTTAATTAGTCGGCAGCGTGGTCGAGTGATTAAAACTTCGTGCTTATGATCAACATGGTCTCGGTTCAAAACCCACTTGCGCCATTCTGTTGTCTTCTTGGGAAAGACACTTTACGGCACTTTCCCCTGCTTGGTGGTCTTGGCAAGCAGTTCTAAGTTACAGTCATATTTCTACTAAATTACTGGCGGACAGCAATATCTTGGTATCTCCGGAAGCAGGTCGGGGTAATTGCTTACCCTATGTATAGCGCCTCCGTCGCTTTTCTGCGAGTCAGGATAAATATAGAGATAAAAAATAAAATAACACAAATATCCCATCAATAGCGATCGTGTTTTCCTGAAACTTTTTAACAAATATTTAAAAATTGAATATCAATAAAAATCGAGATTGTCAAGAAAAAATTTTTAAATTGAACATACAGTAGTTATAATAAAAAGCAAGGTTGCTCAGAGAAAAAATTGAGGTTAGGTATAACAAAAATCAAGACTGTTAAAAAAAATTAAAGATAGGTATGAGAAAAATCAAGATTGCCAAGAAAAATTATACAAAGCTGTGACAAAAATCAAGGTTGCTTTGAAAAAATTAAAGATAGGTATGACAAAAATCAAGTTTCTCAAGAAAAAATTAAATAAAGTATGACAAAAATCAAAGTTGCCAAGAAAAAAACTTTAAACAAAGGTATGACAAAAATCAAGGTTACCAAGAAAAAATTAAACATAAGTACAACAAAATATAGGTTGCCAAGAAAAAAAATTGAAGATAGTTATAAAAAATTAAGGTTGTCAAGAAAAAATTAAACAAAGTTATAACAAAATCAAGTTTTTAAAAAGAAATTGATGGTAGTTATGACAAAAATCAAGGTTGTCAAGAAAAATTAAAGAAAGACATGAAAAAAATCAAGGTTGCTTAGAAAAAATTGAGCAAAGATATAAAAAAAATCAAGTTTGTCTAGAAAAATTGAGGTTAAGTATGACAAAAATCAAGGTTGCCTAGAGAAAAAATTTTAAAATTGAACAAAGGTATAACAAAAATCAAATTTGTCTAGAAAAAAAATTGAAGATAGGTGTAACAAAAACTAAGGTTGACTTAGAAAATTTTTGAAAAATTGAACATAAGTATAACAAAAATCAAGCTTGCCTAGAAAAAATTGAAGTTAGATATTCAAAAACCAAAATTGCCTAAAGAGAAACTTTTAAAAATTCAACAAAGGTATTATAAAATTGTGATTGACAGAGAAAATTTTGAAAAATTCAACAAGGGTGTAATAAAAAACTAGTTTGTTTAGAAAAAGAAAAATTAAATATAGATATCTAAGAATCAGACTTTATATTGTGCACCTAAAATCAGGAAATATTTTGACAGATTTTTTCTATTGTGTGCTTAAAAACGGGAAACTGATTGAAAAACTTTTTATTGTACGCCTAAAATTTGAAAGTGGTTTGACAGGTTCGTTTCGCGTGCCTAAAACAGGAAACTGGTTGACTTTATTGCTTTAAAATCTTGCACAATTTTAAAATAGTCTTATGTCATGTTTTGAAGTCTTGGTTCTGTCTTGGGTGGGAATGAAACGTAGGACCGCTGCCTTTCTTAGGGTTAGGGTTTACAGCTGTCTTGGGCAGGAATCAAATTCAGGACCACTGTTTTTTTTAGGGTTAGGGTTGAATCTTGTTTCTGTCTTGGTTGGGGATCAAACTCAAAAGCTTTGTCTTTCTTAGGGTTAGGATTTGCAGCTGCCTTAGATAGGAATTAAACTCAGGACCACTGTTTTTCTTAGGGTTAAGATTAGAGTTAGGTTTAGGATTAGGCTTGGAATTACAATTAGAATTAAGATTAGGATTACCATTAGAATTATGATTAGAATTAAAATCAGGATTAGGATTAGAATTAGGATTAGGATTAGAATTAGGATTAGGGTTAGAATTAAGATAAAAATTAGGATTAGGATTAGGATTGGAATTGGTATTAGGATTGGGATTAGGATTGGGATTAGGATTGGAATTTGGATAAGAATTAGGATCCTCACCTCCTTACCTCCTCTCTCCTCACCTCCTCATCTCCTCACGCGCCTCATTGAGGTGATCACAAAAAAAACCCTTCCTTACTACTAATGTGTAATCGTTTTTTGTTTTATTTTTATTTTTTATTTTGTACTTGGTAATGTTGTTTGATGGCAAAATAAACTAAATTGAATTGAATTGTATATTTTCAGCTTTATTTGTATAAGTTGGAAACCCTTGGCTTAGATGATTTTAAAATACAGTATAAACGTTAAGAGTCAGAAAAAATTGAAAAGTTTTTACGCATAGTGGCGCTAACAATTCAGTTCAACAACGAGTACTTTTTTTTCTTTTCTGTACTGAAAGTTCGCAGCAGACATTTAGCCGACAAACAATGCGAAAATGTGCCATTCAATATACAAGTAAATAATAAGCTATATGAGGTTGGCGTCTGCCTCCCTAGAATATAGTTGATAATCATATAGACTTACCATATTTTTGCAATTAAAAACCGGGACGCTTCAGAACAAAGGCCTTTATCAGATATATAAAAAAAAGAATTTTAGTAAAAAAACTGAAGGCTAAATTGGTAGGATAAACCAGTGTTTTTCAACCTTTTTCCGTTTGCGGCATATTTTTGAAACTTATCAAAAATTGCGAGACTTTTAGACCGTTTTTATCAATTTTTGTTCCCAAAATCAGGTGATATCTAAAAAAAAGGTTTTCACTTCGATTTGATCTCAAATTTCGCTATTTTTGTCCCAAAATCATAGTGATCTCTAAAAAAAAAAGGTCTTCACTTCGATTTAATCTCGTAATTTCCTTATTTTTTCCAAAATCAAGGTGATCTCTAAAAAAAAAAAACAGGTCTTCACTTAAAATTGGAAAAACCGGGACATTTTGGTCAACCGGGCGGGACGCCGGGACAAGGCCTAAAAACGGATTGTCCCGCTAAACTGGGACGTATGGTAAGTCTATAAAAATACAACATTAAAAATAGCGCTGCCTGCTGGACAAGTTTTTTTCTGGTTTAACTGTTTAATTTACATTTGAAGAGCTGGTTGAGAGTATTTTCAAGAGTTATTTTTATTTTTTTGTTTTATCTCTATTTTTATCCTCCTGACTCGCAAAAAAAAGAGATTTTTATCCTCTTTTTTATTTTTATCATCCTTTTTATTTTTATTGTACTACTAATCTATACTTGTTTTTATTTTTATCCTCCTGACTCGCAGAAAATAGAGAAATAGAGATAAAAAAAAAAATTAGAGCTATTGTTTTGGCTGTAAATGGCTATTGTCTTTATTTGATGCCTCTGTTGACGGTGTTCTGTTTTCCCAGACAATTCAGTTGCTGATTCTTCAAATGGACGCGTATGCACTACATAAAAAAATGTTTTGATTAAGTGACTATTAATTTTTGCTTGATGCTTAAGAAACACTATTATTTGCGGATAGACAGCACTTTTTAGCAAAGTCTGCATACAAATTTTAAATGGTGCTGTCACATCATTCACTATTCGCCGTGCTTACTTAATAAAGTTTTAAAGTTTGTTTTATTTTTACAATTCTCGAAGCCTGCGAGATTGTAACGGCGAAGGGTGAACGAGATCCTAAATTCAGTAATCATGACAGGATGATAGCTTCAAACAAATACTGTCTATGTATTATTCATAAAATGCCCAGAGGACCTGTGAATTTGTCAATTCAAAGCTTTATCACTTTCTATTGATTGAAGTATGACATTTGTAGAGTTTATAAAATTATTATTAGTAACAAAAAATTTTTTTCATATTGTTTAAACTTCGATATTTTATTTTTATTATTGTTTTGAATTGCCTTTAAAGCAGGGCCGTAACTATCGCCGGTGCAGCTGGTGCAATTCACCGGGGCCGCTGCGCATTGCTACATTTTATTGTAAAATATTTTCCTTAAAAGCTCAAGTAAGCTTTTTATTATTAAATGTCACACTTCATCAACAATTTTGATTTATATTTAACCATCTAATTTATTTGAAGTATTTCTTAATACAGAATATAGGATTTTTTGATCTAATTCGTTGTTTTTGCAAGCAATTTCGTTGTTTGCAATCAATTTTGTTTTGCAAAAACTTTTAGTAAAAATGTAAAATTAAAAAATTTTTTTTCCATTAAATAACATATTATTATGAAATATCTTTTAAACACAAAAATGTCACCCTACACGGCATAGGTGAACTAATTCGTTCAGTGAAAATGAATTAGGATTACGAGAACGTTACAAGTTTCAAACTACAAATGAATGTATCTGTACAGCTTCCGCGTTGATGCCAAAAGTCTTCAAATATCTAATTATATAACATGTTATTTAATTAAAAAAAAAAATTTTTTTAAATTTTACATTTTTACTCAACGTTTTGCAAAACAAATTTGATTGCAAAAACAACGAATTAGATCGAAAAACCCTGTATTTAAAGTTTTGATTGTGAAATGATCATTTTAAATGTGACGAAGTCATGACGTAATCGGTATGCTACCCCCACTCAAGTCTGTTTAGTAAAATCAGTTTAAAAGATATTTAGTAAAATTGAAATTTGAAATCTGGGCAACTGTAGCGAACTTAAAGGCCCGTTTCCACTACGAGCGTGGAAAAAAGCATTCTTTGTTTGTTTTATTGATTTTTTTTTGCGCTCGCTTCAATTTTAACCGTTCGCTTCAATCAAAGATGAATAAAAGAAACAAAAGAATGCTCTTTTTCACGCTCGTAGTGGAAACGGGCCTTAACTAACGAACTGTTGGAACGTTCTACTTGGCTTCGTGCTGGGCACGTGACGGTTCCTCGTTAAGTTAGACGCGTCCAGCAGTTGATTATCGATTGGTTTGAAACCAAATGATGTTATCGAGATTTGAATATAAATGTACACCGCATTTGAATCTTTTGTTTGTGGTTTTATTATGCTGGTATTAGCGATACAGTAGTTGCTATACCACTACGGCACAAGCGAATCTCTAATTTCACTTGTGACTCATGCGACAAGCTTATTTGCAACATCAACAAGTTTTCTTGCATCATATTAAACAATTTTAACACCATTGTTTTGATGTAAACTCGACTGAAAGCCTTTTTTGAAAAAATGATTAGTTTCCTGCGTCTAATTTTTTCAACAAAACACTGACAATTTCCGAATAGATGGTTTTTGGCACAAAATTTCATAAAGTCTTTAAACAAAAATAAAGACATCTTCTAAAGAAATAGTTTAAAACAGTGATTGCCAACCGGTGGTCTCTGCAAAAAATTAGCAGAAAAAAAGGAGCCTGTAAAGATAAGCAACCCTTTTATTTTCATGATTGCTTATCTTTATCTTGAAAATTTGTGGATTGTTTATTTATATCTGGACTTAACACGTTTATCTAACTTACAGATATCCTTGAATTAACAACCATCAATTAACATTAATTAATTAACAGAATTACGGCCTTTCCAGTTGGATGAAAATTTACATAACTTAGCCTACTTCTTTTGCACCTACTCTTATTTACTATTTGCATTTTTATTTTACGTATATAAATTTTTGTCCAGCCATATGCTTTTGAAATGGTCCTTTTGACCCGTGGCAAGATTTCTTTTGGTGGGTTTCTTTGGCTGCCTGACCCTTTTTGGTCCAGACCCTTTTGGTTTTTGAGTTTGTTGTTTCTCCCACCCATGATTATACAACATTTTCTGACTATGGCTCGGACGTGTGTAATAATTATCTTCTTTTCGTTTTTCTTTTCTTATTAACATCACATCACATCGCTTTGTTCAAAGGTAAAGCGAGCATGCGCAACGTCAGTTGTGCATGTTATAACGTACATCGTTTAGTTGCTGCTTCCTTATTCACAATCTTTATTTCTACATGCACTATGATCAATTTCAAGTTGATTGTGAGTAAATATGAAAACAAATAAAAATAAACAACTCTAACCCTATAAATGTATTTTTAATTTGAAAATAAAATAAAATTAATGTTATTGTATTTTGGTCGATAGAAACAAAGTGCAACTTTTCAAGTCATCTACCTTTACCTAGCTAACAAAGTTACTTATTTTTACCTGGAGGATTTTGGGTGTTGTTTTTCTTTACATGGCTCTTTTTGAGTTGCTTCTCTTTACCAGCTCCGAAAAAAATCAAAGTTGTAACTAGTCCACCAGCTTAAGAATTCGAATCAGTCAGAATCCAACAACTATTGAGTTATATTCATGAGTCTTTATATTTGATTTAATTTTAAAAGCTTTTTTACTTTTTTTAACAATTTCTTTTACGTATAGTTTCTACTACAGAGAACGGTCTTTTTCAAGAATATTATTTCTTTCAAGACTTGCGATTCGTTTATATTCATAATTTTAGGAATTGAAGACAAAAATTTTAATTTTTATTACAAGAAATAACATGCAGTGACTTACTAAATAATTTTTAACACATATAAGGCAAGTTTTAAAGCTTTTTATTTGCAACATACTTGAAAAATCAAATTCAACAACAAAATGAATTGTTCAGTTGCTTTATACTTTAAGCAAAGTATCTGACTTCTTGAAGCCTGCGGGCAACTTTTTAAAAATGCAAAAACTTGTGGGCCACAAATAATCTGAAACTGTCCAGTTAGGTCAGTATTTGCTTATTTTTTATTTTTTTATTTTTAGCTCTATATTTATGCTCCTGACTCGCAGGAAAGCGGCGGAGGCGCTAATACATAGGGTAAGCAATTACCCCGACCTGCTTCTGGAGATACCAAGATATTGCTGTCCGCTTGTAATTTAATGGAGATATGACATTAATTTAGAACTGCTTGCCAAGATTGCCAAGCAGGGGAAAGTGCAATAAAGTGTCTTTCCAAGAACACAACAGAATGGCGAGAGTGGCTTTTGAACAGAGACTGTGTTGATCATAAGCACGAAGTTTTAATCACTTGACCACGCTGCCGGCTTGATAAAATCTTTGCTTAAAATTAATAGTCAAAAAAATAATTTAGCAACATTTTAGCTGTTAAAGAAAAACTGAAAAGAAAAAACAAAAAGGTGATAATTAAGACTACCTAAAACTTTTTGTCCGATAAGTTATTATGATTGAAATTCAGTGGCGTGCGGTTAGGGCATTCAAGTCATGCGTTGGATGACCAAAGTTTTAGGGATTGCATGACGAACGTTTGCGCGATGAGGTATATATTTTTTAATTTAATGGGAAATGTTACTGGTTTGGAATGAAATTAGAGAAATTTGAGGCTGATTCAAGGTGAAGACCTTTTTTTTTAGGGAATGCTACAATTTCAGGACGAGAAGTATAAAAGTTGAGAGTGATTGAGAGAGAATTTTTTTTTTTTTTTTTTGGAGAACACCTTGATTTTAGGACAAAAAGTGAGAATTCCGAGACTGATTTGAAGTGATGCCTTTTTTTTAGAGATCACCTTAATTTTAGGACTAAAAGTGAGAATTCGGGGACTGATTTCAAGCGATGACCTTTTTTTTTAGAGATCACCTTGATTTTAGAAGAAAAAGTGAGAATTTGGAGATTGATTTGAAGTGATGACCTTTTTTTCTTTTAGAAAACACATTTAATTTTAGGATAAAAATGGCTTTAGCACACCATGATATTAGGACTAAAAATTTGAATTTTACAAACAATTTTTTTCTACCCGTAAAATATTGCATGTCTTGGTCTACAACGCCATAATCTTAGGACTAAAAATTAGAATCTAATACAGAATTTTTTTCCTACCCGTAAAATATTGCATGTCTTACTCATTAACTACCCATAAAATACCCGATTGCATGACCAGATTTTGGCATGCCAATTGCATGACCAGTCTCAGAGGTCACCGCACGCCACTGCTAAAATTAAAAGTACAAAATCGAGAATTGTTAGGATAGTTTGGAAGGCCTATCTTCGGACCACGCTTATTTTACTTAAAGCCGAAAAATACGAGCGTAAGTAGCGTGGTAAATATTCCATGCTTATGGGAACTCGCCTTATCTAAACTGTAATTTTTACAAGCGTTTCTTTTGCTTCATTACTATCGTTAAAGATTTTGAATTAAACCTTGATCAACGCAAAGAACAAAATAACGCGAGTTTAAAGTGAAAACACTTGATAGTAATGAGATACTGCCTGTATCTGTAAACTTGCTTTCTATTTTTCTATTTTCATCCCGAAATCATGGTGTTCCTTAAAAAAAAGATCTTCACTTTGAATCGGTCTCGGAATTTGCTATTTTCGTCCCATAATCTGTTTTCTTTTTGTCCCATAATCTATATAAAATATTTTCGTCCCAAAATCATGGTGTTCCCTAAAAAAAAGTCTTCAATTTGAATCAGTCTCGAAATTTGCTATTTTCGTTCCATAATCAATGTGTTTTAAACAATTGCACATTGTTTTTAGCTTGTTTGTTTGCTAAAATTCCGGACATGTCCGGAATTTTCCAGACGGTATGGCAACCCTAATTTATGTGAATATGAATATCTTTTTTCAATTGAGGAAAAGAGGTAATTTGTAAAATCTATTTGTAAATAATAGTAATCAGAAACCAAGTACATTTTATCATTTAGTTTTATCATAATTTAGTTGACTTATGAAAGTATAGCAAACGTTCGGCTTTTTTGTTTACAATTAAAAATTTTGCAAACTAAATGATAAAATGTTGGCTTCTGATTGCTATTATTTACAAATATTTTTTTTTGCTTGATTATGCTTTGTTTCGATCTGATAGACAAGTTAACGTAGCTTTGGCCCGCTTTTTCGTTTCTGTTTATCGAAGCCGTGGGACGGAACAACTTTCTATAAATTGTTGGTAGTCTTTAAATGGTTTTCGGATTGTCAACTATAAAATAAATTTAAAGGCTCGTTCCACTATGATCATGAAATAAAACAGTCTTTGTTTGTTTTATTGATTTTTTTACCTCTTTCCGGGCTTAAGCGCTGAGCGAAGCAAAAAATTCAATAAAAGAAACAAAGAATGCTCCACTCCAGGCTTGTAGTGGAAACGAGTCTTAAGGAAGCTTCCTACGCAATGTAATTAAGATGCCATTTCCGTGGTAAATTCCTTCACGACTATAATACGCTTTGTTATTTTCACGCTGCCTTTATGCGCTTGGGGCACAAGATGTTAACATTCTTTTGTTATGCATCTGTAATAAAATTTCTCCGCATAGTATAGTAAAGGCCACTTTTAGATCTTTAAAGATCTTTTTTATCTTCTCTTGTTTGGAGCTAAGCAGAAGAACAAGTTACAACAGCATCCACCTCAAATTTTGCGGCGTCTTGGACACATGCACCAATTAATAAGCCCATAAACATATAAAATTGCGACTGCCTTGATCCATAAACTGTAGAGATTTATTTAACCCTATACAACATGAATTATTGTTTTGCAAGAAAAAAATTAATTTGGAAGCTATGTGGTTTCTATATGACTTAAATAAGATAGTTAAAAAAAAATTAATAAAAGTATTAATAATAACAATCTTACCGAAAGTAAACTAATTAGTTCAGTTGAGATTACAAGCTTGCAATTGGTGACATTTCTGATACCTCTCAATCTCATTGAAAGCAATCAATAAAGATAATATTTACAATTTTTATTAATTTTATCATTGAAATATTTTATATATATTGACATAGCATAATATAATTTCTTTTGGGCATAAGAACTTTTATCAAAATGCATAAAAAAGGTATACATGTATATCAGTGTATGAACAAAGTAAATGACAAACTACTAGAAATATTTGATATACATATCTATAAAATCACAAGCGGACAGCAATATCTTGGCATCTCCAAAAGCAGGTCGGGGTAATTGCTTGCCCTATGTATTAGCGCCTCCGTCGATTTCTTTTGAGTTAGAAAAATAAATATAAAGATAAAAAAATAAAAAAAAATATCAGGGCTTCTCAAACTTCTTTGTTCTGCGACCTTATTTTAAAAAATATATTTTTGTGCGACCCCAATATGTGTGGGCTAATTCTACGCTAATTTTTTCCTATGAAAAAACACGCGTGTGCATGAAAAACCATGTAATAACGAGAAATGCAAATAGTAACCCAAAGCGAATTAATAAAATTACAAAAACAGACTTTATTTAATAAACATTATCAAGCACATTTAATAGGATAGAAAAATTACTTGTATTCTTTCACAGCTACCTTATCAAATAAATAATTTAATTTTTTCGCATTCATCTATCGATCTAAAAATCAATCTTTCCTTTGGACTTAGTAAGTTAATTTTTTTGCTTTTGTTTCTTGCTTTTCTCTTGATCACTACGTCACCCGACTCGCCTTCTGAAACGCCATCTTACTACTTTAAGACGCAACAACGGTGTAACGACACTTAATCTTTTCTTGTTTTTGATTGTCAATAAACATTATTGTAAAAAAAACAATTTTAAAAGCACAAGAAGCCAATTTATTGTGCGACCCCAAAATTATTTTACACGACCCCATTCGGGGTCACGATCCACAGTTTGAGAACCCCTGATCTATATCACTCATCACTGGAAAATAACCGAATACAAAATATTTTACTTATAGTGCTAAGCACACGATAGGTCGCAAAATGGCACTATGCAAAAATATCAGTTAAAGATGAAATAATGACTGAACGAATTTTTACACAATAAATGAGCAACACTTGAAAACTCAACTGAACTAATTAGTTCAGTATATATTTTGACAAATAAAATAAAAATAAATATTACAATTGCGGCTGTAATCGTCACACATCAAGTTAAATATATTTTTTATATTGCAATATCTGATCTACGAGGGGCATTCAAAAAATACGCGGAATTCTCCCGTGACAAGAGTGCCAGCAAGAAAAAGGTATTTTAGCATGCTAGCCATAAAAAGCATGTTCTTTGTGATCGAATAATTGCTATCACTCATTTTGCGCTTGTAAACAAAGTTGTCAAGAGTTAGTTTATTTAAGGTAGTTTTTTAACGCATGGAGCGTAAGGATTTTGAGGTAAGAACCAACATTAATTTTTTGGTAAAGCTTGGTTGGAAAGGAACGGAGATCATTCAAGCTCTGCAGACCGTTTATAACGATGATGCTCCGAAGAAAACTTGTGTTTAAAAGTAGATTGAAAGATTTCGAGATGGTAAAGAAGCTGTTGAAGATGATGAGGGTCGTGGAAGACCAACAACCTCAAAAACAATAAAAAAATTGATTTTGTTAGGAACCTAGTCAAAGAAGATGGACGATTGACGGTTTATCATATAGCTGAGACTGTGGGCATATCAGTTGGTCAGCTCATTCGATTCTGCATGACGATTTATGCCTCAGCAAGCTTTTGGCGCAATGGGTGCCAAAAGCGTTGCGCCCAAATCAGCTCAATCTCAGAAGTGAATTGTCAACGGCGATTTTGCTCAAAATTAAAGCAGGTCAAGACCGCTTTTTTGATCGAATTATCATAGGAGATGAAACATGGGTCTACCAGTATGATCCTGAAACAAAACAGCAGTCCAAACAGTGGCAGTGGCTCCCACGTGGAGCATCTAGACCAATCAAATTCAAGCCTGAGAGGTCTGTCAAGAAGGTAATGGCAAGTGTTTTCTGGGACTCTGAAGGAGTTGTGCTAGTAGATCTTTTAGAAGGTAAAAAAACTGTTACAGGCGCCTATTACGTAGAAGTTTTAAGGAAATTGAGAGCAAAATTAGCTAAAAAGTGTCCAGGAAAACTCTATCGTGGAATTCTTTTCCATCACGACAACGCCCCAGCGCATTTTTCTCACATTGTAAGAGATGTTTTGAGAAAATTTCGGTGGGAATTGCTGCCACATCCACCTTATAGCTCAGACCTTGCCCCATCCGACTTTTTTTTATTCCCAAAACTCAAAGAACGCTTGAAAGGCGTTTATTTTAATGACACTAATGAGGCAATGCAAGCAGCAAAAACATGGCTCACAAAATGGTCAGCAGATTACCTCAAAAATGGGATAAAAGGATGGAAGCACCGCCTAGAGAAGTGCATCGACCTTTATGAAGACTACGTTGAAAAGTAGATTGATTGTATCAATAAATTATAAAAAATTATAAAATTCCGCGTATTTTTGGAATGCCCCTCGTATGTTTTGGTCCATAATACTGATAATGCAACACTTTCAGAGAGAGCATAGCTGTTAACATCAGGTGACAAAATTATCGCCAAAGTGGCGTGGAATGTAATAACTAGTTATTTGGAGACATTTGGCATCAACGTGGAAGCTGTACGGATACATTCATTTGTAGTTTGAAACTTGTACTTTGTATTTTTGAGACATGGAGCTGCAATTCAAAACTTCGGTATAATTGAAGGCATTTTGCATCCCTTTATATTACAAAAATACTGATCATTTAAGATTAAAAAATTTACAAAAGAACTTTCTCGTGATTGATCAAAGTGAGCTTTTTTCTTTTGCGGGTCGCTATTTGTTCTAAATCTTTTTTTAAACTAAATATAATGCGTACAAAACAGGACAAGATTCACATTGGACCAACATTTTTATTTATTTTTCCAATATCAAACAAAAGACTCAGGACTACACTTTAAATTTGTATTTTATGTCGGCTGAGTACTTTGAAAATGAGCGAGGGTGCTGATACTGATACGAAGACACGATAAGGTGACTTCACAACTAAAACGTGGAAAAACTATTTGTAAAACAATAACGCAAAATTTATTAACTTGTTTCTTCGGTTAAACCTTAATACGAATTCACATCAGTTTACGCCTGGCGTATAAGCACGGGTACGTTTGTTTGTTGAAATTTTTACACTTGAGCAAAAAATTATAAACCAAAAACATACGAAGATCATTCATTAATTACAGCAAAAATTTAAACAGCGTTATGAAATCAAGTTCAGTTTTATTTGATTAAAATGACGGACAAGAAGGAAGCCGCATAGTTCTGATTAGTGACTACTTTTTCAGCCTAACCATGAATCTCTTTTTAATGGAATGAAACGTTTTAATTTAGGTCGATGAAGAAAAAACATAGAAAAACTTGAAACGATAAAAGTTATACTCGGTACAAGTCAAGGCTAAATTTGTACGCTGCTAACAAGTCGGATGTCCAGTGAAACGGTGGCGGATATGCCAGCTCACTACGACCAAAGCATACTGCCAGGATCTATAGTGTATGTAATGTTTTCTAACACGCGTCTAACTTGAAAGCAAGCTGTATTTACAATGGTCAGCAAAACGAACATACAGATAAAACGTGCGAGTAGTGTGACGTCACTATGAAGCTTATGAGCGTAGTTAATCGATATGTTACATCTTCCTTCTAAAAAAATCAAATGACACACTGAAAATAAAATAAAACAAACAAGCTTTTTTAATGCGCACTATACAATGTAGTCTTTGTATTTGGACGGAAATTTGATGGGCCGCCCGTAACGAGATGTAGGACGTGATTCATGCATAACTGAGCCTGAAGATTGGCTATTAGAAAGTGGCTCAAGTTGTGGTTGGTTTACGTCAGAGTTTTGTTTAAAATTAGCTCTGTGACTTTGAAAGTGTCTGTTGTAAGTCGGAAAAGTTAAATTTGCTTTGTATAAATGACGGCGATTTCTGCGCAGGAAACCTTTCTCGCCACAAATCGTGTAAGAGCGTGGTTCAGGGCGCACATCGACAACACATGACTTATTCCATTTTTTGTTCTTACGATAACATACAACATCTCCTTTCTGCAAAGGTTTCAATGGATTTGCACAGCGATCATAATAACGTTTTTGACGAGATTGCGCTTTGATTAATTCTGCAGACGTATCAACAATATTGGGGGTTAACAATGATGTCGCTACAGGTATTTTTGTTCTTAGACGTCTGCTCATTAACATCTGAGCCGGAGAATATTTCATGCCTGAAACTGGAGTATTACGATATTCTAAAAGAGCTAAATACGGATCTGTGTTTTCTTCGTGAGCTTTTTTCAGAATCTTTTTAAGAGTTTGGATACTGCGTTCAGCTTGACCGTTACTTTGACTGTATGTCGGGGTTGAAGTGGTAGTTTTGATGCCCCAAGCTTTGGCAAACGCAATAAATTCATTACTTTGAAACGGCATATTGTCACTCACAATTTCTACAGGTATACCATGCCGCGCAAAAACGCTTTTACATTGTTCAATAATAGTAGAAGCTGTTTTGTCAGATAAACATTGTAACTCAGGATATTTAGAATAATAATCAACAATCACAAGATAATCTTTGGCTTGAAAAGTCATAATATCAATACCCACTTTAAGAAAGCGCTCATTCAAAATAGCGTGCGATATCATGGGTTCACGTTGTTGATTGTTTTGATACTTAATACACAATTCACAATTTTTGACAATGCGCTCAATATCAGCATTCATACTAGGCCAATAAACCAACTCTCTTGCTCGAGATTTACATTTTTCAATACCAAAATGCGACTCGTGAATTAAATTTAGTGTTTGCGGTTGTAAAGATTTTGGTATAACGATGCGTTGGTCATAAAAAACTACGTCATCCCCAGGGTGTCCGTAAAGTTACTATACAGTCTTACAAGTTACTATACAGTTTCATTGTATTATATGTAATAGTTTTTGTTACTATATAGTTTTATTGTATTATATTTAATATTTATTTTTTTTACAGGCCTATTTAATTAAGCATGCCACGCAAGCTAACTTTGGAAGAGCGCAAATTTATTTTGAAGCGATATTGGAAAACAGAAAACGCACAGGATGTAATTCGTGATTGGAATCATTATTTTAATACAGATCCTCCAACACGTTTGGCTATTTATAAACTTCGAGACAAATTTGATGATACTGGCTCAGTTGCCGATGCTCCGCGTTCTGGTCGGCCAAGTGTGTCCACTGAACAAAATTTGACTACAGTTGCTGAGGCATATGCCAGAAGCCCAAAGAAATCACTTCGCCGTGCTAGTGCAGAAATTGGTATCAAACGAACCTCTCTACGTAAAATACTCACGAAACTCCACATGAGACCATACATTCCGCGCCTAATTCACGGACTTCTTGAGGATGATCCTGATCGCAGGTCTCAGTTTTGTGAACAGTTCGTAAGGATGTGTGAGGATAATCCCACTTTCTTGGACGAGATTGTGTGGACTGATGAAGCCACGTTCAAACTTTCGGGACACGTAAATCGTCACAACTGTGTTTATTGGAGTGACACAAATCCTCAATTTACGATCACGTCCCAATTGAACCAGCCTGGAATAACTGTCTGGGCAGGAATATCGTCTGATGGAATTGTGGGTCCACAGTTCTTCGACGGAACTGTTACAGGAGAAAGGTACCTGGACAAACTGAGAAATGTCATGGTACCGGCATTGAAACAACGACCAGATTTCAATAACTTGTACTTCCAACAGGATGGAGCTCCACCCCATTATGCTACAGTTGTCCGAAATTTACTGGATGAGACATTTCCTGATAAATGGATCGGCAGGCGAGGGCCCATTGAATTTCCTCCACGATCTCCAGACATAACGCCAATGGACTTCTTTGTCTGGGGAGTCATCAAAAACTCTGTGTATTCGAGAAAGCCAAGAAGTGTTGAAGATCTTCGACAATTTGTTATTGATGCATTTGCCAACCTTGATCGTGACTTGTGCACCAAAGTTTGTCATAGTGTGGTGTCACGTTGTCGAGAATGTATTAAAGCTGAAGGCCTCCAATTTGAATATTTGTCATAGAAATTGTTTGCCTTGATTGTTACAGTCTTTTCGGATGTAACACATGTATTTTCTGAGATTTTTATAAACATAAAAGTGTTATTTCTTTTGTTACAAATAAATATTTTAATACAATATCTTACTGTACTGCAGGGTGTCTGTATAGTAACTTGTAAGACTGTATAGTAACTTTACGGACACCCTGTATAACATGCAACATATCACGCACATTCCAATAGGGTCGTACAGATAAACAAACATTTTTTTGACACCTTGGCCAACGAGTCTGACAATAAGTCTTAACTTTTTGTAAAATTTCATCGTTTTTTGTGGCTTGTTGAATCTCATCGAATTTTGTTGTGGTAACAGGCAGATTTATAATAAGCGAATGAACCACTTGAACAAGATCCTGATTTATTTTTGCATCATGAGTATCTGTTTGATAAGCTCTTGATAATATGTCGGCCAGATACAAATACTTTCCTGGAACATATGTGATTTTAAAGTCATAAAGCTGCAGACGAAGCATGAGACGTTGCAGTCGTGGAGGAGTTTTGCTTAGTGGTTTTTTCCATATGTATTCTAAGGGCCTGTGATCACTTTCAATTGTCACTGCTCGGTGTCCGTAGACGTATTGGTGGAATTTTTCGCACGCGAACACAATAGATAGTAATTCCTTTTCTATCTGAGCGTAGTTTCTTTCAGCTGGAGATAATGATCTTGAAGCAAATGCAACAGGTTTGCCCTCTTGTATCAAACACGCCCCTAGTCCGTCTTGCGATGCATCGCATTGAACAGTAACTGCCTTGTTAACATCGTAGAAAGCTAGCACAGGTTTACTAATCAAGGCAAGCTTTAACTTTGCTATAGCTTCGTCATGCTCATTATCCCAAGTCCATTCAGAATTTTTTTTTAGAAGTTTACGCAAAGGGGCTGTGATAGAAGATTCATTTGGTATATATTGAGAAAGGTATTTCGTCATTCCTAAAAATCGTTGAAGTGAGGGGACATCTATAGGTGGAGGCATATTGACAATTGCATCAATTTTCTGGTCATCTGGCATCAATCCTTCTTTTGTAACAAAATGTCCCATATAACTTACGGAATTTACTTTAAATTGTATCTTTTCTTGGTTAAATCGAACACCACTTTCTCTTGCTCTGGAAAGCAATGCAAGCATTATAGCGTCATGCTCTTTCTCGTCTTCTGCAGCTATTATAATATCATCAGCTATAATATGTACTCCTTTAACACGTTGACTTGCCAACCGGTTTTTTCCCAAACTGCTCAAAAATGCCAAACCTAGTACTGTTGATATAAGACTGCTAAGAAACTATAAAGTCGATTTTTGGTAACAGTGGTGCTTATTTGTCAAGTTTCACGCAAAATTAATACCCACAAACATTCTCGTAGTTGGCACCTGAATCAATAAATTTGTCAAAAAATGTCACACTACGAGATAACTCGTAGTTGAAAATAACCGTTGTATTTTAGACTGCTAGTATAGAACTTACCGTAATAATATACCTTCTCTTTATTTATTAAAAAAATAATTGTCCGATTACCACATAATTTTTCCCGCTGGTTATAGCGTGGTCAGTTGGTCTCTCATTTCTTTGTAGTTGAGTTGAAGAGTTCATAAAGTTGTCAAGTCAAAAATAGATTTGAGTTTATTTTTACACCAACTTGCCGCCATATGGCTAGAAAAAGATTTATATCTCAGGATGATTTGGATGATTTATTAGATTTGAATGACTCTTATTCAGAAGAGTTTTCTGACTTATCTGACTCTGAAGATGATGTACATGCACTATATGTTCCATCAGATTCAGATGAATCAAGTTCAGATGAAGAAGAGGCAACAGTGCGACCACATGTACCAGTATCTAGCCTATCTGCTGATACGACAACAGTGGCTTCAGCAAGTGCTACTAGTAGTTCTACTTCCAGTAATCCTGCTACTAGTACCGGTAGTAGCTGTGATGGCTGGGTTGAAATTGCACGTGACCCACCAAACTTTCCATTCAATGAAAATGTGGGTTTGAAAACCAATTTGAGCAATCTTGCAGATTTTGTTGACCTTTTCTTTTCAAAAGAATTGCTTGAAATGCTAGTGAAGCAAACTAACCTCTATGCTTCCCAGACAATTGCTAAAATGGGTCCACTTCGCAGAAGCTCTAGGATGAAGCACTGGAAGGAAATTGATGTGGCAGAAATGAAAGTATTTTTAGGTCTTATGCTGCAGATGGGACCATGTTCTTTACCTTCCTTGGATGCTTACTGGAGTACAAGTGTGCTATATGACTTCAGTTTATGGTCATCACTAATGAGCAGAAACAGATTTCAAATATTATTGAGATTTTTTCATTTTGTGGATACCTCTATACAGAGTGAAGATAGGCTGTACAAAGTTCGACCAATTATGGATTATTTTAACAATATTATGAAGAAAAATTATGTTCCAGACAAAAGCCTTTGCATTGATGAGTCAATGATGTTGTGGAGAGGTAGGCTAATATTCAGACAGTACATCAAAAACAAAAAACACAAATATGGCGTTAAGCTATACGAATTGTGTGAATCGAATGGATTAATCATCAAAATTAAAATATACTGTGGAAAAGAAGAAGGTGCACAAAGTGAGATGGGACATGCGTCAGATGTAGTACTACATTTGGCGGAAGATTTTCTTGACAAAGGATATGTACTGTTTATGGATAACTTTTACAACTCAGTATCTCTTACTAAGGCCCTAACTTCCAAGAGCACGTACGTTTGTGGCACTTTGCGAAGCAATAGAAAAGGAAATCCTAAAGATGTGATAGCAGAGAAACTAAAAAAGGGAGAGATGGTTTGGAGAAGAAATATGGATGTCACTGTGTGCAAGTGGAAGGATAAACGGGATGTTCTTACTATTTCGAACATGCATCGAGTGGAGATGGTAGAAGTGAGGAACCGCAACGGAAAAGTCATGATGAAGCCCAATATTGTGAGAGATTATAATGCTGGCATGTCTGGAGTGGACCGATCTGACCAGATGCTTTCTTATTATTCTGCGTTACGCAAAACTATCCGTTGGCCAAAAAAGGTTGGCTTGCATATTTTTGAAATGATGATACATAATGCACACTCGCTTTATTGCCAACAAAGTGGTTCCAAAATGAAGAGACTGTCTTTTAGGGAGCAGTTGGTATTGCATCTTTTGCATGATAAACTTCCTAATGCAAAACGCCGAAGAAGAGATGGTGGATGCGTAACCCAGCATTACTTGGAATATCTTCCACCAACAGAGAAAAAGCAACGACCAACCAAGCCGTGCCGGGTATGCACCAGAAACAAAAAACGAAAGGAAACACGATATTTTTGTGCTGCCTGCGAAGACCATCCACCTCTTTGTGTGGTAGAGTGCTTCAAAATCTACCATTCGAACGCCTAATCTTGGGTTAATAATCTTTAGACTATACAAAGCTCTAAGTTGGCAAGACATTTGTTGCATACACTTGATAACAATTTGTGCTTATTCATTCGTTCATTTATTACACTGCCCTTATTCCAGCTACTCGACACTTTATTTATACCGTATTAAATTTTATATGTGAAAAATTCCAAATTAGCATATTGGTAATGCAATAGAAACAATTGGTAAAATTCGCAACTTTTTTGTTATATATAAAAAAAAGTACATCCCAAATGTATCCTACTTCAAAAGTCTATAGTGAGACTGAAAAACTGTTACGGGTGAACTGCTCAGCAATTTTACATATTTTACTCAAGGAGACAACAATTAGTGCTTCATAAGCGTCATAAGTATAGAATGTATTGCAAATAAAACGTTTGTTTGGTCAAATTTCGTTTTGCATCCCTTTACAAGTTTTGCGATTTTTGGCAGCTGTTGTTGGCGTTTAAAGTGCCGAAGTAATTTTTGTGTGTTGCTACAGATGCCGAAGGGTTGATTTTATGCATTAAAATCACGAATATACTCGTAGTTATTCTTGTAGTGGCTTTTAGAAAAAAACGAGTATACTCGTAGTTGGCACCAGGGAACAAACGCTACACTACGAGTTATCTCGTAGTTGGCAGTCAACGTGTTAATATCACCAAATGTGCTCTCATTGCGTTTTTGCATGACTTCACTTGCTGAACATAGCCCAAAAGGCATCCGTAAAAATCGCTTTCTCCCCCACGGCGTATGAAATGTTGTGAGAAATGATGACTTTTCCGTGAGGCCAACGTGCCAATAGCCATCTTTCATGTCAATGACCAAAAAAACGCGTTTGCCGCAAAGCTGCGCTTGTACATCAGCTGGAGTTGGAATAACATAACGTTCTCGCATTATTGCAGCATTTAAAGGCTTCGGATCCAAGCACAAACGTAAACTTTTATCTTTCTTCTCTACCACTACCAGATTGCTCACCCATTCAGTTGGGCAATCCACATCAGCAACCATGCCATCTCTAGTTAAACGTTCCAGAATTGCTTTTAATTTCGGGCGAAGCGCATAAGCAATATGTCGTGGTTGCTGTATAACCGGTTTTGCGTCATCACGTAATGTAATATTATATTTTTCTTTGTATAAACCCATGCCAGAAAAGACTTCTAAAAAATTGTTTGTAACCATGTCTAAGGTAAGGTTTGAAGATTCCGAAATGTCCTCTATTTTTTTAACTAAATTTAATAGTTCACATGCATGTTCGCCGAGTATTGGCGTATGAATGATATCAGTAACAAAAAAAATCAACGAAAATTTACGACCCGTTCTATCACAAATAATCATCTCTACCGTGCCTAATGGTTTAATTAACGCATTACCAAAACCACGCAATATCGTAGATGTAGATGAAAAAGGAGCTAAACGCATTTGTTTGTATAAGCTTAAAGGCAAAACATTCACTTCCGCGCCGGTGTCCAGTTTAAAAGATAAAGTACTAATGTTGTTATGGTGATCAAGCACCGTAAGCGTTGATCGCATTTTTGAGCCGGTCGGTTTGCTTTGAAGGCTATACATTTGGAAAACCTTCGAGTCAGCTTGAATTTCTGAAGTGATTTCTTTTATGTTTCTCGTATCCGACTTAAAACTTCTGCAAACAACCGCGAAATGGTTATATTTTCCACATTTTCGACAAGTTTTGCCATATGCTGGGTATTGTCTGGGCAAATGCACGAGGTCACAGAATCGACAAGGTTTGTTGGAAACCGAAGTATTAGACGCCGAGAAACTAGGGTAACGATCTTTTTTAATTTTTTCAACTAAGGAAGAATTTATTTTTTCATTTGACATATATTGCATGCGAGCTTTTGTGACTTCAATTGATCGACATATATTTATTGCCTTTTCTAAAGTAAGATCTTCTTCCTCTAACATTCGCTGTCGTGCTGTCTCGTCGTTGGTGCCAAATAAAATTTTGTCCCGCAATAGTCTATCCTTGAACGCACCAAAATCACAATTATTTGCTATTAAACGTAACTCAGTTAACCATTTATCAAATAATTCGCCAACTGCTTGTTGACGCTGCCAAAATTTATAAGTGTCGAAAACAGGTCGCCGCCTGGGATTACAAAAAACTTTATAACGGTCCAAAACATGTCAGTCGTGAGATTCTCATCATCTAGTGAAATGCTAAAATTATCAAAAATATCTCGGGCTTCTTCGCCTGCACAATTCAGTAAAATTGCTATCTGAGTAGCTATTGGTTTAGTATGTAATTCAGACGCAGCATAATATATTCTGAAAGATTTTTCCCAACGCCGCCATTCCTCAGCAAGGTTTTCTGCATTAA
The DNA here is from genome assembly GCA_963680785.1 of Diplosoma virens. NCBI lineage: Eukaryota > Metazoa > Chordata > Ascidiacea > Aplousobranchia > Didemnidae > Diplosoma > Diplosoma virens. The sequence continues at coordinate 26,763,540 of OY796887.1, forward strand.
AATTAACCTCTCTTGGCGTTTTAAACTGACTCATATTTGCTTAGTTCGAATAACTTCTGACACCATGTAATGTTTTCTAACACGCGTCTAACTTGAAAGCAAGCTGTATTTACAATGGTCAGCAAAACGAACATACAGATAAAACGTGCGAGTAGTGTGACGTCACTATGAAGCTTATGAGCGTAGTTAATCGATATGTTACAGTGTAGATAGCTAGTGGTCGCTATGACATTAAACTTACAAGGCTTGAAAACGTCAATAACAGCAGACAGTGTCACTGTTTCGGTTTTTAGGAACTCGTCAGTGCTGTGTTGACCGGTTTATTTAGCCTTAGATAAAAATTATGTTTTTTGAATGAACTTTTGTAGTTTCATCTCTGAAGGGTAGTTGTATTATTATAAAAAAAGAAAAAGAGAAAGCCCAATACAAAGAACTTTTATCATCTGTTGCTGATCTAATATCCGCCGTGACCAACCAATCTGTTTAAATCACATTGTGTCTATAGAAAAAAACTTTTTACAAAAATAATGATGGTCATTCTTTACTTAGGCATATCAAAAATAAAGGAAATCACTTTACGATCTTTCGCATGCAAAAATAAGCTATTAACTTTTAAAATCCGAAAAGATTCTGCAATTCAAAAAAAATAATAATAGGTGTTTTGGAAAACACAAATTTTCAATAATTTTGAAGCATCTTGTTTTGAAGATGAGCTTTTTTCTCTTTTTAGCCCTCTAACTCTTTTTGAAAGTCAGTTCATTTGCCACCTTGCCCAAAACAAATTAACGAAAAAGATTGTGGATAACGTTGGTGGTAATATATCGTCTTGATATTTTGGACCCATACAAATAAATAAACATGTCGATGATAAAAGTTTAATTTTTGCAAAATAGCAACTCGACTGCAAACTGTGGCATAGAGCTAGGATTACAGCTTGTTTTCGACCTGACAACTAAAATACCTGATCAGTGGTGGATATTGGGTGAGGCGAGTGAGGCGATCGCCTCAGGCCCTCCTTCTTTACAGTTATCGTGGGGCCCCCTTTTTGAAAATGCCGCATGTAGTTTTATTTTGTGGTATTTTATGTGGTTTCATGAACCTGAGAAACTATCAAAAGTTTGGAGTTTTCAGCAAATAGATGAAATGTATGTCACATGATATGGCATATAAGATAATGTTGGCAGAATATTTAAAATTTAAAACAACAATGATAAAATCTCTTCAGTTTCTAAATATTGCACAATTAATTACATTATGTAATTAAGATTAGTTTATATAATGTAAACTATTCTTAATAGTCAAATTGTTATAAAAGTTATCTAAAAGTGACTGAAATTTAACAGCAATAACTTTACAACTAAAAACATGCATAACAAAAAGAGAAATCTTGTTTTAAATTTAAATTTTTTTATTGATAAAAACACTACTTTTAAAATTAGTTGTATTTATGCTTACAATATTAATCACTTTCTATAATTGCAACAAAATAATGAAATACAAAACAAAATATTTACAAATACTAGCAATAAAAAATATTTTTTTTTTAGTTTTGTAGCAAATTCTTCATGTACAATAGAAACCAATAGAACATTAAATTCAGTCTACAAATGTTTTACCATTAACCAAATTTATATGGAAATTTTCACTTTTTTTAAAGTTCTAAATAGATTAGTATGCAATTTGTTCATTTACTTTAAGACTTGATTGCAGCTTTTCGTAAGGAATTTAGCAATTTTTAAAATTGACATTTTGACAAGTGGTTGTGAAATGATCTGGTAAAAACAACTGCTTAATTAAAGTTAAAATTTTATATATATTGTCATTCTGAAAAAATTGAATTAGAAATTATTTAGGTAAAGTATTTTGATTTTAAATGACAACTTTAAAAGGTAACCTAACATAGAATAAGCTAAATGGCTTCTTACATTAAATTTCATTGTGATTATCAGTTGGTCTATCTTACACAAATAATTATAACATTAAATGGTTTTAACAATATTTCACAACACTTTTATTATTTTTACAATTTTAGTTTAAAGTTAGTATTATTGCAAGTTTGCATTGCATATTTCTATTTCTTCAAGACAAAAATCTTCAGAAGATTTAATTAAAGCAGCATAAGCTGAAAATATTAAATAAATAATTGGCTGTTTTATAATATATTAATACATTAACAAATTTGTTTTTTTGGGTTACCGGTAGTAGAGGAGAGTCACCAACAGTACGCCTTTGCGTTTTATTTTTTTATTGTTGCGTAAAATAACATCGTAAATAATTGCATTATCAAAATTGTATTAAAATATCAATTTCTCTTTGTATTTTTAGAAATGCTAAAAAAACAAAAAATTTTTTAACAAGGTTTTTCAATTTTTATGGAAGTAAAGTTAGTTTTTGCTGATAAAAAAAATTATTTTTTTCATTGCGTAAAAGCACTAGGAATTAAGTGAAAATGACATCAGTTTCTCCATAGCGTGAAGTAAAGCCTGGTAAAAGATAATAATCGATTATTGTAGCTTTTCTCTGAAATCAAGAGTTAAAGTCAAAATGGCAGGTGTTTTTACAGTGCGCCCCCTGGCGCACTGCTGGAACAAACATTTTACATACGTATTATTTTATTACTAAAGAAACATACACAACAGAATCTTCATATATTCGGCTTTACAAATGAACTTTTTCTTTTGTGTTTGTATTGCTATTCACAGAAAGAGAACTTTTTCTTTCAAAGAAAATTTTATTAAAACAATACGTGTGAGAGCGATTGCGACCTTAGTTCAGAAAAAAATGATCTAAACGAAAAATACTTACCGAATATTGGTGATTTTCTGGTAGTCGGAAACGTGGTCGAGTAGTTAAAGCGCCGGGCTCGTGACCAACACAGTCTCGGTTCAAAACCCACTCGCGCCATTCTGTTGTGTCCTTGGGAAAAACACTTTACGGCACTTTTCCCTGCTTGGTGGTCTTGGCAAACAGTTCTAAATTACAATCATATCCCTATTAAATTACTAGCGGACAGCAATATCTTGGCATCTCCGGTACCAGGTCGGGGTAATTGCTTACCCTATGTATTAGCGCCTCCGTTGCTTTCCTGCGAGTCAGGAGGATAAATATAAAGACAAAAAAAAGTCAAATTCGAAATGTAAAAGCCTCATTCAATTTTTCATTACTTTCCGTGAAACAATTCTGGATGAAGACAACGAAGATAATGAATTTGAAGTAAAGTTTTTGAAAAGAATTATGACAAAAAATGTGGAGGCTCATATAATTTCTTTTTTATCTGAAGATGACGTTGCTGGCGTTGATAAAGATGACGTGGTTATGATTCTATCAAGACTTTACTCTCTTGGCACTTCTTCTCAATGTGAAAACCTATATTGCTTTCCTTTCAACTTGTCACACTGGAGGACAGTGGCGTGTGGTGACCATTGAGACTGATCATGGAACTGGCACTCCAAAAACTGGTCATGCAATTGGGTATTTTATGGGTAGTTAATGGGTAGGGCATGCAATATTTTATGGGTAGCAGAAGAAACTCTGTGTAAGATTCTAAGACATAGACCAATTTTCGTCCTATAATCATGTTGTTCTCCAAAAAACAAAAGGTGATCACTTGAAATAAGTCCCATTTTTCTTACTTTTTGTCCAAAATTTATGGTGTTCTCTAAAAAAAGGTCTTCACCTGAAGTCTCTCCCTGATTTTCTACTTTTCGTCTCAAACCAGCTCACCTTTCCTAATTTCGTCGCAAAGCAGTGTTGTTCTTTATTTCGTTCAGAAATAAAGGTCATCGTACAAGAATTCGCTGGTCATGGAACGAATGACTTGCATGCCTTGACCGCACGCCACTGGTGTAGGATACCCACAAGTTAAAATGTATATTCTTTTTTTAATTTCAAAAAAGTAAAAGTTGTTTATTTATTTTTTTTTATTATTTGCTAATTAAAATAGTTTTATTTTTTATGTTTTTGTGTTTTATTCATAAGTTACATGTTATATGTTGACTTATTAATGGTAAACTTTGCATTTGCTTGTTCAAATTGGTTTTAAAGTTGTTTTGTCTTTTTATATAAGAATAAAAAAATATTTTTTGACGTAAAGCCCGTTTCTACTACGAGCGTGGAAAAAAGCATTCTTTCTTTCTTTTATTGATCTTCGGTTGAAGCGAGCGGTTAAAATTGAAGCGAGCGCAAAAACAAAATCAATAAAACAAAGAAAACTCTTTTCCCCGCTCGTAGTGGAAACGGGCCTTAAGAGTTCCAGGTATTTTGCTGTTAGAACAAAGGAAAACGTATGAACAAAAAGAACTTAAAAATTTTATTAATCAGATGATATGAAGCTATATTGCTTAAAAAAAACTAAGTGGCGCAGTGTTGGAGCCGTAATGGCGCTCCAACAGGGCGCCATTTTTTTACTTCATTTTAAAATCAATTTTTTTGGAAGATAAAGACTTTTAACAAAAAGCCTAATTATGCACTTTAAATACCAATTAAATGAGATTAAAATGTCATAAAAATTTTTCATTCATAGCTTTTCAGTTTTCGAAATTTTAAAAAAATCCAAAAAGTGGCGCACTTTTGTTTTAACGGAAATAACACTGTTTTAACGTTAATTTTCACTTCATTTAAAAAGTTTCAACTTTAGTTGTATGTTTGAAGCAAATTCAGATTTTTTTGTGCCGATACAAAATAATTTACTTACCAAAAAATTTTACCACTCATCGTTACTAAGTTTAATCCAGCGGTTTTCAAACTTTATTAACTGGCGGATCTCTTTTTGTTTTCTTGAAATAATAGTTTTAAACCAGAGTTGTAAATCGGGTCGGGCTTTTCGGGCCGGGTTCGGTCTAATTTATTTGAAAAATTTGGGCCTATTTCGGGCTTTAGTTTGAATTCTAATATTATTATTGAAGCTCTCATTGAGTAGTTAAAACCATCCTGCAGAAAACAAATTACTATTTCAACTATTTGGATCAGCTGGATATAAGTGACTTCATTTCTTAAACAAAGATTTGTTTGTATCGCCCTGTTTGAAATAGGAACAATAAAAGTCACATTTTATTTTGCCTTCTCTAGTTTTAAAATAAGAAAAAGAAGAACTGAAGATCGACTTGTTTAGACAGGCGCTGCTGAAAGCAATAAAAGTCAGACTTTGTCTTTCACTCTACTGTATATCAGTGGTTCTTAACCGGGGGACACGCCTCTCCTGGGGGGTGTACGTAAATTTTCAAGGGAGCGCAAACCATAGCGTGTTTTACAACACATTCTTCATTAATTTTGATTTTTGATTTTGATTCATTAACGTTTTTTCGCCCATAGTATGGTTTTCTTTAGTGCTTACATGCTGTCTGCATATTATTGTGAGTATGTGTTGAACCATTACATGGTATTCCTGTTTCGTAAAGCGAATACTGGATGATGTCATGTAACAACTAAAGTATCAATCGTGTTTACTTCATTTTGATTATTTAGTAGTTGCAAATCAATGAACATGTAGCCTACCGTATGCTGCTAAATTCAGTCAGTGAAAAATCAGAATTGATTAATGCAGCTATCAGTCCGTTTGTTAAAGTGGCAGTGCGGTTTATGTAAACTTCATAAAGCAATCTAAATAGATCTAATCTTGAGGATTAATTAAGTCTATGCTTTTATTATGTTGTAGTGCCTGCGTAGCTAACTAATAAATTTAGATACTCAAAATGACAGGAAAAAAAGTAGCTTGATGACTACATTCAATTTGGTTTTGTATCGCCTCACAAAAGTGACACAGAAGTCCCGCAGTGTGTGATATGCTACGAGACTCTTATAATGATGCAATGCGTCCCTCACGTTTGAAACGGTACTTGATTACAGCCCATTCTACTTTAGCCGACAAACCTAAAGCATTTTTTGTTATGAAATGTGACTCCTAGAAAAAAGCTAAGTTTCCACAAAATACATTACCCACAAAATACCCGATTGCATGACCCGATTTTGGCATGCCAATTGCATGACCAGTCTCAGAGGTCACCGCACGCCATTGGTTGAATATTCTTCTATTTCACGAAGAAGAAAAATTTATTGGAAAAGTTTCAATTCCAAGGCTTTTGAGAATCATTGGTTTACCTGGTGAACACATTTTAGAAGTTAAATGCTCTCAACCTTTAACTTCAAAGGAAAAACATCAATATTATTATGCATCATGACATTATGCAGTCTTTCTTGTCAAAACTTCATTTCTAGAAGAATCGAATTGAATAAGGAATCCAACAAGGTTTTGTCACTTGGATTCTGGATTCTTCTCTGCGGTAACCTTGAGTCTGATATAAAGACACAAACAAAAGTCCACCTATTTGACCTAAAAGAAAAACTTATTAAATATTTTCTTGATATAGATGGGAAGCGAGAAACCTGAAAGTTTACCAAAAACCCATTTTAATGCAAAGTAGACGACATATTTGATGAAGCACAAGAAGAGTTTCTCGAGTTAAAATTTAACTTCACAACCAAGTACAACTTGAAAGAGCTGAATCTTGAGGCGTTTTTAGTCAAATACCTTCCTGTTTACCCCCTTATTTCAACCCAGGCTCTTCGTGTTCTAGTTATGTGTGGTTTGACTTATCTTTGTGAAGCCCCATTGTAAAAAACATTGAGTGTCATAAGTTCTCCAAAAAATACAAACCTCATTTTTTTTCTCTTCAGTGTGATGAAACAACTGACTTGCCCAATTGTTGATTCATTTGAAGAGGATCGTATACTCTTTTTTAGACTCCTAGAGACTACATGGAGAGCAGAAAATGCATTAAAAGTTGTCTTCATGTTTATTGCAACAATAATAGACCTTGGAAAAAATTTATAGGTGTCTACATTGATAACAATGTTTGACAATGTTTGGATCTCGAAATGAATTCATCGCAAAGATAAAGAAAAAAACCCAATTTTTATTGAGTGATCTCATAAGAGTTTTGAGCTTTACTTATTGCTATGAAAGATAAACTTCTATTAATCAAAGAACTGCTATGAATGAAAGATAACAATCATATGAGCCGTCAACTAAGTTAAAGCAGGTGCTGTCAATACAAAGCACTTTATCACTCTTTGCAAAAATATATGGATTCCAATCATGAAACTCTGGTTTTTCGTACATCCGTTCGGTAGTTATCAAAAGTTAACACATTAACCTGCATCTATGAAATAAAAGATAAATTTGTGCTGTTTTTTGAAGCTCATGGTAAATAGGATCTTCTTTTGTATATCGAATCGAAAGAGTTTCATCTGATGTTGGCAAACCTCGTGGATATTTTTGAAGCGTTAAAATTTGATTTTGCATAAATATTTTAAATTCGAAGCACACATATACATTCCTTACGTTTTCATCGATTTACATGTGCAAAAGTGGTTTTTAGGCATAAAGACAAAACACAGAAAGAAACTCGATAGTAAAACCGATCTGAGGTGCGGTTATCTGCTACAAAGTCACGAATTAAACTTTTGGTTTTCAAAAAACAGTTTCTTATTAACAAAATTTAGCTACTACGTATTATTCTGCTCAATGCTGTTAGATTTTTCAATACGATAGGGCTCGAATTTTTTTGGTATCATCAAGAAAGGCGCGAGTTTTGTTTGCATGTTGAAAGGGGGCCAATCAGGAATTTTTTTTAACCAATCAGACTCATTGTTCTTGCCTATACAGTATAAGCACGATCAAATTGCTCTCAGTTCATTCTGATGATTCCTCCCAATAAGTGTCAGATGAAAAGTCTGCGAGGAATGAACATGCTTTTCAAAGCTATCTGAAAGTTTTGTAACGCAAATCGATTCTATTGTTTTTGATTAATTTACATTTGAGTTGCTAGTTGAAGGCATTTAAGATAGATAGATAGATAGATAGTTTATTTACCAATACGCACAACAATACATATAAATACAAACAGCAAGGAAACAAAATTGGCGCAATGGTCGGGAGCATCAAAGAACATGCGTTATCGAGTCAGATGCTCCCTAATACAACCAGTTAATAAAAAGTAATACAAGAAAACATGCGCAGCAGAATGACAAAAAGCATAGAAATTAACATAAACATTTACATAAGGAATTTTAGCCAAGATTTACGCATGAAATTTACACAGACATTTACGTGAAACATTTAAAGCACAAAGCTAAAGCAAAAAATAAAAAAACAAAGCGACTCAGTACTTCGACATAAAGATCATCCTCATATGATTTTTGAAGTAAGACCAATGCTTGCTTTTAATGCTGAGATGAATACTTTTCCAAAGCTTTACACCTCTATAAGACAGCAGTAATTGGTCAAACAATTTTGTAACACGGGGTAGAAAATAAGTTGATGTTTTAATTAATCTTGTTTCATATGAATGAATTTCATTTATTTTTTTAAAAAAGTTTAAAAAACATGAGGTAATTTATTATTTTCCAGTTGATGCATAAATTTACCTAATTCGAGGAGGTTGTAAATATCGGTAGTAGTAGGAAAGGGCTGGTTTGTGTTGCGTCCGGTGGAGCAGGCGCTGGACCGCGGTGGAGCACTCCAGCGATGACGTCATGCGCCTACGGTTCCGAACCTTAGACTCCATGAACCAACAAAAAGGTCCAAACCCTATCTTTTACTTTCTAATGCTTATGTTTCAAATCAATTTAGTTTCAAGTTAATATTAATAATGAGATTAATAAGTTCGAAAAGAAAAAAAAATAAAATTAATAAGTTCTATTGAAAACGATTTTAAGTTCTAGATAGTTACGACGTATTTCCTGAAGCCGCGTCGTTTCCTGTTCTGAATCGTATTGATTTGACCTTAAGTAAACTCTAACTACGTCCAAAAAGTGATTTAATATATTTTTTTTCTAACTTTAATCTCAAAGGCAATACTTGTGCACGTTTAAGCGTTAATTTTTGTTAGACCTTTGTTTAATTTTTTCTTGAAAACCTTAATTTTTGTCATAACCAAACTCAATTTTTTCTCTAAAAAACCTTGATTTTTATTATATAACTTTGTTTAATTTTTTTTTTAATCATTTTTAATTTTTATAACTATCTTCAATTTTTTCTAGGCAAACTCGATTTTTGCTATGATTATATTCAATTTTTCAAAAATTTTTCTTAGTCAACATCGGTTTTTGTTACACCTATCTTTAATTTTTTCTAGATAAATTCGATTTTTGTTATACCTTTGTTCAATTTTAAAACTTTTTCTCTAAGCAATTTTAACTTTTGTTATACTTATGCTCAATTTTTCAAAAAATTTTTCTTACACAACCTTGGTTTTGTCATAACTATCTTCAATTTTTTCTAGACAAATTCGATTTTTATTATACCTTTGTTGAAATTTTAAAAGTTTTTCTTTAGACAACCTTGATTTTTGTTACACATTTGCTTAATTTTTCAAACACTGCGATTTTTAGATACCTATTTTAATTTTTTTTCTAAACAAGTTTGATTTTTGATATACCCTTGTTGAATTTTTCCGAACTTTTCTTTGTCAACCATGATTTTTATTATACTTTTGTTGAATTTTTAAAAGTTTATCTTGATTTTTGTCATTCCTATCTTCAGTTTTCTCCTATACAAGCTTGATGTTTGTTACATCCTTGTTGAATTTTTCAAAATTTTTCTTTGTCAACCATGATTTTTATTATATCATTGTTGAAATTTTAAAAGTTTTTCTTGGACAACCTTGATTTTTGTTACACATTTGTTTAATTCTTCAAACATTTTCTTAGTCAACCGTGATTTTTAGATATCTATCTTCAATTTTTTTCTTGACAACCTCGATTTTTGTTAAACCTAACCTTAATTTTTCTTGTCAGCCTTGATTTTTGTCATACCTATGTTTAATTTTTCTTAACAATCATGGTTTCTGTCATATCTTTGTTTAATTTTTCTCTAAGCAACCTTAATTTTTGTCATAACTCTCTTCAATTTTTTTTTTCTAATCAACCTTGATTTTTGTCATACCTTTATTTAATTTTTCTTAACAACCTTGATTTTTCTCGTAACTATCTTCAATTTTTCTTAACCATCGATTTTTGTCATACCTTTGTTTAATTTTTTCTTGACAACCACGATTTTTGTCACATCTATATTTAATTTTTCTTAGCAGTCTTGATTTTGTCATGCCTTTGTTTAATTTTTCTTAAAAGCCTTAATTTTTGTCGTAACTATCTTCAATTTTTTCTTAACAACCTCGATTTTTGTTATGCCTTTGTTTAATTTTTTCTTGAAAACCTTAATTTTTATAACTATCTTCAATTTTTTCTCGGCGATCTTGATTTCTTTCATACCTTTGTTTAGTTATTTCTTGACAACCTCGATTTTCGTCACATTTATCTTTAATTTTTCTTAACAACCTTGAGTTTTGTCATACCTTTGTTTAATTTTTTTTTGAAAACCTTAATTTTTTTATAACTATCTTCGATTTTTTTTTCTCGACGATCTTGATTTTCTTATATCTAGGTTTAATTTTTTCTTGGTAACCTTGATTTTTGTCATAACTTTGTTTAGTTATTTCTTGACAACCTCGATTTTCGTCATACTTATTTTTAATTTTTCTTAACAACCTCGATTTTTGTCATAACTTTGTTTAGTTTTTTCTTGAAAACCTTAATTTTTTTATAATTATGTTAGATTTTTTTTTTCTCAGCGATCTTGATTTTCTTATATCTAGGTTTAATTTTTCTTGGTAACCTTGATTTTTGTCATACCTTTGTTTAGTTATTTCTTGACAATAACAACCTCGATTTTTGTCATAACTTTGTTTAATTTTTTCTTGAAAACCTTAATTTTTTTTATAACTATCTTCGATTTTTTTTTCTCGGCGATCTTGATTTTCTTATATCTAGGTTTAATTTTTTCTTGGTAACCTTGACTTTTGTCATATCTTTGTTTAGTTATTTCTTGACAACCTCGATTTTTGTCACACTTGTCTTTAATTTTTCTTAACAACCTTGAGTTTTTTCATACCTAAACTCTTTTTTTTTTCTTAACAAACTCGATTTTTGTCATAACCTTGTTTAATTTTTTCTCAACAACCTTGATTTTTTTATAACTATCTTCAATTTTTTCTTAACCTAACTCGATTTTTGTCATACCTTTGTTTAATTTTTTCTTGAAAACCTTAATTTTTTATAACTATCTTCAATTTTTATCTTGACTATCTTGATTTTCTTATATCTAGCTTTAATCTTTTTGGTAACCTTGATTTTTGTCATAACTTTGTATAGTTATTTCTTGACAACCTCGTTTCTGCCACACTTATTTTTAATTTTTCTTGAAAACCTTAATTTTTGTCATACTTTTGTTTAAGTTTTTTCTAATCAACCTTGATTTTTGTCATGTCTTTGTTTAGTTATTTCTTGACAACCTCGATTTTTGTCATAACTATCTTCAATTTTTCTTAACAATCTCGATTTTTGTCATAACTTTGTTTAGTTTTTTCTTGAAAACCTTAATTTTTTTATAAGTCTCTTCAATGTTTTTTCGGCGATCTCGATTTTCTTATATCTAGGTATAATTTTTTCTTGGTAACCTTGATTTTTGTCATATCTTTGTTTAATTATTTCTTGACAACCTCGATTTTTGTCATAACTTTTTTTTAAAGTTTTTTCTAATCAACCTTGATTTTTGTCATACCTTTATTTAATTTTTCTTAACAACCTCGATTTTTCTCGTAACTATCTTCAATTTTTTCTTAACCAACCTCGATTTTTGTCATAACTTTGTTTAATTTTTTCTTGAAAACCTTAATTTTTCTCATAACTATCTTCAATTTTTTCTTAACAACCTCGATTTTTGTCATAACTTTGTTTAATTTTTTCTTGAAAACCTTAATTTTTCTCATAACTATCTTCAATTTTTTCTTAACAACCTCGATTTTTGTCATACCTTTGTTTAATTTTTTTTTTGAAAACCTTAATTTTTTATAACTATCTTCAATTTTTCTCAGCGATTTTGATTTTCTTATATCTAGCTTTAATTTTTCTTGGTAACCTTGATTTTTTTTTCATACCTTTGTTTAGTTATTTCTTGACAACCTCGATTTTTGTCACACTTATTTTTAATTTTTCTTGAAAACCTTAATTTTTGTCATACTTTTGTTTAAGTTTTTTCTAATCAACCTTGATTTTTGTCATGTCTTTGTTTAGCTTTCTCTCGACAACCTTGATTTTTGTCATAACTATCTTCAATTTTTCTTAACAACTCGATTTTTGTCATAACTTTGTTTAGTTTTTTCTTGAAAACCTTAATTTTTTAATAAGTCTCTTCAATGTTTTCTCGGCGATCTCGATTTTCTTATATCTAGGTTTAATTTTGTCTTGGTAACCTTGATTTTTGTCATAACTTTGTTTAATTATTTCTTGACAACCTCGATTTTTGTCACACCTATCTTTAATTTTTTTTAAAATCTTGATTTTTGTCATACTTTTGTTTTTGTTTAATCTTTTCTAATCAATCTTGATTTTATAACTATCTTTAATTTTTTCTAGGCAACCTTGATTTTTTTACTTTTGTTCAATTTTTCAAAAATTTTTCTTAGACAACCTTGGTTTTTGTTACACTTATCTTCAATTTTTTCTAGACAAATTCGATTTTTGTTATACCTTTGTTCAATTTTTCAAACTTTTTTCTTTCAACAATTTTAACCTTTGTTATAGCCTACTTATGCTCAATTTTTCAAAAGTTTTTCTTAGCCAACCTTGATTTTTGCTATACCTTTGTTTAATTTTTCTTGGTAACCTTGATTTTTGTCATAACTATCTTCAATTTTTTTTTTTCTAATAAATCTCAATTTTATTATAGCTTTGTATTTTATTTATTTATTTTTTAACAATCTTGATTTTTGTTATAACTTTTTTCTTTTTTTTTTTTTTTTCTAAACAAACTTAATTTTTTGTATCACCTTTGTTGAATTTTTAAAAGTTTTTCTTTAAGCAATCTTGGTTTTTAGATATCTATCTTCAATTTTTTTTTCTAGGTAAGTTTGATTTTTGCTATAGTTATGTTCAATTTTTCAAAAATTTTTCTTAGTCAACCTTGGTTTTTGTTACACATATCTTCATTTTTTTTCTAGATAAATTCAATTTTTGTTATACCTTTGTTTAATTTTAAAGCTTTTTCTCTAAGCAATTTTGTGTTTTGTTATACTTATGTTTAATTCTTAGTCAACCTTGATTTTTGTTATACCTTTATTCAATTCTAATAACTTCTCTTTGTAACCTTGATTTTTGAATATCTATCATTTATAATTTTTTTCTTGACAACCTTGATTTTTGTTATATTTATGTTCACTTTTTCAAAAATTTTTCCTAGGAAGCTTGATTTGAAGATACCTATATTTAATTTTTTCTCAACAAATTTGATTTTCGCTACACCCTTGTTGAACTTTTCAAAATTTTTTTTTGTCAACCATGATTTTTGTTATATTTTAAAAGTTTTCTTTAAACAACCTTGATTTTTGTCATTCCTATCTTCAATTTTCTCCTAAACAAACTTGATTTTTGCTACACATTTGTTCAATTTTTTTTCAAAAATTTTCTTAGTCAACCTTGATTTTTAGATATTTATCTTTAATTTTTTCTTGACATCCTCAATTTTTGTTATACGTTTGTTTAATTTTTCTTGGCAACCTTGATTTTTGTCATACCTATGTTTAATCTTTTTTTAAAAATCTGGATTTTTGTCGCACCTACCTTCAATCTTTCTCTAAACAACCTTGGTTTTGTGATACTTTTGTTTAATTTTTCTTGATAACCTTAATTTTTGTCATACCTAACCTCAATTGTTTTAGACAAACTTGATTTTGTTATATCTATGCTTTATTTTTTCTTGGTAACCCTGAATTTTTTCATACGTTTGTTTAAGTTTTTTCTTGTCAACCTTGATTTTACTTATGTTTATTTTTCAAAACTTTTTCTTAATCAATCTTAATTTTTAGATACCTGCATTCGATTTTTCTCTAAGAAAGCTTGACTTTAAGGCAGCTTCATTCAATTTTAAAACTTTTTCTCTTAGCAGCCTTGAATTTTGTTATACCTAACCTCAATTTTTCTCTAACAACTTGATTTTTGATATAAACTTTGTTCGATTTTTAAAAAATTTTTCTAATCAACCTTGATTTTGTTATACCTTTGTTTAATTTTTTTCTTGGCAACCTTGATTTTTATTATACTTATCTTCAATTTTTTTACAGAGGCAAATATTTCGACTTTTGCACGATTCAAAAATTCTCATTTTACTTAGTTTTTTCTTTCCAAAGTGAAAAGAGTCGCATTAAAGCCTTTAGTTTAACTAAATATCGATTTGTTTGTTTTAAAATACTAAACAACAACACAAACATTTCAAAGCAAACTAACAAAAAGTTGACTAATCAAGTTTATTGAACTCATCTCTTCATTAAAAGATATCAATTTTTGACTTAAACAGTTTTTTTTTTCACCTTGTAACTTCAATATTTTCAATCTACTTTACATTAAAAAGGTGTTTAACATTACAAAATTTCACAAGATTTTCTCAAGTTGAAACCGACTTGATTGAAAAATATCAAATTTGGCGTTAAAAGTTGTTCAATTTGCAAATCAATATATGTTTTTAACAACTGTTTATTCATTATGCAACCTAAATGTGATGCTTTAAATTAATTTTACGATAAAAATCAGTTAACCTTACAAATCTTACCTAGTTGAAACCGTTTGTGCCTCAAAAAATCAGAAACAAATTGCTCCATGTCATCATCACCAACCCATACAATCTAGTTAATTTTACAACTATTTTGCTTATTTTTGTTGACATTCAGGTGTCTGTTTTTAGTTTTTCTTTAAGACATTGTTTCTAATTTTTAATTTTAAAAGGGTTCTTGTCAAAATTTGGTTATTGCGGTTATTTTTAACGGTGAAACGTGTGAACTTTTGACGGTTTTTTCTTTGTTGGTTTAATATCACTAGTTTCAGAGAATAAGAAATAAGTGATTTAAAATATTCTGAAGTGTGCAGAAAAATTACAAAATACGTGATAAAACAGAACAAAGTGAAAACCGTCAAAAGTTCACACGTTTCACCGTTAAAAATATCCGCAATAATTAAATTTTGACAAGAACCTTTTTAAAATTAAAAATTAGAAACAATGTCTTAAACAAAAACTAAAAACAGACACCTGAATGTCAACAAAAATAAGCAAAAAGTTGTAAAATTAACTAGATTGTATGGGTTGGTGATGATGACATGGAGCAATTTGTTTCTGATTTTTTGAGCGATCAGTTTCTGATTTTTTGAGGCACAAACGGTTTCAACTAGGTAAGATTTGTAAGGTTAACTGATTTTTATCGTAAAATTAATTTAAAGCATCACATTTAGGTTGCATAATGAATAAACAGTTGTTAAAAACATATATTGATTTGCAAATTGAACAACTTTTAACGCCAAATTTGATATTTTTCAATCAAGACGGTTTCAACTTGAGAAAATCTTGTGAAATTTTGTAATGTTAAACACCTTTTTAATGTAAAGTAGATTGAAAATATTGAAGTTACAAGGTGAAAAAAAAAAACTGTTTAAGTCAAAAATTGATATCTTTTAATGAAGAGATGAGTTCAATAAACTTGATTAGTCAACTTTTTGTTAGTTTGCTTTGAAATGTTTGTGTTGTTGTTTAGTATTTTAAAACAAACAAATCGATATTTAGTTAAACTAAAGGCTTTAATGCGACTCTTTTCACTTTGGAAAGAAAAAACTAAGTAAAATGAGAATTTTTGAATCGTGCAAAAGTCGAAATATTTGCCTCTGTAAAAAAATTGAAGATAAGTATAATAAAAATCAAGGTTGCCAAGAAAAAAATTAAACAAAGGTATAACAAAATCAAGGTTGATTAGAAAACTTTTTTTAAAAATCGAACAAAGTTTATATCAAAAATCAAGTTGTTAGAGAAAAATTGAGGTTAGGTATAACAAAATTCAAGGCTGCTAAGAGAAAAAGTTTTAAAATTGAATGAAGCTGCCTAAAAGTCAAGCTTTCTTAGAGAAAAATTGAATGCAGGTATCTAAAAATTAAGATTGATTAAGAAAAAGTTTTGAAAAATAAACATAAGTAAAATCAAGGTTGACAAGAAAAAACTTAAACAGTGAAACGTGTGAACTTTTGACGGTTTGTTCTTTGTTGACGGTGAAACGTGTGAACTTTTGACGGTTTTTTCTTTGTTGGTTTAATATCACTAGTTTCAGAGAATAAGAAATAAGTGATTTAAAATATTCTGAAGTGTGCAGAAAAATTACAAAATACGTGATAAAACAGAACAAAGTGAAAACCGTCAAAAGTTCACACGTTTCACCGTTAAAAATAACCGCAATAACCAAATTTTGACAAGAACCTTTTTAAAATTAAAAATTAGAAACAATGTCTTAAACAAAAACTAAAAACAGACACCTGAATGTCAACAAAAATAAGCAAAACAGTTGTAAAATTAACTAGATTGTATGGGTTGGTGATGATGACATGGAGCAATTTGTTTCTGATTTTTTGAGCGATCAGTTTCTGATTTTTTGAGGCACAAACGGTTTCAACTAGGTAAGATTTGTAAGGTTAACTGATTTTTATCGTAAAATTAATTTAAAGCATCACATTTAGGTTGCATAATGAATAAACAGTTGTTAAAAACATATATTGATTTGCAAATTGAACAACTTTTAACGCCAAATTTGATATTTTTCAATCAAGACGGTTTCAACTTGAGAAAATCTTGTGAAATTTTGTAATGTTAAACACCTTTTTAATGTAAAGTAGATTGAAAATATTGAAGTTACAAGGTGAAAAAAAAAAACTGTTTAAGTCAAAAATTGATATCTTTTAATGAAGAGATGAGTTCAATAAACTTGATTAGTCAACTTTTTGTTAGTTTGCTTTGAAATGTTTGTGTTGTTGTTTAGTATTTTAAAACAAACAAATCGATATTTAGTTAAACTAAAGGCTTTAATGCGACTCTTTTCACTTTGGAAAGAAAAAACTAAGTAAAATGAGAATTTTTGAATCGTGCAAAAGTCGAAATATTTGCCTCTGTAAAAAAATTGAAGATAAGTATAATAAAAATCAAGGTTGCCAAGAAAAAAATTAAACAAAGGTATAACAAAATCAAGGTTGATTAGAAAACTTTTTTTAAAAATCGAACAAAGTTTATATCAAAAATCAAGTTGTTAGAGGTTATTTAGAAAAAAAAAAATTGAGGTTGTTTAGAAAAAAAAATTTGAGTTTAGGTATGAGAAAAATCAAAGTTACCGAGAAAATTACGTAAATAAAGGTGTGACAAAAACCAAGGTTGATTAGAAAAAACTTAAACAAAAGTATGACAAAAATCAAGATTTTAAAAAAAATTAAAGATAGGTGTGACAAAAATCGAGGTTGTCAAGAAATAATTAAACAAAGTTATGACAAAAATCAAGGTTACCAAGACAAAATTAAACCTAGATATAAGAAAATCGAGATCGCCGAGAAAACATTGAAGAGACTTATTAAAAAATTAAGGTTTTCAAGAAAAAACTAAACAAAGTTATGACAAAAATCGAGTTGTTAAGAAAAATTGAAGATAGTTATGACAAAAATCAAGGTTGTCGAGAGAAAGCTAAACAAAGACATGACAAAAATCAAGGTTGATTAGAAAAAACTTAAACAAAAGTATGACAAAAATTAAGGTTTTCAAGAAAAATTAAAAATAAGTGTGACAAAAATCGAGGTTGTCAAGAAATAACTAAACAAAGGTATGAAAAAAAAATCAAGGTTACCAAGAAAAATTAAAGCTAGATATAAGAAAATCAAAATCGCTGAGAAAAATTGAAGATAGTTATAAAAAATTAAGGTTTTCAAAAAAAAAATTAAACAAAGGTATGACAAAAATCGAGGTTGTTAAGAAAAAATTGAAGATAGTTATGAGAAAAATTAAGGTTTTCAAGAAAAAATTAAACAAAGTTATGACAAAAATCGAGGTTGTTAAGAAAAAATTGAAGATAGTTATGAGAAAAATTAAGGTTTTCAAGAAAAAATTAAACAAAGTTATGACAAAAATCGAGGTTGGTTAAGAAAAAATTGAAGATAGTTACGAGAAAAATCGAGGTTGTTAAGAAAAATTAAATAAAGGTATGACAAAAATCAAGGTTGATTAGAAAAAACTTTAAAAAAAAGTTATGACAAAAATCGAGGTTGTCAAGAAATAATTAAACAAAGATATGACAAAAATCAAGGTTACCAAGAAAAAATTATACCTAGATATAAGAAAATCGAGATCGCCGAAAAAACATTGAAGAGACTTATAAAAAAAAATTAATGACAAAAATCGAGATTGAAATGATGACAAAAATTGACAAAAATTAAAAAGTTTTCACGCATAGGGGCGCTAACAATTTCGTTCAACAACGAGTACTTTTTTTTTTTTTTTCTGTACTGAAAGTTCGCTGCAGATATTTAGCCGACAAACAATGCGAAAATGTACCATTGGTCGAGCCGAAACTCCTTCATGCAGCAACTGTGGTTCTGAATCACAGGATCTTTCACATCTCGTGCTTGACTGCCCTGTACTAGACCCTCTGCGTCGGGCCATATCCGGCCATACCCTCTCACTTCTGGACCTCTGGTCCCGTCCGTGGGAAGTCGCCCGTTTATTGGGACTCCGCGGAGTTGATCCGCACCCCCATCCCCAGGAATGGATCGGGTAAATCCACCACCACCATCACCAAAATGTGCCATTCGATATGGAAGTAAATAATAAGCTGTAGGAGGTAAGGCGTCTGTCTCGCTAGAATATAGTTGATAAACATACAAAATTGAAGGTAAGCGTTGCCTGCTGGACAAATTTTTTTCTGGTTTAATTTATTGTTTTTGTTTAATTTACATTTGAGCTGCTAGTTGAGAGTATTTTTAAGAGCTATTGTTTTAGCTGTAAATTGCCAAGTCCAGACAAAAAAGTCATTGTTTTTACTGTTACTTTTTTATTTCATGGCAATAATGAAAATAAGTTTTTTCAGCTTGCAGATATCTTGACAGGAATAGTTTTTAAAGTTGACTTCAAAAGCTGCCTACTATACTTGAAATAAGATGAATTTTGTAGTATGCTTGATTATAGTTTTTAATTGATGCGTCTGTTGACGGTGTTCTGTTTTCCCAGACAATTCGATTGCTGATTCTTAAAATGGACGAGTACGCACTACATAAAAAAATGTTTTGATTAAGTGACTATTAATTTTTGCTTGATGCTTAAGAAACACTATTATTTGCGGATAGACAGCACTTTTTAGCAAAGTGTGCATACAAATTTTGAATGCTGTTGTCACATCATTCACTATTCGCCGTGCTTACTTAATATACTTTTAAAGTTTGGGCCATTCCCAAAGCCTGTGAGATTGTAGCGGCGAAGGGTGAACGAGACCCTAAATTCAGCAATCATGACAGGATGATAGCTTCAGACAAATACTGTCTACGTATTATTCGCAAAATGCCCAGAGGACCTGGGAATTTGTCGATTCAAACCTTTATCTCTTTCTAATAATTGAAGTATCACATTTGTAGAGTTTATAAAGTTATTATTAGTTACAAATTAAATATTTGACTAAAAAAAAGGTCTTCTCTTCGATTTGATCTAAAATTTCGCTATTTTTCTCCCAAAATCGTAGTGATCCCTAAAAAAAAAAAAAGTCTTCTCTTTGATTTGATCTAAAATTTCGCTATTTTTCTCCAAAATCGTAGTGATCTATAAAAAAAAAAGGTCTTCACTTACATTCAATCTGTGATTCACTATTTCTCTCCCAAAATCTTGGTGTGTTCTCTAAAAGCATTAAAACATAAGAAACTGAAACTGGGGTATTCCCGACATAATTCTATGCAACTGTGGCTCAAAGTGAGGGTATGTATTTTTTAAAAAGAGCTCCGCGGGCCGCACAAAACGTCGTCGGGGGCCGCATGCGGTCTGTAGTTTGCCCACCCCTGGTTTATACAGTATATCGGAATGCTTATAAAACAATAGCTTTAAGTAGCAATGTAAGTTGAAAAGTTCAAGCTGTCAAATATAGGTTTTATTTTTAAACAGGAGTTTTCTCTTTACTACTTGTAGACTTTTAATTGGACAGCGCTTCAGAATAGCTATTATTTAGCCAAATGCTAACTACTGAAAATTCATTACTACAAGCAGTAAATTAGTACTGTATTTCTTATTATAAGCAACAATTTGTGATATAGGCATGCAAAAATTTAGGTGAAATGACGTTCGTTTTTTTCATTCCCAGCGCGAGAACTATCGCACGAATAATTGCAAGAGGCCTAGCAAAATATACATTTAAAGGAAGTTTGCGAATAGAAATGATTTAATCCTCTTTGTTCTACTTAAGAAGTTTAATAATTTGATTAAATTTTTCTTCTGCACTTCATTTTTCATTGACAATTAAGTAATTGAAAATGGGAAGCAACAATAGCGCATTTTCGAAAGAAGAATACAACAACATTGATTTTAATGGAACTCCGATAAATGTTCCGATTCCGTCCTATCTTAATAATAACTACTGAAAATTTTTTACTAGAAGCAGTAAATTAGTACTTTATTTTTTATTATAAGCAAAATTTTATTATATAGGCATGCAAAAATTTAAATTTAGGTGAAATGAAGTTCGTTTTTTTTTTCATTTTCAGCGCGAAAACTATCTCACGAATAAGTGCAAGAGGCCTAGCAAAATACACTTATAGAGAAAGTTTACGAATGTAAATAATTTAATTCTCTTTGTTCTTCTTAGAAAGTTTAATAATTTGATTAATTTTTCTTTCGTAATTCATTTTTCATTAACAATTAAGTAATTAAAAATGGGAAGCAACAATAGCGCATTTCTGAAAGAAGAAGACAACGACATTGATTTTAATGAAACTACGTTAGATGTTCCGATTCCTTCCGATCCTAAAGCAGGAACCATTTATTCCAAGATAACAAAAAATCTTGATGAAGCTGAAGCCATCAGCATCTCTAATGTAAAATCGGTAAGTTGAGTTTGTTGGTTATCGCGCGTGCTGTATTTTAAAATACGTACATTTATTTATATTTTGTTTACAGCGTGTTTTTATAAATAAGACTATTGCGTGTTTTTATAAGGCTACTCTTGTAAGTTTTTTTATAAGGCTAATGAGTATTATAAGGCTATTGCCTTATTTATAAAAACACAATGTTGATTGTTTAAGAAGTGTCGCCCTTTTTATAAACAAAGCATCAATCGATTTTCCCAATGCTCTTGCACATTTAATCTCCCGTTGGTCGTATTTGTGTTAAAGTTTGCGCTTAATGTGAACGCTGAATGCTGACTACAGCATTTTTCAAATCAAATTCAATAATACTGCTTGGGTTCGTTGCTTCCTGGTTGCATAATTATTCAATTCAAAACGGTTGTGTCTTGTTTCCTCGTCGACCGAAGGCGTTACCTTAATTACGACTTGGCAAAAGAGAACGAGTTTATTAAAGCAGCAGTTTCATTTATTAAACGCGTTTAATATGAAAATTAACTCCACTGTGCAACTGTAAAATCCTATTGAATAGACGCCATTATGAATCGAATTGCAGCTGACTTATAATTTGACTTTGCCAAGCATATTTGAAATGCGGCGGACGGAGACTGCGCTTTCAATATGTTTTGATTACAATTCTTTGTTTTCTTAAAACTTTTTGGTTTTATTTCTGGGAAAGAATCTGAGAAAGAATTGCAAAAACACAAATTTTTAGCAACATTCTGAATAAATGTTTACTCCAGCTTGGAATTAAATTTCACGCTTTGCTGTAGAATATTTAAAAAAAACAAGTTTTTAAGTTAGTCACCTGTTTTGTGTGTGTTTTTGAATCTCGATAAAAACAAACTGTAAAAAATCAATGATCACAAAACAGTAAATTCAGAAATAGCAAAACAATAATAGCTATACTAAAAAGTTTTTAATATTTTAAAATTAAGCTACGCTTCATTTATTGTCAATTTCCAGAGTACTAAATTTTAAATCTAAAAAATGTATATTGATTTATTAATTATTATTTCTTACTTTCGAAATTAATTAGAAATTAATGTTACGGACGAACCTATCAGTGTATTTAATTTTTTCCTTTTTTACCGTTTATCTTTGCTTTGATTTGGGCTGTGTTTATTGGCTACCTCAATATATGACTTTTTTGATTTTTATTACTATTTATTCTCTGACTTGCAGGAAAGTGTCAAAGGCGCTATACTTAGAGCAACCGTCAAGCGATTACGCAGACCTTCATTCGGAAATGCTAAGATATTGCTGTCTGAGTCAATAGGTTCAAAACTCAGTTTGCACACATTCACATATGATTTATTGCTTGCCTAATTGGCTTTTGCCTTAAAAAGATATTGGCTAAACCGCAAAAGTATTCTAGCAATGTAACAGATGTTCTCCTTTGCTTGTTTCTGCAATGTACTTATTTATATTGTCCTAAAAATCATTTCCAAAAATAAAATTGTCTTTCTTGTTTTCCAATAAAGGCGGCGCCAGCTTTTTCTGCAAGCCCGCGCCAAGGCTGCGCAAACGTCTTAGAACCCCTGCAAATCTTAAAAAAGTCGTTTCTCTTTAAGAGTCAATGGAAGTCTGAAAATTGTCTGATCGTCAAATTGAACACCAAAGGGTAGTTTTTTTCTTGGAAATTAAACTGATAAAAAATATTGTTGTAAGCATTTATTTGTTTCATTTTTGATGCAGCCTGGTATGCTCCTGATAAAAACGCCATGATTGTATGTAAGATGGCATCATGAAACGCGTTTTGAAGGGATTTTATGATTTGTTTTAATTAATTGGCAAAATCAATATTTAAAATTTACAAATAGATTCACTTTGTTGTTAACTTTTCTGTTTCGCCGTTTTAGGACTATACTGAAATTAAGAATGCCATACTCAAGCTAAGTAAAGACACAGGAAAGTCAGAGCTGTACAAAGATCAGAATTTTCCACCTGATAAGGAATCGCTCTACTACACCGCTCGTGCTCCTGCAAGATGGAGCGACGTCGTCTGGAAAAGACCAAATGTAAGTTTAAACTAAACAATTAAACGTATTCTACTGTGAGACGCGTTAGAAGTGCCATCTTTTGGTGGAACTTAAGCAGACTTATGTAGCTTAATTTCCTTTTGCAAAGTTTTAAGTTGCTTTGCTTTTATGACGTCACCGAGAATCTTTAAGTCATAATATTTATTTATTTATCTTAAGTCATAATATTACTTTAACATTAATTCGATGACAAATTATCTTTGAATTGATGTGAAAGCTTTTTTGTGCAGACTTGATTTTTGGAGACAAAATAATCCATCAAGAACTTTTGTCTGGGCAGACATAATAAGCTTTAACTTGTATGGTATAAAAAGCTTTCCCAGTTAAGACATATGATTGATTGGGTAGGTTTGAGTTTGAAAGTGCCTATCCCGATGTTTGAGTTTGAAAGTGCAAATTTTATTTAGTTCAAAGTAAAGGCCGGTAAAATAGAAAAGGACTGTATATGCAGCAAGAGCGTTTCACATTTATGAGTATGTTAAATCAAAAATATTTTCCGGCCAAGTAAATAAAACACAGCGGGGAAAACGTGAAGAACTTTGCATTTATTTGTTTGTTTCTTTATAAATTTTTTCCAAAGCTAAAATTCGCGTTTGTTAAGAGTGTCTTTTCGACCAAAAAAGGGCCCTTTTTTAAACTTTGCGTCTCCCGCCCAAAATTTTTTCCGTGCCTTTAATTGCGGCACCTTTTCGTTTTTTACTTACCTGCCGCTAGTACCGATGAGGGATGCATACTCCATTAAATGGTGGTTCTGTCAAACAATCTTTTGGTATATGTGATAACAATAACGTCATGAATTGGAGTACTAAACTTGAACTCAAAAAATAAAAATTTCTGAACTGCAACAAAACAAATTCATTCTTATTAATCATGAAACTAATTTTTAAGAAAACTAAACCTAATAAATACTCAGGAGTGCCGGAAAGCGATTTTGTTAGAAGGGCAAAATTCAAAAAAAGGCACCGTATTTTTTTAAAAGGCATTATTTAAAAAAAAAATTTGTTCACTGAAAACGATTGTGATGCCATTCCGTATCGCGACCGTTTTCGAAATAAAACTTTAATGATTACGATAAAAAAAAAAATTAACATGACTCTTTCCTAAACTTGAAAAATAATCTATAAAAAACTCAATTTTGCAAAGTTTTTGTGAGTTTGAACAAAAAATTGAATAATAAAAATCTATCGATTTCAAGCACTGACATAAATATTAAAGCGCTTAGACTTACTAAACCATAGTTAAAGTCTTAAAAAATTTAATTTTTTTCCAGGTTAAAAAAGTTCAGCCAGCGGTAACCTACTTAGCAAGTGGCAAAGGCTTGTTTCAGTAATTAAAAAAGCTTGACTTTGACAACCTTTTCTGCACGTCTACTTGAAAACGAGGAAAAATATTTTATGAACCCCTAATCGAGCAAACATTATTAATCACTTAACGTAAATATTTGCTTTTTTTTTCTTCACTTACACACAACTATGTTTTTTACATTAGATGTGAGAGAAAGTAAGTAAAGACTGAAAGAAGGTTTTCACTTTGACAGCTATGCATTTTTAAAAATTTTGACAGTTTCGCTTTATTACTCGGGTAAACCCTAACTTTTATTTATCGAACCCCATTCGACCCCTTAGAATTTCCAATCGACCACTTGGAGGACAACTGGTCTAAACAATATACTTGTTAATCTACATAGCGCACAACCAGCCAAGGCGCATTGGTGAGACGAAATATTTCGGAGAAAGTCAATAAAAAATCTAATATTAATATGTTTTCTTCTATCCTGATAAGTACTGTTAAAATGTTTAAAGTAGGCATGTTCAGGGTTGCGGAGTCGGAGTCGGAGTCGGGAGTCGGAGTCGTGGAGTCGTAGGTTTTTGGGCGGAGTCGGAGTCGGAGCCGGAGTCGTTTTTTTAGTTGTGATGGAGTCGGAGCCGGAGTCGTTTTTTTAGTTTTGCTGGAGTCGGAGTCGGGAGTCGGAGTCGTTTTTGTAAATGTGTAGGAGTCGGAGTCGGGAGTCGGAGTCGTTTTTGTAAATGTGCAGAAATCGTTATTGTTTTTTGCGACTCTGACTCCGCTTTAAGCTAAGTCAAACTTACATGTTTGCTACAGTTGGTCAAATACAGTACATCAAACCCACAAACAAGCATGCGTATACGCACTGAATACTTTTCGAAAGACAATGCGCTTTTGATCCTAAATTTAAAATTAATAAAGAAGGGTTTTCGCTTTAAATTGACGGACTAAAGAGTAGATTTTTTTGAAAAATGTAAACTTATTTTTGATTTAGTGTCAAATCACACTCTAGATTAAAAAATTCCTCTTTAGATTACTTCGGTGACAAAAATGACTTTTGAATAGATGTAAAATCTTTTTTGTCTCGATGGGATTTTTGAAGACTAAATGATCCATTAAGAATCTTTGCTCCGGCAGACACAATAAACTTCAGCTTCTATGGTATTTAAAGTTTTCCCATTTAAAAATATGATTGAAGGAAAAAGCTGAGCCATGAAAAATATAACCTATCCAATAAATTTTTTTAATATATTTATGGAATTAAAAATTTTGACAAAATGTGGACCTAATTCCAAATCAATTACGCTTTTAGGCATTAGCATTTTTTTTAGAATAAAACTTGTAAAAGTTGGCAAAAACTTTAAAAATAACCACGAAATGTTAATGATTGTTTGAAAATGAAAAAAATGTATAAAATATCTTGTTATTGTTTTTCTGTTTTGGGTAAAAACATACTTATTATACCTACAGGACTTTTGTATTTATGCGATAATAGTAGAAAATGGCAACACTTTTCCAATTACATCCGGGACACACGTTGCTTCATTTTTTTCGTGTAGCTTCTCGTTCTAAAGCAAGTTGTCGCGTATATTTGTTAATGCGTTTTTATCATTGAAATATTTCCTCCTAAGCAGTGTTTTTTTTATTGTGCTTATAAACTAGGATTTTTATTAATTATTTTTACAATGATAGCCGCTGTTAAGCAAAATAAATGCAATTTAAGTAGAAATTTCGAGAGGCATTTTTCAATAATTATTAGTTGGTACTAATATTGAAACGCATAGTATATTTTGTGTGGGCCTCTAACACATAGCACAATATTACTGGTGTTAAAAAAATTGTAATTAAATTTTATTCATTTCATCTCTATATTTACCCTCGTGACTCGTAGGAAAGCCACGGAGGTGCTAAATACATAGAGCAAACAATTAGGGTCTCATCAAGAAATCACTGTAAGCGATTTCTGTTTGTAAAACTAACCTGGATGCCCCTGTGGTTATTATCACTTATTGAAAGATCCTTTTTCTCTAGGTTCGTATTTCACCCTGGTTCTAAAAAGGGAGTTTCGGGTTAGTTTTATCAAAAAATTTGCTTACAGTAACTTCTTGAAGAGACCCGGGGATTCTAGGTTAGTTTCACAAACAAAGGTTGCTTTCGATAACTTTTTGAGGAGATCAAATTAGTTTTTGAAACGTAACGTTTTAAAAAATTCATATATTTTTAAGTATTTATAAAAAATTTTTCAACACAATACATTAACCAGGAGTTTGGAAAACTGAGCAGCTTTTAATTATTAACTATTTAAAAAGAATGTGTATAACTGCAGCTAGCCTATGGGTGATGACATCTAGTTTTTCCAATCTTCTAGAAATCACTGTTGTGCTACAAGTTAATATTGTGTAATGGAATTTTAACTAACTTTGTAATTCATTATGTTTAAAAAAGTAGGTTTAATATTATTTACTTATCTAACAGATTAGTCTAAAAAAATTTGCATTATTTTTGTTGTATTGTTAGATGCTTAATAATTTATATCCCAGTGATGGCTCATAAATATAAATCAGCAGTATTTGATTATTTTATTTTAAGTGAAGATGGAAAAAGTTTTATATGTAAGTGTAAGGCTAAAGGTGATATAAAAGAAGAGTGTGGTGAAAAGATAAGCAGTTTTACTGGAGGAAAGCCTTGTTCACCTTCAAGAGCATCTAATCTGAAAAGACATCTGAACAGAAAGCATTCTGATATTTTTATTAAATTTAGCGAGAAAGATAGAGAAACATTGGAAAAAAAGAAAACATTTACAGAACTTGCAGCAGCATCATCACTGCAAGTTAAACAGGTTGAACTTACTTCATTTTTAATCACAAAAAAGATTGAAATAGCAATGACTAAAGATGCTTTTATTTCCTCCATAATAGAAATGGTTGTAAAAAATTCTGTTCCCCTCAGATTTTTTACCTTACCTGCTTTCAAAAAACTTAATGGTGAACTTGCAAAAAAGTTAAATATATCTTTAGATAGAAATAATATAAGATCACTTATTATTCAAGAAGCAAATAATCAAAAAGATTTACTTAAAAATTTAATGAAGAATAAGTTTGTTTTTCTAAAGATGGATGCATGCATACGTATGCGAACAAATTACATTGCAATAAATGTTCAATTTATGAATAACAATATGGAAGTCATTATTTACACACTTGCTGTAAAAGATACAAATGCCAGTCATTCCAGTGAATCCATTAAAAAAATTGTTTCTGATGTCTTGGATGGATATGGCTTAAAGAAAGAGCAGATTCTTGCTATAGTAACTGACAATGCTAGCAATATGATCAGCACAATAAAAAAAATAAATCAAAGTGTTACTGAGTATCAATTAGATGATAGTGATGAGGATACTATCAACGTTAGTACATCTTCAGCAAGTGAGGACTATGATCCTGAACCAGATGAGTCTTACAGAAATCCAGATTTTTCTGATGAATTTTATTTTTCACTGGACACAACTGTAATTGATTCCAGAATACACCATATGCGATGTGCAGTCCATACCCTTCAATTAGCTATTTGTGATGGACTAAAGGGAAGGCATGCATCAAAGTTAATTGGTATAGTTAGGAGCATTGCAATTCGCGCTCGCAATCTAAAAATTGATGCTATTCTTAAAAGGAGAGTAAAGATTGGTGCAATAATTGATCAAAGTACAAGATGGGGAAGCACTTATTTAATGATAGAACGCATTCTTCAAATGGCTAACCCTGATTTGACAATGTCAGATGATCATTGAAAACAAGTGGAAAACCTTAAAGAAATATTATCTTACCCATTTTTAGTAACAAAAAAATTACAATGCTCAAACCTGGTTCATTTCTGAAGGAATGGAAAATGTTAATTTTTCGCCTAACTCAAAATGGAGGACCGCTAGCAGAAGAAATTAGAGACTCTATGGTACGACGAGAATCTATTCTTTTTGATAATGACATTTTATTGGCTGCAATTTATGTAGATCCAATGTACAGAGTTAGTCTTACTAAAAGTCAACAAAGTAAAGCAAAAGCAACACTTTTTAATGTAGCTATTCGAATGACAGGACTAGACAAAGAAATAGAAAACCCAGTTCAGGAACAAGAAGATGAAGGTACAGCGAGTCCTGTTTCCATAACTATGACTCAGTCTTCTGGAAGTTCCGAAGATGAATATGAAAAGTTTTTGGATGAAAAAGAACGAGCAAGAAAACGGCAACGATTCGAAGGAGAAAAACTTGAAAATTTTCCATGTAAAATTAGCAAATTCAGACATGCTTTTTATACTGCATTAACAAAAGTAGAAACTTTTGATCGGTCTTCCAAATTAACAATTGATAAAGCTATACCTCTTTATCCAAAAATTGTTCAGGAAGTTGCAATTGCTGTTACGGCTTTACCACCGTCGCAAGTTAGCGTCGAGCGCTTATTTTCTGCTCTCCGCATCATTAAAACTGATTTAAGGGGGAGACTCAAAGAAGACTTGGTTGATTCCACACTCTTTCTGAGAACTAATTTAAAGTAAACTAAAAAATTGTTTTTAAGTGTAGTTTAGATATTTTCTTTGCATCTTTTTCTCTTTTCTGTTTTTTGTATAAGCAAGGCTCTGAACACAATGTTAGTAGCGTATGCTTGATAAAAATTATTTTGATATGCGTATATACTGTATAATTACAATTAATTTTTTTCTTTAATTATTATTCAGCGGGAAAAAACCCAAATCGTTATTTTATTTATAATTATTGTATTTCGTCACTCGTGCGTAGACTTACAAATTGACAAAACCTAGCGTTCATCGATTTTAGAAATATACGAACGGAACCGCTTCGGTTTCATTTTGATTATTCAAACTGCTTTTTGAGTGGAATAATTCAAAAACAAATGAAGCTAAAAAGACATTTTAATTCTTAAAGGCCCGTTTTCACTACGAGCATGGAAAAAAGCATTCTTTGTTTGTTTCATTGATTTTTTTGCGCTCGCTTCAATTTTAACCGCTCGCTTCAATTGAAGATCAATTAAAGAGACAAAGAATGCTCTTTTCCACGCTCGTCGTGGAAACGGGCCTTAATCCGTAAAAATGAAGTATCGGGTCGCAACAAGATCTAGATTTTATAATTTTAAAAGATTTCAAAAAAATTAGGATTAAATGCTAATTCAAAAATCACTCAATAACTCTTTGTATATGCATTTTGCTGACTATGTGTTTCACCGCACGGCATCAGTATTTTCGTCACTTGTTTCAGTAGTAATTTGTTCAACATGTTTAGGCACAACATTAGCCATAAACCACTATACAAGTTTTCTTTTTATATGCTTTGCCTATTTTTGATTATGAAAAGTAGTCCAACTGCAATTTTAGTAAACCTCTAATATATTTTTTAAATAAATAGTAACCGTATAAACACGTCAATTTGGAAAATCCACATTGCAAAGCTCGTAGCCTACCAGATTCGTAATATTTGTAAATGCTTTGATTTTCGATTAGCTTCGGTAGCTTTCCTAGCCGAAAATACTCGCTTAAATTAATATCTCCATGAAAATTTATCTTAAACTTGGTCTTTTTGTCAAGATATCAAAACTGACTTTTCGCTTCAATCGCTGTTGCTTGTTTAGTTACTATTCTTTATCTCGATTTCTCTGTTATAATAAATACGGGTATAATTAAAAACATGTAACTACCAATGTTTAAGCCAGTTAAGAAAAATGAATAGACTATTTGGTGTGCAGTTGTTCAAATGGTTTAAAGGAAATAGGTCTACTAATACAAAGTGTACTAAAAGTTAGATTTGGGTGCGGTTGCAGACCAAGAAAGTTCGATAAAAAAAAGATTAAGCAAAGACAAAAAACAAATAAAAATGATGTATCAAATTCGAACATTTGACCTGCCGCATACAATAGCGTAAAAATAATATTTAACATTAAATGATTCAATGTAAGATAGAAACCCTGGGGAGCAGTGGCGCTCACTCATAGGAGCTGTAAAGCTGCAGCACCCACAAATATTGTGTAGCAGCTTTAAATATTATCAGCAACCCTTAAACAATATTTTTTAATTTTCAGTTGTCAACTTAGATGTTTTAAATTCATCCCAAAACTTTCACGTAAAATGACGCAATCTATTAATATTAAAGCTGTATCTAGTAGTTTGAGCTGCAATGGACGCAGTTCACTCAATTTGATCATAGGCGTGACTAGTTCAGCTCTTCGTTCTAGGCATAAAACTTTTTATTTAAAATTTTTGATTAGCAGTACGCGGTAATATCTTTCAACTTAAACAATTTGTGTTTTGCAGATGGTTAATTCCGGGATGACGTAAGCGGGGGAGAGGGGAGGGGGAATTTGATTTTAAAATTTGCAAGACAGAAGCATTGTATCAGATTTGACTTTAAAATTAGTGTATGTAATCTTGACCAAAATCTAATCTAATAGACTTAATAAAATATCGAATTAGACAAGAAGTCACCAAATTTTTTTCAAAAGAAACCACCTAGCCTATAACTGCAGCAGGGAGGACAAAATTTAGAAAAAGTATTTTTTTGTTTTAAAAGCACCAAAGTCTCAACAAACAGAAACTTTAACAAATGGGAAAAAAGTTTTGACAGAAAATTTCGTTGTGAAGGTCGTAAAAATGCAAAAGGTCTTTATCTATTTTTCTCTATATTTATCCTCTGGACTCGCTGGAAAGCGACGGAGGCACTAATACATAAGGAAAGCAATTACCCCGACCTGTTTCCAGAGTTTCAAATATATTCCTGTCAGGTTTAAATTTTTATTTTGATTTTTTAGCTTTATAAGAGATATAACTGAAATTTAGAGCTGCTTGCCAAGACCGCCAAGCAAGAGAAAGTGCAGTAAAGTCTCTTCCTCAAGGACAGAAAAGAATGGAGAGAGTAGGTTTTGAACCGACACCATGTTGAACACAAGTACAGCCCTTCAACCAATCACGTCTTTATTTGCAACAGGGATACTCCAACCAGTTTGAGTATGCTAAATCAAAATATTTGCGGGCCAAGTATATGAAATATCGTTGCCGAAAAGACAAGACCTTTGTATTTATTTATTTTTTGGTCTTCATTAAGTTTTTTAGTAAAACTTTTTTCTACAAAGCTAAAGTTTGCGTGTGTTAGAGTATCTTTTTGACGAAAAACATGCCCTTTTTTAAAGTTTGCCCCTCCTCCCCAATTTTTTTCCTGTGTCCCTGATTGCAGTTTCTCGTCGTTTTTTACTTGCCAGTCTTCACTGCTGGGCAGGGATCTGTACTGCATTGAATGGTGGTTTTGTTAAACAATTTTTTGGTATGTGTGACAAAAGTAGCGCCATGGACTAAAGCGGTAAACGTCAAATCAAAAAATATAAACTTCTGAACAATAAACAAAAAAATGCAATCCTGTAAATTATTTAACAAATTTTTAAAATAACTATAGACCTATTAAATGTTTTGGACCTCTTGCAACAGATATATTAACTGGGAATGAGAATTAATACAAAAATTACATCACCCTTTCCTAAACTCAAAAAGTTAGAAATGAAAAACTTGAATTAGCAAAATTTTTATGAGCTTGAACCAAAAATTTTTCTCTAAAAGCTATCTAATTTTTAGCACTGAAATAAATATTAAGGCGCTTAGGCCTACTAAGCCACAGTGAAAGTTTTTAAAAATTCAACTTTTTTCCAGGTTACAAAAAGTTTCAGCGAGCCTAGCAGGCTACTTGGCAAATGGCGATGGCGTGCTTCAGTAAATTACAAACTTGGAAGTTTTAATAAACACACACTAACAAAGTAAATACAAACTAAAAATTTGGCTTACAAACTTTTCTGCGCGTCGACTGCAAAATAAGTAAAAAGTATTGCATCGAGCACACCCTCGTAAACATTTTATGCGAATAACTGTTTTTTATTCTCACTTACACGCAGCAATCTATGTCTTTAAATTACTGTAAATATGAGAGGAAGCAATTAAATACTAAAAAAAAGATCTTCATTTTGACAGCTATATGTTTAACATTTTCGGCAGTGTTGCTTTATTGCTCGAGTAAACTCTAAGTTAATTTGTCAACCTCCTTTCGACCCTTAAATATTCCAATCGACCACTTGGAGAACCACTGGTCTAAACAATAAAGTTGCTTATCTACATAGCGCCACAATTACACATCATACAATGGAGAGACGAAGTACGCACTTGGTAAATAGCAATTAAAAATCTAATATTTGCTTCTTTCTAGGAAAATTACTGTTTCAATTTTCAAATTAACCATGTCATTTATAGTCACATAGGTATGAAAATTTATTTTATTTTGTTACTTGGGCTGTTATAGGCCTGTAGACCTATAATGAGAGAAAAATAGCATTCTTGTTCTTGCAAAAATAGTAACGCAACAGGCAAACCTAATCAAATAATTATAATATATGGTGCTAACAGGTATCCAATTGAAATCACCGAAAATAAACAATCTTTATTATCATGAAATGAGAATTTAGCACTCGATTGTTAAAATAGCAATTTTAAAAATGCTTGGGACGCTTTTCTTGGCTTCTTTCAGGTAGCGGGCCAGCATATACATGAGGCAATAAATTAAATAGAACAGTTTCAGTTTCAATTATTATTTTACAATTTCTGTATTTAATTTTGTTCTCATAAATACTGTTTGTCGGGTTTTAAATCATTTAAATTTTTTGATTTTATTTTTTGACTTAATTCAAAATGTCCTGTTCAAAAGGTTTTATCAAGCACTTTGAAAAACTGTTATCAAACCTTAACATTATACAGCTCAGGCTACAGATTTAAAAAAAGGTCGCCTTTTCCTTTTTTCTTCATTATTTGAAAAGTGTGACTTACTCAAGGTTGTGAAGTAGGAGTCGGAGTCGGAGTCAGAGTCGTTTTTCGGGCTTGCTGGAGTCGGAGTCGAGAGTCGGAGTTGTTTTTTTAGATGTGCTGGAGTCGGAGTCGGGAGTCGGAGTCGTTTTTTTAGATGTGGTGGAGTCGGAGTCGGGAGTCGTAAAATCTTAAAGAGGTGGAGTCGGAGTCGGAGTTGGAGTCGGAAAAATTTGAAGAGGTGGAGTCGGAGTCGGAGTCGGAGAAAATTCGTACGACTCCGCAACCCTGGGCATGTTATTTATACGTATATAAGTTTAAAAATATATTTGAAGAATTATGAAATTAATTTTTAAACAAGCTGCATAAAGATGAGAAACACCAGACTCGAGTTTCGCTCTTGTTAGAGCTCGTCAGTGATGCTTATCTCACCGCGAATCAAAGATGGGACCTGTAGTCTTCCACGCAGATTACTATACCACTAGACTACAGATTCCGGACGACAGATGGACTCAAAGCAGCTGTTATAACTTATTCCCGATTTACTGAACAAGGAATACATAGAATCCACTATGTTGTAATTCCAAGGCCGTACCTCATGACCGGGACTTACCCGACAAGCGTTAAGCATCGCGCTTAACGTTTGTCTGGTGGTAGTCTGTAGTCTAGTGGTATAGTAACCTGAGCTTAACGCTAGTCTAGTGGTATGGTAACCTGCGTGGAAGACTACAGGTCCGAGGTTCGATTCGCGGTGAGATAAGCATCACTGACGAGCTCTAATAAGAGCGAAACTCGAGTCTGGTGTTTCTCATCTTTATGCAGCTTATTTAAAAATATATTTTATTTTGTCACTTGGGCTATTATAGGCCTCTACAATGAGAGAAAATAGCATTCTTGTTTTTCCTATATTCTATTTTCATCTATTCTTGTTTTTGCAAAATAGCAACGGCAACAGGCAAACGTAATCAAATAAGTATATGAATCTGCTTACAGGCATCCAATGGAAATCTTTAAAAATCTCCCAGCAGTATATGACTGTGCATGCAAGATTGAGATTATTGCAGTTAAGATCGGCAAAATAAAAACAATTTTTATTATGATGAAATTAGAACTTAGCACTCGATTATTAAAACTATGGCAATTTTGAAAATGCTGAAGACTGTGTCGCTTTTCTTGGTTTGTTCTTCGTTGCTAACAGGCATATTTATACTATTAAATCAGTGGTTCTCAACCGGGGTGCCGCGGCACCCTAGGGTCCATTTGCGATTCGCTGGGGTGCCGAGAGCTATTGCACATTATTTATTTGTCTAGGAAAAAGGTTGAATGCTGTGATGTTATTTTAAGGTATAAACTTCAATTCATTTTGATAGAAAAGTAACCTTTAAGTTCATGCTTAGGTGAAAATTTGAGATGGCTTCGAATAATTGCTTTACATTGACGATGACGCCATACCAACTTTTCAACTCAGTCAGTTAAGGCGCGTTTACAGCCGTTTACAGTACTTTTGTGCTTGAGCGTAGTTTAGTTTAGTTAAGTTAAGTTAAGTTATGTAAAAGAACCGTCTACAGTACAAATTTTTGCAAGCGCAGTTGAGTGAACTTTGGTGAAATCAAAGGATTGTCCATGGCTTGGTCGCAGATTGCTCTATGTATAAATAAATGTTATTTTGGTTATTACAATAACGCTTCACAAACAATTATGATTTTATAAGTTTTAAATACAGAGTTTTGCATGAAATAAAAACGTGTCGTAAAAATTTAATTGAAACTTGAATAATTAAGGCTACTAAAAAAGTAATAAAATGCTATCATTGTGGAATGTAGTAAGATGTTACTTCAATATCGTGTAGGCCTACATGATTATATTAAGAGATTAAGAATAATTTTTTCCCTGCTCTGCCGTGGAAAAATGCATGCAGCTTAAAAAGACTGATAGCTTGGTTGTAGGCCATCCCTAATTCAATTTCTCAACCTCTCCCTGATGGAAATATTTATTTAACTTTTATTTACTTGATAAAATTTGATAGAAGGCCTATTTATTTTATAATTTTTCTGTTGGCCTACATACTTTCTGCATTCCAATATTTAATATTTTTTGATAAATTATGTGACATCTG
This sequence comes from Diplosoma virens, assembly GCA_963680785.1. Taxonomy (NCBI): domain Eukaryota; kingdom Metazoa; phylum Chordata; class Ascidiacea; order Aplousobranchia; family Didemnidae; genus Diplosoma; species Diplosoma virens. The sequence continues at coordinate 26,798,814 of OY796887.1, forward strand.
TTCTTTGCTCCAGTTTTTGAGATTTAGTAAAGCGGCATCAGATAAAAATTTATTTTTGGAATTCTATTTTATTTTTACGTATTTTTTTTTTTTTTGACAATTTAGTTGGTTGATCAAGCAAATTTAATTGGTTACCGTAATGAAATAACCTGGATGTATTTATGGTGAAATGCGATCGACACAGTCCCGGTGCGTAACCCACCTGTTTTACTCTGTTGTCTTTCGGAAAGACACATTACGCTACTTTCCGCTGCTTGGCGGTCTTGGCAAGCATCTCTATATTTCCATCATATATCTAATTAAAGCATGAACTAAATAAAAATTTTTAACCAAACACCAACATCTTAGCACCTCCAAAAAATAGGTCGGGGTAATCGCTTTACAATACCCCAAGTTTAACACCTCTAACGTTGTCCAGCCAGTCAGGATGATGAAAAAAAGATGATGACATTAAGCGTCCAACTTTTACGCGACCATGAAGGTCAGTGATTGCTTATTACATTTAAGGCGAAACTGATTGAGAATTTAGGCCTACCATTACACGATTAACATACTGTTCGTAGGGTAGAGAAAAAAATTAGAAGCATCTTAAAACAAATTTTTTAATACCTGCATTGAATAAAATTACTCTTACAAAAAACATTACAGGCTTTCTTCTTCAGTGACTGCCAAAGATTTCAAACGCAAAAATAAGCAATAAATTTAATTTTTACTAGTTAATCAATAAGTAAACATCTAAAACTAAACTACTAAGAAATTTGCAGTAAAAGCAAACGAAAACCTAGCTAATCATAAAAAATTAAATTACATTGTATATAAATGGCGATGAAGGTGTTATGCTTGATAACTTGTCAATAATCCAATTTTATGGCTTTCTTAGTCATTTCTTAACAGTTTATTTCTTTTTGAAGTTTTCTAGTCATTATTTAATAGTTAGTCTCTTTCGAAGTTTTCCAGAAGCTCCCCGTATTATCATTTTTAGTCTAATAGGTTCCATTTTCAAGAATCTTTTCAAATAACATCAAAATATTTTAGGACAAACTTGTTGATATTTCGATGTAGGCTACATAGGCGACGTCATTCAGTTACTTCGCTGGCGTCCGAAATTCTTCTAATTAATTCTGGCTTTTGATTTTGATAGTTAGAATTCCAAATTTCCAAAAGAGTTGCAAAGGAGTTCTCTTAGTGCTTTAATATTCTTGTCAATTTCTTTGGCATTTTATTACTTTTGGTTTTATATTATTCGGATTTTCTATTTAATTTTAGCTCTTGACTTTGATGTTAGGATTGCAATTTACAAAAGACTTCTCTCGGTGCTTTAAAAATCAATTGTCACTTCAGTCATTTTGCCTTTCAGTTTTTTTTTTTTTTTTTAACATTTGCAAAAATCAAACCGTCACTGACGAGACTTCAATAGTCGAAACAGCTGTCTGGCGGAGGATTTTGCTACCCAATAGTATCTTCTGTTCTTAATTACGCTATATGCACTAAGCCTAGCTATACTTTAAAAAAAAAAAAAAATTTTTTTTCTATTGTTTTATGACAAAATTACCTTTTCTTTTTTACAAATTGAGGCCCCCAAACTATGCTTTCAATCTTCTAATATTTGTGTCTAGATAAAAAAATTTTTTTTTTCCTCAAATTAGCTAGCTTGATTATTGTTTGCACTTTACCAAGTCAATTTTCACCAGTAATTGTCCTGGCTGTTGAAAATTAGCGCAATGCGGTCGTAAACAGCGAAGTACCAATGTGATATTGGTCGAAATCGAATGAGTCTTTGTACTTTTGCACAGTAATGTGTCATTTGCCTCGATGGTAAGAGGTCAAATTACCCCTGTGCAGGGCCGGCCTTAGAAGTTGCGGGGCCCAATTAGTTGGATGCTTGCGGGGCCCCTCTATACTATTTATTATTGTGCATAAAGAAGAAAAGAATTGCAAGTGCAAAGTGGCCATTCTCAACCTTTCTAATATTTTTTTATATATTCTTCAGAAATTTTCTATATCCTAAAAATTTCTCAGGGCGGAAAATTTTATAAAAATTGAAAAACGAAAAAGACTCTATACAACCTTTTATTAAATAGTTGTCTTTTTAACCAATTTTATTTTTATATATTTTCTATTCTGGAAAAAACGGAGCAATTTTTTTGAATCCAACTGTACATTAAAATGTCTGACATTGCTCCACATTCATGAAAAATCTAAAGCCTATTTTGTCTTACGCGGGTGTGAAAGGTCTCCAAACTTGAGCAAAAGTTTAGCCCTTTAGTCATGATTTTAGATTTTCCTGTTTCCATGGATAATGGTTTGAGATTCATTGCATTTTCAACATAAAAGAAATTGGTAATAGTTTTCTTGGAGCTAATGGGCAAGTTTAGAAATACAAAATAGAGAAATAGAGATATTTTGCAAAACACCAAGTTGCAATTCTTTTCTTTGTGTGTCATAGTAGGGTTCTTTAGATGGTAACTATTAATGAAATCATTAAGTCAAAATTTATGCTACAGCATGAATGAAAGATAGCTCAAAACATAACTTTACACGTGGTATGTTTATCCCTGTGCAACAATAGAAAAACTAAATGGTATCGAAATGAATTATTTTATAATCACTTACCACCAACTCATAGTGGCAGAGCTACACAAAGACATTTAGAAGCAGACTTTTCTTGCTTTCTTCTCAGCAAAGTTTTTAAGAATTTTGTCAAAGTTGATGTCTCTACTGACCGGAGATTCTATAGACAGACCCAAAAGCACGGTGTATATACGACGTAATAAATACGTTGCTGGCGAGGACGTACCACGTTTTGCTTTGATGTTTGGCGGGAAAGATACGTCATTAATTAATCTGGTTACTACTGGTTTGACTGCTGGGCGCTGACTGGCTGAGTGCACACATGTGATTGCATCAGCAATACCGCCAGAGGATCGAGATGACCGAGATTGTCGCCTTTTGAAAAAAAAATGCGGGGCCCCTCTCAGCGCGGGGCCCGATTTGGAGCAATCGGTCAAATCGGCCTAAGGCCGGCCCTGCCCCTGTGTGTGCATTTTCTCGATCAATTGAATATATTGCAGGCGAAAAGTGATTTTGGTTATATTCATTAAAGCAGTGGCAGAGTTAGGAGTGATTCCCTATACTCATCTTTTTATAGTTAATTAAATTACAAAAGTTAATAAATAAAGGCACAGCGTTCATACTACTTGCTAAAAACAACAATGGGGTATGTAGGAGGGGCATTGTGCCATGCCCCCCGCCTTGGAGAAAACCAGAGACAGATTCAAAGTGAAGACCTTTTTTACCAGCTAAGCATATTATATTGTATTGTACTGCTCCCAACCCTTTTCGAAAATCCTCGGTACGCCACTGTTTACAAATAGTCTAAAAAAGCTTCAAACTTTTACAATTAAACTTGTAATTGATCAATACAAGAAATTGCAATATTTCTTTTCCTTTTTCTTCAAATTATCAATATGATTATTACAGTGCTATTGAATTAATAATAAAACGTGAAATAGCGCCCTTTAATCACTCAGAGGCAAAAACAAGTTGCCACCTAAGTTCAATGTACTAATTCAGCTCAATTCATGACCTCCTAAAGATACGGCCTGATTTGTCACATTTTGCAGACGGTTGGTAACAGTCTGACTTTAAGTGCGTTTCTCCTTACCGCTGCTATTCAAATTTTGTAGTTTAGGTACAACTTTATGCAATTGAAGCCAAGTTGACTCTAGAAATAAGTTAAAAACTTCGAAAATTTAATCAATATAATATTTAATATGTGTCATTAATGAATATAGGTTTTCCAACTGCGCCCAGGAGGCAACCTTTTGCAGTCACTAGGTTTTTTGTTAATGCAGGACCTTCGCCAATAGCCATATTCTACCTGCATGGCACAATTTTGACACTGTGCAGCAATCTAAAAAATAATTAAATAATTATAGATGAATAATAACAAATAATGAAAAATTATGCATAGCTTTTACAATGTTTGATAAATCATATACAGTAGAACATATTTAGTATACATAAATTTTGGACAATAAAAAAATTGGTAATTTTAAAAAAGTTTAATAAATTTTAAATAGTCTTCTTTATATGGAGTAGATGTTTTTTTTGTAACTGTGAAAAGGTCAATCACAAGAGCATCTTTAGATAGTAAAACATATTTATAAACATTTTATAACAATCACTGTAAGTAATTCAATAGCTTGCTAATTTCAGCAATAAGTATGTTTTACTACATATTTTATATAATAAAATATACTTATGAACACTTTATTATAAACAATCATACAATATTATTTTATGATAAAATAATATATTATTTTATGATAAAAACAAACACTTACTTTAAGAATTGATCACTCATCTTAAGCTAGTGCTTTTCTCTTTGTCTTCTTTTAAATCCAAAAATGCCATCATTAACAATAGAATCATTAACAATTTTCTGTTTGTTATTGTAAAAAAATGTTAACTAATATATTGAATAAAATTTCCAATCCTTTACTAAAGTGATCATCACATAAAATTTGAATATTGTCCAAATAATATTTGAGCATGCACAGCGCAGCCTGACGAGTACAAAGATAATATTGGCTGTGAATAGAACTGTCATGCAAATTCAACAAAGCAAAACTTTGGTACACCAATTCTGTTAGAAATACAGAAGGAACAGACTACTTACCACAAGTATGGGCAATCAGTTTTTAACGTACTAAAAGCATTAACGTTGCATGAGTGATTGTCTGATATAACAGCTTGAACACTAAAATCATCAAGAGATAACTGCTGAATGCAGTCAGCTATCTCTTCAGCCAGCCAATAACTTTTAATAGTAACTTCTGGACAACTTTTTACAACAATAGGAATAGACTCTTTAATACCTTGTATCATAAAAATCACAATGCCTTTATAAAAATTTTTTTGTTGATCAGATCCAATACATTCCCCACTTACATACATGAACATCCAATACATGAACACCTTTCTGTAAATACATTTCATCAACCATTACAATTATGTCTTTTGAAATTTGATTAGAATCGAAAAAATTTTACAGCTTTTAAACTGTCAATAGTACCTTTCCTTAGTTTGCGCAATAAAGATATTGATGGCAAGGGTAAAGTTTTAAGTAACAAAGAATAAGCTTGTTCAGAAGTATAATGAAGCAACAAAGTAAAGCAAATCATATCAGAAGAATATGGAGGGCGACCTTTTAAAGAATGGTGTTGCAGCTTGCTCATTTCAGCAATAATCTTGTTTACACTGAAACTAATGAGGCATGAAGGGAAGTTTTGCAACATACTGTATTAGGGTGGAGTGAAAAAAAATTTGAAAAAAGTGTAGTTCTTAAATCCTGCCAAATAGGCTAAAACTTCAAAAAAATTGGTTTTGTCGAGTTGCTACCTTTGGGGGGCTAGCAACCCCCCAAAATGTGTTTTTGGGGGGTAAAATTGACAAAAAATGTCGTAACTCGGTAACCGCTTATCATAGAGGCATGATTTATGACTCAATATTTGCAGAATTATCATGTTTCTATGTGTGGTAAGAGAAAGTTTTTGTCTATTTCCACAAGAAAAAAAGTTATAATCGATAAACCGTTTTTTATGCTCAATACTCGAAAATTGCGCTGTATGGAAATAACTTTGATCTAACATTTGAAATGATATATGTCTAACTGATAAGGGCTAATTATGACAATTACAATATAAGGACTAATTACGACAATCACAATATTAACAAGATGATTTGGGATAACTTTGGTCACCAGACAAAGTACCGTACCTAAATAGGCCTACTCATAAGGTACAGAACGTGCTAGCTTTACTGCCCGTAAAATGTTTAGTATTTCAGTAATTTAAAGAAAATCTGTTACATCTCATTACTTTACTTACTTTCGAACTGTTGATGTTGATATTGGGTTCAAGTTAGTTGACTATTTAACTTAATTTCAAACCAACTTGGAAAGTAAACTGAAGACAAAACTTCGTCAGAGTTTCCAAGTTTGAGGAAGGTTCATCCACCGAAACATAATATCTGAGGATTCGACAGCCCAGAGTTAGCCAGCGTGAATGCACAATGGGACCTACTTTTAAATATTGCAAGTTGCTGTCAACAACTCCCATGATTATTGCTGAACATATCTTGTAAGCATAGTGTTGATCAGTACTCAGATCATTAACAACTGATTCTGGCAACTGTACAAACTGAGGGTTTGAAATTGACTTAAAATTAGCAGCAACCGGCCAACTTGAAACATCTCCAGTTAAACACTTCCCAATTGGTCCTGCAAATGTGTCAGGACTATTGGTGGTTCCATCAAGCATAGTAAAGACATGGCGCAAGGGTAGTTCATTGGTATGTAATACGCAAATTACCCATTGTAGTGGCTTGTTCAATAGTTCTTCCAACTTACGAATGCAACCATTGAACTTGCCTGTCATTGCTGCAGTTCCATCAGTGCCAACTACTGTAAGCTTGTCATGTAATTTGGTGTTGGCAATGGTGTTGAAGATCTTTTGTGCTATGGTTCTTCCTTTGCCATTCTCTGTGGAAAAATGAGAAAGATAGTATTCACCAGGCTGCCCAACCATTGTATAGTGATCTTCAAGTTGCACAGACCTGTAAAACTTGTCATTTGGCCCTTGCATGGTGACCTGTGTTGCATCTTTGCACCCATCAAAGTATTGTATCATTTGCAGCATTGAAGGTTCAAAAGTTTTTCAAATGAAGAATGCGTTCTATTACATGTTGCTTGGTAGGCAATACTCCTGGTGGAAAACTATCACAGGTAGAGAAAGTGTGTCCACTATGTAAAATCTTCTTTACAGAAGTTGAACTCCGTCTTTTCATGTTTTACTACTTCGCAGTTTGGCCGAAGCTTTGATTTACACAATTACTTAACAATATACCTGCAAAAAATAATAATAACTTTTCAGATAACTATTAGTTAAGTACAAACAAACAAACTTATTAAACAGTTTTTCTATCATAACTTTTTTTCTAGTGGAAATAGACAAAAACTTTCTCTTAGCACATATAGAAACATGATGATTCTGCAAATTTTGAGCCATAAATCATGCCTCTACGATAAGCGGTTACTGAGTTACGACATTTTAAGGAAATTTTACCCCTCAAAACACATTTTGGGGGGTTGCTAGCCCCCCAAAGGTAGCAACTCGCCAAAACCAATTTTTTTCGTAGATTTTACCTGTTTGGCAGGTTTTTAGAACTACACTTTTTTCAATTTCAAAAAAAAAATTATTTTCACTCCACCCTAATACTGTATCTAGTAAACTTTGCATTTCTTTCATTAACAAACGATGGTGGAAGAGACACCACTTTACCATAAAGTTGAAGCTGCACATTTAAGTTTTTATAAATCTTAATTGCCTCCTTTACAGATGGAAAACCACTTTTATCACAAAAACAATATTGTAATAAATAAGAAAATTATTTGTTTTGTGGCATTAATAACCAGCTGGGGCTGTTTTTTAAGCATAAATCATCAAAAGATTGAATACATATTTATTTTAAAACTGCTTTAATTCATATTTTGAAACACTCTTGGCTCGAGTAATTTCTTTGATAAAGCAGTAATTGAAAGTCTTTTTAAAGCTTTATTACTATGAACTGTGGGCACTGGCTGCAACTCCCATTTTAATTTTTTTCTTTGACCATACATTCCTTTTTTAAACACACTTTTATAAACTTTCTTTGACCATACATTAGTTCATTTTTAAAGTGCTTAACACACACAACTGAGCTTTTTGAAGGTTTCCAGTTTGGTCAATTAACATACTTTATCCATTTTCTAACAATTCTGATCTGCTAAATGAAGAAGAAAATGTAGACACTTTTTCATTCTGACTATCATAATGAGACTTACAGCCAAAAACTATACATTTATGTACCATTGCACAATTTAATTCTTAACTGCTTATAGCTACACATTAAATTGAGCTGAAAATTAATCCAACAAATGAGCCAAATCTTAAAAACTATAACTGTATAATTAATTTTAATTAGAATCTTATCGCAATATATAAAAAAAAACTTTGTTACACTAACAAACCTTTGCAAAAGATTCAGTCAAACATTTACACCTAATCAGAGTATTTAAACAATATTACAAAATTTGTAAACATTGTAAAAACTTTAATTAGTAATTCATTCATTCATTCAATTTTATAATATATTTAACATAGCTCACTACAGCTCTTAGTAAATGTACATTTTATTCATTACTGTCTAGTTAGAAACTCTACACAACCTTCCCTTTCAAGACAAAAACTTAAAATGGCTTTTCAACAAAACCTGCTTTGTCTAGCGGTAAGGAGAAACGCACTTAAAGTCAGACTGTTAGCAACCGTCTGCAAAATGTGACAAATCAGGCCGTATCTTTGAGAGGTCATGCTCAATTTAATAAAATAAATGATAGAACAACAAGCATAAACTGATAAAAAACATTGCTAAATAAATGAAAGGAAGCATGAAATATTCAAGAAATGACGGTATGTAAAATTTGAAAAGATTAGACAGAGTCGTTACTGGTAATAAAAAAAAACACAAAGAGCCAAAAAATACTGCAAAAAATTTTCATCATGAAGTGTTTTGGGTAAGTCGTTTGGAGTTTTAACAGCAAGGCATTTGACATGGATTCAAATGCTTTAGTGCACCAGTGTCGTAAAAATTAATCGTCTTGATCGTTCATCTTGCTTGCACGGAGCACGAGATTTGACGGCTTCGGATGACGAAACTCGATGCTGGCGTAACAAAAAAAGCCGTATCTGATCCAGGCAGCAAAGCAGCCTGAGGTAATAAAAGGATAACTAGGGATGTACCGATACTTCAGTATCGGTATCGGTATCGGTGGTATCGGCCTATTTTTGTGGTATCGGCTAGTAGTATCGGTATCGGTAAATATAGCCGATACCTGCCGATACTTTTTAAGCACAAAATAAATATAAAATTTTTTTTTCGTATAAATATAAAAAATTTTTGTTCCCCCCTGGAACTGGATTGGATTTCTAACATAATTAATGATTTCTTTTACAGATTTGTAATAATATTGTAATGAATAACACAGGTCTACAAAATTTGATGAGTATCAAAAACAAGAATAAAAACTATGCGTTCTAGCTAATTTGAGAATGCTGATTTCAAATCTGCCATCGATTTTGCCATAGCAGGTCAAATTTTTCTGAAAATACAATTTTAAATTTTAGTGCTGCACATTGAAAAGCATTAATTAATATGAAGCTGTGAATACAAAAGCACATACTTAGCACAAAGGAGAAAATAAATGGATTGAATACAATTTTATTGCAAAAGTTTCCTTCTTTTAGATTGATGAGAAATGTCTTAGAAGTAATTCTCAACGCAAGAATCTGAACATTCACGTATCAAACCCCAACAATACTCTGCTCTCATACTGACATTCCATTTTCCCTGATACTTTTTTTCCATCACTTTTATATCTTGGTGAAATCTTTCACCCTATTCCTCACTGAATGCCCCTAAGTTTTTTGAAAAATACTTCAGATGGCTATGCAGGAAATGTACTTTAACACCTCATGTTACAGCGTAAGTTATGAAAAGCCTATAATAAGCTTTCAACAAGTTTGCTGAAATTTGGGAATTTTATATTCCCTGGAAGTTTTTCACTACATTAGAGAATGCTTTCCATGCATTTAACTCTTCATGGTAGAAAGAAACGCCTGGAAACGCATCATGGAAATGCCAAACAGAGCAAAACACAGGATGATGCAGCACATAGGTAGGTAAAATGTTGCGTTCTAATAAAGAATGTTGTTGTGGACAATTTACAAAACTTATCAGCCAACAGATTTGTGCATGCAGCTTTTAAAAACTGCAAAGAGTTGGTGTATGCTATACAACATTTTAAAGCTCTTTGGGGGAAAGTTAGTGTAAGATTACTTAAAAATTAAGGCTGATACAAAAAAACAAACATCAGATTTGAAATTAGTGTCCCAAAGTTAGCCAAAAGCACATCTTTTCTACTTTGTTTTCAAAATTGTGTAGACTAGTGTAATGATAGATATATACCTGGAAAAAATTCAAAATGCAATAACAAGCTAGATTTAGTAAATACATTCTTTGGTGTTACTTACAAAAACTTTTACTGATGGTGCTCGATAGATAAAAAAGTATCGGTGGTATCGGTAGTATCGGTATCGGCTCTAAATGGTGGTATCGGTAGTAGTATCGGTATCGGCTTAAAATGTGGTATCGGTACATCCCTAAGGATAACTGTTTGTTTCTGATCAAAAGTGGATGCCCTTCCAAACGACGACGATGACAACATCTTGGTTGTCATTTTTGAAGCCTGTTTAAACAATAAAAAATGAAAGGGCAGAAAAGTAAATAAACTTGTATTTCAATTTTTTCAGCAAAAATAAATGAACTCATGGCATGACACTCATAAAATCTGCTATCAAGAAGTAGCTTCTGAAGTAAATTAAAATGCGTGATTTGCTAATATTAGAGAAATTTACAATATGTATCTGTCTTAAAAAAACTGCAGTGAAAAGTGGTCTGCTACTAAAAATTCTGCAAAGATCAGATCAAGTTAAGTAAACAATTAGATTTTTTGCTTCTTAAAAAAATATTATGAATGACGTAATTTCGCTAAAATGTTAAGATAGTGTTTCAATTTACACGATTACAAGAAACGGCATAATATTTTCTCTTTTAAGATAGGAATTAAGGAAATAAATTAAACATTTTTAATAATTCTTTGTTAGCTTTTCAGATTATCACTTTTAAGGTATAGCAGCATGTTGAAATGACCTCTTTGTACATGACTGTAGCTGGTCAATATAATTTATTTTTTATCTCTATATTTATCCTCCTGATTCACAGGAAAGCGATGGAGTCGCTAATACATAGGGTAGGCAATTATCCCAACCTGATTCTGCAGATGCCAAGATATTGCTACCTGCTTGTAATTTAATATGATTAAATTATGACTAGAAGTTAGATTGAGATATGACTATAAGTTAGAACTGCTTGCCAAGACCACCAAGCAGGGGAATGTCTTGTAAAGTGCCTTTCCCAAGGACACAACAGGAAGGCGCGAGTAGGTTTTGAACTGAGACCGTGTTAATCATGAGCCCAGCGCTTTAACCACTCGACCATGCTGCCGACAATGATGGTGGGCAATGATTATATGATGGGCACACCACAATATACAGTTGACATATAATAACAAACACAACAACAAAACGATTTCAATAGTCACTGATCGTAAAGATTAGAAATGATTATTGTGTAACAAAAAATGTCAATATCAGCAGTAAATACAAACCATCTTAAATCTACAGTATTTTAAAACAAAATAACTGAATATTTAAGCAACTAGCATTAATAGAGTTTATAATTACTTTACCAAAAATAACCAATAGTATGAAAAAAATCTGCAAAACCTAAGATTATGTTACCTAATAAACATACTTTTGCTCCAACTATTTTAGGGAAAAATGTCCTCCACTATTCTATACTTGTCTTCTACAAATTTTCATTCTTTACATGTTTTCTCTAAAAAATAACAGTTAAAAATATAATTGACTAAAAACAATTTTCAATACTTCAAACAATAACAACATCAAAATAGTAAAAAACTGTACCAAAATTAAAATGAAGTCACTGTTTATTGTTTTGTTTTTTTAGTGGATATTTTTAAAATAAAAATTTATTTTAGTAATATTTCTTTTCGTCATAAAAGCAATTAAATTTTTGTTATTTGATTAACAGAATCACTCAAAGTGCTAAGACTCAAAAATTTGGGCAGAAAGATGCAAGTTTAATGCACAGTCACCACAGTCATTTCAATGTGCCCCAGGAAAGTTATTTTACAAAAATATGTAAATAAATTAATTTTGCTTCCTTCTCTTAAAAAAAGCAATAACCAGATCAATGTTAAAACCAAAAAAGGAAATTAAAAAGTATACAATAAAAGATCTGACAACTTACAACAGCTTTAGTTAAAAACTATTTCATTTTAAAGATCAAAATTTAGCTTATCAACTAGTAAAAGTTATACTTTATACATGAAACTTATATCAAAAGCAATAATATTTTAGCTACTTCTAAACCACCACATTATCTTTTAATTTTTAAAAAAAAGTTGAAATATTTAAGGGCATTTATTGATCATACTTATTATCATATCTATTTTTCTCCTGACTCACAGGAAAGCATCGAAGATGTTATATCAGGGGTGGGCAATAATTTTCAACCTTAGACCACATTGAAACTTTTGGAATGATTTGTGGCCAAACATAAACTGAAAATGGCAAATCTTAATAATTATGGGTTATTATGAAATGTCATTTATCTCTAAAATGTAGTGATCTTTAAAAAAATGTCTTCATGTTAAATCTTAAGAGTTATCTGAAATTTGCTTGGAGACAAAAAATTCTAATTATTTGCTTGAGGATTTTACAAGCTGCACAGAAATTTGTTGGAAGCAGCAGTTTGCCCACCTTTGTGTTAAAGGGCAACTGTTAGCAGTTATCCAGACATGTCTTCCTAGATCCCAAGATACTGCTGTTTAATTGAAATTTTTAAGTAGCTTTTTTAGTTTTATGTTTTTAAAGTTGAGATTGTCAATGTTAAAACACTGCATTGACAACTAAGCAGTATAAGTCTTCATACATGAAATGCAATTTTCATATATAAAATTAAAAATCTTATAGTTTCATTATATTAGCACATGTACAGTACTTTTATTTGTCAATGCAGTATTGCAACATGGACAAACTCCCAAAAATTATACGAAAAATCAATCTTCTTTGTATGGCTGTACTGGCCAAGTAATTGCTTTCTGTTTTAACAGAGTCAGAATTGTAGGTAAACAGCAGGACCCATCAAGAAATTGTAATGAAGAAGCTTTCCTAAAAATCACTCAGATAAACTAAACATTGAACTTGTGTCCTTCTGCTTGCAAGTTAGAGTGTTGTCACACTAAGCTATTGCCAACAAATGAACAATAATTTTTTAGTAAATTGACTGCAGCTGAAAATTGACTTAAAATAAATATTACAGAATAAGCTAGTCACATGTATTTAAATAAAGCAAACATGATATGAACATAAAATAATTTTATGCAATGCTAATTATATGGCCAGTTTATCAAATAATAACTTTTCAAGTACCAGTATATCAAATACAATTGTATTTAGCATGTAAATGTCTATTGTGGCATTGGCATGTTGATACATACAATAATAATTAAGACTTTTAATATGCAAAAAAATTGTCTTACCTTTGAAACACTTGTTTCTTTTTTATCAATAGAGAGTGCAATCATAAACATAAAGAAATTTTTTTTATTCAATAAATTCAATTAAAAAATATTCTAAAAAACACAACTTTAGTACTGCTATTACATACATACAAGCAAAACGTAATGATTTTAAGTAAGAAGCTAAGCCACCTAAAATGCAAAGTACCAGTTATGTATGGCCTTGGTCTACACATAGTGGATTCTATTGATTTTTTGTGATAATAGTAAAGTGATAAAATAGCAGTAACTATTTTAATTAAAATAAAAACATTGTTATTTTCCAATACATTTTAAACTCTACACAATTTTACAATAATTTTTCAACACAATTTTTCTATTTAATGTTGTCATACAGCATTAAAAAAATATGCTGCAAACAGGATAAAAATACTATTGGAAAAACAAGTCCACTAAAAAAATATTTACTAATTTAATAACTACGACTGTAAATAAATATTGCAGTAAATATAATTTTTTTATTAATTGGATGAAATAAACAATGGTTTGCAAAATTAATAAATATAAATTTGATTAAATAATTGAATGTCAATTCTAGTCTTAAACTAAGAAAATGTATAAAAAAAATTTTTTTACAACTATATTAAACATAAAAACTAAGATTGGAATGATTATCTTCCTAATTTATACATTTTTCCATTTAAAAAAATATTATTTAAATTCCTTAGACTGTAAAACCTACCTGAGACCTGTACTTATCTAAGCTCATTTAACTCATCTAAGCTTGCAATTATTGCTCTCGAGTGAATTTGTTTGTAGCTTAGTTTCGTGAATATGAGTGAATATGAGTGGATTTGAGTGGATTTGAGCGTCAATAAAACAAACAGAGAACACGCTGGAAAAAAAAGTACTGTAAACGGCTGTAAACGGCTGTAAACGCGCCTTTACTGTTCAAAACCATACTGTTCTTTTCAAATTTTGAACAACAATAAAGCCTCATTATAACGTTTCATACTATCTTATTCATACTCCCGCTTGTATCAGATAAGTTCATTCAAGAAAGATTAATTTGCTGACTGAGAAGAAAATGAATAATTTGATAGAGAAAAAAACAAAACGCAGTGTTTAAGGTTTTTTTTGCATTAATACTGTAGCGTTCTACTAACTACAGTATAACTGCTTAAAACTATAAGCTCAAAACAACTGCCTTTTTATTAACATAACGAACAACCACTGAGCTGTAGCAATACACGAGGCAAGATTACAACATACGAGTATTGTGATGTCATAATACTCTACAATACAATGGAGAAATTTATCACGAGGAAAAAAAAGTTAAGCATTGATCAAAGCGCATTTGCAGTTGCTGAAAGTGAAAGTACTGGTAAGGTTTCAGTTTCATTTGCTGAGACAGAAAGTACAGGTAAGGGCACCGGTACATTAGAAAAAAAGAAGAAACACCGGCTATATTGCAATAGTTATTTGAATTTTGGCTTTACTTGGTGCGGCGACGAAGAACAACCCCTACCAGAATGTCTTATCTGTGATACGAAATTGTCAAATGAGGCTATGGCGCCAAGTAAATTGAGTAGACACTTTTCAAAAAAGCACGGAAATCTTTCTGACAAACCGGCAAGCTATTTCAAAAGACTTTTGGAAAAACGAAAGCAACAAAGTGTGACATTTACCGAAACTTTTCAAGTTTCTGCGAAAAGTCAACATGCCAGCTATTTGGTAGCAGAAATAATAGCTAAAAATTCAAAGCCTCACACGGAAGCAAAAAAAGTAATTTTTCCTGCTTGCAGTGCGATAGTGAAAACAATGTTTGGGCCCGAAGCTGAGGAAAAAATAAGACAGATTCCTTTGTCAAATGATACCATTCGCAGACGTATTTGTGACATGTCAACGGATATACAAGATACTGTTATTTCTTCTGTAAAGCAAAGCAAAATGTTTACGATGCAAGTTGACGAATCAACTGACATCAGTGGAAAAGCTCAATTAATAGTCTAGTTTTTATCCGGTTTGTCAGTGATGGAAAGATATCTGACCAATTTTTCTGTTGTAAAGAACTTAAAGAAAGAACGACTGGTCAAGATGTTTTTGATACTCTTAGTAAGTATTTGGAAAAAATGAATTAACATGGAAAAAATTTGTAGGACTGTGTACGGATGGAGCTCCATCTATGATTGGGTCAATCAAATGATTTGTGTCACTTGTAAAAAAAGTTAATAGTGAAATCATAACAACCCACTGTTTTCTTCATCGTAAAGTGCTTATTGGAAAAACATTGAACTCAGACTTAACACAAGTGTTGAAAGAAGTTATAGAAATGGTAAAGTACATCAAAGCTAGACCACTTAAATCACGATTATTTACAAAGCTCTGCAAAGAAATGGAAGCAAATTATGAAAATCTTCTGTTACACACCGAGACAAGATGGCTTTCACGTGGAAAAGCATTGTCACGAGTATATGAGCTGAAAGAGAAGATGTTAGCTTTTTTTAGTCTTGAAAGACAAGGAGAATTTTGTAATTTGCTTTGCGATGACAGCTGGAAGTCCAAATTAGCATATTTGGTAGACATCTTTGACCACTTAAATAAGACAAATTCCAATATGCAAGGCAAGAATGAAAATCTTTTATCTTCAGCAGACAAAATGAGAGCTCTACAAGAAAAATTGAAAGTGTGGTCATTACGAATACAGGAAGGAAACTCTGACATGTTTTTTCATTTTTCGAAAACGAATAACAAAGAAATGGTGTCATCGGTTACTAAACATCTCAAGTCTTTGCAAGACAAAATTGAGAAATATTTTCCAACAGTGTTCACTGAAAACTATAAATGGGTAAGAAATCTATTTTTACCCCTGGATACCCATTGTATTTTGAATCTGAAAGAAGAAGAACTTATTGAATACGTAACGACGGTAACATTAAGCTGTTGCACAGGGAGATGCTTCTGGATGAATTTTGGATTGAAATTCAAAATGAATACCCTAACATTGGAGAAAAGGCATTGGTTATTTTACTTCAATTTTCCACAACGTACCTATGCAAAACCGCATTTTCCGTTTTAACAAACCTAAAAACAAGAAAAAGAGAAAGGCTACTTGTTGTGGAGGAAGAAATGCGAGTAGCATTATCGAATGTGCGCCCCAACATTAAGAGAATTTGCGCTAAAATCAAGCACAAATTTCGCACTCACTTTTAAAATAAATTAAATTATTTTTATGATATTTTTAGTGTTCTGTTTAGCTGTTATTAATCAAAACTGTTTCAATATAGTGTTTTGATGCAAACTTTACTCTTAAAATTGATTTTATTAGAATCGGAAGCACTTAGGTTCAACCGGGTGCCGCAAAACTTTTTTGGTGGTTACAGGGTGCCAATAGCCAAAAAAGGTTGAGAACCACTGTATTAGATAAAAAGAACAGCTATAATTTTATTTCGTACTTTACATTTTTTTTCAGTTTCTTTATTCAATTTTGTACCCTATGTTTAAATACAGTCTGTCGGGCTTTTTTTTAAATTATTACAATTTTTGGTTTTATTTTGTGACTTGTAGTTTAAAATATTTTGCTTGTATATTTTTATCAAGCACTTTTTTAAAGAACTGATATCAAATCTTAACATTATACATCTCAGGCTACAAATTTTAAAAAGAGGGTTGGCTTTTTTCTTTTTCTTCAAATTTTTGAAAGTGTAACTTATTCAAGGTTGTGGGTCGGATTCGTAGGTTTTTGGGTGAAGTTGGAGTCGGAGTTGGAGTCGTTTTTTAAATGTTCTGGAATCGGAGTCGCGAGTCGGAGTTGGTTTTTCAGATGTTTTGGAGTCGAGTTGGAGTCGGAAAATTTTAGACAAGAGGAATCGTAGTTGGAGTTGAAAAAAGTTCCTGTAATTTCACAACTCTGTTTACTATATATGAACCCAATTTATGGCGTGCCGAATATTTTAGTCTTTGATTGAGAAAAAGCATTAATTTGCCACTACTTTTTAATCTACGTAAAACTTCAGCGTCTATCGGTTTTTTAACGTATTACAGTATATAGTAATTTACCAGCAAAAAGATCGAGTTTTTTAATTTTTCGACTTACTAAACCAACGGTTCTCAAACTGTGTTCCGCGAGGGTATTTAAAGGGTTACGCAAAGCAATTGTTACCTAAAGCGTTCCGCAAGCTTGTGAGTTGAACTATGAAGATGACTGTTTGCATAGGCTCAATATGTGTTTCAGAGAGGAAGGCTTTTTATTTTAAAGATCACCTTGTTTTTGGGACGGAAATCGAGAAATCAGAGACAGACTCTGAGTAAAAACTTTTTTTTATTTAGAGATGACTATGAATTTGGGACGATAACAGGGAAATCTGAGAAACTAAGACTAAGTGTTCCGTGAACAAAAAAAGTTTGAGAAACTCTTTATTAAACATTTGTTCATTGTGTTTTTATGATTTTGATATCTATATAGACTTCAACTTCAAGTGCTTTGTTGCTTGTAACTAGAGATTTTTATAATAATTGTTGTCTATGTGCAAATGTTTTTTTAAATATCCCAGTTACGAGTAGTTCGTTTGAAGCTGAAATTACTTTCATCGCACAGTTCTTTGATTGTCCAAGCAGAACAATTAAAAATAAAAATCTGAAAAATCAGAGCAAATAAAGAAATAAAAGATTTATTGACTCTGACCTACCTTTTGATTCGTTAGATTCTGAAATCGAACGATTTATACCAGGGTTCTTCAACGGGGGCGATTAGGGGCGATTTAAACAATTTGAAAAATTGGGGGGCGATTTTAAACAATTGGGGGGCGATTTCACAATTACAAATATTGTTATAAAACGATAACTAAAAATGGATACGTTGAAAACGTTCTCGCTGATTTCATTATTTCTTTTGTTATTGTTCTTCGCTTCTTCAAACAGTTTTGGGTTCTCCTCATGCTCATGTATGCACAATTGCACATGCACACACATGCAATGACGTACACCTATGCAAGTGAAAAAAACGTTATGACCGAACAACGAATGAAATGGTAGTTGACACGAGTTTCCAGATATGCCAAAATTTTTATTTGACTGCGCAGTCAAGCAAGACTTTTTTCATAAGTGATCATAAGTCATAGACTTTACACATCGCTAAACACCAACTGTTACGTGAACTGGCAATTTGATTGGCCTTTCGGAAATCGCTACGACAAATCTTAATTCGTCCTATAAATTTGGCTACGTCACTGTCATGGGATCGCGCGATGGTCACAAGACCGCACGAGGCACACATGACCAAAAATCATGGGACCTCATGTGACTCATCGCTATAAAGGCCAGAATTGAAACCGGTGTCTTACTTTGGTCGTGGCTAGGAGCGACGAGGTAACGCGTGATAAGTAATCCAGAATATGTAAAATAAGTAAAATAATTATTAATTAATAAATTAACGTGTCACATGCGATGAGCAGTTTTTTCTGCTCATCGCATGTGACGTTTCTGTCTTCAGAGAGAGATAGCGATCTATAGCACTTGCTTTCATACAATCTTTTTCAGTAGTCCAGGGAAGGACAGAATTTTTAACAGTAGGCTTTCAAGAAAATGATCGTAATTTCTAAAAATTTAGGATTGTCATTATATTATTTTATGTGCCGCAGGCTACTTTCAGTTTCTTTTTAAGAGTAAATTTTATATGGTAATCGACTAATCGTATTGAAAGAGTAATGGCTTCTAATGCCAAAAAAAAGTGTCGTACATATCTTGTGGATTATATCAGGTTTGGCTTTGTGCCATGCCCATCCAATATTCAACTTCCAATGTGTCTCTTGTGCAAGAAAATTCTTACAAATGAGGCAATGAAACCGTCAAGGCTGAAAGATCACCTAACCAGGCTTCATCCTGATAAAGCAGACAAATCTATTGAATTTTTTCAAGCATTGAAAGAGCGTGAAGCTCAAAGTTCTATAAACAAGGCCTATGCTAAAAATGCTTGCCCAAATGTCAAAGGACTTATAGCCTCGTACAAGATTGCTTTTTTGATTGCGAAAAAGGGTTTACCATTCAACGTTGGGGAAAGTTTGGTAGCACCTGCTGTGAAAGAAATTATTTCTACTGTAATGGAGAAAGATCCCACACCTGTACTACGAGCTGTTCCACTGAGTGATACCACAGTAACCCGACGAATTAACGAAATGGGTACGAATATTGAAGATCAACTCTGTGAAATCTTACGAAACACTTCTTTCAGCTTACAATTAGACGAAACTACCACATCAGACAATAACGCTTTATTAATGGTTTACGTCCGTTACATAACTGATGGAAATATTATGGAGGAGCTTCTATTTTGCAAGTGTTTGGAAACAGACACTAAAGGTCTAACAATATTTCAGACTTTGTCAGACTACTTGCGAAACAAATCCATCCCCCTTACCAACATAATAGCATGTGCTACTGATGGAGCTCCAGCCATGGTAGGCAGGTATCGCGGGTTTGCTTCATTACTCAAAGAAAAAATACCCAATCCATTTACTGTGCACTGTGTGCTTCACCGTCAGCATTTGGTAGCAAAGCGTCTTTCTCCACGTCTGCAAGAATGTTTGGGAGTTGCTATCAAAGCAGTTAACAAGATAAAAGCCAACGCTAAAAATGACCGATTGTTTCGACAGCTATGCGAGGTAAACGATGAAGAGTTCGAGCATCTCCTTCTCCATACGGAAGTTCGTTGGCTGTCGAAAGGCATATTTCTGGCAAGGTATTGCAAACTTAAAAACAGCGTGGTGGAGTTCCTTGGTGAAGATTCTGACCTTGCCAAAGATGTAATTGCCTGCCATCAAGATAACAGTTATCTAGCTGATTTTTATGAAAAAATTAATACAGCAACGGACAAACTCCAAGGTAAAAAGATTACTTTGGTTCAAAGCAAAACTATAATACGTGGCCTAATCAACAAACTTGAGCTCTACCAGCAAAGTTTGAGCAGAAGAAAGTTCGATCACTTCTCTCGTCTGTCAAAAATGTCTGATAGTGTCACTGACAAACATTTGCTTGTTTACGTTGAACACCTGAAAGCTGTGATAGAAGACATGAAGGTTCGCTTTAAAGATCTGCTTGACCTTGAAGTTTTTCCGTGGCTAGTGGAACCATTCGCCACTAACATCAATGACTGCGATTCCACCATGCAAGAAATGCTGATAGACCTGCAAAGTGACGAAGAAGCGCGCGCAATCTTCAGGGCACATGGATGGGCAGCCTTCTGGATTAAGTGGAAAAACCGATTTCCGCAACTGTGGGAGAAAGTAGAGCTCTTTATTTTGGCCTTTCCAACCACATATATTGCTGAACAAGGATTTAGTGAAGTGCTCTACATGCGAAATAAATATCGCAATAGACTCGACATGAATGCGACTGGGGGAGATTCAATTCGACTGAAGCTGACTAGCTTGATGCCAGCTTTTTTTAATCTTGCCGAGCAACATCAGCCGCAAGGGTCGCATTAGTTTCATGAACTGTTGCATTTTAATAAATTGCCATTGCTTTTATTTGTGTTTTCCTTTTAAAAGCTTCTTAGATATATTTCGGGAAAACTTTCAAATGAAAGTACAGTAATCGTTTTTATGGGGGGCGATTCGGACCAACATTTTTTGAAAAGGGGCGATTTCATAAAAAAGGTTGAAGACCCCTGATTTATACCGTTTTATTGAAATTGTTTATCTTGCTAATATTTGTTCATCGCATTTTTCATTTTTTCTACTTAAGAAACAAACCGTTAATCTTGCTCAATTTCTTTTATAAAGTCGTTATTTAACTGGCCTACGCCTAATTGTTTGCATTTAAAAATTTTTTATTTAGCTTTTAAACCGTTCCATGAACATATCAATCTTAAAAGTTTAAGTGAAAACTTGATTGGACAATTTATTTTTTAAAAAATGATTAAGAATATTGTTTTATAAATGTGTCGGTAATGAGGGGTTATTCTACCTGTTCCTAGAAAGGCGCACGGATTGACTACGCGAAGTCCCAAAAGTCGGTAGACGCCCTGTAAACGAGACCAAAAGTCTCAAACGTTTTGGTAATGACCTAATATAACCCGGCGCAAAAAAATTAGAACAGGAAAGTTCCGTAAGAAATAGAAACTTTTTGTGATTCAAAACCACTGTCAGTGCACAAAGAAATCTTGGCTCGACCATTCCTGTCTTAGTATGAAAAAAGGAGGGTGTTCAATCCATTGCAACAAAAACGTGAAGGGCATTGGGAGTGGAGCGATGAGGAGGGAACTCCTCGGAAGATGCAGTAAAAGCTTGTTATTGGAAGGAATTCGAAGTGTGGAAAGTATAAGTGACAGTAAGGGATTTTGAAAATAGATATGAGGTTGACCTAGAAAGGATTGATAGAATAGATTGAAGTCGTGTTGTGAGGTTTGGAAATTGATTTGAACGGAAGAAAGCAAATGTTTGATTTTTTAGTGGAAAACAGAAAAAGCGATTGTTGTCGATATACGTGTTATTTCGCCCTTAAAACTTTTAATTTGTCACCTATCTTTTTTGTTAGCAACACGGTGGCGTAATTCTTCTTTGTCTTAACTGAATTAAGCTCATGGCGAGGTGCTAGCTGTGAGATATGCTTGTGTTCTTTATGTATCAATTTTAATCTATTAATTTGGAAGATAATAACCGATATTCTATTTGCTAAATTAACTTTATATTTTAATATTATATTGTACTTGTTTCAGACTGTGAAGTATTAGTCTAAAACCGCCGGACCAGTTACGATAACTTTATTAAATTACAATATTGATATAAACTGTGTCGGGTAACCTCTTCTGTGCGAGAGAAGTTTAGCTGGCTCCATACCCTCACGGTCGGTGTTCAAATAGGACGAGAGAGAGAGAGAGAAAGATCTAGCGAGTCTCTGTGTCTCTTATATCTTTCGATTGTCTGTCTGTGTGACAAATTGTGTGTGTCTCTCTCTCCGTTTTCATTTTAGACTAGTTAACTGGGATTGGAAGACATTCCGTTTTCATTTTAGACTAGTTAACTGGGATTGGAAGACTAGTTAATTGGGATTGGAAGACATTCCGTTTTCATTTTAGACTAGTTAACTGGGATTGGAAGACTAGTTAATTGGGATTGGAAGACATTCTGTTTTCATAAAGTACTAGTTAATTGAGATTGGAAGACTAGTAATTGTGACTGAAGTTGATTTTGTGATGGAGAGTCAATGTAGCTCATTGCATGGGCATAATGATGATAGTAGACCCAGTGCCCTGCCTGAGAGCAGGAATAAGGGAAATGGCACTGACATCTTTACTTCTAAGGCTACTGAAGGACCTAAGTGCAGTTCAGGGTTTCAGTGAGCAAAATGATGAATGTGATGTTGACAGCAATGATGTGCTGGAAGATGTCAGGCTGTTGTGGGTTGATGATCCAGACCCCACCTACTTCAAGAGCCATAGAGCATTGAAATGCTATGCACGTGAGCTTAAAATAATTACAGATGTTATGAGAGAGTATTCTGGAAGGCAAGAAGAAAACAATCAACTCTTGCTTGATAAGACCCTTGAATATGGATTAAGGGCACATGGCATTTATAACAATGCACTCCATCAGTGGCTAGAAGATAATCCAGAAGCACATTCTAGGCCATTGGTGCAAAACCTTGTCAAAGAGTACAGGGAAAAAGAAAGTGACGATTTGAAGAGGTACTATGACAGAGCCTCAAGAAAGCCAGAATGCAGATCCAAACCACCTGTTAGGTCATCTACTGGTACAGCATCTAAGTCAAGTTTCTCTGAACAGTCAATGAGGATCATCCAAGAACAGCAAAAGGAGATATCTGAATTAAAGATGCAATCAAAGATGCAGGCACTAACCATTCGAGAAAAGGAAATTGAGGTGCAACGCACAAGTATTGAACTGGAAAGGAAAAGCTTGCAGTTGAACACATACCAGCAAATTGATGATCAGTTTGAGAATGCAACAGATGCTGCAGAGTTAAGTCTAGCTGGCTTGAAAAGCAACAAAGACCATTTCCTTCATGACAAGGAAGAGGTGAAGATGAAATCTGAATTTCCTGAGACCACACCAGGGAATGTGAGTCCTTTGACCACACCAAAGAACATTGATGTGATTGAACCTCCACCTATGCCAGTGGAATGTGAAATGAAAACAAATGTTGCTAAGGGGATTTGGCCCCACATGAGTGAGATGAAACCTTATGAAGGAATGAACAGCAAGTCACAAATGAACCATACCCCTAGAAATAGTAGCCAACAGATGTGGAATCCTCCTTGGAGACTCCGAAATGAGGTTGGTTTGTGCTTTTATGGGAAAGATGCTGCTGAGTACCCTGCATACAGGCATCACTTGCTGTTGAACTATCGTGACTTGTGTAACACTCGACCTGACATGCTACTACACTGGATAGAGAGCACAATAGAAGGTCAGGCAAAACAGTATGTCCAAAATGCCTTCACCGTAATGGACCCTGGTGAAGCTTGTGATGTCATTTGGAACACTTTGGAAGAAATATATGGACGAAAAGATGTCATTTTGGAGCATGCCATGCAACAGGTGAAGAGGAGAAGTCGGTCAATTGGCCATAATCGTCAGATTTTGCTGGAATTTAGAGCTGCTATGAAAAACCTCAAGGGAGTGGCATCATCAATTGGCAAAACTTCAACACTGGATGGCCCAATGTTGTTGGGACAACTGTACAGTGCTTTTAATGAAAAACTGCGTAGCAGGTTTGATTCTCAATACCCTGCAAATCGTTGGACATTTGAGCAGTTCCTGCTGTTTCTAAGTGCTGAGATTGATTATGTTGATTCACTACACCTGATGAAAGTTGATATTCATGAGTCTTCATGTGGAAGAGCAGAACCCTCTAAGAAGAAATCACATGCTGCATCTACCTCAAGATGGCATTCAAAGCCTTTTGTTGCTGCACTAGAAAGGACACCAAAATTGCATGAAGATAAGTCAGTAGTAAATATGAAGGCATGCTTGATACATCCTGAGACAAGGTCACATGATCTTGTGGAGCGTCAAGTGTTTTTGAACATGACTGTTAATGAACGTTGGAAATTTGCCAAAGAGCAATGCTTATGCTTTCTGTGTTTGAAAAGGTCACACACCACAAAATTTTGTAAGAATAAATTGAAGCAACGATGTAAAGATTGTGCATCTCCTCATCATGTTTTGCTGCATAAGCCAGTTGTAAGGAAGAAAGCCTCTACTGGAGAAGCACCAAGCAAGCCAACTGCAAAAGAGGAGTTATCTGAACCTAATTTGCCTCTGAAAGTACTGGGCTATGTGAAAGAAAATCCGCCCAATTTAGATCAAGTCTGTGTCATGAAAATGACAGCCTTGCCAAGTGAAGCAGAAGCTGAATTTGTGACATTTTTCTCTGCCATAGATACAGGAGCCACAAGCACACTGTGTTCCCGCACTTTGGCAGAACGTCTATGGGGTTTTTGGGAACCCAACTGTATCCAAGAATACAAATTGTTTGATGGATCCTCCATGCATTGCGAAGTCATGAATGAGGACCTGGTACTGCAGAAGAGTGATGGAAGAACTGCCATGTTTGAAAACATGACCTTTATCAATTGCCAACTGCCATTTTCTGAGTACCTACCTGCTGATGAGAGTGGCCACACGCCTAATGTTGACATGATAGTCGGAGGAGATCTGGCATGGAAGCACATCCTTTGCAGTAAAAGCCTTACGTGGCAAGGTAATAGGAAAGTTGCATCCCATGAACTAGGCACTCTGTGGCTTAGGACAAATAATGAGAGTCACTGTCACCTAGATGTTCACACATTGAGTGGTAGTCAAAGACTGACACCAAAAAGTGCTGTTTGTTCAAAAGTCAGATTAGCTCCCTCTGATAGACATGATGATGTTGTGAAATTGGAGAACAATATTTTGTATCAATCTACAAATGATAACAAAGTGGCTATGAGTATGGAAGATGAAAAGGTGTTGAAGAATTTCAAGAAAACAGTGAAATTGGTTAAAGTAGACAATGATGATGAACCTTTTCGTACGCGCTTGTGAAAGGACAATTTGCGCACATTCATGAACTGTTTTATTGCGCATACTCATGGACTGTTTACGTGCTTGCGTAGAGACAATTTATTTGCGCATACTCATGGACTGTTTTACGCGCTCGCGAAAGGACAATTTATTTGCGCACATTGAAGGACTGTCTATTGCGCGTACCGTACTCATGGACTGTTTTACACACTTGCGTAGAGATAACTTATTGCGCATACTCATGGACTGTTTTACGCGCTCGCGAAGAGACAATTTATTTGCGCACATTGAAGGACTGTTTATTGCGCATACTGTACTCATGGACTGTTTCACGCACTTGCGTAGACATAATTTATTTGCGCATACTCATGGACTGTTTTACGTGCTTGCGTAGAGACAATTTATTTGCGCATATGTGTGCCGTAATACGTGATTTCGAGGGGACAATTAATTGTTGCGCATTGTTAGACTGTTAATTTGCAGTTGCGAGGAAGCAACTTGATTGCGCATAAGTGTACTGTTATACGTGATTACGAGGGGACAATTATTTTATGCAGTCACAGACTGTTAATTTGCGGTTGCGAGGGGACGACCTATTCGCCCTCATATATACTGATATTCGCGCTTGCGAAGGGAAAATTTATTCATACGCATCTGGACTGTTATGTTTTCGATATTTGCCCATTGCTAAACTGCTGATTTGTTGCAAAGGGAAGATTTATTTATGCGCATCTGGACTGTTATGTTTTCGATATTTGCGCATTGCTAAACTGCTGATTTGTTGCGAAGGGACGATTTATTCATGCGCATCTGGACTGTTATATGTTTTCGATATTTGCCCATTGCTAAACTGCTGATTTGTTGCTAAGGGAAGATTTATTCATGCGCATCTGGACTGTTATATGTTTTCGATATTTGCGCATTGCTGAACTGCTGATTTGTTGCGAGGGAATAATTATTTGTGCACTCATGGAATGCCAATTTGCTGTTGCGAGGGGACGACCTATTCGCGCACATGTGTAACGTGATTTTCCATTGCGAAGGGATAATTATTTTGCGTATTATTAGACTGTAAATATGCTGCTATGAGGGGACGATTTATATGCTTCTGAACTGCTGATTTGTTGCGAGGGGACAACTTAGTCGCACACTTATAGACTTGCTTTGCGCATTGATAAGTTGTTGTGAGCGTATATTTAATAACGCAACCCGTGTTGGTTTCTTTTGTGTTCATGCTTTTCACATTTCGTTTTTCTGCAAATTGTGATTATAGTCCCATGACTTTTATTGGACGATATAGCAATGATAATTATTGAACCCACTTGTATCGTTAAAGTCGTCACTGCTTTACAATTACGTAGTGCGCCATCTTGCGTAAACTGCGCTGGGACTGTGTGAAATTTTGTAAAATTTGTGAATTTCTGTTTCTGATGTGAAATAATTAGCTGATAGTTTGACGCTTTAAACCTGTTGGACATAGCACCGAAATGTACACGCATATCTTTCTCTTTTGTGTAAAATCTTCTCTACGTTCAAATTTTAGAGGGGACTGTTGTCGATATACGTGTTATTTCGCCCTTAAAACTTTTAATTTGTCACGTATCTTTTTTGTTAGCAACACGGTGGCGTAATTCTTCTTTGTCTTAACTGAATTAAGCTCATGGCGAGGTGCTAGCTGTGAGATATGCTTGTGTTCTTTATGTATCAATTTTAATCTATTAATTTGGAAGATAATAACCGATATTCTATTTGCTAAATTAACTTTATATTTTAATATTATATTGTACTTGTTTCAGACTGTGAAGTATTAGTCTAAAACCGCCGGACCAGTTACGATAACTTTATTAAATTACAATATTGATATAAACTGTGTCGGGTAACCTCTTCTGTGCGAGAGAAGTTTAGCTGGCTCCATACCCTCACGGTCGGTGTTCAAATAGGACGAGAGAGAGAGAAAGATCTAGCGAGTCTCTGTGTCTCTTATATCTTTCGATTGTCTGTCTGTGTGACAAATTGTGTGTGTCTCTCTCCGTTTTCAGCGATTAATCTTTTTTCTGTTTTAGGAATTTTTTCTTTTCTTGCCGAGAATCTGTTCAATTGGTTGAACTTGAGTTTGCATATGATATTCCGCATCGCTCAAAGGTGTACTGATGCCTCAACTTCGTGACTTTTTGTACTCATTGGATTTGAACAGAACTTTTTAAATCGTAGAAGTTATATTTCGATATCAGTAAAGTTCGCATTGACTCTTTCATTATAAAGTAGTCGATTCCATTTAAAAAATAATAAAACGTTACGAGTTCAGGGATTTAGGAGTTCTATTTAATTAAGTCTGATTTCGGTTTCATTTTATTAATTTTAGAGAGACTAACTAAAGGCCGTTCTTTAGCTTTTTTCCGGTTATATTGATCGTAAAATAAATATATAAAAACGTGTTTTTTGTCCAAAAACTTGATTTGTTAACAAGTAGATTTTAAAATATCAATGCAAAAATTTCTTTATCGAGGCTCACAAAACGTGTCTAGTCTGCAATTTATGTTAGAACCTTTGATTAATATCAATTTAATAACCTTTTTTTTTTCTAATATTAAATCAGATCTTTTTAACATTCACTTACATAAAAACCGTTAATTTCGTATCAAGTCTCTAAACAATTCATTGGCATTGCAAAACCAAAGATAAATTTTTATGGTTTTTCTGTTATAAAATTTATCTATATCTGGTGTTTCTAATCTAGACTGATCGAGTGGTGGTTTATGAAAACTTTTGAGTCGCATAAGAGCAGAATTCATATACTGTGCAATTTTTAGGATATATCAAGGGAACCAAAACTGATATCAAACAATATGACCAGTGAAGACATCGTTCAAGGGCAGTTGGGAGACTGCTGGTTCCTCGCGTCCTGTGCCGCCATTTCTCGATCAAGCAAATTTATAAGGAAGGTGAGAATATCAAAGATTGCAAAGAACAGTCTCGCTTTTTTGCTTTATATTTTTTAAACCTTTGGTTATGTCATCAAGTCTATAGTTGGGTCAATATCCGGAAAAATTCTAATCACAGCTTAAACCTACCCCCATAAAATCTCGTGCCCTCGTAACTATTAGGTTTTTTGCAACCTACTACACTATTTTCAGACCTTTGTTGTATTGTTCATATTCCCAGATTACAGTGGAAGTGTTTCTCCAGCAATTTTTAATCATCAACACATTTGGCCATAAAATTACTTGTGGCGTAGCTTTTAAAAACAATGGTCATCTAATAAACTTAATTTTTAATACATTTGCATTGTTTACTTTTTTTTATGGGTTTATGCAAGAGAAAATTGTTGCAGTTGGATCACAAAATTGCAATATGCAAGAGAACGACTCAAGCGCACGTGAGCTTGCGACATCGAACGCAGGCTGTCGACTTTTATACTGTGCCACCTAGCTGATTCTCTCAGTTGCTTGTTTAGGTTGTTCCTTCCGATCAAACCATGTCCGGTCCTGACTACATCGGTGCATTTCACTTTCGCTTTTGGCGTTTCGGAAGTTGGGTGGACGTCATAGTGGACGATTGTTTGCCAACCAGATATGGACAACTCTTCTTTGCCAGTTCAGCCGATTCAAACGAATTTTGGCTTCCGCTTGTTGAAAAAGCATTCGCCAAGTGAAAGAAATTTATTGAGTTTATTTGGTTTAATTAGCACATTATAGATATTTATTTTCTTAAAGAAAAGCAGCGAGTTCTTTTTGTTTGCATAGACACGGATATCGGCTTGTTAGCCTTGAAATCCACTTTCTCACGCCGCTTGGTTTGGCTATTGTGGGAGGCTAACTTAAAATTACGTAGCTGATTGTTGAAAATCTAATTTTAATGCGTAGGCAATGCAAACCATTTAAAGTTTATCGAATGTTTATTTTTTTATTTTCAAGATGTTTATTAGCTTATGGTTTTACGCTTGACGTCACTTCCTCCGCATATTTCAGTTTGATAAATTCATTTGGCTAATGAATTTCGTCGAATTGTAAAAGAATATTTTAAATACATGTCTTGTTATATAATTGCCCGTATATTCTGACGCCGTTGTATTGTGCCTTCCGATCCCAAAAGGTTTTCTGTGTAAACCCTAGTTGATTTGAACTGATGTTTTAGGTTAAGACATACCTACCAGGCTATAGAAGGAGGATTCACTCAGGACGGTATGGAAGATTTGACCGGTGGGATTGCAATAAATTACGACCTTGGGCAAAAGACGCCAGATCATTTCTTCAGAACTCTTCGCAAGTAAATAAAGTGATTGATCGCTAATTGTTGGTCGGAACCGTTAATGATAGACATTGCATTATAGATTAAACGAGTGTTATTTAAGAACTTGGTTTGTATTTGCTTTCTATTTTCATTCGCCTCCGTCGCAATGATTAGGTCGGCGTGGGCAGGTAGATCTAAAATTCCTATCTTTCCACTTATAATAATAATAATCTCGACACGATTTTAATAAAAATGATTTATTTAAAAATTATGATCTAAACTGTTACCAGAATATTTTAGCTGTTTTTTGAAGGTTTTAATTTTATTATTTAGCATACACGGGTAAGTACATGCCTTCCTGATTCAATGGACGCATCGGCATCAGGGACGTGCCGTCAGGAGAGGCAAGTGAGGCAGTGCCTCACCTGTAAAAATTAAATAAACCAGAAATAAATTATTAAAGTCATAGTCTTTGCAAAATAGTTGCAACATGCTATTAGTTAAAAAAATTGTAAAAATTATACCGTACTTGTAGTACTTTAATTAGTTTTGCTTTTTAACCCTAATTTTGGACGGTTTAGTCATTGTATTTTCACCGCAGTAATCATTTTATCAACCGTTCTTGTAAACAAAATGGCTAATACGTTAGTGAGGCAGGTTCAAGACTGCCTCTCTTCAGAGAAAAAAAAGAAACAAAAGTGAAACAATACCGTGCTTTTTTCTCTTTTGGTGAAAATATCTGTTAAAATGAGAGAGATTTGAGGCATGCCGCAATTCTGACTTCGTGGAGAAAAAAAGTTTTTCTTACTCCGACATTTGCTAAAACAAGATAAATCAATTTGTTTTCAGTAAGTCAAGATACATGCATTGTGCAACTGCAAAGCAATAAATTTATTTTAAGTTGTAGTAATCAAAGATGATTTTGTGTTTAATTTAAGAAAACTTTAACATTAAGCTTTCAATTTCGTTTCGATATATTTATAATTTATTTTTTGAACCTCAATTTTTGGCAGCATTTTTATATTTATAACATATATTTCTAGCTAATTGTACCTTACCTTTGACGCGTTTTTGTAGTCAAAATCGTTGATATAGGCGAGGTGCGGCACTGACAACCTTGCCTCTCTTTAGACACTGAAAGTTCCATCAACTGAATGAAATGTGCCCTTTTTCTTATTGGTAAAATCGGCGCGAGTCTATGCTGAGCAGATAGAATTTAAGGCATGCCGCAAATCTAACGTCATAAAGAAAAAGACAATTCGCTTTATTCTCGCCAAGTTGGAATAAGCGCATTGCAGAAGTTTCTGACTACAGTATAAGTTTAAAGTTGAAGAATAATGGAGGAAGATTTAATATTGAAACTAAAAAAACTTTTCAAAACTAAGCTTTCAATTTAAAGTTAACATCTTAAAAAAAGGTAGGCCTATTCCAGATCTAAAAAATTTGCTTCCGACAACTGCACGAAAAAATCGCTCCTTTCATAAGGAGTGGTACACAAAAAAGGAATGGTTGTGTGGATGTGCTTTAAGAAATTGTCTTTTTTGCTATCCCTGTCTCTTGTTCTCAACAAGTGACAATGTTTGGACTAAAACTGGATTTTGTGACTTGAAGAATTTGCCGAGAAGTCTTAGCAAGCATGAGAAATCCAATATTCACATTCAAAGACAAATTTCTTTTAAAACGTTTGGAACTTCAAGAATTGATTTGGCATTAAATGAACAGCAGAGACTTAATATCAACCTTCACAACTCGAAAGTTAAAGAAAACCGAGAAATTTTAAAGGTTCATATTAATGGAATATCCTACCTAGCTAATCAAGAGTTGGCCTTTCGTGGAAATAATGAGAGTGCGACTTCGTTTAATCGTGGCAATTACGTTGAACTTATTTACGCTTTTGCTGAAAACGACGAAAGAATTTCTCGTCATTTGGAGACTTCCACAGTGTTTTCTGGTTTGTTCAATCGAATACAGAACGATATAATTGAAGCAGTGGCAGAGATTATTCGAACTGATATTAGAAAAGATATAAATAAAGCCTCCTTTGTTGTTGTAGAAGTTGACGAGACGACAGATGTTAAGCAAAAGGCCCAGATTTCTGTTATTTTTCGTTATGTATGCGAAGCTTTATATATAGTCAAGGAAGCTTTTTTGGGGTTTGATGATGTGAGTGACGACAGACGAGCTTCTGCAATAGCTCAATATGTCTTGGGAATATTACAAAAGTTTAACAGTGTGGAAAAGCTGGTAGCGCAGACTTATGACGGAGCATCTGTAATTCATCTGAATTGAATGGGGTGCAAGCCAAGATAAAGAAAAATGTGCCAGAAGCAATGTTTTTGCATTGTTATGCCCACAAACTGAACTTGGTGCTCTTACATTCAGCAAAATGTATGCCTGAGAGTAAAGCATTTTTTAAAACGCTTGAGGGTTTAAGTGCATTTTTTAGTAAATCGACTAAACGCACTTACTTATTAGATAATGTTGTGAAGCGTCGTTTGCCAAGGACATCACCCACAAGATGGAGCTCAAATTCTAGATTGTTGCAAACGGTCAGCATGTACCACTCTGATCTACTTAGGGTTTTTCGTGTTATTGGTGACGCTGAAGACAAGTGGGACAATGATTCGGTAATGAAGGCAGCTGGATTTGAGCGGTGGCTCTTAAAGACGAATACCTGCTTTTTGATTATCGCTTATGAGGAAATTTTTAATAAGACTGATGCGTTGTTCAGAGTGCTGCAAAACAAATTAATGGACATTGCATTTTGCTGCGCGCAAATACGCGACACGATTGATTATGTTGAGCGACAGAGACAAGAGTGTGACAGTTTCTATCACCGATTTGAGCGGAAATGTGCAACACTTCATCTTACTGAAACTGGCGATATGCGTCAAATAAAAGACAAAAGAAAACAAACATTTTACAATATTTTGGATGATATTATTGTTGAACTAAAATCGAGGTTTAAAAATTTCAGTGAACTATCCTTTCTAGGTTTGATCGATTGTTCAAAATTTTCCGAAATGGCTCAAGAGTTTGATAACACCAAATTACAGAGCCTGTCAGAAAAGTATGCTAAATTTTTCAACTGTGTAAAACTAAAGGCAGATCTCATTGGACTCTACAGCTCACAAACGGTTACAAATGAATGTAAAACTCCAGCACAACTTCTCAGTTTTTGTACCAGAACGATTTAATTCAGACAGTTCCTCAGGCGACAAAGTTACTGAAGCAAGTGCACACAGTACCCGCTACAAGATCATCGGTGGAAAGATCCTTTTCTGCACTGAAGAGGATCAAAACGTATACTAGAAATCGAACTGAAGAAAAGCGCCTTTCATCGGTGGCAATAATCGCAATTGAGAAGGAGCGATAACAAAAGTTGCGACAAAATAAAGAGGGTTTCTACAACAACGTCATAGATATTTTTGTCCAAAAGAATAAGAGAATGAATTTTATATTCAAATAAATGTGGAAGCATATTGGTTTTTATTTTATTTCGTAGGTAACTGTTATTTGTTGTTGATTAAAAATTATTTGTGCCTCACCAACCAAAAGCCTCACCGCACGTCACTGATCGGCATGCTCGTTTCCGCAATTTTCGATTATTTTTCTTTGCAGAGCACTGAAATACGGCAGCTTCGCGTGCGCTGCGACCGGCAACGGCTCGAACAACGACATGTATCGAACCATGGGATTGGTCAACTCCCACGCCTACTCGCTCCTTGGAGCGGTTCGAGTGAGTTGCTTGTTTCTTTCTATTTATCCCGGCGCACACCTAGGAATCGGAGCCTCTTGCATTCCTGAAAAGAATATAGAGAAAAACATTCTTAATACATTGCCACTAAGCAGGATCCCGCTTTACACTAAAGAGTGGCCAGACGCAAAACCGTTTACGAAACGGGATTAACATCACTTCTCTTCGCTACAAACATCAGTAGCCAAAAGCCAGCACAACATTAAATTAATATAGCTTGAAGAAGCATTTTTAAATACATGTAATACAAGAAAAATAACTCAAGCTTTTGTTGTTGACGAAATCGTGTTGATGGACTTGCGTAAAATGTTTTGACGTTTTGGAGCATTAAAAAATTTGTTAACTGAAGCTATTATTTCCATGCAGTTTATTCCCATTCTTAACTTTCAATACTTTACAAGTTTAAAAGTTTTCTTCACAGTGGCATTTGACATTAGCTAATTTTGACGCAATTTAAGCGATAGCAAAAATTGATCCGGAAGCAGTAATTAAGTTTAAAAAGCGCGGTAAACAATAGAAAGCAAAATCACCTTATTGAAGCCTACTTATTACCATGTATATATGGCTAAACAATTTTCTTCAAGGGGGGGTTTGATCCCTGAACCCCCCCCTTGCGTACACCTATGGCTATTAATATTTGTTCTGGTTTCGAATCTTCATTTGTAAATTTGATCAGGTCTCTTACGAAGGCGTCAAAGTTAATCTAGTAAAGTTGCGCAATCCCTGGGGAAAAAGCAGTGAATGGAAAGGAGAATGGAGCGACGGGTAGGCACTTCTAAAAGTGTTTCCTTATTAAAACTTACGATTGTTGTTTGTCGATTTATCAATGTAACAACTGCAAACAGATTTTCATGCCTATATTCCGAAAGTGTGTTTGTTGCACACATCACTGTGTATCGAATGCTGTCATTTTATGATTTCCTTTAACAATATTCTTGTGTTCTTGAATTTGAACAAATCCTTTTAAAGCTCGAATACCTGGATTTCAACCTTACAGTCTTTTGCTTTAAAGACAAACCGAATTCAAACAAAAACACCAAAACTGTGTGACTCCCATCCCTTCTGTTTTTTATCTTATTATATAAAATGGTGTTTGCCGGGAGTACGTGAACATGAACAATGCAACTGGTCGAAACTCAAACTTTTTATGAGCAACACTTTCACGGGCACACTTTGTGTCTATCTTATCTTGACGGATTTTTGATTTGATAATGGTTGTATAGTTTATGACCGTCATTCAATAAATTACATGGAGGTTTCATCTCGGTATTAGGTAGAGCTGTTTTGATTTAGTTAACTTGAATTAAATTTTGGTAATGCACGATAAAATTAGTATACTCGTTTTCACTACTTGTACAGGGTAACTTTGAATTTATTTATCTCTAAGCAGACGCATTAACAATCTATATACTGTATTGACTTTGTTAAGGACAACTACGGAAAACATGTTATGGGTGTTTGTGTACACTACTGTGTGTGGATTCGTTTGTTTGACTTTTTACAATGTAATTGTTCAAATCCTTTTTCTGTTTCAGCTAATTTTGATTGCTTTAAGTTGATCAATTAACCGCTAATATCCTGTCTGGCAAGCTCCTTCTTGGTATTTGTTGATCAACCCAATCATGTTGTTTAGCTTTTGCTTCGGTTTTTGCCTGAAAGCTCTTCGCTTTATGTTTGATGCTTTTATTTTGCTCGCCTTTATCAGATTGACAAAAAGCAAAATGTTGAAAACTTTTTGAGCAAAAAATTTTTTTCGTTAAACTTTAAAGTACATTTGTTCATATACACTTGATGTTAGAATATTTTGGTTTTATAACTTTGTGTCCTGTTATTCGTAGTACAATTAAATATCTTGCAGCTGACAAAACGGTTTAAATTTTATTTTAATTTAAGGAAAGTCGAGCACAATACTTCTATGTTCTTTTTAAGCCTGCACAAATGTAACAAATGTTTTGTTGGAGATAAGCTATATGACAACGGTGGGCAAATTGCGCCTCGCCACACTTTCTTTCGCAGCTCTTCTGACTAAACAGGGGATTGCAAAGGGAACCAATATTTTTGTTTTTTTAAAATCCAAATTGTTCGCATCAACTAATCTGACTAATGAACATTTAACAGATTTGATTCGCTCTTACAAGTTTTTACACGAATCAACAGTGTTGGATGTTGGGTGAGGCGAATGAGGCAGTTGCCTCGGGCCCCCCCTTGAAAATAGCACTTATAGTTTTATTTCGTTGCAGATGTTTTTTAGAGATCGTTATGAAGTCGGGACGAAAAGCGGGAAACACAAGGTCGATTTGAAGTGAAGACTTTTTCTTTTTTTTTTAGAGATCACCATGATTTTGGGAGAAAAATAGGAAAATCAGAGATGAAATCGAAGTGAAGTGAAGTGAAGAGAAAAAAGTGAAAGACGAGATCAAAGCTCATTTTTTTGTTTAGAGAACATCAAATTTTGGAAATCCTTGCCTCGGGCCCCTGAATTTGAATATCCACCACCGAGAATCAACTTTTCCCACCCCTGATATATGACGAAAAAGAACAATTTGGCACAAATGAACTATGAAGTGTTAACCCGCTTGTACATTGACATTATTTAAGTGTTGAAATATTTTTGTTGGTAACTTTCAGCAGGTTTTAATATCGCATTAATAAAAAAACTTTTTTCTTGTTTTGGTTATCTTAAGGAAAAGTTTCCACCCCATGAGAAACCGGAACTTATCTGGACGTTTAGAAATTTTAAATTCATTTGTTATCCACCATTTGACTATTTGTGATGTTTATGAAAATGTATGAAATGAATTCGAATTTCCGCAATGCTTAAGCATTTCAATTTTGACTTTTCTACTTGATTCAGCTGAATATCGAAGTTGTATGTTTGAATTTCTTTCAGGTCGTACAAATGGGATTCGATGGATCAAGCGACCAAAGACAAGATCGGTTACGCCGATAAAGAGAACGGCGAGTGGTGGATGAGCTTTTCCGATTTTACCCGTTACTATAGTGACGCCACGATTTGCACGGTTGGACCTGACTTCGATGAGGACGGAGTGCCCTCTGGCGACAGGTTTATCTTAACATTTTACTCGATGTGCTTGAGAACAATGCGACACCAACATGAAATACATACTATATAGTTGGTTGGATCGCTTGTTTAGATAGCGTAAAGACGACGTTTCTTTTGTTTGTATAGAAAATGATCTCCGATTGTACAAGATGTTTTGTTTAGTTGATTTTTGTTTAGATGTATTGTTGCATGGATTTGATGGTTTCATGATTGACAGGTGGCTAATGTCGATGATCGAGAGCGAGTGGGTTCCGGGTGTGAATGCCGGAGGAAGTCGAAATGACATCCGCGCGTATGCCAGCAACCCACAATACTTTCTAGAGCTGAAAGAACCAGGTACTTGGCTCCAAGTTAGCACCACCAAGTTGTGTCTGTAATTTTTTTGTGCACCTGCAATCGTTCATATTTGTTTTTG
Source organism: Diplosoma virens (assembly GCA_963680785.1). Taxonomy (NCBI): domain Eukaryota; kingdom Metazoa; phylum Chordata; class Ascidiacea; order Aplousobranchia; family Didemnidae; genus Diplosoma; species Diplosoma virens. The sequence continues at coordinate 26,835,564 of OY796887.1, forward strand.
CTACAATAGATTTCTTCTCCTGATTATAGAACAGCTACTTGTTTTGTTTTTTGACGAAGCAAAGAGTTGTTTTTGGAAAAAGTATCACATTGACTTCTTACAAGAAGCAATCGAGAAAAATCGTAGTTACCCTCATTTCACGATCGCGTCGGCGTGTAATCGATGTCGGATCGTTCGCTCGTCGCCAGCTTTCAATTAAATTTTTGTTCTTTAAGATGACTTCGATCCGGAAGAAGACGATCCATCGAAACAAGGAATGTGTTCCGTCGTACTTGGACTGATGCAGGAGTACAGGAGAGAGGCACGAGCGGAAGGAGTGGAGAACTTATATCTCAATCTCAACATATTCAAGGTATGCAATCAGCAGCTGTGGCTGTCGGCAAGTGAATTCGGTTGCCGTAGAAAAACCGAGCGAAAGTCAATGAGCGACTTGAAAGATTCTGTTTACGAACGTGTTCTCACTTCATTGTTTGTGAAGCGGCGTGTTAGTGACTTGAAAATAAAGTTTAGAATTCGATGATTAAATATGTAAGATTGAGACCTGCTTTTGAATTCATTTATTACTCTGATTGTGAATCCATCAAAATAAGCTGCATTTTTTCAAATTCTATCTCAACTATCTGCTGTTTTATTGACGTGACACTGTTTTCTGCTTTGTTGATTCCTTCATAAAACATCTGTGTATTACTCCGTGTAAAGGTCGTTATTGTTATTACGATTGTACTGTATGAATGAATTTATTCGTATATAACAGTCGTTCGTATGGTCAACTGGTCACCTCTGTAGAAACTCTTTCACAAACGTTTTGGACGAAAGTACATTAGTTAACATTATACTTGATTGACACCAGGTGAGGGAAAAACCGAGGAGAAAGCTTGACGCTTACTTCTTCAGACGAAATCGAGAGGTTGTCACTAGTGGGAAGTACGTCAATCTCCGCGAGGTCACGATCACCACTGAGCTTTTTCCTGGTAATTACGTCATCGTTCCTTCGACCTTTTACTCGGATAACAAAGGCAGTTTTTTGGTGCGCCTGTACACAGAGAAAAAAGTGGATTTGGAAGCCTTGTGATTTGCTGGTTTCTTTTAAATTTTTGCACTTTCACAGCGCTTTGAACAATTTAATTCTGTTTCATTAACCATGTTCTTTGTTTGTATTAAATCAAAGTTGTTTTTAGTACTTATATACAGCTGTAATATTCAAATGACGATATGATTTAAATTTTAAATAATAATTAGTATTTTTTAATAAAAACTTACTCGATTTGATTACTTTTGTGTGCTTTAAAAATATCGGTTTAAGCATCAATCATTAGTTGTGCGATAATATTATTCAAAGTATTGTAGAATGCGGTAGATGTTACGTATACTCTGTATATAAGCATTTTCGTGATAAGTCTCTGATTTATGGCATTGCTTGGTTAAGCTTCAACTTTGTGAACTGATGACTAGTTAAGAATTTTTTCATTTTTTCGTTTTCGTTTTTGCTTTTTCAATAATAATTGAATAATTAATTTGTTTCCAGCACTTTGTATTAGTTGTCATAGCAACGCTTTTTTTGGTCTTGTTCACTGTTTGCCGCTATTAGCCTCGCAGGCTTTGGAGATTCCCCAAAATTTTTAATTTCATAAAGTCGGAACAGCAAACAGTGAACGAGTTACCAATTATATAAAGTATATTTATTTTTAAAAAAACGTTTTTTTGGTTTTTTGACAGGCTTGAACTCAAACCAAATAGCATTTTAATTTAGTCAGTATTTCATAACAAGACTCTTGAATCAAAGTGCCATTTTACAAGTTTCAGTAAAAAAATCGTTTCTAGCAGGCTAAACCCAAACGAAGAAACTCATTTGAAGACTCTAATTGAAATACCATTTTATACGCTTATTTTAAAAATTTTGTTCAAAAATTTATGGCATGATATATTGTAAATAGTTTGTTTCAAAAGCTCATATTTATTTTTTGGTACATTTGCAAACGCAGTATAAGAAACAGATTGGTTTGTTTATCATCTTAAAAAGTCTTTGCTCTGACAACTAACATAAAGTAAGTGCTCCTTGATCGTTAATTCTGTTTCATTAACCAAATTCTTTGTTTATACTGTATTAAATCAAAGTTGTTTTTAGTACTTATAATACAATATACAGCTATAATGACAAAGATAGTGTTAAAAACGAGAATAACAGAAAGAAGAAAAACTGATTATCACGCAAAGAGGAAAAGTCAAAGTTCAACAGTGGACTTGAGAAATAGGTTTATTGTTGTCATGATGCAAAAAACTTGGTGAAGTAGACAACACTGTGGTTGATTTAAATAAAACTTTTCATGACGATCTGTGTATTTTTCAAGGTTGTGCATGAACTTTTACTTTCAAAAGCAATAAAAACACTAATCTTTTATAAAAATTTTTCCCAATCATAACTTTTATCTGACATTTTACCATCAAACGAACTTATAAATCTTGATAAAAGAAAATTTTTAACAAATTGTGATAATTTTTTATAACTAAAGACAACAATACGTAAAGTCAAAAGAATTTTTTAAAATAAAAATGTAACAGACCAGTTGAAAACATAGAATTTGATATGCTTTACAAGTTACGTGGATAATAAATTAAAAAGATTAGGTTTATAAATCAAATTACACAAGTTGTGACTTCAAATTGAAAAATAAAAAAATTTCTTGATCTAACTTTTGAAAAAACAAACTTAGTTAATGAAACGTGAACATAGTAAAATGTAGGTTTGCTTGCAAACACGCAAAATTAAATCACGCTAAAACATAATGTTTCTGATTTTTTTGAGACACAAACGGTTTCAACTTAAACTAGTTAAAATTTGTAAGGCTGACTGATTTTTTTACCATAAAATTAATTTAAAACACCGTATTTAGGTCTCATGATGAATAAAATTGCTAAAAACAGATAATGATTTGCAAATCGAACAATTTTTAACATGAAATTTGCTATTTTTCAATCAAAACGGTTTCAACTTGAGAAAATCTTGTAAAATTTTGTGATGCTAAACACCTTTTTCATTGTGAAATTCATTCAAAACATTTAAGTTATACGGTGAAAATAAAAGGTCTTTAAGTCAAAAATTGATATCTTTTAATGAAGAGATGAGTCTAATAAATTAGACTAGTTAACTTTTTCTTAGTTTATTTTGAAATGTTTGTATTGTTGCTTAGTATTTAAAACAAACGAATCGATATTTAGTTAAACTAAAACCTTTAATGTGACCTTTTTTTTACTTTGGAAAGGAAAAAATAGGTAAAACGAGAACTTTTGAACCGTGCAAAAAACGAAATATTTGCCTCTGTGCAACAATCATACAAAAAGTTTGACAAAATTACAACATTTGCAAAATTAAGAAAACAATTGTGACAGAAAATTTGAGATTAAATTGTTGCTATGCACTGAAAATATAGAAAAAATCTAAAGTAAAGTTGAATATTTTTAGGATTTGGTTCTGAAAACTAACAAACTTCTGGAACGAAGAAATGTACACTTTTCAGGAAAAAACGTTGTTGGATTTTTTAAGGAAGCTAGTGTTTCTGTAACTTTAAAACACAAGACACTTGGAAGAAAGATCGTCTTTCAAAAAAAGTTAAATTTTTTTACGTAGAAGAAATCTACTGTTTCCATACTAAAACCTTTACAATGTGAAGCTCTTGAGAGAATTTTTAAATGTTCACAATTAGGCTTAAAGTTTTTACAATTTTAAGAACCTAATCACAAAACCTCTACGATCACAAAATCTCGTATGTGAAAAATGTATAAAATTATATTCATGGATCAATTTTTAATATCATTTAATAAAACTTTTGGTTAAAACGTTTATTTGGATAAAGAAAAACTAAAGTATTTTGGTTAAACTAGTGCAATAATTTAAAACTTACCACAAAACGTCGTTGTGGAAAATGAAATTAAAAAGTTTAATTTTTAATACCCGTAGACGTTTTCTTTGACATGGTTGACGTGCAAACCTTTTTCTCAGGTGTTAGCAACGTTCAAGATAAAAGACTAAATTTATCGGTTTATTACTTTATTTGTGTTTGTTACCCCAAGCAAAAGCATGTCCTGAAAGCGAAGTTTTAGAAGAATTGGTTTACCTGTATAAAGTTGTTTTTTAAAAAACCCTGTATTAAGGTTTATTTTTAGAGAGTTTTTAAAGGGGACCGTAATTTGTGTATTGAAAGTTATTTCACACAAACCTTTATGAAACAAATTTTGCATGGTTGTGAGCATGCTAAATGAGAGTAACTATAAATCTTGGATAAAAACTCGAAATTGGTAAACATCAAATTGTTCAACACCAAAAACATTTTTAAAATTCAGCATGCATTGTTTAAGGTTAAATTTATCGGTGTAGCAATCAAACATCTCTTGCCATAACCCGTAATGTCAAACAGCATGTTTCTTTTGGGGTAAAGTTGCTTTAGATTGTTTATACTGTAAAATACAGACTCTAATTAGACTTTCCAATTCCAAAAGGATAGCTCACAACGAAGTTAGTTGGATTTAGAAAATGTAAAGACATTACGCTAGCTGGTCATGTAACGAAATAAAAACAAACATCATAGCAAATAATTTTTGTAATGTAACTGAAATACACAAAAACGCATGAAAAAACATAATATACTGAAAATTTACGAAAAAACACATGTAACATTTTGCTGGTTAAAAAATTCACGGAAAGTCACAATGAATAGAAAAGCAAACAATTGAATGAAAAATTTGTGACCACCACATGCATGAGAAACGTGGAATGAAATAACCTTTGGAAGAAAAAACAACCTTGATAAACTAAAAATTTTGAAAGAGAAAAATACAAGCTTGGTAAAACTGAAAATTTGATTAAACTTAAGAAACTTTATAAATTCAATGGTTTTGTGTAAACATCGTCGTTCAAAACTTTTCCTTTTAGTCAACAATTGTTTAAAGTTTCTAGTTGATTGAAGCTAAAACTTCGGTATTCTTTACTTCAAAATCCTGGTTTCCTACCTGTAGAGGTTGCCGGTTTTCAAAACATTTAAGTATTGTTCGAAAGTTAACAATGAACTGGGGTATCAAGAGGCATGTCTTTTAGATGGTACACATAAAACGTTATATTGGTGATATTTACCACTCTCCATTTTGTGTCTGGCCTGTTTATTTTATCAAAAAACGTTTCATCAGCCAGCGAATTTAAAAACTCTACTAATTTCTGACGACTGCTTATCAAACGAGCAGTAAGCATCATCAAGCTATTATTTTAAGATGCGTGGTAATAACGCAATTCTAGGTTTTCTATGTTTCTTAAAACATAAGCAAAACTGTAATTTAATTTAAAACGGTTTCTTTGTAGTTGTAAAATACGATTAACAATTTTCGGAATTAGCGGTTTCAAATCTTGATTGAATAAAAAATTAAAAATAGATTGCACTTTCCCTTTTTTGGAAAAAGTCCGGATACTGAAAAAATGTTTTCTCATGAGAGTGTTGATCTCCTCATTTGGTTCCATTAATTTTTCTGGGAAGGCATCTGCTTGTGACCATTCTACGAAAAACCAAAATCAAATTTATTTTCCAATCAAATCCTTTTTATATAAAAATTTACCATTTGTAATTTCAGTAGGATTGTTTTTTGTGGTTTCATTTGTGGGTTCAATGTTTGTAAAGAGTAGTACTATCTATCATAAATTAAATTGCTTTAAAAGCAAATAGATGTATCATTTGCAATCTCAATAAAATTAGGATTAGATTTCCTAGCTTCTATACCATCTATAGAAAAATAACTACACGAACCTAAGATTACATTGTTAAATTAAATAGACTTACCGTTTGCAACCTCGACAAAATTGATATTTTTAACTGGAATTTCTAAAATTTTTTCCGGGAAGATGTCGGTTTGTGACCGTTCTGAGAAAAATAAATTTCAAATCAAATTATTTTTATAAAAACTTACCACTTGCATTTTCAGCAGAATTAACTTTAGATTTTCTACCTTCTGGTATTTTTGAAAAGTTTGTAATTGTTTTCAAATAGATAAATAAAGTGAAATGAAAATAAATAAATAAACTTAGCGTTTGTAGTCTCAGCAGGTTTATATTTTTTCATATGAGGTATTTCTCTAACAACTACTAAAAAAAAATTTTTTTATTTCAAGATCCGATTGCTTAGAAATAAACACCTACCACACACTTTTTGATGTCTTTTTAGATTGTCTGCTCTGTTGAATTTTTTGTTGCATTTATTACACAGAAATCTTGATGACTCTTCATGCAAACTTTTTTTATGACGATGTATGTCGCTCTCTAGCGACAACATTTTCGCAAACATCACACTTAAACATCTTGAATAATAGTGTTTTTCTTAAGTGATTTTAAAGTAGAATAACCAAATCTCGGAAACAGCTGATTTTTATAGTTGCAAAAAGTGTTGCGCAACAACATTGTCAAGGCGTGTTCAGGTATGTCTATGTTATTTTTAGTAGTTTTTATAATACAACATCATGTATTGCACTAGATGTTCGCAATTTACTCACAAGCAGGTCTGTAGAAGCAATCGCTGTAAGAATCTAGGGAATTTCCCTTGGAAAACCGTTGGTGTTCTCCAAGTATGTTTACCAAACAAAAGATTTTTTTCTCTTTAAAACGCCATCCCAACAGAAAATCGGTAAAAATATTTATGTTTGTGTTAAAACAGGTAATTTCAAGACTGCAAAACATCAATGAAAAGTTTTCACAGATGATTTTAAAAGTGAGAAACTTATCAAAAGAATGAAAATAATTAGAAGTTAAAATTGAAAGTGAATTAATTTTTGAAACAATTAAAATATTAACACTAGAAAGTGACTTCATAAAACATAAAAATAATAACTATATTTGAATTTGTTTGATTTAGTAAACAAAAATGAAAAAAAGACGAAGTTTTTTATTATGAAACATCTGTTTATTGAACACAAATATCCTATCAATAGCGATCGTGTGTGCCTGAAACTTTTTAACAAATATTTAAAAATTGAATATCAATAAAAATCGAGATTGTCAAGAAAAATTTTTTAAATTGAACATAGTTATAATAAAAAGCAAGGTTGCTCAGAGAAAAAATTGAGGTTAGGTATTACAAAAATCAAGACTGTTAAGAAAAATTAAAGATAGGTATGAGAAAAATCAAGATTGCCAAGAAAAATTATACAAAGCTATGACAAAAATCAAGGTTGCTTTGAAAAAATTAAAGATAGGTATGACAAAAATCAAGTTTCTCAAGAAAAAATTAAACCCAAACTTTTGGTAGCGTTATTTTCTAAAATTCGTGTTTTCATCTGAAGCCTAAAAATTTATTTTAACTGTGTCCCCTGATGAGTCTTACTGGTGAAACAGTCTGTTGGGATAATTTTAATAAAATGTTTTTTTTAATATTTGTGTTTTGATAATCAGGAATAATCGTTCTGACTATTGAAGCTATTGAGCACTCTTTTGAAGATTACCAGTAATTTGCAGTTATATATGTATATACACTCATATACATAATTTTTTAAAGTAAACATCTTTTTATGTATTTAAAAAACCTGACTTATTTTGTGCAACTAACAACTCGAAAGAATGATTTTTGCTTAGTTAAATCTAATTTAAGAAAAATACTTTGCCCATACTAGGGAGTCGGAGCCGGAGTCGTAGTCAAAGATAAATTTGGGAGTCGGAGTCGGCATTTTAGAAATTCTCGAAATCGGAGTCGGATCTTAATCTTCCGACTCCGCAACCCTGGTTGCTATACAACCACGGCACAAGCGAATCTGTAATTTCACTTGTGACTCATGCGACAAGCTTACTTGCAACATCAACAAGTTTTCTTGCATCATATTAAACTATTTTAACAGCATTGTTTTGATTTAAACTCGACTGAAAGCCTTTTTTGAAAAAATGATTAGTTTCCTGCGTCTAATTTGTTCAACAAAACACTGACAATTTCCGAATAGATGCTTTTTGGCACAAAATTTCATAAAGTCTTTGAACAAAAATAAAGACATCTTCTAAAGAAATAGTTTAAAACAGTGATTGCCAACCGGTGGTCCCTGCAAAAATTTTGATGGTTACCAGAAAAAAAGAGCCTGTAAAGATAAGCAACCCTTTTATTTTCAGGGTTGCTTATCTTTATCTTGAAAATTTGTGGATTGTTTATTTATATCTGGACTTAACACGTTTATCTAACTTACAGATATCCTTGAATCCTTGAATTTGAATAAATTGCAGATATCCATCAATTAACATTAATTAATTAACAGAATTACGGCCTTTCCAGTTGGATGAAAATTCACATAACTTACTTCTTTTGCACCTATTCTTATTTACTATTTGTATGTTTTATTTTACATATATAAATTTTTGTCCAGCCATATGCTTTTGAAATGGTCCTTTTGACCCGTGGCAGGATTTCATTTGGTGAGTTTCTTTGGCTGCCTGACCCTTTTTGGTCCAGACCCTTTTGGTCTTTGAGTTTGTTGTTTCTCCCACCCATGATTACACAACATTCTCTGACTATGGCTCGGACGTGTGTAATAATTATCTTCTTTTCGCTTTCCTTTTCTTATTAACATCACATCGCTTTGTTCTAACGTAGAGCGAGCATGCGCAACGTCAGTTGTGCATGTAATAACGTACATCGTTTAGTTGCTGCTTCCTTATTCACAATCTTTATTTCTACATGCACTATGATCAATTTCAAGTTGATTGTGAGTAAATATGAAAACAAATAAAAATAAACAACTCTAACCCTATAAATGTATTTTTAATTTGAAAATAAAATAAAATTAATGTTATTGTATTTTGGTCGATAGAAACAAAGTGCAACTTTTCAAGTCATCTACCTTTACCTAGCTAACAAAGTTGCTTATTTTTACCTGGAGGATTTTGGGTGTTGTTTTCTTTACATGGCTCTTTTTGGGTTGCTTCTCTTTACCAGCTCCGAAAAAAATCAAAGTTGTAACTAGTCCACTAGCTGAAGAATTCGAATCAGTCAGAATCCAACAACTATTGAGTTATATTCATGGGTCTTTATATTTGATTTAATTTTAAAAGCTTTTTTACTTTTTTCTACAATTTCTTTTATAGTTTTTAGACTACAGAGAACGGTCTTTTTCAAGAATATTATTTCTTTCAAGACTTGCGATTCGTTTATATTTATAATTTTGGCAATTGAAGACAAAAATTTTAATTTTTATTACAAGAAATAACATGCAGTGACTTACTAAATAATTTTTAACACATATAAGGCAAGTTTAAAGCTTTTTTTTACAACATACTGGAAAAATCAAATTCAACAACAAAATGAATTGTTCAGTTGCTTTATACTTTAAGCAAAGTATCTGACTTCTTCAAGCCTGCGGGCAACTTTTTAAAAATGCAAAAACTTGTGGGCCACAAATAATCTGAAACTGTCCAGTTAGGTCAGTATTTGCTTATTTTTTATTTTTTTATTTTTAGCTCTATATTTATGCTCCTGACTCGCAGGAAAGCGGCGGAGGCGCTAATACATAGGGTAAGCAATTACCCCGACCTGCTTCTGGAGATACCAAGATATTGCTGTCCGCTTGTAATTTAATGGAGATATGACATTAATTTAGAACTGCTTGCCAAGACCGCCAAGCAGGGGAAAGTGCCGTAAAGTGTCTTTCCAAGAACACAACAGAATGGCGAGAGTGGGTTTTGAATCGAGACCATGTTGATCATAAGCACGAAGTTTTAATCACTCGACCACGCTGCCGGCTTGATAAAATCTTTGCTTAAAATTAATAGTCAAAAAAATAATTTAGCAACATTTTAGCTGTTAAAGAAAAACTGAAAAGAAAAAACAAAAAGGTGATAATTAAGACTACCTAAAACTTTTTGTCCGATAAGTTATTGTGATTGAAATTCAGTGGCGTGCGGTTAGGGCATTCAAGTCATGCGTTGGATGACCAAAGTTTTAGGGATTGCATGACGAACTTTTGCGCGATAAGGTATATATTTTTTAATTTAATGGGAAATGTTACTGGTTTGGAATGAAATTAGAGAAATTTGAGGCTGATTCAAGGTGAAGACCTTTTTTTTAGGGAATGCTACAATTTCAGGACGAAAAGTATAAAAGTTGAGAGTGATTGAGAGTGAAGACCTTTTTTTTTTGGAGAACAACTTGATTTTAGGACAAAAAGTGAGAATTTCGAGACTGATTTGAAGTCATGCCTTTTTTTTAGAGATCACCTTAATTTTAGGACTAAAAGTGAAAATTCGGGGACTGATTTCAAGCGATGACCTTTTTTTTTTAGAGATCACCTTGATTTTAGAAGAAAAAGTGAGAATTTGGAGACTGATTTGAAGTGATGACCTTTTTTTTCTTTTAGAAAACACATTTGATTTTAGGATGAAAATGGCTTTAGCACACCATGATATTAGGACTAAAAATTTGAATTTTACAAACAATTTTTTTTCTACCCGTAAAGTATTGCATGTCTCGGTCTACAACGTCATAATCTTAGGACTAAAAATTAGAATCTCATACAGAATTTTTTTCCTACCCGTAAAATATTGCATGTCTTACTCATTAACTACCCATAAAATACCCGATTGCATGACCAGATTTTGGCATGCCAATTGCATGACCAGTCTCAGAGGTCACCGCACGCCACTGCTAAAATTAAAAGTACAAAATCGAGAATTGTTAGAATAGTTTGGAAGGCCTATCTTCGGACCACGCTTTTTTTACTTAAAGCCGAAAAATACGAGCGTAAGTAGCGTGGTAAATATTCCATGCTTATGGGAACTCGCCTTATCTAAACTGTAATTTTTACAAGCGTTTCTTTTGCTTCATTACTATCGTTAAAGATTTTGAATTAAACCTTGATCAACGCAAAGAACAAAATAACGCGAGTTTAAAGTGAAAACACTTGATAGTAACGATATACTGCCTGTATCTGTAAACTTGCTTTCTATTTTTCTATTTTCGTCCCGAAATCATGGTATTCCTTAAAAAAAAAGATCTTCACTTTGAATCGGTCTCGGAATTTGCTATTTTCGTCCCATAATCTGTTTTCTTTTTGTCCCATGATCTATATAAAATATTTTCGTCCCAAAATCATGGTGTTCCCTAAAAAAAAGGTCTTCAATTTGAATCAGTCTCGAAATTTGCTATTTTCGTTCCATAATCAATGTGTTTTAAACAATTGCACGTTGTTTTTAGCTTGTTTGTTTGCTAAAATTCCGGACATGTCCGGAATTTTCCAGACGGTATGGCAACCCTAATTTATGTGAATATGAATATCTTTTTTCAATTGAGGAAAAGAGGTAATTTGTAAAATTTATTTGTAAATAATAGTAATCAGAAACCAAGTACATTTTATCATTTAGTTTTATCATAATTTAGTTGGCTTATGAAAGTATAGCAAACGTTCGGCTTTTTTGTTTACAATTAAAAATTTTGCAAACTAAATGATAAAATGTTGGCTTCTGATTGCTATTATTTACAAATATTTTTTTTTGCTTGATTATGCTTTGTTTCGATCTGATAGACAAGTTAACGTAGCTTTGGCCCGCTTTTTCGTTTCTGTTTATCAAAGCCGTGGGACGGAATAACTTTCTATAAACTGTTGGTAGTCTTACATGGTTTTCGGATTGTCAACTATTTGTGCACTATAAAATACAGTAACTTTAAAGGCTCGTTCCACTATGATCATGAAATAAAACAGTCTTTGTTTGTTTTATTGATTTTTTTACTTCTTTCCGGGCTTAAGCGCTGAGCGAAGCAAAAAGAGTCAATAAAAGAAACAAAGAATGCTCCACTCCAGGCTTGTAGTGAAAACGAGTCTTAAGGAAGCTTCCTACGCAATGTAATTAAGATGCCATTTTCGTGGTAAATTCCCCCACGACTATAATACGCTTTGTTATTTTCACGCTGCCTTTATGCGCTTGGGACACAAGATGTTAACATTCTTTTGTTATGCATCTGTAATAAAATTTCTCCGCATAGTATAGTAAAGGCCACGTTTAGATCTTTAAAGATCTTTTTTATTTTCTCTTGTTTGGAGCTAAGCAGAACAAGTTACAGCAGCATCCACCTCAAATTTTGCGGCGTCTTGGACACATGCACCAATTAATAAGCCCATAAACATATAAAATTGCGACTGCCTTGATCCATAAACTGTAGAGATTTATTTAACCCTATACGACATGAATTATTGTTTTGCAAGAAAAAAATTAATTTGGAAGCTATGTGGTTTCTATATGACTTAAATAAGATAGTTAAAAAAAATTAATAAAAGTATTAATAATAACAATCTTACCGAAAGTAAACTAATTAGTTCAGTTGAGATTACAAGCTTGCAATTGGTGACATTTCTGATACCTCTCAATACAAAAAAGGTCATTGAAAGCAATCAATAAAGATAATATTTACAATTTTTATTAATTTTATCATTGAAATATTTTATATATATTGACATAGCATAATATAATTTCTTTTGGGCATAAGAACTTTTATCAAAATGCATAAAAAAGGTAAACATGTATATCAGTGTATGAACAAAGTAAATGACAAACTACTAGAAATATTTGAAAGATATACATATCTATAAAATCACAAGCGGACAGCAATATCTTGGCATCTCCAAAAGCAGGTCGGGGTAATTGCTTGCCCTATGTATTAGCGCCTCCGTCGATTTCTTTTGAGTCAGGAAAATAAATATAAAGATAAAAAAATAAAAAAAATATCAGGGCTTCTCAAACTTCTTTGTTCTGCGACCTTATTTTAAAAAATATATTTTTGTGCGACCCCAATATGTGTAGGCTAATTCTACGCTAATTTTTTCCTATGAAAAAACACGCGTGTGCATGAAAAACCATGTAATAACGAGAAATGCAAATAGTAACCCAAAGCGAATTAATAAAATTACAAAAACAGACTTTATTTAATAAACATTATCAAGCACATTTAATAGGATAGAAAAATTACTTGTATTCTTTCACAGCTACCTTATCAAATAAATAATTTAATTTTTTCGCATTCATCTATCGATCTAAAAATCAATCTTTCCTTTGGACTTAGTAAGTTAATTTTTTTGCTTTTGTTTCTTGCTTTTCTCTTGATCACTACGTCACCCGACTCGCCTTTTGAAACGCCATCTTACTACTTTAAGACGCAACAACGGTGTAATGACACTTTACCTTTTCTTGTTTTTGATTGTCAATAAACATTATTGTGAAAAAAACAATTTTAAAAGCACAAGAAGCCAATTTATTGTGCGACCCCAAAATTATTTTACACGACCCCATTCGGGGTCACGATCCACAGTTTGAGAACCCCTGATCTATATCACTCATCACTGGAAAATAACCGAATACAAAATATTTTACTTATAGTGCTAAGCACACGATAGGTCGCAAAATGGCACTATGCAAAAATATCAGTTAAAGATGAAATAATGACTGAACGAATTTTTACACAATAAATGAGCAACACTTGAAAACTCAACTGAACTAATTAGTTCAGTATATATTTTGACATATAAAATAAAAATAAACATTACAATCGCGGCTGTAATCGTCACACATCAAGTTAAATATATTTTTTATATTGCAATATCTGATCTACGAGGGGCATTCAAAAAATACGCGGAATTCTCCCGTGACAAGAGTGCCAGCAAGAAAAAGGTATTTTAGCATGCTAGCCATAAAAAGCATGTTCTTTGTGATCGAATAATTGCTATCACTCATTTTGCGCTTGTAAACAAAGTTGTCAAGAGTTAGTTTATTTAAGGTAGTTTTTTAACGCATGGAGCGTAAGGATTTTGAGGTAAGAACCAACATTAATTTTTTGGTAAAGCTTGGTTGGAAAGGAACGGAGATCATTCAAGCTCTGCAGACCGTTTATAACAACGATGCTCCGAAGAAAACTTGTGTTTAAAAGTAGATTGAAAGATTTCGAGATGGTAAAGAAGCTGTTGAAGATGATGAGGGTCGTGGAAGACCAACAACCTCAAAAACAATAAAAAAATTGATTTTGTTAGGAACCTAGTCAAAGAAGATGGACGATTGACGATTTATCAGATAGCTGAGACTGTGGGCATATCAGTTGGTTCAGCCGTGTCCACCGATATATACAAGGCCTTTCGCTTGGTTTCAGACAAAGCGATGACGTCATAGCGAGAAGGCCATCGCTGCGACGCTTTGCTTGCAATGGGCAAGTTTGCAGCGAGAGAAATGTAACTTACGTAAACAATCTTTAACAGTTGCTCATTACCAAAAAGATTTTAATTAATAAAAAAAGTTGAAGTTTAAAATAAAAACACAAAAAAGGAAATAAATTCATAAAAAACAAGTAAAATATAAACCGTGAAGCGTTTTTGTTAATTAAGAGTTTGTAGTTTTCTTCGTTTAGCTAGTTTTGCAGCACTGAATTCATCGTTTTTCATGAAACAGTAATTATTGAGTAAAATGTTTGTGCTTTTAAGCACTGCCATTTTCATTAACAGCATAGGTTTATAATCAGAAGGGCACATAATTCAAGATTCTAGTGAAAGCTGTTCGTCTTCTAAAGCAGCCAAAATCGAATTAATAGAAAGTGCACGTTGAGAAAAAGATTTTACAAATTCATCAAAACTCGTAAGTTTTTGAATGGCTATGTTGCTTATGAGACCAACCCGCACGATATCATCTAAAGGATACAATAACTTTCCTCTATCAAGACCCTTAATTAAAAAATGATTAAAGCTGTCGAATCGTTGTATAGCAAGGTAAAACAGCTTCTCCACTGCTACGCAAAAATTTGTAGGCGTGTGGAGATAAATTATAAAAGATTGAAGAAAATATTAAATAATCGTAAGAGAAACTGTGCTTCTTTGTTGTTAGTAATTGCAGTTGTTCATAAACAAACCCTACAACCGAGTTGTAAGAACAGTTTTCGTTTCTAAACTGACAAAGAAGGGTAAGTATAAACTTTATATTTAATACACAAAGCACATCAAGTTCACTTGTAGTTGACTTGGAAGTGGTATTTAACAAAGTCAGCTTGCAGATGTCTTCGCAAATTTGCTCAATTGTACTTGTTTATCCAGCTTTTAAGGGCAACAGTTTATCTCCGATTCTGTTTAATTTAACAGAATTTATGTACACATTGAGGGACATGTCTTTTTTAATTGTTATACCACTTTGTACTTGTTGTCCGAGCACATCAGTGTTTTTCAATGTAAAAACTGTTAAGGTTTGGTTTATATCATCTCGAATAACTTACCATGGCTTTTTTAAGAAGTATTGATAGTTTCTTAGAGATATCGTTCAGAGATTTGCAAATGTCTTGTTCTTCTTTTTGTCGCATTTCTTTTCTTTGCTTTGTTGGATGGCTCTAGCAAGTTGATCTTGTTCTTTTTTTTGGAGCAATTTAGTTTTGAAAAGACGAGGTTTCTCGAAAGATTTTGATAAGTAGGCAGGACACAGTGGCGGATATTGGATGAGGCGAATGAGGCAGTTGCCTCGGGCTCCCCTTTTTTTGGAGTCCCCCTCAAAAATAGCGCTTATAGTTTGAGTTTGCTGCAGATGTTTTTTAGAGATTATTATGTAGTTGGGACGAAAAGTGGAAAATACAAGATCGATTCAAGGTGAAGACCTTTTTTTTTAGAGATCACCATGATGTTGGGAGAAAAAAGTAAAAGACGAAATCAATGCCCTTCTTTTCCAGAGAACATTAATTTTTGGAAATTCCTGCCTCGGGCTCCTGAATTTGAACATCCACCACTGGCAGGACAGTTGGGAAATTGAAAAGGAATTGATCCAGTTTGGGGTTTGGATATTTCGTATCGCACGTCAACATTTTCGGAGTTTTCATCCAAAGCTGAAGTACTTTTTTGAATTTTGTGACTTTAAAAATGTAATTCGCATACCTGTCAATACAAACTGAAATAAAATTTTGTATAGTTTTCAAATTGCTTTCAAACAGGGCTATCAACAAATTAGACTGAAAAATAAGGTTGACAAAAAAACAAAATTTTTTGTCACAAAAAAATCTTCACTGAAAATTAGAAAAATTTTTTATTTAATTTTCATTTGACGCTTTTTAGTAACTTGACCATTAACCGTCCCTATATTTTGTTCACTTTGATGGCTAACTTTGTTTGTAAAGGCCCATTTCCACTACGAGCGTGGAAAAAAGCATTCTTTGTTTGTTTTATTGCTTTTTTTGCGCTCGCTTCAATTTTAACCGCTCGCTTCAATCGAAGATCAATAAAAGAGAGAAAGAATGCTCTTTTCCACGCTCGTAGTGGAAACGGGCCTTAACCTGACAATTTTTTTCAAAATATGGTAAAATATAGACGCAAATCTAAATGCAGTTTTCCAAAGAAACTCTTTACTTCTCTTTAAAATAAAAATAAAGCTAGAAAATAAAGAGAGTTTGATGGAAGAAATAGCTTATAAATAAATGCAAAGAACATAAAAAAAATAGATACATTTTACTTGTGTAATTAACAAAAAACCCAACATACAATAATAGTTGTAAAGCTTTAGCTGAAAATAGGCCTGTAGCAGATTAATGCCGTCAAAAACTTACCTTGCTAGTTTTAGATGGCACAAAATTTTTTTTTATGTCATTTTCCATTTTTGCTTTAAACTTTTGTCTTGAGGAAAACCAAATACAGTAACGCGCGGACCACCTTTGTAATTTCCCTTGCATTGGGGTATACAACATTTAAAGGGCATTGTAAATTACTTAATAAAGTAAATATTTTACGTTAGATAATTCGCTTATAGCAATTCTGAAATAAATAAGAAAAGTGACGACTGAAAAGATTTTTCTTTTTTAATGGAAAAATTCTATCCAGAGTGTCAAATAATAATTTTTTTGCACTTTCTAAGAAAACAACTATTTCTATTTCACCGAGAACCAAGAAACGCTACTATAACTAAATATTTCAAAATCATTAAAAATCATGGTGTACGTACGCCATGCTGAGAATCATTTACTGCTCCTTTCAAACTGGTTGAAACTACATTTCATCGCTTAAGTTTTAATCTTTTTGGAGAATGCTTTGTACTTATCTTTAACATAACAGTTTCGTTTAGAAGTTATACAAATATAATTCCTAACTTACTATCTAATTGATTCTACCTTTAAGATTATGTTGCTACATTTCCTTCATATAAATCAACAGCATCTACTAACTTATAGTCTTACAACTCAACTTTACTTTTCATTTTCTTTTAAGATAATAAATTTAAATGAAATTGGCGCTTGAGGTAGAAAAGGTTGGCTACCCCTGGTTTAGTATCTCATAATAATATTTTAATCAGTGGCGAACGGTGATAAGAATCAAAGTAATTAATGATTATCCCTTTTAAAAATCATGAAAAGTTGAGCTTATTCGTTCTAAACTTATTTAATGTTGATAAAAATTATTTGTTCTTTTTTGGCTTCGCTTTTGTCTTTTTAGTTAACGTAGCAGCAATTTAACCTGAATGTAGCTCCATCTACCTATGGCAAATTTACTGTTTTAGAACTTAGACAAAGTTATCAATTAACTAAATGTGATTACCAACATGATAACTATATAGTGAAAATACCTGCACATCATCAAAAAACTTCACCACTTTAACGTAATCACTTTGGGATCTGTGCAACGAAGGTAAAATCGCCTCAACAAGGTGATTTTTATAAGATTTTAGTGGTCTATCAAAAGGAGGCTAGCGTTATAGCTCATTAGTACTAAAATAATAATAATAATAATAATAATAACGATGTTTTTGTAGACCGCTCTATACCATGAGATTTTTAAAGTCATATGGTCTCAGAGCAGAAAAAGTATCAGTTAAAAAATAAAATACAGTAGCAAAATATACAAGTAGCATACCAAAAAATAAAAACAACAACAAGCAACAAAATCAAAAAAGACAAGTTGTACACACTACTTTGAAGAAAAAATAATGAAATACATATGGTGACAATGTTATACAATATAATACTTCCCAGATATTCCATTAACAATAAAAAAAAAGAGGTAAAAAACTTTGCAAATATCAGGTTAAATATGACATATAAGATAAAAAGTACATCACAAATATCAAAAGAGGTAAAGATTAATTTGTTTACACTTCAAAAGCAGTTCTAAAATAATAAGTCTTTAAATTCTAATAGCTTCTCAGTGCTTTTTTAGGTTCAAAGTACAGTACTTTTGTTTTAACGGAAATAACACTGTTTTAAAGTTAATTTTCACTTCATTTAAAAAGTTTCAACTTTAGTTGTGTGTTTGAAGCAAATTCAGATTTTTTTTGTACCAATACAAAATAATTTACTTACCAAAAAATTTTACCACTCATCGTTACTAAGTTTAATCCAGCGGTTTTCAAACTTTATTAATTGCTGGATCTCTTTTTGTTTTCTTGAAATAATAGCGGACCAGAGTTGTAAATCGGGTCGGGCTTTTCGGGCCGGGTTTGGTCTAAGTTATTTAAAAAATTTGGGCCTATTTTGGGCTTTAGTTTAGATTCTAATATTATTATTCAAGCTCTCATTGAGTAGTTAAAACCATCCTGCAGAAAACAAATTACTATTTCAACTATTTGGATCAGCAGGATATAAGTGACTTCATTTCTGAAACAAAGATTTGTTTGTATCGCCCTGTTTGAAATAGGAACAATAAAAGTCACGTTTTATTTTGCCTTCTCTAGTTTCAAAATAAGAAAAAGAAGAACTGAAGATCGACTTGTTTAGACAGGCGCTGCTGAAAGCAATAAAAGTCAGATTTTTTCTTTCACTCTACTATATGTCAGTGGTTTTTAACCGGGGGACACGCCTCTCCTGGGGGGTGTACGTAAATTTTCAAGGGAGCGCGAACCATAACATGTTTTACAACACATTCTTCATTAATTTTGATTTTTGATTTTGATTCATTAACGTTTTTTCGCCCATAGTATGGTTTTCCTTAGTGCTTACATCCTGTCTGCATATTGATGTGAGTATGTGTTGAACCATTATATGGTATTCCCGTTCAGTAAAGCGAATACTGGATGATGTCATGTAACAACTAAAGTATCAATCGTGTTTCCTTCATTTCGATTATTTAGTAGTTGCAAATCAATGAACATGTAGCCTACCATATGCTGCTAAATTCAATTAGTGAAAAATCAGAATGGATTAATGCAGCTATCAGTCCGTTTGTTAAAGTGGCAGTGCGGTTTATGTAAACTTTATAAAGCAATCTAAATAGATCTAATCTTGAGGATTAATTAAGTCTATGTTTTTATCATGTTGTAGTACCTACGTAGCTAACTAACAAATTTAGATAATCAAAATAACAGGAAAAAACAGTAGCTTAATGACTACATTCAATTTGGTTTTGTATCGCCTCAAAAAAGTCACACAGAAGTCCCGCAGTGTGTGATATGTTACGAGACTCTTATAATGATGCAATGCGTCCCTCACGTTTGAAACGGTACTTGATTACAGCCCATTCTACTTTAGCCGACAAACCTAAAGACAAACCTACTTTAGCCGACAATCTTTCCTTGAAAAAAGCTAAGTTGGACATAAGTGGAACGTTTCCACAAAATACATTACCCACAAAATACTCGATTGCATGACCCGATTTTGGCATGCCAATTGCATGACCAGTCTCAGAGGTCATCGCACGCCATTGATAGAATATTCTTCTATTTCAGGAAGAAGAAAAATTTATTGGAAAAGTTTCAATTCCAAGGCTTTTGAGAATCACTGGTTTGTCTTGTAAACATATTTTAGAAGTTAAATGCTCTCAACCTTCAACTTCAAAGGAAAAACATCAATATTATTATGCATCATGACATTATGCAGTCTTTCATGTCAAAACTTCATTTGTGGAAGAATCAAATTGAATAAGGAATACAGCAAGGTTTTGTCACTTGGATTCTGGATTCTGCTCTGCGGTAACCTTGAGTCTGAATTAAGAACACAAATAAAAGTCCACCTATTCGACCTAAAAGAAAAACTTATCAAATATTTTCTTGATATAGATGGGAAGCGAGAAACCTGAAAGTTTACCAAAAACCCATTTTAATGCGAAGTAGACGACATTTTTGATGAAGCACAAGAAGAGTTTTTCGAGTTAAAATTTAACTTCACAACCAAGTACAACTTGAAAGAGCTGAATCTTGAGGCGTTTTTAGTCAAATACCTTCCTGTTTACCCTCTTATTTCAACTCAGGCTCTTCGTGTTCTAGTTATGTGTGGTTTGACTTATCTTTATAAAGCCCCATTGTAAAAAACATTGAGTGTCATAAGTTCTCCAAAAAATACAAGCCTCATTTTTTTCTCTTCAGTGTGATGAAACAGCTGATTTGCCCAATTGTTGATTCATTTGAAGAGGATCGTATACTCTTTTTCAGACCCCTAGAGACTACATGGAGAGCAGAAAATGCATTAAAAGTTGTCTTCACGTTTATTGCAACAATAATAGACCTTGGAAAAATTTATAGGTGTCTACATTGATAACAATGTTTGACAATGTTTGGATCTCGAAATGAATTTATCGCAAAGATAAAGAAAAAAACCCAATTTTTATTGAGTGATCTCATAAGAGTTTTGAGCTTTACTTATTGCTATGAAAGATAAACTTCTATTAATCAAAGAACAGCTATGAATGAAACATAACAATCATATGAGCGTCAACTAAGTTAAAGCAGGTGCTATCAATACATAAGTGAAAAAACAGTAATTAAATCTAGAATCATGCAAAAACATCTCAATCTAGCTGAAAATAATCCAAAGTGGCAACTATGCAAAGAGCCTATGGCTACAGCTATGGCTGCTTGGACTGAAGTTGGTATTTCTATTTTCGGAGGATTTGCCCTTGTTTTGATAGCAGATTTGACGAGTTCAGAATATAGCTCTTTGAGGAAGTTTTGGAAGACGGTCGCTGCTCGATTCTTCACGTAATTTTGGGTAGATTGCCGCTGTCAAAGCTCGCCAAACTGCTTCAAACAACTTTATCGCGTTGATTGTTTTTTCTGTTGCCTAAAGGAGTGCGAATAATCGTAAATTCGGAAGTTAAAGTCAAAAAATTCAGTTTTAAATGACTTCTGAATAAAATTTCACATCAACACTTCATCTCGAAGTGGGGTTATTTATGACCCCAGGTACTAAAAAACGTCGTAACAAGTGAAAAAACAGTAATTAAATTGAAATTTTTCTCAATCTTAACTTTTCATTTTAGGAAGAAAATGAGAATTTTAAAAAAATTAGAGGGGTAGTTTAAAAATTATAGCAAAATTTCAGGCTTTGGGGTCATTTCTGACCCCATTTTGGGTCCAGAAAGGTTAAAACGTTTTTTGTAGCAGTCAACTCCCTTTAGATCTGGGATTTTAGAAGCAAAAAACAAACAACAGGAAGGTCGAAACGTGAGAATTACAGTTCGCACAATTTTTTCCGGAACACATTTTACGTAATTATGATTGGATTAAAATCAGATTTATAGCACAGATGGACAACTTTTATTGACGTTTGATTAAAAACAAAAAGAAAAAAAACTTTAAAATATTGACAAAGATTTCTATTTACCTACAAAAAAAGATTTAGGGAAGGATTTCAGACCTTGTTTTTTTTAAATATCTTCTCCACAACTTGAGAATAAAAAAAATTTCGAGGTAGAAGTACTAGAAGAGACACCAAGTTTTATAAAGTAAAACATGATTTTAACAGTTGATGCAAAAATAAACATAAGCAAGATTTTAGTTGAGTTTTCTTTGAAATTAGAAAATTACTTATACTGTAGCTAGAACAAACGTTTGCATAAAAAAATTTAGATTCTGTAATAAGTATTTCCAAGGGAGGATATTTTATGATCCATAAACAAATTATGCTTAGTGTACTTGCAGCATTTTACTTTATTTTCAGCATTAAACATACAGTACCGGAAAAAAGTTTAGAAAGGTTTTTTGAAAAGCCGACAAAACGCAAAAATGACACATTTTTATGTTTTTCTTTTATTGAACGTAACAATACGGGAAACAAACATCATGCACCTCCAACATGGTCCAAATTACAGCAGTTGCCCTAGTATTTAGTATGGTAACCCTTGTTTTTAATGACCTTTTGAATGCGGCTTGGCATGGAATCTGTAAGATTTTTGCAAACATTTTGATCAATATCTTTGCACCAAATCTCTTTAATGATCCGCTTTAGCTCATCCATAGTTGTCGGATTTGATGTAGAAACTTTCTTTTTTATCAGTGTCCATAAATTTTCAATGGGATTAAGGTCAGGAGAATTTCCTGGCCATTTGAGCACTCTGACATTTTTGGTTTGAAACCAATTCATGACTGATTTGGCTTTATGGCATGGTGCAGAGTCTTGTTGAAATGTTGTGCATCCGTGAATGCTCATGAAATTCAGTAGATGATCATTTAGGACACTAATATACCGTGAGGCATTTATTGTGTGTCCTTTTGGCACGAAATAAAGACCACCTCGGCCTTTGCTGGAAAAGCACCCCCACACCATGGCCGATGGGGGGTGCTTAACGGTTGGTTGGAGGTACCGTGAGTTTACTGGTGAAGATCCAAGAGGTCTGCGAACAAAGGTTTTGTAGGAAGCAAACTGTAAGAAGGTGGATTCGTCTGAAAACATCACTTTCTGCCAGTCTTCACTTGTCCAGTCTTTGTACTGGCTGCAAAATTCAAGCCTTTGCTGGGCCATTCTTGGTGTAATCAGGGGTTTCTTCAGAGGTTTGCGGGCAGGAAGTTTAAAATCTTTGTGCAAACGGTTTCTAATCGTTCTTGTAGTCACACTACTCAGCTCTTGCATAGATCTTTTTATTTCTGATGAAGAAATGAATGGTTGCCCTAGGCAGAGTCGTTTGATTTTGCGGTCCGTCCTGAGAGTGGTGGTACGGGGTCCGCCACTTCTTTTCAAGGGAGAAAGACTGAGGTTTTCCTTGTTTCTCTGTAATATTCGACTAACGGATGCTTCAGAGAGTTTCAATCGTTTTGAAATATCAACATTTTTGTAGCCTTCTTCTTTTAAAAGGATGACGTTGCTTTTTAAAGCTTTTGAAATTTGAGGCAATTTTCCCATTTTCACAACAAATTTTGAAAATCAACCCTATGCTATCAAAAACCGTATCAAATGTAAAACATATTGCCATTATTTGCTGAAAAATACAAAGAATAATAGTTAAGTCAACACAAGACACAATAAGCAATAAGCATTTCTCTGTAAAATTGTTGTAAAGTGACTTTATCACGAAAAGTTCATCAAAATAAAAATCTTTCTAAACTTTTTTCCGGTACTGTAATTAAAATTAGCCAATCAAACGTTTTCGGCAAACACTTTGCTCTCCAGGATTTTAAATTAAACGTTAATAAAATGTAGGGGAGACCGGGGTTAGATGTTACAGTTTTTACTTAAATCGCCATATCTCTTTATAGCAGCGTTTCCCAAACTGTGGGTCGCGACCCACTGATGGGTCGTGAAAGGAACATTAGTGGGTCGCAAAAAGTTATTAAATTAAGAATTAGCTTCAATTAATTTCTATCTATCGGTATTAATGGCAACTGCGCAGAAAAATAAAGAAATAAACGATTAACAAAACATTTATTCTGATAAAATTTAACTCCTACCTGGTTGCAATTGTTTAAGATCCAACAATACCAGTGTTTATTGTGTTTTTGAATCAAAGTTGACCATTTACAATAGGAAAAACTGCTTTGAAATATTCATAAAATACTGTAGCTTGGCACAGTACAACACTGGGAGGGCTGATAAACTAACTTGCCATAGGCATCACTGAATATGTAATTCTAAATAATATTTTCTTTTATCTATCTTTCTAGCCAATAAAGTTATGTAGGTCGCGAAAGGCTAAGGTCATAAATAGTGGGTCGCAATTCGAAAAAGTTTGGAAACCACTGTCTTATAGTATTTAAGTTTTCAGCGTAATTTTTTTACTCAATTCTCTCACATAAATCAATGAATATATCCTGAAAGTTTCGCTAAGTTTTGTTGAAATTTAATAGTGTTTTTATCTCAAATAATGACATGCACTCGGACCTCAAATAATGACATGGAGTAACAACTGACCCCCACTACGGGGTAAGTTGTTACATGCTGTGGGTAAATTGTTACACATTAATAATATTTAAAAACATGCTTCAAGTCTAACGAAATTTTGTGAATGGGTGTGATTTCCAATATTTATTTCATAAACAAAATTAATATACAAAATTTTAACTCCCAACAAAGAGAGTTAAGAAAAATTTGGCGATAATGTTTGGTGGGCGATAAGGTTAAATCTCCTTGTCTTTTACTAACAAGTTTTTGGGGATGAACAACCGCTAAAAAACTCAAAGCGTTTATTTGACCTAAAAATTTAATTTTAAGAAAAACAATTTTCAGATTTGTCATTAGGACTGCTTTTTTGCGAAATGTCGCCCCTTCAAAATTTTTGCGTATCCCCTTCCTCAAAAAATGATTCAACAGGCGCCTATGTGCTTGACATTTTAAACTCAATTATTTTCTATCTGTAACCAAAGTCAAAAGAAACTGTTCTGTTTAAAAAAGAAATGTCAAAAAAATTATTTTTTTGCCATGTAGTCTAATAGTAGTATAAATATAGAATTACTCGTACATGCTCTAACATGTAGCAACTTACCCCACATAGATATTTCATACTAAATCAGGGGTGAACAACACGGGGCACCCGTGCCCAATTTGGCACGCACAAAGCTCGAACACGGCACACGAATGCTCTGGAAAAAAGTGATCATTGTGCTATTGAACGTTGTTGTATTTTTGACCCTTGCTAAAATTAAAGTAATGACCTATTTTAGAGAAATTTGTTAGTTTTTGAGATTTTAAGCGCCTGCTAGAAGTGATTGACCATTTTTTTTTTGAAGATTGTCTTTGGTATTTAATGAAAACATTGTTAGTTTTATAAAAACCAGATGCAACAATTGATACCAACAATATTTCGAATATTTCGAATGGCACTCGGCAGGTATTTTTACAAAAATTTGGCACGTATTCTTATTTGAGTTGTGCACCATTGTGCGAAATGAAATTTTTAACAAAAAACTGTTTGACCTAGTTTTAAGGCAGCATTCATATCAGTTATAGAACTATTCAAACAAGTTATGTAA
Organism: Diplosoma virens; assembly: GCA_963680785.1. Classification (NCBI taxonomy): domain Eukaryota; kingdom Metazoa; phylum Chordata; class Ascidiacea; order Aplousobranchia; family Didemnidae; genus Diplosoma; species Diplosoma virens. The sequence continues at coordinate 26,860,669 of OY796887.1, forward strand.
CTTGAAGTTTTTATAAATAATCATTTAAGTGACCAGCTTTTTTGATTTTTTTACAAAAATGAAAATTCAACTTTGAATGGTCAAAAAATATTTTTTCGAATTTCTTCCTACCAACTGCGCAAAGTCACTAAATTTTTTTTACACAAGTTAATCTTAAGTCAAGTGACTGACGGTTTTAAATTCAGCTGTTTCAAGCGACTATGTCAAAAGTTATTGAGTTTGTAACAACTTACCCGTGTAACAACTAGCCCCGGTCTCTCCTACGCAAAAAGCGTTTTTTCAAAGATTTTTAGCTTAGCACCGGTAAATAAAAACTTGTTTGACACCGCATCTGCCTTTAATTTGTGATTAATAATGTTATTTAAAAAAGAAATTTTTTTCAATAAGGGAGACAAGAATCAGTCCAAAATTTAGTAAAAACTTATTTATTTTAATTTAAAATCGATTTCGATCAAAAGATCATCATCAGTTAACAGTTCTATTAAGTCTGTGAAATTTTAAGAATAAAAATTAATAGAAAATTATTGAAAATTATTGATTAATGATTAAATTTAGTAAATGTCATAGAATAAAATAAAATGTACTCACTTAACAAAACAATTCTTTTCAAATAGTAAAGTAAAAACGTACTGTCAAAATTTTAAACTACTAGTGCCAATTAAATTAAATAAACTATACAACAGTAAACATCAAGAAAAACAGCCGATTGCATATTAATAAAGGCGATTGTGACATGTGAAGAGTCAAAAGTTGAAATACAAAATTTTGCAGTAATGTAAATCAAGACAGAAATAATATAGTAGTGAAATGAAGAGTGTAAGTGCAAGTTAATGTAAGTGTAAGTAGGAAGTGTAAGTACAGTGTATTATTTAAAAAAAATTTTTTTTAATAGCAATATAAAGAAAAAATGCCTGGAGAAAATATACAAAGGAAGAAAGAGAAAAATACAAAAATATAAAAGAAACGTACAATAAAAAGAGAAGAGAAGCATTCAACGTTGAATAGGGAGAACAGTAGCTTGAATATTTATAGAGGCATCTAATAGATGAATCCAGCGGGATTCACAAATGTCTAAATAAGAATTTGAAGGTTGTTGTAAGAAAGTAACTGTATAGCATTCTGAAATAGGTTTATTCTTATATGGAAGATCAGTGTGGTTCTTGTGGTAATGTATCGATAATGCTGCCTTTTCAGAATCCAATGTGTTGCTATTCCAAATATGGCGGTGTGTATTCCAACGTACGGAAAAACGGTTTATAGTTTGGCCAATATAAATTTCAGAGCATTTATTACAAGAAGCGGCATATATACCGAAATTAGTGCAATTGAGGTTTTGCTTAAGTTGAATAATTTTACCATTTTTACTTTTGATAAAATTAGTGTTATGGACCATGTTTTTATGTGTTCCATGATTACCACAAAGAGCACAGTGATCACATGCAGAAGAAGATCCATTTTTATGGTTTTTAGGCTGTAAATTTAAGGATATTTTTTTGTGGTTTATTAAAAGATTTTGAAGTGTAGCTGGTCGTTTATAAATAACAGTGGATAATGGATTAAGATGTTTCTCTTTGTCAGTGAGATTAATGCAATTAGTGAAAGAAGTAGCCCAAACAATTTTATGGAATTGAGGATTTTTATCTTTGGTTTTGGTATTATCAGGTTTAAAACGATTTAACCAAGTTTTGGCTATATTTATCATATCATCAACCATTTTTTTATTAAAATTAGATAATAAGCATTTAATTTGAAGTCGTTTAAGGCTTTCAATGTAACTTGTTTGTGTCTCGTTTAGTCGTCTCATACGATTTGCTTCTGAAAACACTATAGATTTGAAAATATGTGGTGGGTGAAATGAAGAGCCGTGTAGGAAAGATCGGTTTAAAGCAGTAGGTTTGATATAGTCTTTAGTAAAAAAACCACAGTTACAATATTTATCAATTACATGGTCAACATCCAAAAATTCTAGATGGTCTGGAATTTGCGATTGGGTGCAGATATGACGAAAATCAAGTTTAAGACAGGCAGATGCAAAAACATTATTAAGTGCCTTTTGTATATCTTGCGTAGTAGTCTTGCCAATAGATAACCATATTATGTCGTCTATAAAACGTTTAAATAATTGTGATTGTTTGATAGTTTCAGCAATGGGTAGTAGTATGGAGTGAAGAGTGATGTTGGCAATTGATACGGAATGATTGTCACCAGTAATTATGCCTGTTGTTTGTTTGTAAAAATGATTTTCAAATTGTAACATAACATTCTCCCAACAATGGTCTATTAAATGTAAAAAAATATTAATACATAACGAATTAAAGTTGGTGAAAAGAGTAAGAGCTTGCCGAATAGCGTTTAGTGCCAAATCACGAGGCACATTGGGGTACAAGGCTTTAACATCTGCAGCAACAATATGTATATCATTATTAATTAAATGGTTAGACGAAGAAATTTTCTCTTTCCAAGATGTAAGTTCAAGTAAATATTGTTTACTATCTTGGCAATATTCATTAAATTGAAACTGGCAAAATTGTTTACTGATAGGGTTTAAGATATATTCTAAGAAAGCGGTGATGCGTGAAGTTGTAATATAGCCCGCTGATTGGAGTAACCGAACAGGAAAGTGAGTAATAGGAAAAGAAACAAGTTGTTGAAGAGATAATTTGTGTGTTTTAAATAAAGGATAAATCTATGCAGGAGTCGAGCAGGAAAAATGTTTAGCTATAGAATCAGAAATATGTATATACTTATTACCATAATACTTAACACCAATGATATGTTTAAGTAGAAAATCATCAATAACACCTTGTTTATGTAATTAAATTATTAAACTGTCATTGTGTTTGCGAATTTGATCAAAATATTTATAAACATTATTGTTATTTATATCTGAGCATAAAGTAAATGTTTTTAATTCTCTATTCATAATATTTATATAATCGTCAAAATCTAAAACTATTATTTTCCCATCTTTATCAGCTTTACAAATAACAATGTTTTTGTTTTTTACCAAATTAGTAAGTTCTTTAAGAGCGGTGAGTAAATCAGGGTTAAGATTATTACTTGTACGATACAGTTTGGTGACTGTAGGTTTTAAGTTACGTAATTTAGAGCAGTGTTCTTCAAACTTTTTTCATCGCGACCCATTTTCCACGGTCAAATTTTTTCGCGACCTCTAAAAAAAGGTCTTCATCTAGAATCAATCTCTGATTCCGCTATTTTCGCCCCAAAATCAAGGTGTTCTCCAAAAAAAAAAAAAAAAAGGTCTTCATCTAGAATCGATCTCTGATTCCGCTATTTTCGCCCCAAAATCAAGGTGTTCTCTAAACAAAAAGGTCTTCGCTTCGAATTAATCTTGTATTTCGCTACTTTTCTTCCAAAATCATCGTAATCTCTAAAACTCCAAAATTTAAAATCTCTCCCGACCCCCAGTTTGAAGAACACTGATTTAGAGGAAACTAATTCACGGTAAATAAACATAGAATTATCTAATAATTCCGGGTTAGGACGATTAAATTTAGGTAATTTAAGTTTAGGGGGTAAGTTACTTTGGTTTAAAAGTTCAATACTTTCGGTCAAATCGGTATTATTGTCATTTGAAAGAATATTGTTCCATTCGCATCTACGAAGATGGTCAATTAAATTAGTCCATTCTTTTTCTTCGATTGAGTTAGACCAATACGGTGTTGGAGCAAAATTAAGTCCTCGAGAAAGTAAAGATTTGTGCGCGTAAGTTAGTTCAAAACTGGATTTGTTTAAAATCATGGATTCAATTTTTGATTTTTCTTTTTCTTTTTTGATTCTTCTTTTTCTAATCTTGTAGCGATTGGCATCTTTTTTATTTTTTATAGATGTTTTTTTAGCACATTTTAGTTTATTAATTTGAGTAAATTGCTTATTATAAAGCCAGTTGAATTTTTTGATGAAATACTGCTTATATTGTGAAACAAAATTTTTCAAAAAATTTTTGGATTTTTGAGATAAGCTATACCACTTTAAAGGACACGAGGAGATTTCTGCATCAATTTTTTGAAGAGAATTTATAATTTTACGAGATTGTTGAATAAGTACTAAGTCTAAGTCGATATTTCGATGTTGATTGGAAGGTAAGATTATAAGCGATTTTTGACATCTAATTAAAAAAACTCTTTTTTGCTGCAAGTAAAGCTTCTTTTTCCAAATTTTAATATCTTCATCCATTGCAAGGGGATCCTACTGTTCTTGTCAAAATAAGCTTAATTTGTTAAAAAACCCAGTGGATCTGTTCAACCCTATTGGATGAAGATTTTAGGACGATTCTCGTGAAACGCATCTCAATTAAAATTTTTTTCAATAAGGGAGACAAGAATCAGTCCAAAATTTAGTAAAAACTTATTTATTTTAATTTAAAATCGATTTCGATCAAAAGATCATCATCAGTTAACAGTTCTATTAAGTCTGTGAAATTTTAAGAATAAAAATTAATAGAAAATTATTGAAAATTATTGATTAATGATTAAATTTAGTAAATGTCATAGAATAAAATAAAGTGTACTCACTTAACAAAACAATTCTTTTCAAATAGTAAAGTAAAAACGTACTGTCAAAATTTTAAACTACTAGTGCCAATTAAATTAACAAATTAAGCTTATTTAAAAAAGAAACTATTAAAAGACGTCATAAATGGCTATTGTTAATGGAAATACTTATTTGTGAGTAATGTAACGTGGCATATGTAAGATTAAAATTGAAGTTTTTTTTTAAATAATCTTTTTCAACTTTAACTTAGCCTGAACTCGGCGAAAAAATAAGCCGAATTCGAACTTGAACTCTTGTAATTGAATTTGAAATTGATGAACTCGAACTTAGAGTTACGAATATTTTGTGAACTCAAACTTGAATTCGATTAAAATTGTGTCGAGTTCGCAGCCCTGGTTGGTACTAAATTGTAAATTGCTTCAGATTACTGTATTTTCCAACTTCGCAACTTTTGTTAAAAAGTGTATCTTTTAACGAAGGTTGTACGGCATTTAAAAACAATTTTTCAGTTGAAAAATTGTTTTTAAATGCCTTAAAACCTTTTAGTTTGAATAAAGTTCGGACAGCTGCTGTCGTGGTAGTTAGCAGCACGTCGTTAAAGTTTTACTTTGAATAAAGTTCGAACAGCTGCTGTCGTTAATCGCCATGCTCTTCAACAGCATGGCGATCGGCAATCACTAAAGTTTAAGAAAAAAGTTTGAAGAATACGCGCCATGCGGTTAAAGCTAACAAGTTAGTTGGAGGGATCGGTCAGTCAGTAACTCGGTAATTACTTTCGTCTCCAAGAGATAATTAATTAGTAGGGTGAGTAAAAGTCATTAAAATTATAGTTTTTTTTGTTGGTACAAAAAGTAATGAAACCTATTATAGTGAAAAAACTGCTTTGTTTCGGAGTGTCTTTAAGAAGTTATAAGGTCATAAAAAGTCATATTTTCCGCTTTAGGTCATAAAATATAACTTTTTGTTTTTTCTTTAAAACACAAAGATTAAACCCCAGAAACTTTGTTCATTATGTTCATGCAGTGTAAACAGGTCCTACGGACATTACAATTTGATAATCAGGCCTATATACTGAATGAGAGGGCAATGAAAGTTCTAAGGCAGAGTTTCTTGAAGCATTGCATAGTAGAGTTTTTTTATTCTTTATTGTAGCATAATAATAGCGCTTTCTATTTGATAACAATTTTTATTGTAACTTACTTTATTTATTATGTCTTTGATCGGCCCTGTTTTTTTTTCAAAATATACTAAAACACTTGCATACGACTAGTTAATTACGGGATTAATAAAAATTTTATGATAAAAAAAAATAAACTCATAATGTCATATTTCAAAAAATAAAGTTACATTTTTCGATTTTTTTAGGTCATAAAAAAATTGCCTTATTAATTAGCAATAAATGCGAGTAAATAGCAAACATTTATTTAATTTTGAACGATTATGGAAAAAACGTATTTCCCCCTTCATAAAAATATATTGGATAGTCGGTTCAAATAGAGAAAAAGTTGTAAGCGTTTTAGAATTTCGAAAAAAAACAATATTTGTAGCTGTCGCTCTTAAAGCGTGCGTGGGAGTGGTATTGAACCAAAAATAATAAATATATTTGAATAAGCCTTTTGAGAAGCCTTCGGGCGAAACAGCTGTCGAGGCGATATAAGAAATTTTTATGTAGTTTTTTAATGTTTTATATAAATAAAAATTTGATTTATTTGTATATACAGTATATATGCATGTATGCATATATTTATAATAAAGTTGTATTGAAATGTTTGCTTTATGGTATGCTTATGATATGAATCTTTTCCAAATGACAGCTTGTACAAAAATGATTGCTCAAATTTTTGCTACATGATTATTCATTAATTTGTTTAAACTTGATATGTTTTTAAGCACCAAAGTGTATAGCATTATTTATTTTTGCTTTTTCAATAGCTTTATTGTTGCATATGTTTTAATGTCTGAGTATTCAAAACATGTTTTGTCCCGATGGACAGTTCGCCGTCAAGTAAAATAAGCTGTACAAAATCACTTTAATGAGAGCAATGTCTTAGTAAACAATTCCAAAATTGCTGCTATTGAGCATGTTGATGAGACCTCAAAAGAAGCAGTTTTGTCATCCACAAGTGTTCTTAATAAAAATTTGGATGCAAATGCTTCTGTTTCGTTTCTTAATCAAAGTACTTCAGTTTCACAGGAAACTGATTTGCCTCATTACAATAACTGTAGAAAATTACCAACGCACGTGTTTTATTTTATTTCTCTTGAGTTTCTAATCATTATTTGCGCGAGCACTCGCTGCTAGCGCCTTTTTTGTTTTACGCTTTATTTTTAATTAATCTCACCTTGAAGCATAGTTGTGTCTGCAGCGCGTTGATTTTAGAGCTGGCTTTATTGCGTTTGTTCACACTTCTCAATTTGTGAGGCGACCAGCTGCAGTGTTTTTGGGCAGCTGGTTGAAGTCTGAGTAGACTTAGTGTGGAGTTAAGATATTCCCGTTTTCCCCGTGAGTCAGCACCGAAGTGAACTGCTCGGTAAGACACCTATGCGTTTTCTTTTTGTGTTTAATTTTTAGTTTGTTTTTATTTATTTACAGATTACCGTTTCCGCTTTCGTTTCCGCTTTCGTTGCTTTTATTTCCAAGTTTCAACGTTTCAGTTATAACTTATTTTATATTAAATTATTTTCCTTGATTATTATTTCCTTTTAATTTTACGAAGCCGGAAGCGCGTTGATCGACACTTCACTTTGCGGTAATCGGCTACTTCAGCGCCGTTTACCGTTACAATAACAATGACTCTTTGTCTTCCAATAGTGACTCTGATAGTGAAGGTGTTATTCTTAATGATATAGAAAAACTCAAACATTAGGCTATTGAACACAATATTACACATGCTTCATATTACGCTCTCTTTTTATAATATTGCAAAGATTTCTTCCCAACTTGCCTCGTGATCCCAGGACTTTTTTAAAAACTACAAAAGATGTAAGCGTTTTACCTATATCGAGTGGTGTATTTTACAACTTTGGGATTAAAAAAGCTTTGGAAAAGATTTTAAAAGAATTCAACTTCAAAGATGAAATTACGTTTTCTCTGCAGTTTAATATTGATGGATTACCTTTGCACAAAAGCACTGGCAAACAGTTTTGGCCTATTCTTGTCCGCATTGTTTCTCCTTTTAAATCCAAAATTTCTACTATTGGTGTTTATTATAGCAAATCAAAACCAAGTAATCTTGAGTTTTTAAATGAATTTATTCAGGAGCTAAAAGATCTTTTAAGTAATGGTATTGCATTTAATGGAAAAAATCTTGGTATATCTTTGTTTTGCTTTAGTGCAGATGCGCCTGCTTGAGCTTTCTTAAAATGTATAATTTCTCTTAATGGTTACTATGGATGTGAAAAATGTGAAACCAAAGGTGAATATGTACTAAACAGAGTATCATTTCCCGAGACTGATGCAAATTTGCAAACAGATAGTAGTTTTAGACAAATGCTTCAACCAGAGCATCACAATGCTGTATCCCCTTTTGTTGACTTTGTCAACATGGTTACTGAATTTCCTTATGATTACATGCATTTAGTATGTCTGGGTGTTATGAAGCGACTCTTACTAATTTGGATAAATGGGCCGCAGGCAACGCGTTTGACGAAAGCATGTGTAATGAACATTTCAAACAGATTATTGGAAATGAAAGAGTGTGTTACCACAGATTTTTCTCGCAAACCAAGAGGTTTACAAGATATCCATTATTGGAAGGCCACTGAGTTAAGGCTTTTTTTATTGTATTTAGGACCAGTTGTTTTAAAGAATACCCTATCCAAAAATTTATTCGATCATTTTTTGTTGTTGCATTCTGCGATTTTTATTTTAGTTGACCCTTTGCTGTGCTCCATCGAATCTTTTTTGAACCTGGTAGAAAACTTGTTAATTGAGTTTGTGAAGAGTTTCAAAAGTATTTTTGTTTTCAACCCAGTCATTTTGTAATATTCACAGCTTGTTGCACTTAGTTAATGATTGCCGAATGTATGATCCTCTCGATGGATTTTCATGTTTTTTATTTGAAAGTTACTTGGGATGCATGAAGAAAATGGTCAGAGGATCAAAAAATCCACGTGTGCAGGTGGCTAATCGTTTATCTGAGCTTAATGCCCATTCTGCACATAATGTAAATTCAGTTAAGCCAATGTTCTCTCTTTCGCATGTTAATGGTCCTATTGCACAACTTGACCCAATTGGATTGATGCAATATCAAAAATTTACGAATAAAAAATTTTGTATTAGTGTCAAAAAGCCAGATAATTGTATTCAATTTAAAAAGTCTATTGGTTTGGTGAAAAACATTGTAGGGTTGCCAACCGTCCTTTATTGGAAAGGACAGTCCTTTATTCAACCCTTTCCTCCTTGTCCTTTATGAGGTACAGAAATGTCCTTTATTTAAATATCATTTTACTTACTGCCAATTTTGCGATTAGAACGTGTATTTTAAAGTTGATTTAATTTTTGCAAACACTGAATCAACATTTATATATTTCTAAACGTTCTCCAGCAACTTTCCAAGTTGTTTTCAAAAAAAAAATTTGCCCCCTCCCCCCTAAATCATTAGAAGAAATGGTTTATCAGCATACTGTGAAAGGATTTTTAGTGTTATCTCTTCAAAATGGCGAAATGAAAGAAACAGATGCTCTGCAGAAATAAAAAAAAATAAGCTTTTCATATTCCTGTACTTTAACTTCAAAGACAGCTGTTTAGAATTTGCTAAAAAAACAAAAAATGACCTTCAATTGTTGAAAGCAGCAAAAAGTCACACCAAACACAATTTTAAAAAATAAAAAGATTTACACTATTTTTCATTTTTATTTTTTTATGATGCATATCAGAGGCGTGCAGTCAGGGCATGCAAGTCATGCGTTGCAAGACCAAATTTTTAGAAATTGCATGACGAACTTTTGCGCGATGAGGTAGATATCGTTCAATTCGATGAGAAATATTACTTGTTCGGGGTAAAATCTGAGGCAGATCTGAGACGAAGACCCGTTTTTTTGCGTTATTTTAAACCAGTGGTTCCCAACCTTTTTAATGTTATGGACCCTTTTGAGGATTTTCCTGAAAGTTGTGGACCCCTTAAATAAAAAAGGAAATAAAATCCACTCTTTTCTCCCAAAAACACGGTGATCTCTAAAAAAAAAAAAAAGGTTTTCACTTCGATTTTATTTCCAATTTTGCTGTTTTTTCTCCCAGAAACATGGTGATCTCTATAAAAAAAAAGGTCTTCACCTTGAATCGATCTTTTATTTTCTTAGGAAACTGCCTAATTCGCCTCCCCTAATATCCACCACTGCTTTAACTATGACATATTCTTTCATTTTTTCCATAGAAAAGCTCATGGACCCCCAAAAATCACTCTGTGGTCCCCCGTTTGGGAACCACTGATAATTCCCCCCTTGAAAATACAAAATTCCCCCCTAGTGGGGAATTCCCCCCTGTTGAGAACCACTGTTTTAAACAATACCGCGAATTTAGGACGAAAAGTAAGAAATCGGAGACTGGTTTGAAGTGATGACTTTTTTTTTTTGGAGATCACTGCATTTTCAGAAGAAAAAGTGCATTACCAGGCAACAATTTCAAGTGATGACTTTTTTTTAGAGAGATCATCAAAAATCTAGGGCGAAAATTGTTCTTGATCACCATGATATTACGACTAAAAGTTACAATCTCACACCCATAACATACCTATTTTCATGATCAGATTTTGGCATGCAAATTGCATGGCCGGACTCAGAGGTCACCGCACGCCACTGATGCATATACATGTATATAGTGATATAGATGGGATTGAAAATTATGTTTATATCTATTTTCCATATGTCCTTTATTGAAACTTGTCACAGTTGGCAACCCTAGCTCTGCGGTATAGTGACAATTCAACTCAACACTTTAAATGGGGCTTTAACTGAATAAGTTACAAGGTTATACTGTTCCAGGTTTATATTGCCATTTACATTTTTTCAGGTTTCTAATTATTGGGTTAAAAAGGGCGTGTGAAATTCAAAAAGTAAAATCTAAAGCTGCCGGTTTGAATTGTCACTGAACTATTTGCTGCTTATTTCTTTTTATTTTCATCACCAACCCTGCTTATTTGAATATGTTTGTAAAGTTAAGTCTATTGATTGTGTGCTTTTTCACTTTTAGATATTCGATTTTTGCTGTCTTGTTACTAATTTTCTGTCTATTTTTATTAGAGTTTTCTCATTACCTCTGAGCGTGTCCACATACGGTATAAGACCCTACCTTTACTCTATGTTTTTTTAAGTTTACATTTATGTGTTAGTCATGTACCAATTTTTTGGTGTCGGTATAGATCAGGGTTGCCCAAGATTTTGCATAGTGGGCCGCATTGCTCTTTTTTCAAGCTTTTGCGGGGCGCAGAATTACACCTAAACCGTTTGGAGTATTTTTATTTTAAAAACAGCCAAAGGTCGGTAATCTCTTTTACACGCAAATTGTTTTAAAACTAAATTTTTTTACGAGTTGGAAAAAACCTAGGTAAATATCAATGTTAAAATCTAATGTAGCGAGCCGAAAATTTTTGGAAATGGCCCAACTCGATGCCACCAACTCGGTGCCGCCGACTCGATACCAGGCTTATTTTCATGTAAAACTATTGCAATAATTAGGATTAGGGCTAGGGTTAGGGTTAGCATCGAGTTGGCCTGGCATCAAGTCGGCGGCATCGAAGTGTACCCGACCCAAATTTTGGCATTCTTTAAAAACTATTTTGACTTTTTTAGCGTTTTGATATTATGCATCGGCTAAGGAGAGGGGTGGGCCTCCTGGATACCCTTTTGCTTCATATTACATTGATCATTCAGACGTTCTTTCTTTCATTAAACGTAAAAAACCAATTTACGTTTTTAAACCTGCCAAAATTTTAATGCGTTTTTACTAATTGTAATACAACAAGGACCTGTATTTAGATTTATTTCTTTAGCTTAGTGGTAATTGAAAAATGTTTGTAGTAGTTGAGTTTTGTGAAGAAGCAGTTCCAACAATTGAAGTAGTGCCCGAGTTGTTGTTAATTCGGGCAACATCTGAATCATGGTGGCCGCCTCATAAATCGCAACAACAATTCCGATTATTAGTTCAAACTAAAGATGTTCCGTCCAATAATTGGAGCAAATATAAAATTAAGATTTTGTTTAGCTCGGGTAAGATAAATTGTTTCTTAAACAATTGCAAATTTTAGCACTGTGTTCTGTGTTGTCAAGTTGGAAACCTTTTTTTTTGTGTAATAGGTGGATGTGTCTTAAACAGTGTTTTTGCAGCTATACAATATTATCGGACAATCACTGAAGTATAAGTTCTAGTGTTATAAAACTTTTCAATATAGAATCTACTTGTATTACTTACTGTATCTATGTATTGACCGCCAGAATTCATCGCTAGACGTAAATAAAATTATCTCTCAAAACGAATAATATCAAAGCAGCAACTCAACACCAGGTCCAGGGCGAATGACCTGACAGTTTAATTCTTTATTTGTTTAATATTCCCACGACCTGGACTGTTCTTTTTAACTTGAATTAAAATTCAACAATTGTTTCTGCCTTTACAAATCAAATAAAAGTTGCAGCATTAGATAAAACAATTTATGAAGAAAAGTCTGGTCAAACCATGGACTTCTAAATAGTAGTACCTGGACTGGAAACTAAATCGAGAAAAAAAGATTTGCTTTCCATTAGTTGGCACAACGAATCGCGCGGCGCAAAGGCGATTAAAGATTCTCGACATCTGACAAAACACTATGTAGAAACCTCTTAAACAGCTGATAGGAAGTTTCAATTGCAGAAACTTACAGTTTTTAATTTTAGAATTTCAATAAAATTTCAGAAACTTGAAAAAACGGAAGTATCTAAGCCGAAATTAAAAGTTAGTTTTTGATATATATAATTTTGTAAGTGTGAATAATTTTAGGTATTTAATTACTTTAGATATTTTAGATACTTTTATATACTTAAATACTTAAAATTTACTCAGCTACACTAAAAAGTTTTGAACAGGATTGTCAAAACAAGAAATAAGAATTTTAAATGAGAAAGTGCTAATTGTGACATAGCAACTCACAACAATCATTTAGTCCGCTCAGGACTTTCAACATTTTCTTCCTGTTTTGAAAATGAAGCAGCACGACTTGAGAAGCAAAATGAAGTTTTTTTGAATGCGTAAAGTCGAAAGCTTCAAGGATTTAATTGAAAAACTGCAAGAAAAGCTTCATCGCCAAAGATATATACACCATCGCACAGAAAACGGAGCCGATTTAATTTGTTTGTCCGATCATCGGCCATACACAATATTATCAGCAGTTTTTATTAATATGGATATGGAGGTAACCGTTTATAATGACGAACGGATCGTGCCCTCATCTTATAACCACGTCATGCCTACCAGTAAAGTGACAATGGTTTTCCAAGTATCAAATCTTTTAGCTTTCGCCAAAAACTTGGACTTAAAAAAACCAGCGGCCGAAGTGCAGTTTAAAGCAAATATTTTAAAACTAATTAACAGCTTTCTTCTTGAAAGTGTAAATGAACAACAAATTTCTATTTTAAAATTCTTTATGGAACAGATTGATTTGGCTTTCAGCAACAAATACAGCAGAAAGTATACATCCGATTTGCTGATGATAGCTTATGTCATTTTTGCTACCGGCCCAAGAGCATACGAGCGACTCGTCGAAGAGAAAATTCTTATATTTCCTTCAATAAAAACTTTAAAAAAGATTACTTTGAATTTGGACAGCAAAACCGGAATTGATGACAAGCAATATTTGACACTTCGCTTTTCACAACTAAATGATTTTGATAGAATGTTATCATGATGATCGATGAAATTTATCTGGCAAAACGAGTTGAAGCTTCTAGAGGGCAATTATTTGGGTTGACTGACAACTGCCAAGTACGAACTACTGTCCTTTATGATCAAATCAAAATATGATTGGTATACATTTTGTGAGAAGTCTTAAAGAGGAAACGCAAAGAAAATGCTTTGACAAAATTATGTTGCTTCTCCATGAGGTCGGCTTTAATGTGATAGGAATATGCGTTGATAATGCTGCTGCAAATAGAAAATTTTACAAAAAATTTCTTTGTGGAGGATGTTGGCAAAGCTCAATAAAAAATAGTTTTAGTGAAGGAAGAATTTTTTTATCATTTGACCCAACCAATATTGTTAAAAATATTTACAACAATTTTCTACCGAAAAAAATTTTTAAAATGCCTATGCTATCACCAATCTTGTCACAAAACCTTACAGCAAAGTTTTTAATTGAACTTATTTTTATGTTTATGCAATTAAATGCATTTTTTATAAATTAATACAGCGTTTCTTTAACACTAGATTGTTTGATCTTACGGTATTTTATTGTCTAAAAAAGCGGTTGACGATTTTGACTTACAAAGCTGCACAATAACTAAGCGTACTCAAAATATTAATATCCATAACAAGATTTGCCTTTTGGAGAATTGCCATCATGACGGTTGGCATTGTAATTATTACACAAAAAATATACAAAAAGTAAACTTTTCTACTATATGCTAATGCAATGACGCGCCGTAAAGAGTTACAAAACGACATCGCAAGCATTCGCTTGGGCCAACTGTTGGTGTGTGCGCTAATCCGGTTTCCAGTCCAGGTACTACCATTTAGAAGTCCATGGGTCAAACGGTGGTGAGAATACCAAACAATTAAAGGATTAAAAGCGCTGTCCAGCCATTTGCCCTAGAGATAGCTTTGATCATAGTCTTTTCAAATTGCAAGAACTTTCTTTTCGACTCGCGACGTTGTCTGGCAGTTCTATATTTTAGCGGTCAATTGATCAGTTGTCTCTGTCAATTGATCACAAAATTAAGTATAGAACAACATTGCTAAAAATATTTGGAAATTTTAGAAGTTAGTGGTATGAAATGGCAACTCGAACAAAAGGAGTGAACCAGTGAATACGCACTGATGTGGAGTATATGTGGTCATATCTGCTACCATTTTTTTTTATTTTAGATGATTTTTCAAAAGCTGAAAAATGGTGCACAAGATATAGTTTAAATTCGGAAGTTGAAATGACCGAAACTGATGACGAAACACCAAAAAAGCGGGCTGTGAAGTATGAGAGCAATCTGTTTTATTTTAGTTTGCACTGTATTACCTGGTTGATTGGCGTAGCTATGGAAATGCCCCGCCTCTTGTTAATATTGTATATAACATAAAAAACATGTCGGTGGTTCTAAACTTCTGTTTATATTTTAAATGTTTCGCCTAATTTTAGCAAACATTAAGTTGTGCATTTTGAGCAAAGACGTTAATGTATTTCAAACTATAAAAAACAGTTTATTCGATATATTTCGGTGGTGGTTTTCACTCCTTCTCAATTAAAATATGTGGTACACTAGCAATATGTTAATTTTTTTAGACCAAAAAAAATTTATTCTCCCCCATTCAGTCGAGATAAGCGCCACAAAGTTTCTTCTAAAAAAGTTTTATTTTGTGAACCCGATAATACTGTCTATGAACCGTTAAGTTCTATTAATCAAAGCTCTCCTCTTTCTACATGTTCAAAATCATGTAAGTAATTATAGTTATTGGAGCAGTATGCTTTTGACGAGTTATTGAAAGCCATTGTATTACAGTGTCTGCTGTGGAAAACCCACTTTTATGTGAATTTGCAGCCCCTGCACCACTTCCAAACTCTGCTTTCCGTAAGTCTAATTTTGGCTTTTTATAACTTCCGTTACCCGCATCAAGTTGTAATTTTTAGTCATATAACTGATTAAAGCTCTCACGCGATTTTGTAAGGGAATAGCCGACAAATTAATTGTCAGCTTGCTTTGTTTTGCCAAGCCATACGTACATTTGTGCGCATTTTCGTATGAATTTGTATTAAGTACGTATATAATTTAATGGTCGCATCAAGTGTTAGAATAATAGTTATAAAAAGTTCGTTTTTTACCTAAAATTATAAAACACTCTATTAGAAATTCATTGTTTTATAAGTAATAAGTGTGATCAAGTGATTTTTAAATTGCTTCCAAAAGTTGACACAAACGATATTTTTTTAGAAGAGAAAGTCTTGACGTGTCTCGAGACAATCTTGCGAGAGCAGCGCCAAATGAGTCGAGAACTGCTTCAAATTAAAAATAACCAACGCCAAATAGAAGAAAAAATATTCGGACTTGAGAAAGTTGCCGAAAATTCTTCCCCTGAATTGCCAGAAGATGTAGAGCTGCCTTTCAACACCGTTGAAAAGTTATGGCAGGCAAACGATCGCCTAAATGATCCCAAAGTTTTTAATGCATTGGTGAGATTTTTGTACTTATAAAAGGTTTAATCAGAGGTGTTAATGAATGATCATTACGTCATATGCACACCACCCTTGCCGCGAAACTTGTGGTTGCGATACGTTATAAACTTAGCTGCAACAAATCAAATTTGCTGCAGCTTAGTTGCAGTCGCTTAGTAACAATTCTTTTCTTTTTCCAAGTTCCCTTGTTGAATTTCCAAGTTTCGAGTTGGTCACTGAATCAATCAATCAATCAATCAATCTATTTATTTGTTTTGTGCTTCAAAACGAAAAATACACTAATATATGTGAAAAAAAGTTTTCAAAAGCACAGGAAGGCAGCGAAATGACCATACGGTCTTCTAGTCAACTGCCTCCCTCTAAATAGTGGGACAAAAAAAAAATTTTTTTTTTTTTTTATCAGAAAAACACAGCAGTACACTTACAAAAACACAGTACATTTATAAAAACAATGAAGATTAAATAGCAATATTAGTTGTTATTAAATAAATTTCCATGTGCCAGCTGACTTCATCAAACTGTTGTGGCATCTTATTTAATATTGACAAGTTAAAAAAAGTTTAAATTTCTTCTTAAATTGATTATAAGAAAGCGACTTTAATTCGAAAGGTACTTCTTGCCATATTTTAGGTCCAATGTAAGAAAATGTCTTTTTACCTAATTCTGTTCTCTTTCTAGGTTGAAAGTAATTTTGTTGCGCTGCCAGTCTTGTTTTATAATGATGTTTTTGGGTTATACTTACAATAGTTTGGGACTCATTTTTTGCTGAATTTTTATTAAAGCAAAACATTGTTTTTGCCATTTCAAGTTTAACAATATCTTTTATTTTTAAGAAATTCAATTTTTGAAAAAGAAGATTTGTATGTGACAAAAAAGGACTATTTGTAATAATTCTTATTATGCGTTTGTGTATTCTTACCAGTGGATCCAGGGCAGTAGTCGAAGCCAGTCCCCATGTTGAGACACAATATTGAAGATAAGAGTAAATTAAAGCATAGTATACTGTTTTTAGTGTTGTAGTGTCAACGTAATTCCTCAGTTTGAGCAGTGCCCAGGAACCATTGGAGAGCTTAGAGCAAACATGTTGTATATGAGACTTCCAAGAAAGCTTATCATTAAAAATTACACCCAAATATTTTATTTCATTTACTTGTTCTATATTTGTCTTTCCTATTCTAATATCAAAATGCCAGGCTGATCTTTGTTTGGTTAATACCATAAATTTTGTTTTATTAGTATTTAATGATAATTTGTTTAGTTTCAACCATTCATCAATTTTGACCAGTTCAGAGTTGACATTTTTATTCAACAGTTTTGGACAAGAGTTTGTCAGTGTGAGAACTGTGTCATCTGCAAACAATTTCGTATTAAAATTGGATACTAGAGGCATGTCATTGATGTATAATAAAAATAGTAAGGGTCCAAGAGTAGAGCCCTGTGGTACACCACAAGTTACATGATTGAATTTTGATTTAGTGTAGTTTACAACTGTAAACTGTAGTCTGTTATTTAAATAGCTTTTAAGGAGCTGTAGAGGCAATCCACGGATGCCATATTTTTCCAATTTTGCAATCAAAATTTGGTGATTTACAGTATCAAATGCTTTTTTAAGGTCAAGAAACACAGCACAAGTATATTTTTTTTGGTCAATATTTTCAGCAAAATTATCAAATAATTGCCTTACAGCATCTGATGTAGAAGAGTTTTGTTTAAAGCCAAATTGAACAGGTGTTAATATTTTGTTTTTATTTAAATAAGAGTAAATGTAAAGTCTAAATGTAAAGTCTTTTGCAAAAAACGATTAAATAACATACATATATAATGGCTGGAATGATTAAATACTTTTAAGAGAAATAACAGAGCCAAAATAGCTGTAACATTTTTTATTTCTGACGTTTCGAATTGAACTCAATTCATTATCAAGTTATCTATGTATGTAACATTTACAATTCTTATGTTAAATGCAAAGACTGAATATTGAAGCATATTATTACGTAATAAAGAAACAGTAAACATCAAAAATAAAATTAATTATTTAATAAATATAAAGGAACAAAATCTGACGTATTATATCAAATTAAATGCAATTGTGGAAAATCATATATCGGACAAGCCAGATGCAATCTAGCTACAAGACTCAAAGATCACAATCCTGCCAGTTTAAATCAACATACGGACGTAACTAATCACATTTTGAAAAATCCTAAACATACCATTGATTTCATGAACACAAAAATTCTATCATTTGCAAATCATTGGCGTAAACTATTAATTAAAGAAAGTATTTTAATACAAAAGTTTGAACCTAGTCTTAATGTTGATAAAAGTTCTATTCCTTTATATTTATTTAATAATTAATTTTATTTTTGATGTTTACTGTTTCTCTATTAAGGCCCGTTTCCACTACGAGCGTGTAAAAAAGCATTCTTTGTTTGTTTTATTGCTTTTTTTTTGCGCTCGCTTCAATTTTAATCGCTCGCTTCAATCGAATATCAATAAAAGAGACAAAGAATGCTCTTTTCCACGCTCGTAGTGGAAACGGGCCTTTACTTAATAATATGCTTCAATATTCAGTCTTTGCATTTTTGCATTGCATTGCAGAAGAGAAACGAGAACAGAAGAGAGAGAAAGGGACGTGGAAGATATCTCTGGAGAAGAAGTCAGGACTGGGTTGAGAAGGATGAAGAAGGGAAAGGCTCAAGGACCTGATGACATACCAGTGGAAGCATGGATTGCTCTAGGCAATAAAGGTGTGGAGTTTTTAGTGAAGTTTTTCAACAGACTCTTGCGAGGAGAGAAGATGCCAGATGAATGGAGGAGGAGCGTGCTTGTACCTTTGTACAAAGGTAAAGGAGACATCAAAGAATGTGAAAACTACCGGGGGATCAAGTTGATGAGCCACACTATGAAATTATGGGAGAGGATAATAGAAGCAAGGATAAGGAAGGAGGTGACAATTGCTGAGCAACAATTTGGGTTCATGCCAGGAAGGAGTACCACCGATGCAATCTTTTGTCTAAGGATGCTGTTGGAAAAGTGGACTGAAGGGCAGAAGGCAGTGCACTGTGCCTTTATTGACCTGGAGAAAGCATACGACAGGGTACCCAGAGAGGAACTGTGGGAATGCTTGCGGTTAGCCGAAACATCAGAGTGCTACATAAGGATTATCCAGGATATGTACGACGGAGCAACAACAACTGTGAGAAGTGCAGCAGGGTTGACTGAAGAATTTAAGGTAGGTGTTGGACTCCACCAAGGTTCAGCACTCAGCCCTTTTCTTTTTGTCATCATTATGGACAGGCTGACGGAGGACATCAGGAAGGACGCACCATGGGATATGCTGTTTGCAGATGACATAGTTCTGTGTAGACAAAATCATAGGGAGCTAGAGGAGGACCTGGAGATTTGGAGAAATGCACTGGAGAGAAGAGGCCTGAAAGTGAGCCGGAGCAAGACAGAATATTTGAGGGTTGGGGGTGTGGATGATGGAGAAGAGTTGAAGTTGCAAGAAGAAGAGGTAAAGAAAGCCAAAAACTTCAAATAACTGGGGTCAACAGTTAGTAATGATGGAAGATGTGAAGAAGAAGTAAGGAGAAGGATCCAAGCAGGATGGATGAGTTGGAGGAAGGTATCTGGAGTTCTGTGCGACAGGAAGTTATCAGCAAAGGTTAAGGGTAAAATATACAAGAGTGTTGTTAGACCAGCCATGCTTTATGGAATGGAAACGGTGGCAGTGACTGAACGACAAATGGGAAAAATGGAAGTTGCAGAGTTGAAAATGGTGAGATGGGCACTGGGAGTGACAAGAAAGGACAAGATAAGAAACGAATATGTGAGAGGGACTGCAAAAATTGCAAAGCTGGGAGAAAAACTTCGGAATGTGAGGCTACGTTGGTATGGACACGTAAAAAGGAGAGAAGAAGACTATGTGGGGAAAAGGATGATGGAGATGGCAGTGCCAGGAAGAAGGAAAAGAGGAAGGCCAAGGAGAAGGTGGATGGATTTGGTGAGAGAAGACATGGAAAGGGTTGGAGCTAGGGAAGGAGACGAAGTAGACCGAGTGAAATGGAGATTACTGTCGCGCTGTGGCGACCCCGAGTAGGGAGAAGCCGAAAGAAGAAGAAGATTCAGTCTTTGCATTTAACATAAGAATTGTAAATGTTATATACGTAGATAACTTTGATAATGAATTGAGTTCAATTCGAAACGTCAGAAATAAAAAATGTTACAGCTATTTTGGCTCTGTTATTTCTCTTAAAACATGCATGTACTTACTTCATTTCTACCACATACGCAGTGGTGAAAGTAGAAAATTTTTCTTACCGGTACTATGCATGCCAGAAGCTCATAACAGTCGTGGAAGTAAAATAATTTTTTTGTGGTTGCTGATCAAAAGAGGCAAATGGGTCTTAGACATCCACTTATCTAGTCACGAAATCCTAAACGCCTTAATTATACCTAACCCTTTAAATTTTAACGAACTATAAAATATTAGATAATCCGAGAATGGCTAAAACCCAAATAACTAATTGTTTCTGGATTAGAATGAACCGCTAATCTGAGACTCGAAACAATGTCCTGTAGTACTGTTGCCTGCAAATTGGAGAGTAAAAGGTTCGCCAGAGAACTATATTGATACGATTTGAAATAGCCTATTTTGGGGGATAAGTACAAAAGATCCCCAAAACCGAAGTTACTTTTGGCTCATTATTGTAAGTTTGCAACCATTAACATAACGATACATTTTCAACCAAGCACATAACCACATAATCCAAATCAAACACTCAATTATTTAAAAACTTTCCATAAAGGTTCATAGTAGTTAGCCTTTTTCAAGTTTGTTGTCGAGCCATGCCGCTTGTTGCATGAGCTGCTCTTCTTCCCTTTCCAAGCCAAGTTCTTACGTATGGCTCTGGATTCCATTTCTCGCACGGTGGCCCCACAGTACTGACAAAGAGCTGCTTCTCGGCATTGTTCGTAGTGATTGCATTTCTGCTGTCAGTGATGATGTTGTTCATAGCGCTGAACCCGCGCTCACAGTCGGCGTTACTTGGTGAAAGGGTGTCAACGGCCACCATCAACTTATTTAGTTGGTCAGGAATGCTTCTTCCTCCACTTGCCTTAAATTCAATATACGCAAGATGAGTTTGTTGCTTGTTGAGACGAAGGGTGCCACATAAACTTTTCACTTCATCTTCTCCAAAACGAAGATTTTCATGATCAATCTTTTGTGGATCTAACACATCAATTTGACCAACAAGGGTTTTGTAGTTCTCTCTTCGAGTTGCATGAACGCTAAGCTGTGCTCTGCTTGATGCAGTCGTGAAGAGCCTTTCTTTCATGTTGTCAGCTACAGCCCGAATAAATTGAGCCTGATTTATTACTGGGCTTCTTCCTTCTCTCAGTTCTACTTGTTGAAATGACATTGCTTTTTATGCTTGTTCAGCCATGATGGAATGTTCCCCCGGGGAAGCAATAAGGCTTTCTATACGTTTTGTATACGCATTGAGTAAAGTGTGGGCTTTTGGCAGCGTGGTATTTCGGCTTTGCAGTTTTTCTGATAAATTTGTTAATTCGTTCAAGACATCCGCCATCAGCTCAAGTCTGTGATTAAGACAATGCCACAATATTATATCAGGAAATTTGTCTTTAAGCAACTTTCCGACTCCTGACTTTGTCCCCAGTATCACGCTAGCTCCATCACTGCAAAATCCGATGATTACTTCTTGGAGTAACTCGAGTAGTAACATGGAGTAGCCGTTTTTGAGCAAACAGTCCACAATTTTGTCAGCAATATGAGAAGCGCACAGACTTTCCAATTCTACTAAATCTAGCGGAAAGGCGCCGCTTTGCCATCAATACTAGCTCTTAGAAACACGATTAAAGTTGATTTGTCACCCACGCGAGTTGATTCATCCGCTAAAACATTTAGCTTACTTCTGCTCTCTATAATTTTGGTTAAAGTTTTTTTCTTCATATGGGAAGATATATGTTCAATTATGTCAACAGCTACAGTTTTACTGTGTAAGACACGTCCCATGTCTATAGAATTGGCTTGCTGAAGGTTAATCAATTTTTCAAAGTCTGTAAAAGGTTTGCTATTTTTTGCCACATAATAAGCTGTTCTGAACACTCGCGCTGTGGATTGAAACGCACTTTGCTCACTCTGTGCATTTAAATTAAGGAGTACATCTTTCTTTGCCATCTCTAGAATATTAATAGCATCTTGGTGCGCTTTTGAGTTTCTGTGCTCACAGATTTTTTTTCGAAGTGATGAAAGTTGAACCGTTCTTGTGCTACCATAAAAAGTGACATTGCCATCTGCCCATGAGTGGAAATATTACACCACAAGATGCTCTTACTCCCAAATTGTTGACTTCATGACACGGAGTACATCCTACTTTACCATCACTAGCGTACATCCAACTGTTTTTTTGCTTAAATTCCTCATATTGTTGTTCAGTCCATATTAACGGATAAACAGTGGAACATTTTTCCTCAACTTGATCTTGATGCACAGGTAGAGGATCGCTGATTGCACCACTTTGGGTAGGCCTACTAACATTGCTCTCCTTTCTTTGAACTTTAGTTGCTACTGAACTCAAAGTCTCTTCACTGGTCTCTTTTCTCTTCCAATAATGATTAATTTTTCTTTGCATTTTATAAAGGTTTATTATTTAGGCTGGAAATATTCCTAAAAATCAAACTTTTAAAATATAATACTCGCTATGTTTTATCATTTATTTGATATTCTTTTAACAGGAATCGATAACTTGAAATCCATAAAAATCTAAAACAACCTCTGTCAGTAGAAGACTCACTACTAAACTGTTGTCTCCACAACACTGCTTTCTATTTTAATCGAGTCTGAGCTCAATCATTCCCTATTGTGTTAAAAGTTACTGTACTTATTGCTGGGTTCAAGTTACTGTACTTATTGCGATGGGCCGATGAATTGAGAATTTTAAGTAACTTTGTAATTGTGATAAAATAAAACCTATTGTGTTAAACTGTATTGTGTCAACACAGTTTCAAGATAAGAGTACGTAACGCGATAAATTGAACTTGATAACTTCCATTCTTTTACCGGTACGGCGTTCCGGCAGCAAATCTTTTACCGGAACGGCGTACCGGACCGTTCCGGCTTACTTTCACCACTGCACATACGAGGGTATTTACGTTTAAACTTTTTCTCCATATTCCGCTATTTCGAATATTAGATAAATTATGACGATTTAGCGACTCTTTTTTACGCTAATGAGTAATGAGGTGACATGTAATTACCATTGCATTGACAGTTATAGGGCCGGTGTTTTAATTGTTTTTTAACAAAAATTAAAAGATTGTAAAGTAGTAATAAGATGCGGAGACGAACAGTTATTGAAGCGCTGAATCGAATGGTAGTTACAGTATTACATTACTATCAAAGCTATCGTAATCAATGTTCCCTCTAAGAGCTTGCTTTGTATGCGCGGAATGAAAGGCTGTGTGAGCAGTGGTGAATATTACCCGAGGCAAGGAAGTTTTGGTTTTCTCTCCCAAAATGAAGGTGTTCTCTAAAAAAAAAAAAGGATTTCACTTCGATTTCATCCCCAATTTCCTTATTTTATTCCCAAAATCAAGGTGTTCTCTAAAAAAAAAGTCTTCACTTCGATTCCTTGATCCTTGATTTCCTATTTTGTTCCCGAAATCAAACCTTGCCAATGCTTATGCAGCGAAAGCATGTCGTGCCAAAACTTACGCAGTGCGCGGCAAAACGAAAGTACTGCGCGGGGTTCTCGGCTAAATACTTATACAGTGCGCGGAAAAACAAAACTCTACGCGACGAGTTACTCCGCGGCCGCGCAGCTTAGAGGGAACATAGATCGTAATTATTTATTGTTTTGTACAAAAGAATATGAGATCGAGTGTTCGAAGTTAAATTACTAGATGAAAAATTGTCATGCGATTAACCGATTTATTTCATTAAAGCAATATGCGATTAACCAAAGTTTTTATTTAATGTTGAATTGGATTTGATTCGGGATTTTAGATTGCTATGCGATAAAACGATTTATGCGGTTTATCAGTTTCGTTTGTATTATGCAATTTTTTTCGGGTTTATATTTACAGTTGTCACGGTTTATGAAGTCAATTACGTACGCAACTCATTGTAAATGCTGGTCACTGAGGATTACTGATAGCAACCACGCCGTTCAGTGAAAGACGTTGGTGGTTGGCGCTTTGACATGTTAGCATAGGCGTCGATTTTTTGTTGTTGCAAGAAAATTTTCAAAGGGCGAACGATTTGTTTGAAGTTCAAAAAAGTATTTTGTATATGACTGCGGTCGTAAAACGCGCTCTATTTTTATGCAAAGAAAGCATTGTCTGGTATGTTTGTTTCTAACTGCCGAATGCCAATTAAACAGCAATACACGAGATAATTGTTAGCGATCAACCGATTTGTGCTTTATTGTTTTGAGTCTGTAATGCAGTATGTAGACTAAAGTTAGTCTACATTAGTCGCCGGGCGTTCCAGTTTCAACAGTTTCTTGCTATTATCAGGTTGGCGATGTTACTTCCTACATTTGGGTTTTCTAAACTCAAAACAAACATCACAACTATGTTATCATTTACGCTGTTTGATACGAAATTGACGCAGACATCTTGTACTTACAAGCGCGGCCGCATTGATTACGTAATCACAATTAATGAACAATTTTTTAATGTTTTTAACGCTTTTTTTATATATCGAAACATAATACAAAATATGTAATCCAAAGGAGCCAAACATATCTTGCTCCCTCTAAGTTCATACCCGAGGAGGGGGCGGTCGACGCCTATGCATGCTAGATTTACCAAGTGACGACAAAAAGATATTTATCGATTTTTGTAAAAACAAATTTCACATGTCGATGTAGCCTATAACTTTCATTATTTAATCACAATACATAAATTGGTGTAAACTTGTTTTATGACTGAAGTAATTAGTGCAAGTTTTTAAACTGTGCCTTGTTACTACTGTATTCACGTGCAGGTATCGAATTTAATGTTTTACTATGGTTTATAGTTAAAAAGAGTTAGTCAAATTGGTGGTCGGAATGTGTCCGATTGCGTGTCGAAGCCTTGCGTGGTAGCGCACGAAATCGTTAAATATATATCGCGAACTGGGAGAGGAAAAGTTGAAGGATCCTCAGAACCAAAGCAATCCTTCGAAAAATTAAACAACTTAAAAAAGATTGTTTTTGGTATGTTTAATATTTTTAATTAATCGGCTGTTGTTTAAAAATTTAGTAAGGTAATAAGATTGCTTTCTGCTACATTATTAATAAGTTAATGCATTTTTTTGGATAAAAACAAATTTTTGACACTCTGTTGTGTTGCGAGCAGAAAATCGCAAGTTTGATGCTCCGTGCAATCGACTTAGTGATTCTCGTTGTGCTCTTTGAAAAACCTCTTAAGAGAGTTTTCAAGAGACGCTGGTTACCGTCAATGGTTGCCGTGGTTTAAACAAAAATCAGCTTTACTGTCACCATGTATTCATGGAAAAGATGTGTCTTGCCAAACGAAGTAAAGATACAGTAAATTGTGTTTATGTGCAAATATTTTCTTAATACGTATAAAAGATATAAGGCAGTTTAGTTTCTAGTTACATTGTTTAAATACCCTTATTTTCAATATTTGTTTCTGCATCTTTCACTCCTTTTTAAATTTCACGTTATTTCTGATTTAGACTTTATTAAATATATTTTAGTAAATTGTATGTTTTATGCATTTATTTTTTAGAAAGTGTTCGAAAAAACGTCTCCTGCACGGATTGCGAAATCGCGATCGTTATCGGAAATTGGTTTCGGAACTGGAAGGATCGCCAAGGCGGTCGTAAGCTAAGATTGCCTGGTAAGTAGGGGAAAGTGGGGGAAAGCAGAACTCGGGGCAAAACAAAATATTGGAATATTTTACGAATTTTGAGAAATAGCGCCACCATTTTTCGTCACGTGGACAGTTATCGGGTGACAGGTTTCCCGCCAAAATTCGTTACTTGGCGTGTTTAGTGTGTGGAGTTATGCAGAAATTTCAGTTTAAGCATGTCTTACTATAAGAAAAGGGTTGAGAAGATAAGTAATTTTTTCTTTTGCTATGCTGCTGAGCTATCATGTTTAAGGTTGGGTTTAAAGTGCATCTAAAGAGTATCCAAACGTAAGTTGAACAACTATTTTGCTTCATAAGAATTTTCAGATTTTCTATTTTTGTCTACGAAGCTAGTTTGGGGCAAAACAAAATATTGCTTTTGGGGCAAAAGGGAATGCTGTTCCGCTTTGCCCCAAGTTAGATAGTCATTTGATTGCAACCTTATCTTATTCAATTATAGCATATACTTGAATAAAATTATGCAAACTTGTTTGTATTTTCATCAAGGTTGGAATATTGACTTTACGCATTTGCTTACATATAATTTAGGTTAGGTTGATTTATCTGTAAATTGCTAAATTGTAAAATGGTTAGAAATTACAAACGTAAAACTGAAAACGCCAGATGGTCCGAAAATGACTTACAGGCTGCTATAAAAGGTACAAAGAACAAAACAATAACGTTTTCAAAAGCGACAGAACTTTATAAAATACCAAGATCTACGTTGTTTCGACACGTACGCAATAAAGTGTCCAATCCAGGTACGAAGAATCTTGGTCGCTTTAATCCTGCCTTAA
This sequence comes from Diplosoma virens, assembly GCA_963680785.1. Lineage (NCBI taxonomy): Eukaryota > Metazoa > Chordata > Ascidiacea > Aplousobranchia > Didemnidae > Diplosoma > Diplosoma virens. Next base: position 26,887,217 of record OY796887.1, read on the forward strand.
GTCCTGACTTTGAAAATGAGCTTGTGTCTCATATTAAGCACATGCAGAAAATGCTATTCGGCTTAAGCTGTGACAGCTTCAGAAAACTGGCTTATGATGTTGCACAAGCAAATGGTCTAACAGTACCGTTTAATGATGATAAAAGCAAAGCTGGTAAAGATTGGTTATATGGCTTTTTGTCTCGTCATCCTGACCTGAGTTTGAGAAAGCCGGAGGTCACAAGCCTTTCTAGAGCCATAGGCTTTAACAAGGTACAGGTTGAACTTTTTTACAGCAAACTGCAAGAAATTTTGTTACAAAATAATATCTCACCTGCTAGAATTTTTAATATGGACGAGACAGGAATATCAAGTGTGCAAAAGCCAGGAAAAATTTTAAGTCAAAGAGGAATAAAGCAAGTTGGCAAATTAACAAGTTTGGAAAAAGGGAAAACAATCACAGTGGTTTGTGCAATGAATTCAATTGGGAACTATATACCTCCAATTTTTATATTTCCCAGGAAAAGAATGGTACAAACTCTACTCAATGGTGCTCCTTTTGGATCAATAGGATACTGCTCATTTAGTAAATGGATCGATACTGCTTTATTTCTGCAGTGGTTGATTCACTTTCAAAGTCAAGTAAAGGCAACACCTGAAAGCAAAGTGCTGCTGATACTAGACAGTTATGCTAGTCATGTATCAATGCCAGCTATAAATTTTTGTCGAAAAAATAATATTATGATGTTATCAATTCCACCTTCCACATCTCATAGACTCCAGCCTCTCGATCGTACTTTCTTCGGACCTTTAAAGACCTATTACAACCAGGAAATTGAGAAGTGGTTGCTGAACCATCCAGGCGGAAGAGTTTCACACTTTGATGTGGTAGGAATTTTCAACAAAGCATACCTGCGATCAGCTGATGTACAAAAAGCTGCAAAAGGCTTTAAATGCACTGGCATTGTGCCTTTCAATTCACACATTTTTACAGATGCAGATTTTGCTGCTGCAAATGTGACTAATAATCAAGACGAACAGTCTCAAGTAGATGTGGGCAATACTGCAGCTTTTTTTCCATCAGTGAAAACGGAGAGAGAGACACACACACAATTTGTCACACAGACGACAATCGAAAGATATAAGAGACACAGGGACTCGCTAGATCTTTCTCTCTCTCTCTCTCGTCCTATTTGAACACCGACCGTGAGGGTATGGAGCCAGCTAAAACTTCTCTCGCACAGAAGAGGTTACCCGACACAGTTTATATCAATATTGTAATTTAATAAAGTTATCGTAACTGGTCCGGCGGTTTTAGACTAATACTTCACAGTCTGAAACAAGTACAATATAATATTAAAATATAAAGTTAATTTAACAAATAGAATATCGGTGATTATCTTCCAAATTAATAGATTAAAATTGATACATAAAGAACACAAGCATATCTCAGCTAGCACCTCGCCATGTGCTTAATTCAGTTAAGACAAAGAAGAATTACGCCACCGTGTTGCCAACAAAAAAGATAGGTGACAAATTAAAAGTTTAAGGACTAAATAACACGTATATCGACAACAATCAGCAAGTGTTCAAGTTTCAGTTTCATCTATATCTGCAAGGGAAGGAAATGCTGCAGAAACTTCAGCTGAAGAAACTCTTGACACAAGTGATAATGCTGCTCAAGAAACAGCAGACAATTGCAATGAACTGCAGCATTCCTCATCTACTGTGAGAAGAATTAGTGTGACAGAAATTTCACCACTGCCTAAGGCTCAGTGTAGCACACAAAAACGTCGCGGAAAAAAAGCTGAACTGTTGACAAGCACTCCCCAGAAAAAAATTATGGTGAAAAAAATTATAAAGTCAAATAACAAGACAAAACAATCTTTGTTAAAGAAAGGTAGAAGTGGTGAATGGCAGTGCCCAATGTGTAATAAACCGTACATTAATCCACCAACTGAAGACTGGATCCAGTGTGACAGTTGTAAAGAGTGATGTCATGAAAAATGCACCAGTTATGACGGATGTGGTGAATTTGTTTGTAATTTGTGTACCTAAGCTGTACGTGCTGATAAAATTTTAGCTTTTTTATTTCTAGAATTGTGTTAGGTTAAGTTTAGCTTACTGCTGCACTGTTGCATTTTTTTTATTTCTTTCAAGCCAAGTTAATGTATTTTTACTGTAATATTTTTTGACGAGTTTGGGTGTTTGCTTTGCTGTTGCAGTATTTCTTAGAAGCCATGTTTGTCTTTTTTACTGTGTTATTCGTTATTTCAAATTTGCCTATTTTCTTATACAGTATTCTACAATATAAACAAGCTTGCTTGCAATGCGCTCAGTTAAGTTGGTGTTTAAATAGAATTGTGTGTGATCTTTCAGAGATGAAGCCATTAATGTCTAATAGGCCTTTCAATCTAAGATTAATTAGTCTTACTCTTTATTTTAATTCAAAATCTATTATTGACTACGATATTGCCCAACAAGGAATCAAACCATTAATTTTGGTATGTCTAATTTTGTTGAAAGCTAAAATAAATCCAAGCAGTAGCAAACTAACTGGATTAATAATGAAATAACCCACAGAATAATGATTGGGGCAAAATAGAACAAGCGTTCTGCTTTGCCCTGAAGCTCGGGCAAATCGGAACAAAATTTCAATTTTGAAATTGGCTTATATTATCAAGCCTAGGCAAAATTTTTTTGTGAGCTGGCATGTGAAGATACTAGACCTGGGGCACAACTATTGCGACCAGGAACCATGTCTCTAGAGTGTATATAGCAGAAGTTATGAAAGAATTTGTAAAACTGTTCTGCTTTACCCCACTTTCCCCTATTTATCTTGATACCTAAATGACAGTGTTTTTGACCAACAATTTTTAACATAAATTTATGACATACGCGGATAACTGTTGGTATGGTCACTGTTTGTAAGTTATTTTAAGGAATTAATTTGATTAAAGCTGATGTTAGTTTTTCTAATGCCTTTAGTTTTTAAGGCTCTCAAACGTAAATGCTCTGTTTTGTACTGCCTTACTAGTTGACTCATTAAATGTCTCAATCATCAACAGCATAGGCGTACGCAAGGGGGGGGTTTCAGGGGTCAAACCCCCCCCCTTGAAGAATGGTGTTCAGCCATATATACATGGTAATAAATAGGCTTCAATAATAAGATTTTGGTTTCTATTGTTTGCCGCACTTTGAAACTTAATTACTGCTTGCGCCTCAATTTTTTCTATCGCCTAAATTGCGATTTTTTCTTTTTGCAATTTCTTTTTGCAATTTTTTCTATCGCCTAAAGTTAGCTAATGTACAGCTGCCACTGTGAAGAAAACTTTCGAACTTGTAAAATATTGAAAGTTAAGTATGGGAATGGAAATAAACTGCATGGAAACAATAACTTCAGTTCACAAATTTTTTAATGCTTCACAACGTCAAAACATTTTTACGCAACTCCATCAACACGATTTCGTCAACAACAAAAGTTCAAAAACTTGTTCAAATTTGTGCCATCAGATGGGTCGATCGACACGAGAATGTTAGTACTTTTTCAAATTTACAATTTACCGTTGTAGAAGCTTTGGCAGAAATTTTAGCATGGCCAGACAGAGAGGAACTTCATTACGAGCTTTGCAGTTGCTTTCAACAATTACGCAAAGTGAATTTTGCATTGCTCTTTTAGTTTTAAAAAACGTTTTTAGATATAGTGTTGTTTTGTGCAAAGTTAAGCAAAAAAAGTAGATAAATTCTTTTGCAGCTGTCAACATTGCACACGATATTGCAAATGAATTGAAGTGTCTTAGAGAAAAAAATGAATATGAATTTTACTAGTTCTATATTTTTTCGCAAAAAAACGGCCAAAGCCGAAGGTTTTATTTTGGAAACACCACGTCTTACTTCAAGACAGACCAATCGATGCAATATTGCTGCTGAACAGATGAAGAATATTTTAGAGTAGGGATTTTTATTCCATTTCTTGATAACTTTATTGTCACTCTCGAAGCAAGATTTACAGCCAACAAATCGATTATTGATGAATTTCAGTGTTTAATTTCTGCTGATCAAACTAGTTGACCAACTCCTCAACAAATTAAAAATATTCAAGTTTTGGAAAACTTTTACGAAAATGATTTAACAAAATTCTCGGGAGAACTAGTGCCTGAACTGATATTATGGTACAGGAAGCTTTTTCGGTTGAACGCAGCAGAAAGACCAACTAATGCGTTAAGCAGCATCAAGGAATGCAGTTCCGATGCTTTTCCGCACATATATTTACATTAATGACCATTTTGTTAACTCTTCCAGTGACAACATGCACTAGTGAACAATTGTTTTCCACATTACGCAGACGAAAAACGTGCTTACGAAACACAAGTGGTACCACTCGTATGAATGGACTTGCATTACTAAACATTTATAGGAGCCACACGCCTTGCCCTGGTGACGTAATTAACAAATTAAGTGAAAAAACAGGCGTTTGAATATAAGCCTTCGAAAAAACTTTAAATATTTGTTAAGTAATTAGGTTATTTTTTTGTCCGTTTGATTTTTCACCTATTATTCTCATCATTTACACGAGTTGCTTTTATTTTGGAAAGTTTCTTATCATAATTGAATTACCTGCACATGCCTTTTCAATAGTTAGTTTACGGTTTAGTAAAAAAAATTCATGCTAGTGCAAGACGTTCTTAAAACCAAAACACTTTATTTTTGAATGTAGGCCTAATTTTGGAAGTTTTTGCCCATTACCAGGACCACTTAGAGCAGGATTTAACTTTTAGTTGATCGGTACCCTTTGAACACTGTAGCAGGTTTGCATGTATCCCCAAAATGTTGTGACGTTTCTCTAAAACAGGGTGGTCCAACTTCTTCACTCTTGCGGGCCACTTTTCGAAATCGTTCGAGTTTGTGGGCTTCAGCCGGGTAGATATTGTTCCAAATCATGGTGTCCTCTAATAAAAAAAAAAAAGGTCTTCACTTTGAATCAGAAAATTTTCCCAATTCATGCCGAAAATCAAGGTGATCTCTAAAAAATGAAAACTCTTCCCTTTTCAGCAGCCACAAATTTTCCCCATTCAAACCCAAAATTACAGTGATTTGTAAAAAAGTCTTCCCTCTTAATTGTCCTGTTTGACGTAATTATAATCGACCGGATTCGAAAATTCTAGACATTTGAGTCCATTATTTCTTTCGAACACGGAATTTAACTTAAATAAGGATATTCTCTCTGATAATGTACCTTTGGAGAAGTCTAAATGTACCCCATTTTGGGAACCCCTAACTTAGAGCAATCGTGTTTTCGGCTCCAAAACCCCCCCTTCACAAATTTCTGCGTACGCCACTGATCAACAGTAACAAAAGTTTCATTTAAAATTCTCCGGTATTGAGATTATCTTTTCACAATACACCACAGAAATAAGAACTTGAATCAATCAAAATAAAAAATTATAAAACCTTAGAGTCTGTTTCGCTTTTGCAAGCTATTAAATAGGCTATTAAATGATATACTGTAATATAAAACGCAAGAATTTGCACACTGGTATAAAATAAATTTTAAACTGATAAAATTTTGAAAAACTGTACATTGTACAAACTGTCTAAATTTGCGGCGATTCTTTTTCTTTGGGCACTTTTGAGAAGCTCTGTCTCGGACCACATTATATAAGTATTGAGATTAAATAGGTGATACATGTTATACTGTAAATATCCACTTAGAAATTTTTACATCGCATGCATGATAGTAAGATCTGAATTATTGAAAAACGCTTTTAAATGTTGTGCTCAAGCAGATTTATTTTTAATGCATTTTGTTTTTTTACAGAAATGAACGATTCATCCCAGAACTGATTGTCGGATATTGGTGTTATTTGTTTTTGTATTTTTGTTATTTTTTTGTAATATATTGCATTGCTGAAGTTTTGTTATGGTTAAAAGCTTTTAAAAGCAAGTTAAAAGCAGTTGTTGAATTGAAGTAGATGCAAGTGTTGGCAACGCATTTTTTGCCCACGTGGTTTAGCAGCCTATAGTAAACGTAGGGTAAAGGTTGGCAACGCATTTTTTGCCGACGTTGTTTAGCAGCATTGTGTAAACGTAGGGTAAAGGTTGGCAAAAGGCAGGTTGGCAACGCATTTTTTGCCAACGTTGTTTAGCAGCATTGAGTAAACGTAGGGTAAAGGTTGGCAAAATAGTAGAATTCACCTCACACAACTCTGGGCCAATGTTTAGCACCAACATCTTGCCAATGTTTCTTAAGTTAGCAGTTAGCGTTTTGTCAACGTTGGTAAGATTGCTGAAGTAGTTGGGCAGCTGCAGTAGCATGCGCTGGTCATTCATAGTTAACCAACTTTCTACAGCGTCTGGAATTTCAGTGTTGGCTAAACGCTGGCAAAGCGCAGTTTATCAGTGTTGGCGGAAAATGTGATTTTGTTGCACTCGACTCTGGGCCAACGTTAGACGCCATCATCTTGCCAACGTTTCTGCTGCTGGAAAACTGCCTTTCGCCAGCGTTGGCTAGATGAAAAATGTTTACGGGGAGGGAACTGCAAAGGTTCTTCGCTTATTACTGATATGCTATTTACTTTGTTTAATTTGTTTATTTTGGTATTATGCTGGTCTGTAAAAGTTTAGTGTATAAAAAATAATTTTTTTTAAATTTTATTTTTATTTGATATGTTTAATCATACCTAATTTTTTTTTTCCATCAACTTCGACTAGCAAAATAGTTTTTTTATGTTACGTTACGTTCAGTGATGGGATTCAAAATTTTAAGAACAGGTTCTCTTTTGTATCGAACTCGCTAACAACAGTTTCAGTGTTGGGATTCAAAGTTTTAAGAACAGGTTCAAAATTAGGGTGTTCTCTAAAAAGAAAAAAAAGGTCTTCGATTTCGTCTCTCATTTCTCTATTTTTCTCCCAAAATTACGGTGTTCTCTAAAAAAAAAAGTTTTCACTTCGATTTCATCTCTGATTTCCCTCTTTTTCTCCCAAAATCAAGGTGTTCTCTAAAAAAAAAAAAAAAGGTCTTCACTTCGAATCGTCCACTGAGCGAATCCAAAACTGTATATGCTGTTTTCGAGGAGGGGCCCCCAAAAAGGGGGGGCCTGAGGCGACTGCCTCATTCGCCTCACCCAATATCCACCACTGCATAGATTACGTAAAGTTAAAACCGGGTTCGCTAAACGTGCTGAAATTCCAAGAACGGGTTCGCTAAACGTGCCGAAATTCCAAGAACGGGTTCGCGCGAACCCGTGCGAACCCCCTGAATCCCATCACTGGTTACGTTATTTTTAACATCGTTATTATCTGCTTATTATTTGATTTATAAATTCATAATTTCTTTTTGTATGTATTCATTTTTCTTATTATTTTTTGTACGTCACCAGATGCATTTAGAAAAGGTTTCCGGACCTGATGAGGTTTCTTTTTATGGGTGGTTTTTGTTTACTCACCTTGCTCAGTTGAGCTAAATTTCCATCTTGGCTAGCTGTGCCACCCATCATCATTACGCAGACTAGTCATGCACTGGTTATTCAATCTCTCAATTTGTAATATTATTATTACACTTTTTTCTTTCCATTTCTTAGATTTTTATCTGATTAAGGTGTTGCGGCCATGCTTTCTACTGTTTTGTACTTTTATTTTCTGATTATCTTATGCATCGTCTGACGTTGTGCTGCTTCTTCCTTTTCTTGATCTTTCCAATATTTATAATTTTTGTGCCAAACTGTTTAACAATGATTGAGAATAAAATGAAATGAATGAATGAATAATATCAGTGGCGTGCGGTGACCTCTGAGACTGGTCATGCAATTTACATTCCGAAATCGGGCCATGCAATTGGGTATTTTATGGGTAGTCAATGAGTAAGACATGCAATATTTTACTGGTAGGAAAGAAATTCTGTGTGAGATTTTAATTTTTAGTCTTAATATCATGGTGTTCAAGACCAGTTTTTGTCCTAGATTTAAGGTGATCTCTAAAAAAAGGTTATCACTTAAAATCGTTTCCTAGTAATGCACTTTTGTCCAAGAAATGCAGTGATCTCTAAAAAAAAAGGTCTTCCCTCTCAATTACTCTCCACTTTTATGCTTTTCGTTCTGAAATTGTAACCTTCCCTAAAAAAAAGGTCTTCGCTTCGAATCAGCCTCAAATTTCTCTAATTTCATTCCACATCAGCACCATTTCCCATTAAATTAAAAAATATATGCCTCATCGCGCAAAAGTTCGTCATGCAATCCCTAAACATCTGGTCATGCAATGCATGACTTGCATGCCCTGACCGCACGCCACTGACTACAGTACTTATTTCTTATTTCAGTATCTTGATTTCTTATATGTAGTGGTGTTTCGTTAGTATAAATAGTTAGTAAGGAATCTTGTGAAAGCAAGTTGCAGATTGTGACGTATCCTGTTTACAACTTTAAAAACATCTGAATTTGCTAACTCCCTTTGTTACATAATAGTACGTTTGTAATTTCAATTTTGCTCGCTTTATATACTGTAGGCCTATAAACGACCGAAATTTTGCATTTCTCTATTCAGAAAGATTAGAGTCAATACCTGTTGTGGGGACGAACAGAAGGTCCGTTTTTATTATTAGAGTTAGCTGAGGATAGAGAGGGAAAATTCGCGTTATATCGTTGTAATTTGTTGTTGTGACGAGAGGTTATTGTCGAGAGTTGTAATATGTGATCATACGGTTTAGATCTGAGAAGCATTAGGTTTACTGTTGTAAAAGTGGTTGTAAGTAGGAAAGGAACTTAAGTAATAGCTGTTTATTTGTTGAAGTGTTTAATTATTTTTTGAAGTGTAGTAGTAACGAAACATTTGATTTTTTTACAAGCAATTTGTGATTTTTAAATTTTTGTTTGTGGGGGTTTTGTGAAAAACGCGAAAGTACATCAGGGGTTCCGCGATGACAAAAAAATTGAAGAGCACTATTCTACATTCAACACAAGTTGTAATATCTCAGAAAAAACAAACATAGAGTAGTTCGGAACAATAAGCTTAAGCGAAGTAGGTAAAGTAAGAGCAATATATGGATAGGTTTTTGTCGCCTCGGATTGATAAAGTGTAGGAGAAGACAGGATACAGACCCACAAAAGTTAAAAAAATTGCTTTAAGTTTTTGAAAATTGCTGTGAAAATAAAATAAATTCTTTAATTTACACCAACAGAGCAAAAAGGCTTACAAAACTATGACGATGCTAGAAAATTTTAAATTAGATAGATTCGTCGCAGTTTTGCCTTTTTGCCCAGTCTTATAGCTATTACGAACCTCTAATTTAAACCTCTTATTTAAATATATATTAGCTAATTACTTGTATTTAAAATCCATAGATTTACAATTGAGTTAATGTTTTGTAAGTTTTTTTTACGAGTTTGTATTTTATTATAGCTAAATACGTTAAAATAATAATCATATCATCCATTGTAATTAAAATCCTTCGATTTATATAACATTATCATTTCCCAAAACAGATGGAATGCTGTATATGAACATTTTTTTGAAGAAGGCAGTACCTTTCGATGCAGAGTTATGCTAGATGAATGTCACACCTGCAATTCAGTTATTCCAAAACTAAAGCAGGAAGCACGTCCGCTAACCTGAAGAGGCACCTAAAAGGTCATCATCGACAGGCATTTGACAGGGTTCAGGAAAAAGACTCTAAAGTTACAAAAAAACAAAGTTGCAGAAAGAAAAAGGGAAAAGTATTATAACAAATTTTTTTAAAAAGTACTCAAAAAGCTACTACATCCCTCACTAAAGAAGATTTTACCAACGGAATATTGAAAATGATTGTCTACAACGGAGTTCCTCTGACATTGTTTCAGGACGGTGGGTTTCAATTGCTAAATGGTAACTTTGCGAAAAATTTCGAAATTTAACAAGGACATCAAGCCATGCGTAGCATGGTACTTAAAAAATCCGAGGAAGAAAAATTAAAATTGAAGGAATCATTTTTTGGAGCTTTGGTTTTTATCAAATTTGACGGAGTCACTAGACTTCAATCACATTTCCTCGGTACTGAAGCCAATCACACGAGTTCTCATTCGAAGGAAATATTGTTGGACACTTTGAAGCAGTTCAGCATTAGCAAGCGACAAGTATTAGCTTGCGTCGTTGACAGTGCGTCAAATATGACTTGGACTGTGCAGCTATTTAATGAAGATGATGGAGATGAAGACGCTAATGAAGAGATTGAAGAAATACAAGATTCATTATCAATCGACCATACCATATACTACATGAGATGAGCTGAGCACACTGCTATTAGGAATTCCTGACGTGTTAAAAAAGGGGGGAGCTGAAAAGTTTTAACAAATTTGCGAAAACTTGCTAAACACCTACGTTCACCACACACCGATAAAATTCTAAAGTGTCGTGCTAATAAGGAAATGCTAATTGACATACCGACTCGTTGGGGGAGTATACTTTCCTCGATGCTTCAACGATTAGCGGATTAAAATGTTTCGTTGAGGATCTTGGCTCACAGGAATCATGCCTCACCAAAAGTGAATAGGCTGAGGTCAAGTTGATGGTTGTACTACAAATAGCCTACCTCACGCAACAACATTTTGTTTTCAAAAACAAGATCTCACCCCAAGAGAATGCCTGCTTCATTGGAGAGAAGTCATGTTTAAATTGGAGAAGCTGGATAACAATTTGGCTTCTGCTCTTGTCACCGCCCTGCAATCACGCCAAAAGTTTTTATTGCGAAATGAGGCTTTCTTCGCAGCTGTTTGAATAAGTTGTGTTTGTTGAATTAGTTCTTGTGTTAAGTAGGGTATTTTTTATGACGACCTATCAACATTTGTTTATTGATATTATATTCAACTCAATATCCGTAAGCGTTTGTGCACTTGATTTTATTTGAATCGAGAATAACAACTAATATATTACGTTAGTTATATTAAGATTGACTGAATTATATAACCCTGATATTATTATTTAGTTTTCTTTTTTGATAGGTTGTTGCTCGATCGAGAATCCTCTTGAGCAACCAGGAGCAACTACGTGCAAAGAGTGTTCTTCAGTCAATTTTCTTGCGCATTCAGAGCACATTAAGTGAAAGAGCAAGTGCTGATGCTGAAGCTGACTCAAGCAGAAGTTGACTCAAGCAGAAGTAAAGCAGCATCAGAATCTGCAGCACCAATATCCGACTTTGATGCGTATTTGAACTCCTTGCATTCAACAGCGGCTGCTGAAGCATCAGCTACAGCCTCTGCAAAATCTGATGTTACTGCATTTGCTGAGGCACTTATTGATGTAGAGCGGCTGGGAAGATTGAAACTGCCAAATGTTTGGGACATTATTTCCAAATACCCTCTTATTTTACAACCAGTATTGCGAATCATTAGCTGTTTACCCTGCACGCAGGTATCCGTTGAACGTATTGATTTGCTCTAATTTATTTTTCTGACTAATAGCTGGGTTACGTTGCCAATTGACGAAACGCTCGATCAAAGTTCAGTTAGGAGTGTATTGAACGTTATTTTCGTAATTCTAAAGCAAAGATACAAGAAGTAAAAAACACAACAATGATGATTTAAAAAATAGTTAACTTACGGAAATTTTCCAACGCACCCAAAGTTTGATTAGAACAAATAAATAATAACTACTAACGATTCTGAAACATCAAATAGAAAAATTATCACTTTCGATTTAACAACCATTATCTGACTTCAAAATTATACTTTTAACTTGCAGCGCGTATCCCAGCGAGTAAAATAAAACAGTAAATCAATTTGTCTTTGATGTAACAAAATTATACGCTTTTTTTCTTTTTCTGATTGAGCTTGTAGAAAAGAACAACTTGATAAGATGCGAATTTGATAGAAACAAGCAAACCAAGCGTACGTTTGAATCTTTGCCAATTTGTTAAATCTGAACCAAATCACGTATATTCTCTCACTTAAAACTCGTACTTCGTGAAAACAGAGTCCGAATCAGCAATAAATTAACTGATGCCATTGTGTTTCTTCGAACAAATAAATCTGTGTAAAGTTGAAATTATTTTATCTTCCCTGTCTTTTGTTTGTTTGCTTTTATTTTCCTTCTTTCAGTCGTTTTTGCCATTTTCGTATCTTTGTTTACACTTTTTGATTATAATAAATAACAAATTTTGTACTGCTAAGGTCAACGGTCGTTTTCTCGTTTTTTGTTTGTGGAAGCGGAAGCGATATGTCTCGTTTTTTTATGTTTTGCTTTTGTTGTCTGATATGTGCTATTTTATTTTTTCTGATTAAACTTATATAGGCTATTGTTTATTTGCTTTATTATTCAAACTGCTTTTTATTTTTACTGAACTTTTTTTATGTTTTGTTTTCTGCTTTTTTTCTTCTTTTTGTTGTTGTCTGTACAATTGATAAATAATTGTATGTGTACCTATCTTGTAAAAGGGATGTGGCTGACTTGGTTACCCTCTTGACGGTCTTTCGCTGCATCCCTGTTGTAGAATCGTATTAACAAATAATGGTAAAATAATATTCTATTGTTTTCTATATTGTATATGTATTCTGCAACAAATAAACAAAGATTGATTGATTGATTGATAGCTATGGAAGCCGAAGCAGTTGACGGAATAGCCGCTTCCACATCCCTGCTTTGAACAAAATATTTTTTAGCTTTTACTTCACTTTGAAAACATAAACACCTTTTATGTTCAATTTAAATGAAGAACATTTACAAATTATTCTCTAGATTTAACCCTGAGAGGTAAAAAAAGCTGGCGCTGTACCTGATATTTTTGTCCTAAAACATTAATATATTTTTGACACATTGCTTAAATTTTTCCGCATGCTTTTTTGCACGCTTGAATTCCCACAAAATTGCCCATCCCTCACATCTGTTTATTTTATCTAAAAAGTAGCCCATAGATTAGAGGTAATAAATTAAAATAAAACCAGAAAACCACTGCTTGTAGTAGCCTAATCTATTACTGAACAGATTTAGGCTACTTTATTCTATCAAGTAAAAAGTATTAATATATTCTACCTCCTATTAAACTTTTAAGCATTGAGCTTTTATACAAATTTCCAAAAAAGTTGTCAAAATATTTATTGCCTTTTAACTTTTTATTGCAAAAGTTTTAATACAGTTAGAATTACTCGGGTTTTGAAAATGTGTAGTAATAAATAATGTCTTCACCACAAAACAAATTTTACGTTTAATTTAATTTTAAGTGCTTGTAATATTTTATGGAAAAATATGCTTTTCTGTTTTAAAAATTAATTTCGAAGCAACTAGAAATTAAAATTTTTAAACAATATGTATATGCAGCGATTACTTTGAGCTTGTAAATGTTTATTTTTATTATCTATTTGAACTTATTGCAATAAATAGATAATTTATAAGTTATTTGTTTTATAATAATTTTTACAAGCTAATATAGAACTTTAATTTTGATAACTGGAGCAGAACAAATTTATTTAATAAGGTATATTGTTTTTACAGCTTCCTTTTTGTCATCCTTTATTGTGTTTTGTGCTATGAATTGTTGCATCTGAAAAATAAACTAATATATACACTTTGATACATATATACATAAGTTGTTGCTAATTACATTATGAAATTCTTTTAAGCTTTAATTATTATATTTTGTTGGTAGATATTACATAGGCATACAGCATGGAATAGATGTCCTGGATAGTTGTTCTTATTATATTAGCTTTTTTCAAATTATAAGCTGTGAAATATCAAAATTGTTTATTTTTTGTGAATCTATGAAGGTTTCAATAGTTTTGTTTGATGTTTAGTTGTAAAATCAAATATCTTATCATTTTTGTTTCTGAAATTATGACATTTTTACAATATCATTTTGTTACTTGTGCAATCTCTTTTTAACTCTAAAAAACTATTAAATATAAAAAAAAGTTGCATAATTCAATGCTTTCTGTATTTATCATTAACATTTGATATATTATGAAAGTTAATTTTACTTTTTAAAAAAGACTTACATTTTCTTTTACATTTTAACATTATAAAAATTTGGGCTTTGATAAATTAATTAGTAATGCAAAGTGTAAATTGTTTAGTTGACAGTTAATAAATATTTGAGCTTTTTCATGTATACATTAATTAGGTTTATCAGTTTTGTATTAAGCTTATATTGAAACAACCACATATAAATTTTAATGAGTTTTCTATGTTAAACACCTTAGAGATAAAATGATTTTTCTGTAGTAATGCATAGGTTGGTGTGCTTACATTCTAACTTCAGAGCAAGAAAATTTGATTTTAATGCTCACTTTATCTGAGTGATTTCTGTTGTGCCCATGGATAAAACATTTTATAACAAATTCTTGAATAGGGCTATGTGTTTAAGAGTAACCAGCAGTCAAGCCAATATAGAGCCATTGAAGAAGTTGTTTTAAGCTAATTCTTTAATTTTAGCTTTGACTTAAATGAAAGATTTTTTGATTGGATACCAGTTTTGATATATTATCTATTTATAATAACAATGATTATGTGACATTAATATTGTAAATTTTTATGAGTTTTACCATTATAACCTATTGGAAATAGCATGCAATTCAGGTTTATTTTGAAGTTTTTAAAATGTTACAGCAACCAACTCCGTAAAGTTTAGTTTTAACAACAATACAGGGTGTCCATAAATAGGTGTGCACTTGAAAATTTATAACTTTATTTGTATTTGTGATAGAAATAATCTGTAAAAAATGTTAGAAACTTTATTGTATTTAATTTTAAATATAGTTATTGAATAATTCTTCACCATAAAATTTACAGCTATTTTTAGATAAATAGGGCATAGAAAAAAAAGTTGGATCATAAGACCATATTTTTTTAAACATTGTTATTAACAGTGACAGCTACTTAGATATGCTGCAGAATTACTTTATTCTGCAGCCTGAACAAATAAATTTGAAAGATGATACAGTGTTTCAACAAGATGGAGCACTTTGTCACTTTGCTCTGCATGTTAGACAGTTACTAAATTTTTATTGAAAATACAAACTAATTTATAAATTTTTAAAACTGCATATGGACTTTATGGACACCCTGTATATATTGTCAGAATAATGGTATGGACATGACTTGCACCAGCTTTTGCCAACACTTTTTAACAACACCAAGATTTGCTTTAATATATTATTGATTAATTGAAAACACTTTTATGGTTTTCTAGAACAAACACAATTGTGACAATGTTCTTGTCAGTTCATTGCCACTCTTCTTATGCTTTACTAATAGAAAACAATCTGACCACTTCTTACCTTTTCTAAATCCTTTATTAAAAAATGTATGCCATAATTTTTAACATTACATTAAAAAAATCTGTTTTCATATTGCTATAGCAAAACAGGATGTATAAGGCAGAACAACCATTTTGAGTATACCATTAGTATATAAATTGAAGTTTTTATTTACATACAAATAATGTTCAATAAATTTTCACACAATTGGAGCACATTCAGATGATATTTAATTTCATTCCACATGTTTTAAAGGATTTTTAATGTTATAAATTCAATTGCTTTAATGATCTTTGCTATAAGTATAAATATGCCGTCAACAAGAGTGCAACACACTTTCTTCATATAACCTTAAAGAAGAAAGTCAAGAGGGATAATGTCTGGCAATGAATAAGATGTCTGTCCATCTCTTTTAATCAACCTCTGTGTCAATGGTTTTATTAAAACTGATTGACATATAGTGGTCACATGATCCATGGTTGATAGACTTAATATTTGGGCAGATTTGCTGATATTTTTTTTAGTGTTGGATTGTAATTTGTGGAGCCAAATTGCATTGGACTGAAATAACTGATACAGTTTTGTAGTTATTTTAAATCTAGCTTGGTTTGTTGGTTTCTAAATTCAAACAAATTTAAAGTTGCTATTTGCATTTAATAGAAACAAGACTTATAGATTAAAATGTATCTTGTTATGAGTTATAATAATTATATGGGGATAAATTATTTGTGTTAAAATGCAGTAAATAACATATTATAACATATGTATATAAGATTTTTGAAGACCATTTTCTGTATGTGAGATTAGGATAAAAAGTCTGCGTATATTTTTTGCTGTGCACCAGTTTTTTTTTACGTGATTCTTTTATTGCTGGAGTGTCCAATTTCTTTCAAGACAAGGATCGTTTTGGCTTATATTTTTAGGCTAAATTGTGACCTTGTTAAAAAAAAGTGTTGAGTGATTTAAAAAAAGATGGTAACACTATAAATGAATTCTACAAAGTGGAGACTTTTTCATCTTTAATTTGCATTAAAAATTCTTTTTTAACTTAAACCATAACAAAGTCTTTGCTCCAGTTTGAAAATAAAAAACTTTTTAATGCAAAGTCAAGATAAAAAAAACTATGTAAATTGTGAAAATCTTTATTTGCATGATTCTATTTAGTTTATGTTAGTATGAAAAACATCCCACAAACCAAATGTGGTTCAGAGACCAAACATTGTTACTCCTTCTTTATTATCTGCTTCTAGAGATTATCTACACCTAGCCAACCACTCTACAGCAGAAAATACACCTCTGTCAATTGCCTCATCTAACATGCAAAGTCAAGATAAAAAAACTATGTAAATTGTGAAAATCTTTATTTGCACAATTCTTCTATATAGTTTATGTTAGTATGAAAAACATCTCATAAACCAAATTATCTTTATTTTCTCATTGACAAGTTGGTCTGGATGCAGTCTGATTTGCAAGAATTTGTTACCTTGGATTCAGCACTTAGCCTTTCATTATTACTGATGTGAATATGATATTGTTTTGTATTTGTTGGTTTGCAAGATTGTTTTTATGGTCAATGCCATGCTGTGCTTTAGTCTAATGCTATTTTCTTTATAGAGTATTTATTAAATTTTTAGTCAGGTATATCAAATTGTTCCTCATAATTTAAAAGACTTATATTGGTTTTTCTTTCAATTAACCTTTCACACAAGCTCTGACAGTTCTGGATGATGAAACCCAATGCTGGTTCAACACCATCCCTGCCAGCATCTGATCCAGACAATATAGCAGCCTGGAGTAGTAAAGGGATAAATCTGCAATCCCAGTCTTTTTTGTGCCTGACCCAGAGTGGATGCCCTTCAAACTTCAATAGCCTTTTGCACAGAATTTTAAGGGCTTCTATAAAAATCTTGGTTCCATCTTCTTGCCTTAAAGCCAAATTGTTTTTTGTCCACATCTTCTAGTCTTTGAGTATTATCAGATGTATCTTAGATCAACATTTCTTAACCTGGGGTAAAGGAGCTACCTATAGTTTTAAATTTAATGGTGGCAACCCATAGCCTTAGTTTCAGGCATGGTTTCAGCCTTGAGAAGTTGACAAGACAGAAAAATTGGGGCAGCTGTAGATATTGGTAGCCTAGTATCTGTGATGTACTGCTTTAATGTAATAAAGATAATGGCAACACTTCAGCGTGCATTCAAATGATGCAAGATAACAATGATCTTTATCACATGACAATAACGTACTAGAATACTAGATACTGTAACATGCTAATAATTGGAATATTGACTTGATCGAAATAATAACAAGTGTCGTTGGACAGTGATCAGTGAAAAGCAAATTAATTGTTGACGTGCTCTAGAAGACTTCTATGAGTGTTTGAATTATTGCTGTTTATAATAAATACAATAAATAAAGACTTCTTTAATGAAATAAGAACATAACAGTATCCTTCCTGGTTTAGAGTAACTGCTAATGCAAATTTGAAGCTAGTGTATTATTTGGATTTTGTCATAAATTTAGTCATAAATATAGCATGTCACAAAAGAAGAGAAAGTATCAGAACAATTATTTGGATTTTGGATTCACATATCTTTTTCAGGATGGTCTTCAAATTTCTCAGTGTGTCCTGTGTATGAAAGCATTTTCAAACAGTACCATGAAACCTGCTTTGCTAAAACAACACCTAGCAAATGCTTATCCAAGTATGATAAGCAAAAACCAGTCCTTATTTGAGTTAAAATTGTCCAAAAAGACAAAAGCTGGACAGAACTGGAATGTTTTGGAAGACTAACAATGCCACTGTACATGCATCATTTGCTATTGCTTTGCATCTGGCAAAAGCTAAAAAAGCACACACGATTGGTAAAACCCTTCTGAAACTTTGCATATTGGAAAGTGTGAAGTTGATGCTTCCAGAAAAAGCATCTCAAACAACGAAACAAATCTCACTGTCCAATGACACAATAAAATCTCGAATCCATGAAATGTATGAAAATATTAAGAGCAAGGTGATATTGAAAATTAATTCCTGCTTTTGCTCTTCAGCTGGATGAAACTACTGATATTTCCAATCTCTCACAGCTACTTGTGTATATCAGATATGTTGCAGATGAAAGGATTAATGAAGAATTTCTCTTCTGCCAACCTTTGGAAGCAACATCAAAGGAGCCAATGTTTTTCAAGTGTTGACTGATTTTTTTGACAAAACTGAATTGAGTTGGAGTAAGTTTGTTAGGGTTTGCACTGATGATGCTCCAGCCATGATTGGTGCAAACTCTGGATTGGTTTCCCTGGTAAAGCAGAAACATCCAGCAATTCAACAAACGCATTGCATGTTTTACAAAGTGGCACTTGTTTCCAAAACCATTCCGAAGAGACTTCATGGGCATTTGTCTGTTGTGATTAAAATTGTTAAAAATGTGAAAAGTTCAGCGCTCAACTTTTCAGCAAGCTTTGCAAAGATATGAATGCCAATCATACTGCACTTTTATATCACACTCAAGTTCATTAGCTCTCAAAAGAGAACATGCTCTCTCGCATTTTTGAACTTAGAGAAGTCAAGTTGTTTTTGGTTGCAAAACAAAAAAATGATCTATTGTTAGCATTTGGTGGAGTCGTACTTGGTTTCTACTTACTTAACTTATCTTGCTGACATATTCGAAACATTAAATCAACTAAACAAAAAACTGCAAGGTTTAGGAAGTAATAGAATTGTGCACACTGATGCCATCAATGGGTTTGTGGCAAAGCTCAAGCTTTGGAGCCAACAAGCAAATAATGATAATTTTGCATCATTTTACTGCTTGACTGAGATAACTGGAGATGATTTAGAACAAAATTTGAAGGAGGACATCATCAGCCACCTACAAAACTTGCAAAATGTGTTTGAATGATATTTTCCTGAGATAAATAGTTCTAGCATTTTGATAAAAGTAGCTAGAAATCCTTAAAGTGGAAGATGTTCCTAAAGCAATTCAAGAAGAATTTATAGAATTAACAAACAATTCTTTTGCAAAAGATGAATTTCAAACTTGCAACCTAGAAGAGTTTTGGGTTAAAATGCAACGTCGCTATCCACGGCTAGGTATTCATGCTCTGAATATTCTGGTTCTGTTTTCTTCAATTTACCTGTGTGAGTGCGGCTTTTTTGCATTGTTTACTATCAAATCTAAAGCATGGAACCAACTTGACATTGAATCTGACAGTCATTGTGCATTATCTACTACTTCACCAGATATCGAAAAGCTCATTGCCAAAAAACAAGGACAGCCGTCACATTAAATAAGTATAACTGAAGTAATTTGCTAATTTTGTTTTTTAATAAATGAGCATCATCAAGTATATTGAGGGTAAATCTAGTAACCACTTTTGTTAAAAGGGTAAATATGTAAAAAAAGGTTAAGAATTGCTGTCTTAGATGGATGTTTTGTTATGCTTCTAGAATTTTATGCTGTTGAAAACATGGTTTTTTGAGTATTCGTACTGGTATAACTCTTTTGTATTATAGTACTTGCTTAATTAATAAAAACTTAGAAGTTAAGATGAAATGTTTTATTTTTGTTAAAGTTGAAAGCAGATTTTGCACCCTGGGCAGCTGACTGGTTTGCTTTTTGGACAATGGACAGGCTAAAAAACTGTTTTTGAAATTAAAAAAATAGTTTCAATAATGTAAACATGTCAATATGCTAGCAAGAAAAAGATCACAGACTATCACACAGAATCAATCTTAACTTTTAAAAGTTGAAGGCTACCATGGCTGTAATAATTTGATGATATTATCAAATTATTTTAATAAATATGTGTTGGTATGATTGTAAGCAGACACAAAGTCCAACCTTTTACCAATCAGATCTTTTGCACACTCTTTGATCTTTATTGTCTATTCACCACATTATTGTTTGTAGCTTTCAATTTTTATTTTCAAAAAAATGTACTTCTATTCTGCTGCTTAAAAAATTACATTGGGCACAGCAATGATAATCATGGTTTGGATTCAACAAATTTTATTTTTTGCTCTTCTGTTCCAGTTTAGGTACAGGAAATTTTTTAATAGTTCAATTTCAAGCATTTATAGAATTTTGGTTTAAAGTTGCTGAGTGATTTAAAAGAAATTAAGCATTAATATGAATTTTGAGGTTTGGCTTTACATACTGCTTTTAGCTCTAACCATCTACCTTCTGCTTTTTTGGCATTTTTTCTTATTAGCTTACAATTGCTTCATTGTGTGCTGCTTTATTTTTTTGTTTTCCTTAAAGCTCTAAGGTTAATCTACTTACCTTTCTTTTCCAATCCTCTTCAGTTTGATCTTTGTATCCACCTTCACTAAATTGTAGTCCGAATAGCAGTTTGCTCCCTGGCAACTCTAACAATCCTTTAATTGTGTAATCTAGTTAATATCTTTCCTCTTTTAATTTTTTTTTTTAGTAATTTGATTTTTTTATTATGTACCATCTTTAATGGTCATTATACTAAGTGTTAGTTACTATTTCTATGCATATACAGTACAGTGTGCGACAAAAATTTAGGGACACTTTCTAAAAAATGCAACTTGTAGCTTTAAATGCTCATATCTTGATGAGTAATTGGTATTTGTCATAGTGCATAATTAGTTATTGTGTTAATATATAATCTCTGTATGACACTGTTTTTTTTTTTTTTTTATTTCCTCAATAAATTGTTTGCAAGGTTGTGTTTCAGTCAAAATCTGTTATATTTGTTGGATGAAAAATGGGAAAAAACAGTTTCTCAGCATAGAAGAACAAGCTCAAATCATAACTTTAAGCAATTTAAAGTTTTCTGTATGTATCAAATCATGAAGAAGATAAAGGTTAGCAAAACAGTGTGCACAATGCAATCATAAAATACCAAAATGAAGGTGTTTTCATAGACTGAAAATGGTCTGGCCGACCAAGGTTTACCACCAGCAGAGAAGGCTGCCTTATGCATAAGGCAGTTACTCACCCTCCAACAAGTGCCTCCCAAAAAAATCCAGGATAAGTTGATGAAAACTGGCGTAGCAGTCAGTACTAAAATAATTCCATGCAGGTTGTCTCTGGAATTTAGGCTCAAATCATGCAAGCTAGCCTGAAAACTATGCTTGACTCAGGCAATGAAAAAGAAACATCTGGATTTTGCCAAGAGACATGCTAATTGGGACATAGACATAGATATAGAGAATTTTTCTGTCTATGTAAACACCCTCATTTTAGTATTTCATGATTGCATTGTGCACAGCTGTTTTGCTAGCTTTCATCTTCCCAATTTGATGTACGGAAAACTTTAAATTGCTTAAAGTTAAGATTCAAGCTCATTCTTCTGCGCTGAGAGACTGCTTTTTGCCATTTTTTCAACTGATAAATTTAGCTGATTTTGACTAAAACACAATCTTGCAAACAATTTATTGAGCAGAAAATAAAAAACAGTGTCATATAGAGATTATATATAAACACAATAACATGATTATGCATTGTGGCACAATAATGCTGATTACTTGTGATATATGCATTTAAAGCTACATATTGTATTTTTTGGAAAGTGTCCCTAAATGTTTGTTGCAGACTGTATATATATTTGTTTAGGTAAAACACTACATTTTTAAACTTTTAAAATCACAACAGTTTGATTTGCCAGAAAATGGCTCATCAGGTGATTATCTGAAACACAATAAAAACAACAAAAAACAAAAATAAATATGCCAATAAAATTAAAAATAATTATAAATCCTTGAATGATTAACTGAACAGTTTCCTCACACTAATAAGGTGCAACTGCACAGATATAATAAGTGACATAACTGATAAATCTCACTGACAAGTGACATAAACTAGATAAAGCTGGCAAATGACATAGAATTAATAAGCTTAGATATAAAAAGATGATTAGAGAAATTGGAAAGCAGTTTCAATGCCAGAGGCGATCACATATACACATAAATATTTACATATAAATATAACTACAAATTGTTGGTGTTCTTCAAAAGAGTGCTCAATCATTTCAGTAGTTCAATCAATTGTTCATAATTACGAAAACACCAATTTAAAATAAAAAAAATCATTTTATTGAAATTGTCCCAACAGGTGGTTTTGTCTGTTAGGCTCATCATGAAACACAACATTTAAAAAGACAATAACAGTTATGTTGGAAAAAATATTCACTCCATACCAGAGATTAACATACATACTGTAAATATATACTCCAAATCAATTAATCCACTCCAAACCAGTGTGGCCAACTATTTATAACTCATGGTTACTGGAAAAACTAAAAGTCTTCAATACAAAATCAAACAGTCTACTTATTAAAGGTTTAGAATTAATCTCAAAATGTCATCACTGCAGCAAATTTAAACTTTGTAATTTCAATGTTACCTAATTAATCATATTCATGTAATTACCAGTCTGTCTGTCTATCTTTATGTCTACATGTTCTATTATGGAATCTATTGATATTTTTTTAGATGTTGTGTCTTTTGATCAGCCCCACAAGTGAAACAGTCTGTTGGGACAAATAAAATGCTTTTCTAAAAAAAGTTGTGTTCTAATAAATATGTATATTTACATGTAGATTTATTTCTTTGCAGAACTCAATCAAACTGTCTTTTCTGTCATTCATGTTGCCCAATTCATAGTCTCAAACAACTTTCTCTTATTGGCTTTTGCAAACTTGGCAATTAAAATCTTCCATATCTGTTTGGCAAGCTTTCCAATTTTGTTAGATTTTTTTAACTGTTTTATTCATTGTGGTTGTATGTCATCATCTGAGGTTCATTTGTTTTCATACTTGCTTGTACTACATTCAGGTTGATAATTAACATTAATTTACCCATTTTGTAATTACAAGTTGGCATTGAAAATAGTTAGAGTTCTACTTGAAAATATTTGTTGAATGAAGATGTTCCACATACCTGAGTATAATACACCAAGTTCAATATATTATCATTTTTTTAGTATTTGTACTTATTTAAGAAAAAAAACTGGTGATTTTTGCAATAATGTATTAGTGCATCAACAGCATGCTATGAATCACTTGCAGGGTTATCATTTCATGCTTATTTTAGGATAAAGTGCCAAGTTTTCATCAATAATGTTAATAATGTTTGAGTTTTCAATACCATTTCTAGAAAACATGCTTATTTTAACAGCAATGTCAAATGAAAAAAACTTAGGTTGAACATCAAATGAAGATCTTTTTTGGTCTTTACTTAATGTTGCCAGTAAAAACGTTTTCAAAACAACTAAATCTTGTAAGTTTTGGTGCTCTTTCAGTTTGGGTAATTACCTATGAATATTTTCTGATCAGTTTGCATTGTAGCCCTCTAAGTTTAGCTGCAGTTTTTCTAAATTATTGAAGAAATGTAAATATCCTTTTTCAAATTTTTTTGTTTCATTTCAGACTTATATTATCTTAATGTGATAAAACTTTTTACCACCTTTGGTATTTTTTGTTTATCATTAATTAACATTTGTGGTTTTTTAGTTTACTTTTGACTTAAATTATTGTTTCTATTAACTTTGATTGTTATTGCAAAATTATGCATTTTTAGTTATGTTTAAAAAAAGATGTATAGTTGGATAGTTGCCATTATTTCTATTTAATAGTTAATTTATCTTATGTCCTTTTTTATAGGTCTCCCATAATCTTTGCTTTGGGCAAGCACTAAACATCTCTAAAGTGGTTCAGTATTATGCATTGATAAAACTGGTCAACTGTGTATTTTAAACAGAGATTCTGGTAGGCGTTTCTAGGAGTATTTGTGATGCTGATTCAAAAAATGTTTTTACTTTTTTTCTAGCATATCACGTTTTGGAGATATTTTTGTTTTTATGATTTTAAATTAATTTTCATTACCAATTATTTTACAGTCTAAATACAATAGAACAATGCATTATGACATCATAGAATAGCATTCTTAAGTGGTAAAACAACATAAATGAAAGTGCTGAGTGGCATTAAAAGGATGGAAGTATGTAGATAGTTTTGCAGTCTATTATTTAAGTAGAGAATATGAAAAATGTTTGAGCATAGGCCAGTGCAAAGAAGGGAATAATATTAACCATGCATGGCAACATGTTATATATTTTTAGTATTACAGATTGTAAATAGTATTTTCAAAATTTCCAAATATATTCATAATGCCTAGAAAATGCTTAAACCATTCAGATCGGTTTTGCTTTGTCTGTGGAAAGTTTACAAGCAAAAAACAACAAAGGAATATTTCTCATGGTATGTATCAAGAAGCTTTATATGGTATATTTTGGTTTTTCATTAGGTGACCAAGATAACACCAGGGGACCTCTTAAAATATGCAAGAAATGCTGTTTAGCCTTGCACAACTGGCTAAATAAACAGTCTTCTATGCCATTTGTTGTCCCAATGATTTGGCGTGAACCCAAAGATTGCTGTCCGGATTGCTGTTTTTGTCTCAGGAAAACAAAAAACTTTTTCTTTAAAATAGCATATTCCAATTTAGATTCAGCAAGAACACCAGTTCCTAATGATGAGTCAATGCCACTGCCAGTGCCTCCTAAAGATGGGCTTGATGCTATGGATTGCAGTGCTAATGATGACAATTTTGACAAATTTATTTCTGTTCTGAGTATGATACTGAGTTCTGAATTCTACAGATTCTGAGTGTGATATCACAGAAGATCCCATCTTTTTTTCATGGAAACATCTAAATGGCCTAATTAGAGATTTATGTCTTTCTAAGGAAACGGCAGAGCTTCTTGTATCAAGGTTAAAAGAACAAACTATAAAAAGATGTCAAAGTAAATTACTACCAAAAGCACAATAGGGGTTTTTCTTCAGCATTCAAAGTTGAGGAACCTCTTTGTTACTGCCATTACATTGAAGAGCTATTTTGAACTCTGGGTATAGTTTACATTGTGGATGCATTAAGGCTTTTTATTGATTCTTAAAAGAGAAGCTTGAAAGGGTTCTTTTACATGTTGGAAATAAAAGACCTTTTATTCCAGTTAAAGAAATTTAATGACAATATTGAAATCTTGTTGAATGTGATCCACTATTCTGACTACCAGTAGTAGAGCTTATGTGGGAACTTTTGAAGATCATTGGAATGTTAATGGAATTGCAAGGAGGTTTACTAAACACTGTTATTTTTATGTTTGTGGGACAGTCATTCCACTGCACAGCACTATGAAATAAAATAATAAACAACAAGGAATTTATATGTACCTGGAATGAAAAATATTCAACACATTTCTTTAGTAAATTTCAATAAAGTTTTAATGCCACTATTGCATATCAAGCTAGGATTAATGAAGAACTTTGTGAAAGCTATGGCCAAACACCATTTAAATGGTTTTGAATTTTTCTGCAAAAAATGTCCCAAACTATGCCAAGCCAAGTTTAAAGAAGGAATCTTTGTTGGTCCACAAATTTGAGAAGCTTTTGAACACCCAGAGTGTGAAAAAGCTTTAAATACGTACATTGGAACTATAAGCATGGCATGCATTTAATTGAATTTGCTCGAATTTTTTAAGAAATTTCAAGTCACCTTCATATCAAAAAGTTGTTGCAAAGTTGCTCATGGCATACAAAGAGATGAGATGTTGCATGTCTTTGAAAATGCATTTTCATTTACACCTTGAGTTTTTTCTTGAAAATCTTCAAGCAGTTGGGATGAGTAGGGCAAAACACTTCACCAAGATATTCTAGCAATGGAAGATAGGTATCAAGGAGTTTGGAATAAAGGTATGATAAGTGATTTGCTGGATGTTGTACTGTGATGATCCAACTCATGCATACAAATGGAAATTGTATGCCAAACATTTTAAAATCTTCATCTTAGAACTGGTATTGATTGCAGTACAAAGTGGTGCCTAGGTCAAAAGCAATCATTTTGCTATGCTATTCATAAACAGCATTTGTTAGGGCTACTCATGTAGGACTATCAGTTTTTTCAAAACCACCCAAGTACCGGTTGTTTCAAGACTTTTTTAATAAACAGTCTTTTTCAAGACTACAATAGACAAAAAGAGTTGGCCTGTTGACCGTTGTCCAGTTTTAAGTCTATCGGTAAACACCCACATCGGTACGTTAAATTTGCTTGTTTATTGTTTTTTTAACCATAACAACGTGCTAATCTGTTTAGTACGTCAAAACCTAAACAACTGCTGTGATAGTGGCAGAAATATTGCCATTTATAGGGTAAAAAATGTCCACACCCCCTCATATCTTTAAAACCTGATGTACTAGAAAAAAACTAATGCCAGATTCGCAATCAGAGCCTTGCTGTTACCCAAAAATAAATGCTCTTGTTCTCGTTTAGAAAAAAAAGCTATTTTTTGTTGAGCAATGTAATTTGATTAATTAATGTGTATTGATGTTAGTTTGCACTCAAAGATAAATTTATTAAAGTATTAGCATATAAAAAACAAGCACCCCTAATGAGCTAAATCTTTTTATAATTAAAATGTTGTCTTTTTTATGTTTGGTTGTTAAGAGTTGTTTGCTTTTGTTGCTTCTATTTCGTGTCTGTACTTATTTCCTCTTTAAAAATAGTTATATGAGTCAGTGCGTTTTCAATTCGGATTAATCTTAATCGTATAGTTTACATATTTTAATGGTTTGAATTTTTATAAACTTCAATCAACTTAAAACTGGTGCAAAACAGAATTTTTTAATAGATTTTAATTTTAAAATTGTTACCAGTGATTTTAGTTGGTTTTACTTTTACTCTATAATGCTATTTTTTACTATTTCCACTAGATTTATTAAGTGATAACTTTAAAAAATTCACGTTTTGTTCCCGAAGATTGTGCCGTTTGATTGTGCCGTTCCCGAAGATTGTGCCGTGCAATTGAGCGTTTGTGCCGGTTTTTTGCTGTTTGCAGCCATTGCAGTGTCTGACACGTTGATTCGTGACGTGATATGCGCCGTCAGTTGCCTTGTTTTGGATAGCTTGACCTGGCCTACACAACCGGATGTTCATTCAACATTTCATCACTAGTTTGTCCCGGCAGCTGTTGAATACAGTCAGCATACACCTTCGTTTCACTTTATGCCTGCGCGGTTTTATTTGATTCGCTGCCAAATTAAATATATATGCTTAAACAAATCGATAGATTTAAAAGCTATTAAAACCGTTTTAGGTGGTTTGATCAATTAGCTGATTTTAATTTTTGGGCTCTTTGATTAGTGAAACAGTTTTGATGAAACTTATTCACCTTAAAAATTTGTTTTTATGTTTTTCGCCGTAATGCACTATATGTAACACAGGTAGGAAACCTGCGGCCTCCATGACAATTTAAAAAGTAATAGAACTATGCGTCAATGACTACTGATGATAATAGAAGACCTCCTTTTTTAGCGATCTCTAATTTTTAAATGCGAAAATCATGAAAACGGGAAAAATTTACAAGGTCGACGCTATTTTTTTGAGTATTTCAACTTATGCGGCCTCTTTTGTGCTGCTGGCCTCTACAATAAAAAGCTTTCCCACCTATGTTATATGGCATCAAAAGCATTAAGCAAATTAATTAACTCGTCAATTAAGCCAAATTGTAGAAGTTGTATATCGTGGCTTTTAATTTTTTATTAGATGCTTATATCGTCGTAGATCGCAGCCAAGAGAGTAGTTTTCAGCTTTGTAACTGCGTAGGGAAATAACAGAGTAAATCCATTGACTTGACTGCGACCCCGCATAAACCGCAGGTTAGGAATGCATCTTTGCAGAGTGTCTGATGAACTTCTTGAACTCGACCGCAAAAAAGTGCTGAGTATATAAGTGTTATAGACTTCATGTTCTCTGGTGGTTTATTTGCTATTGTCGGTTGTGGTTGTACGCTGAAAACGGCATTTTTATCCAAAGGCAACACGACATTGATTTATGTGTCTTTTGACTTTTTACAAAATAAATTCCTGAGATTTTTTCACTTGGCATGATGTCTGGTATCTTAATCTTAGATTTGATTACCATATTTTAAAAATTTGGGTAGGTTTGTTGATATCCTGGTTCGTTGTAGTTAGTAATTTCATTTCTGAGTTTTTTAACCAATATTCTAGTAAAAAATTTCCGTCTTTTAAAACTCTCAAAACTATTTCCTTGTGAAACAGATATTTCCTGCTTATAAATAAATAATGATGAGCAGAGTTCAAATATCTTTGAAATTTTTTGCTAGAAATTCTTAAAAGTTCTTCCATTGTGTGATGATTGCTGCTTTACAAAAGTCCAAGATTATTCATTTTGTTGTATGCAGCAAAGTATTTTGCGGTTGAATTTGGATGTCTTTTATTGCGACATTTGTAAAACTTATTTTTATTATTTTGTAAAACTTATTACTTGCGACATTTGTAAAACTTATCACTGCCGAGCCAAAGTGACATAAATATATAAACTTTTATTTAGCAATAACATTCGTAAAAATTTAAATTTTTAGTTTTCTGTCTATTGAAAACCTAATTTTATCAGTAGGCTGCACAGAGCCTGCTTAAAGTACACAAATAATTTCGATCGATTTGAATTCCTTAAACTACTCATCAAAGTTACCATTTCATTGCTTATTTTCATCTAGTGAATAGATGGTTTTTGAGTAGAGGTAGGCGAAAAGTAGAAAATTGTTACTGTATCAAAAAAAAAAGTGGTCGAACTTTTAATAGCGTGCAACCAGACCATTCGCATTTTAAAATTGAATTTATATTACGTGATCGAGCCGTGTGCATGCATGTTTAAACATCAATTTTGGATCGTGAGACTTCTGGAACGAATCTATTTTTTCGACCCTTTTTGCTTGCAACACGAGGAATCTAAATCGTCCTTGTGGATCAGTGGTCCCCAAACTACGGCCGGATCCGGCCCACGAAGACTTTTTATCCGACCCGCGGAGCTCTTTTAAAAAATATATGCACTCACTCTGAGCCACAGTTGGATAGAATTATGTCAGGAATCTTGGGAGAAAAATAGTGAAATCAGAGATCGGATTGAAGTGAAGACCCTTTTTTTTTAGATATCACTATGATTTTGGGAGAAAATTAGTGCAGAGATCGAATCGAAATGAAGACCTTGATTTTTGTTTTTAGTCTCTAGCTTTGGCCCAAGGAGGTCCAAAAAATCTCTATACGGCCCCCTGCTCGAAAAGTTTGGGGACCACTGTTGTAGATGATCCAATGAACACGTGTTGTGTTCCAATGTAGATGTAAATTCCAATGTAGATCACGTGTAGATGATCCAATGAACACGTTTTGTGTTTGTATTGAGCTTGCGATTTTTCAATGATCATCTCGATATAATGACGTGTGTTTGTTTTTTTACCGATTGACTGAAGTGATTTAAAACTTGTTAAATTTAATACAAAATGCATTATGCAGTTTTAATTTAAGTCTTGTTATTTGGTTGTGTTTTTTTTTTGCTGCACTTTTTTCATTCGTTATATCATGATCCACACATGATCGTACGGTTAAATTAGATCAGTGGTTCTCAACCTCTCATGGTTCGTGGCCCCTTTCCTGAGATTCTAAACACTTGTAGCTCCTGCTTAGAATATTGTCCGGTGCTTTCCATTTAATGGCCCACCATCTATTGCGCCCTATTATTTTCAATACATTTCTCTTGGTTTCTTTATTTCACCCTGTTGCGGAAAGGTATTTCAGGTTAGTTTCACCGAAAAAATCTCTTATGGTGATTTCTTGAAGAGACCCCAAAAGTCTTGGATTTTCGTCCACTATTTGCTGATGGTGGGGCGATAACAGGAAAGTACCTGTTGTCCCAAAAGACTAGTGAAGGTTAAAAAAAAGGTCTTCAGCAAAGGCTTCTGCTCGTGACCCCCTTGGGGGCGAGGGGCCTGTTTAAGAAACCCTACACTCGATCATTTTATTTTTCAAACGAGTACAAGTTAATTTTTTCACTTTTCTACTAAAAATTTTCATAATTGCTTGTTCTAATTTTTCATAATTGTTTGTTCCGTTCACACGCAGCTTAATTTTTGTTTGAGGTTCAAAAGGAAGTTTGTTATATTACTATGCACTCGTCGTGTCAATGTATAGTAAATGCCTGTGCGAGTTAACATTGCAGAGGTTAAGATAAATAGCTTCTTTGCTGTTGTTTGTACAGTAGTTATGTGTTTCAAACGTTTTTACAATGAAGCTAAGAATTGCGAAGAGAGCAGTTTTTCAATTTTTACTGTTGCAGGGCATGACTGAATCGTTGTTAATATAATTTTAAAATATTTTATAGTGTTTTCGATTTGATTTGAGTACAGTATACGTATGTAAAGAAATTTAGACGTTATTCCGAAGAAAACTAACAAATTAAATTGCATTGGTCGACGAATGCAACTGCTCACAAAAATAAATGTTTTTTAGAAACTCGCGAAGTATATCATGAAGCCACTGTAAAAACAAGTTGCTTCATGATATATATACCGTACTTTGTGAGTTGCTGGACTCTTTTTTCTCGGGTAACTTTCTAATTTCTACGGCGTGTAGTCTGCTAATGATTTATCGTAGCCGCTTCGAATCGTCACAACCGTACTGACCGCTTTTGATGACGTCATGTTAATGTTTCAGCGGACGCGGTTTTGAACGCGTTTGTACTTGCCTGTAGCGTATTAACGCGAAACTTCAACTAAAATGTATTCGCTTGAAAACTGCTTTTTGCAGTTCAATAAAATGTATTTGCTTGAAAACTCCTTTTTGGAGTTCAATATTGAATTAACTCAAATTCCAGTTAAAAGTATTTGCTAAAGTATTTTGTGAATAAGCTCTCGTGCAAATGAATTTTTTTAGTTTTTAGTGGTTTTGATACTGTAAAAAAATCTTATTTTAAACTCTTATTCAGTTCAAAACCAGAAATATTTTAAAGTTTATGTTTAACTTGTGATGTTCATCTACACAAATTATTCTTAACTTTACAATAAAAGCAAGATTATTTTCATTTTATAAAATCAAAA
This sequence comes from Diplosoma virens, assembly GCA_963680785.1. Classification (NCBI taxonomy): domain Eukaryota; kingdom Metazoa; phylum Chordata; class Ascidiacea; order Aplousobranchia; family Didemnidae; genus Diplosoma; species Diplosoma virens. Next base: position 26,918,319 of record OY796887.1, read on the forward strand.
AACAAAACCTCAACTTTTTTCAGAGTAAAATAATTAATTAGGCTGTCATAAAACTTTCATAAAAATGATGTTATTTGTTGCTTTTATTTGTACTAATTAATGTTTGTCCAGCAGTAAGCCGAATTGTACTTACGGTAAATTTTAGTTTTGCCAATATGAAAAACTTGATTAGAAGCTTTATTTTAATGTATTTTGCTTAAGTTGTTTGGTACAGTGTTTCTAAGAGTTGTTCTGTTAGCGGCATCGCAGGATTTTTTGTGTTGGCGTTATTGTAAAATTGAGTGATCGGTATGTTGGTTTATGATCAGTAGTTATATTGTAATTTCAAAATAGAATTTAAATAAAATGATAAAAAAAAGATTTATTTAAATAGTAGTAACTTTCTTTTGTCAATTTGTCGCCATCGCTGTTTTTAAAAAAGGTATCTAAAAAACCAAGCAAATATTTAAAAAACAGCAATTTTGTTGTAATCTGATATACGATCTATATCTTGTTTTTAACAAAAAAAGTGATTGCTTGACAGTTTTTTCCAATACAAATACTATGCCGTTTTGAGCAGCATAGTATATGATGAGCAGAGATAAAAATTCGAGACTTGTGCGACTTGTTGGAATATAGTCGGACTCTTGACTCGCAAAAAAATAGCAAATTCAACGTTTAAATTTTATCCAGTGCCGTTAGAAGTTTGCGCAGATTATACAGTAGTTTGATCAACAAGGAATTTCTCCCAAGGTCATTAACTTATTCTTGCATGTTTTGCAGATATTTTTATGTTTCATGTTTTGATTAGCGCCATCAGGGGCGAATTAAAAAGGAGATTGGGGCTTTGCATCTCGCACCAGTGTTCCAACTTGTTTTAATTTAATACCTTATACTGTATTATTGTATTTGTAATTTGACGTTTTATTCGAACTAGGATTGCACGGGTCAAATAGTTAATTTGACATAAAGCTGAAATGACTTGAATAATTAATTACCTTACACAAACGAATACGCCTTTGAATTAAGAATTGTGTGCAGTTATTAGCATTGTTTTATTTTGACCAAATTGCTAACAAGTACTCATTTATCTGTTCAATTAAGTCTCTCCTTTTTGAAAGTATGCAAATTGATTGAAAGTGTACTACACTGTTCAAGCACATACAGTTTTTCACGATGTTGTGTTTTTCAACAATTAGTGTTTAAAATGCTTTGTAATCCAATTAAAAGTGTTATTTACATTAAGTACTGTAGTACTTTATTGTCCAATGTCTTCCAATTGTCTCAACTAAAAACGGTCTTGTTTATTTAAATTAAACCTAATGTTTAAGAATAGTGTGACTTAACTTTAATCAGATTTCTTATCAAATCAAATATTTACTTTTGTAAGCAAAATGCATAAGTATTAGAATAAAAATAAGAACAAAGGTCATTGGTGGTATTTTTTTGCAAGCAAAAAACCTTGAATTATAAATTAACTCTAAAAAAAAATTTGAATTTTTTAAAAAGATTTTGTAATTCTAATTAATTAATCCTAACTAATTAATTAATTTCTAATTATATTATTTCTAAGATATAAAAACAGAGGTTTTAGACCAAGAAGTCGGTTGATTTGATATACTTCCTGCTTTTAAAATAGTTTTAATAAGATTTTTTAAGAACAAACCTTTCAACCGAATTCTCTGTTTTTCAGATAGAAAATGTTGTGTGTAGTTTATTCCAAAACAATGATGTAATGATTTTCATGAACAAATATTCATGACACTTTATCCGTAAATCAAAGCTCTTTTATCGCTTGCTGTGATTTCTTATAGCAAAATTTTTTTCCCAACTATACGCACTAGCACTATTTTTGTATTTTAATGAGTTTTTCGAAATCGAAAACTACTTGCAATCACACACATGGTCCCTCTAATGCTGATAAACAACTGACGTGTTTGAGTCATTTCATGGGGAAGAAGTTTTGTAAAAACTAAGTTCAACATGCCGTCAGATAAGAACTCATTGCCAAAAGCAGGAAGCTTAAAAGACCCGGATGTTGCCCGATTGTTTTTCACCCAAGATCCTGAGAAGTTATTTGACGATCTTCGAGAAATTGGCCATGGTAGTTTTGGTGCTGTCTATTACGTGAGTCTTTTTTTAATGTGTGCAAGAAAATAAAAAATACTGTTTAATAAAAAGCTGTTGCTGTTTATTTCTATTCTTTATGCTTGATCAATTTTAACTTCATGCTTATTAAAAATCCAAACCTCAAATCATAATTTAATTTTTTTGATGGACATCTGGTCAAATTTTTTGTTGGTACTTGAAAATTATAATCAAACTTTGAAGCAAAATATCTTGAAAAGCTAAGTGCAACCTAAATTAACTGGCGTAAATTTACTTTTTAATCCATCCCCAAAGGCGATATTTTTTCAAAATGCATTACCCAGTTTCTTTTGAAATTATTAATGCCACTTGTTGTGGTTGCTCGCTGAAGTGTGTCTCAACATCTTGAAATAAGTAAATGTCGAAATCTTTGTGTCGCAATAATTTCTATTTTTATAATGTTTTAAAACATGATTTACAGTTGAAATGACGAATGTAATCACCGAACAATTATTGAAGTGTGACAGTTTTACTCTGTATTCCGAGGTTTTCTCATGTACTATTCTTTTTCAGGCAAGAAATCTCTCAACAAATGAGGCTGTTGCAATTAAAAAGATGTCTTATGCCGGAAAACAGTCAAATGAGGTTTGAACCTTTCGGCAAGGTTGCGGAGACTCCTAGTATTTCTAGTATGCCAACTTCGACTCCAACTCCGGCTTTTAGAATTTCTAGGATTCCAACTCCGATTGTCTACATTGTCTCCCCAATAACGGAAATAGCATTATGCAAATTACGATTTGCCTAAAAGTTAAATGTAAATTTTTAATGAGTTTAATGCAACACGGTACGCGGCAAGGTTCCCTTAAAAAGGATTACTATCTGCAATGCCGCGCGCGGACGCGTAAGCTGTGCGGTTGACATCACTACTATGTAATTAAATTGGACGTTGGGGTCGGATAAAATACCGTGACTTCAACCCTTAGTCGACTTCTTCCTAAAACCTCCGACTCCGCAACCCTGCTTTTCAACGTCTTTTTCATGTAAAACAGCATCTTTTTTTAATAATATATAATACAGTACACGAAATTTTTGTCAGAATGTAATTGAAAAACATCTTTAAATTAATGTATGACACGAAAAAAGTTTGTAAACTAATTAACTACTTTAATAGTTACCATGTAGTTTTTTACTTTGCTTTTACATCTACTTGACATTGGGTAATTTTGCCAAAGATTAGTAATCAACGTTTGAATATTTGATATCTTTTTTAATTTTTTGCCTAAATTTGATTTGCTTTTCTACATTGCCGAATGGAGAAAGTTGCTAAAAAGTGCAGTTTTTAATTGTGATAACACAGCGTTTCTTAAACTGTGTTTCGCGGAACAATGAACACGACGATTGCAAGTACGTGATAATAAGTTTGCATAATTTCACGTTCTTATTTCATATGTTACTTTCTGTTTTGACAGTAACTTAAGCAACTTTAGTTCTATGGCGTACCAAATTTAAGTCCATTTATGTTCTTGACAAATCTGTAGTTAAAAATTTTTTCGACTGAGTGTTTCGTGAGCTAAAATAATAATATTAAGTGTTCCGTGAATAAAAACTTTGAGAAACCCTGTAATAACGTATATCTTTTAACCGTGTTTCCTTTTTTGCAATCAATCTGTCTATAACGATTCGGAAATGTAATAACTTGATTGCAAATAAAATTGAGTGAATGAATGTATGAAACTCCCTGAATGAGCATCTATTCCTTTATCTAATCTGTTGATTGGAATCCAAACCTCTGTATTCATTAATAAAGCGTACTATGTCATTTCGATCTCTTGTGGTGGTGCTTTTTCCTTACAAACATTTGTGCTGCTTTGTTGTATGTTTGAAGAAATCATTTAGTTGCATAAATTTCAGAACTCGAGGCAATGATTTTGTTTCAGAAATGGCAAGATATCATAAAAGAAGTGAAGTTTTTAACGGATATTATTCACCCGAACATAGTTCAATATAAAGGATGCTTCTTGAAAGAGCACACAGCCTGGGTAAGCTTTGCATGAATGGTTTTGTTAATCCTTGAACGTTAAGCATTGCTAATCTTTAACTGTAGCAGAATTTGTTCTTATTATTTCGATAAGAGTGTTTTTTCCCAGAATATTGTCAAAGTGTAACTTAATTACAACAGCTTTTGTACGATAAACCACCTTTCATTCCACATAGGCCGAGGTGCGTACAAGTTTCGCGGTGCTCACATTTGCAACAGTGCGACTGGGAAGCGTGGTCACCTTCCAGATTCTGTCGCAACTGCGGCGAGTCACTGACCACACTGTCAAATTTAGCTGCCTGGACATTGAACTCTCCCGCACCGGATTAAAAAATGATGACCACTTTACCAATTGGCTCGTTTTCACAATAGATAAATAAAGCTTTAATCAATGACGTGTGTGGTAGAATTGAACGACTTATATACTCTTCATTGTGCATTTGTTTTGTGGCAAATAATGTATTTTCTTGTTCATAAAGAATTTGGCACTGGGTTGAAGTTTTTGTGTCGTCGTGTCCTATTCAATAATTCTTACCGTGGTGCTTTTTGGCTGAATTTTATATTTTGTTTGTTTGATTTTGTTTGGTCGGCAACTACTGTATATTGAAATATCTAATTTTTTGCTTACAGTGTTACATATGTGGTTCTGATTGTGATAGGGTTTGTTAATTTCATAAAAATTATGTTGGCACTTGGATTTTGAACTGATGTCACGTTTCCTTGCAGCTTACCATGGAATATTGCATTGGATCTGCCTCCGACCTTGTTGAGGTTCACAAAAATCCACTCAAAGAAGCAGAAATATCCGGAATTATACACGAAGCTATGTCGGTATGTTTGTAAATGTAAAGCTTGTAAAAATAGCTTTGTAAAATCGATTGGTAAAACTTAGATCTAAGATAAAACTGATTTGCAATCTATTTGAGTTTGAGCAAAAGTAAGCGCGATTTAGGCTTAAAAATACAATCTTTTAAAACAGTAAAAAACTGATTTTTACAGCAGTTTTGCTGAAAATAAAGGAAAAAGTCGAAAACCTGGTTCTATATAAATCAAAACGCGTTGCGGTGTACTTCACTTTCAGCCTGAAATCTGAAGTTACCTGCAGTATTAGAACAATCACGTATTGTTTTGGTGTTCGTTGAGGATTGGCCGTTCAATAATAATGGTTTCTGATCACGTGTTTGCAAGCAGGGCTTGGATTATCTTCATGCGCATCAGAAAATCCATCGCGATATCAAGGCCGGGAACATCCTACTCACTGACCAGGGCCAAGTCAAGCTAGCCGACTTTGGCTCGGCGTCGATCGTATCGCCCGCGAACTCGTTTGTCGGAACTCCGTACTGGTAAGGCGTCGACTTCGGTTTAAATTGTGATACGTTGCATATTGGCGACCCGGTTTTGCGCGGTCTTGAAGGCTAAAGGTCTGATATCTCACTGCTGGAAAAGTTATCGTTAGTGTTGTTTTAATTTTAATTTGTTTTTCATACGTCGAGTTTTATTTTGCTCGCATTGAGGTTATACTTTTTCCGATTGAAATTTAATTTGTAAAATTTCTCGGTAGTTGGTTTTAGCATTGGATTTTCGAAAGTTTATAAATAAAGCAGCAAAGATTTCACTAAAAACTTTAAAATCTGTCATAACACGTTGTAGTCGGAACCTGGTTTACATATAGCTTTTTTAACAGCGCAGTTGAGGTTTAAAGAGCTTGCCGTTAGTTTTGTTTTTTCTCTTGTAATTTGCAAACAATGATTAGATCGAAAAATAAATTCAAATTTGCATCTGTGGTCGAATGTTACGCACTATTCTCTCCGTTTTAGTAATTTCTAACGCATATTTCGTAATCTAAACAATTGGTTTTAACTTTGAAAGAAAAATAAAACTTCAACTGATCCACTATTCTTTTCCATGATTTATTATTTTTTGTTGTTTAAACCGATTTATTTCCGCCGTTTTTGTTTAATTTAGAGTAAGAAACGTGTTTAATTTTAAAAATGTTAATTGAAAAAAGTTTTTAATTGTACGATGCCCATCACTGCTTTATGAAACCCACACTTATCCCCCAGGATGGCTCCAGAAGTGATATTGGCCATGGACGAAGGTCAATATGACGGTAAAGCCGATATCTGGTCTATGGGCATCACCAGCATCGAGTTGGCCGAGCGGAAACCCCCGCTCTTCAATATGAACGCGATGTCCGCTCTCTATCACATCGCTCAGAACGACCCGCCCATCCTCGAAGACCCGAATGTCGAGGACGGCTCGTCGCGACCAGTCTGGTCGCAGGACTTCAAGTAAGTCGTACGATTGTCCGGTTCGCGTCGCGATTGAGCTCGGCTCGTCGGACGTTTGTTGTTCATTGGGTTCCTTTTTCACGGCAGGGACTTCGTTGCCCTACTGCTTCAAAAAGTTCCCGACGACCGGCCGACATCGAGACAGGTTTTGCAGGTAAGTTGCAGCGTCAATAGGTCCATTGTGTCGCACTCTAGTCGATGTCATGTGACTCTTGTTTCAGCATCCGTTTCTTACTCGCACCCGTTCTTCGACTATTGTTTTGGAACTTATCGAACGAACAAAGAACGTTGTGCGCGACTTAGATAACTTACAATATCGGAAAATGAAGAAACTCTTAATAGCAGAAAATTGTCTTCGGGTAAGCGCTGTTGACGTTTTTAAAGAGTCACAACGCCCAGCCAATTTTTGCGTTTGACGCGATTAATTTTAGATGACGACTTGTGCTAAATGTAAATTTGTAATTACCTCGATGATGTCGTCGTATCGACAAAGAAAGCGTCGTTGTTTCTTTGTGAATACCTGTCAAAACTGCTGCCAAATTCATGATTCTCGCGCCATTAGCAAAAATAGAACCAGTCGTTCTACATCTGGTCCTTCGACTTTTTTTTTTTATAAATCGCGATCGTTATCTGTTGGTCAACGACAAGCTTGGTCACAGCTTTGTCTTAAAAATTTTGTCGCCTTGTTTTACTTCTGTCACTTGTTTTTTTACAACCCAACGGCCGTGTCAGTTCGAACTATAAAAAATCGGGCTCTGCTCTTTAACCTGCACCAACCCCATGCTGCTTGCAATCAGCTGAAATGTGGTTTGTTCGCAGAACATCAACCAGCCAAGTGAATTAACGACCACCGAGAGCTTTGTTGAAGACGATCCCGAATCATTGGTAAGTCGCCTTTTTCTCTACTTTTTCGTTTTCAATAGCTCTGACATTAGTCATTGTAAAAGGTTTTTGGCAGCGATGTCATTGATTAAAAATAGATACTCGAGACAAGAACGTGTGTTTTCCCGCTGGGAAATAGTAGCTTTCCATCGACTTTTTGGTCATTTGCTTATTTAGTCATTTGCTGGGTCGGGTAATTTACTCACACCACATTTTTGCTCGAATCGGGCAAGGAGGCAACATACTGAATAGATTCTAAAAACTTTTCGTAAAAGTTACTTTCTCAATAAAAACCTTCTCTGAGCAAAATTGCTTTGCACCGGTCATTAGCATTTTATTTACCCTGCTTTGGCTGAAATTACTCTCATGAACGTTTTCTACGTCTTCACGACCTGAACAGAGCGCATCAACAGAAGAGTTTGCGCTCGAAGTTCTAAAAATCGTTGAGTCTGTTTTTTAAGTGAATCAATCGAGTCGGTTGCTTCGATTCACTTTTAAAGCTAAGCCGCCAGATCTCGTGCTTGTTGCAATTGTGAGCTTGCTCGCTTTATCAAGGCAACGGTTCGTGTGTTTCTTTATTGTACAATTCACAATGATCGTTATCGCCATAAACGTCCCACAATTCGCGGAAACGGTTCTTTTTTGGCCGGTCAACTAAGAAGGCTCGAGAGGAAGAAAGTTTTTTTGTGTCGCAATCGAGCTGTTTCCGGATTCTTTTATATCGGTTTAAAACACCAGACACAATCGCACGTTTTTAAAAGGGAAAACGTGTGTATTTGACTGAAGAACGTTGCGTTATTTTGTCTGTGTTTGATTATTGATTGACAAATCCACACAACTGCTGATTGTCTTGGCACTGGCCTAAAAAAATTAATATCAATCAATTCCTCCGTACAGATGTGTTATGCTGTAATTTTACGTCCTAGTCACAACCATGGTCATTAGCGTAGGAACTCGTTTTTCAAGCGAGATTTTACTTGAATTGTACCATATGTCATATGTTGTTCTCTGATCTTGAATTTGTTTGGTGATATATTCGACCTCATTCAACATTGATTCAATTAGTAAAGCACGCAACATGATCATAATTAAATCAGCTGTTTTTCAACGTACTATTCAATTATTGAATTCAAAGCGTTTTTTGACAAGGGTTATGATGAGAATTTGTGTTTACAAAAGTAACGCGTTGCATTAACTTCACTTGCTTTTTGTTGCCTTCAGTGGGCCGTCTTTGAGTCGGGAAAGCGTTGTATTTGTAGTCGTAGTTGCTTTGCTTTCTGTCGTTCTTCAAATTGCGTAAATTTTGGTAACGAACAATCAACGAACAAGAGTTTTAATTCGATGCATATTCTAGGACTGTTTGATTTTCTTCGTTCTTACGTGGTTTCTGTAAAAGCCGTGGGCCGGCCGTAATGGAGTTTTTTTATTGTCAAATCAACTCTATGCTTTTAAAGAGTGGAAAGTCGAAGTTTAAAATTATATACATGCGGTGGCCATACTGTGTCTTTGACTTAGTTTCTATGTTTTGCTCTTAATCTATGTTCGAAGTTTGATGTTTGACTGTCTATTTTTGCAATATTCAATATGTGTTTGTTTTCCCGGATATCGTGGTTGGTCACGCTATAATACATCTAACCATTGCAATATAGATTTAGCCGTTGACATGTCAGAAAAATAAGATTTGTTTTCACTACTTACCCCGATGTATTTTTATCAACGCTTTACACATTTACTTGGTAAAACCGAAAAGGAAGTAGATTGGGCGTACGTACTCTTTCCTTAACAGTCATCGTTTTCGGCGCTAGTGTGTTTACTTCTGACTTAATAGGTTTTCAAAACAGTACGACTGTATTTTCGATTACAAAGTATTATTACAAAATTTTCTAAGCCAGGAAGATATTAAAGGCCGTTGTAATATTGACGCTATCGTTGCGCATTTCTATTTCAATGATTAAACTGCAAATCTAACAGTAGTTTCATATCCACTTCTTACCTGAAGCGTTCTTCTGCAAAAACCTATGTGTCTGTTCTTGATAGTAGTCTACCAAAGAGTTTTTGAACTTTGTTCCTACCCCAGGATGAAAGCAGCCGCACTGACTCGCTAAGAAGCAACCCGCTTTCGAATGCCACCAGTAGCAAGAGCAACAGTGTCAACAGTTTGAACTACCAGGTGACCAGCCTTGTCTTAATATAATGATTCTAGTTTTGTTTTTTTCTAGAAATAAACGAGGGTTGGAAAACTATTTTGTTTTCGTTTGGCAGAAATTAAGCGATGCTAGCAGCACCAACAGCCAGGAAGCAGTCTTCCAAGGAGCAACAGAGCACGATTTGCCTGCTACGCAATCCATAACTCCCTCTACAGCTTCGACAGCGACGTATTTATCCACCACCAACTCTGGCATGCAATTAACCAGAGGCCAGGTGAATAATGCTATTTCAATGTAAAGATAAAAGGCTGCATTTTGTTTTAAAAAATTTGACGTTTTTAGCTTGGAGTAAAAGTTACGGCGTGTTTTTGCGATGCTGAAACAAATTAAAATGGTTTTGTGGTTTCAAGCTTATTTTTATGTTAATTATGCACTTGATTTGAAATTTACTCTTTAAAATTCAATCAAAATCCATTTAGTTCAAGCGCATCTAAATTAAGTAACCCTGATTGAATTGCCAGCTTTTTTTATACTAATTATTACATTTTTAATGCAAGTTTCGCTTATTTGATGCATGCTCTTTGAAACAAAAATCTGATGGTTCTGAAAATTATCACTGAGTGGCTTAGAGCAAGCAGATGTTTCTAAAATCATGAATATTTTACTACAAGTTTTCGATAGTTGTATATTATTGCTGTATCTTCGTAATTTTTACTGCGGTAAGCAGCGGTATTTTGTCAGAAATCTTTTTCCCCACATCTTATTTCTTCTTTCTGCAATGTCGTGATGCTTTTCTGTCTGCTTCAAGAACTGAAGTTTCAAGTTCAAATTTCGACTCGTATAATGTTGATTTTCTTCTGGGCATTTTACAAATCGGCCCTCACAGATTATGTTAGGCACAATATTTTGCGAAACCTTAACTTAAATCATTCATGCATGTAAAGGGTTCGTCTTCTCATGTTACACCTGCCTATACGAGTTACGAACACGTTGCCTCTTCATCAAGCAATGCTTATCATCCGTCCGTCGCCGCAAGCGGAGCGGCCGCGAAAATGCAAATGAACAAGCACAGACCGCACCGAGAAAGGTTAGTTGCGCATGCGCAGTAGAGTAAAGCGTTAAAAGTTTCGAACGCTGTTTGTATTAGGTGTTTGTAAATCATTCACTGCTGTATCTTGGCAGTTTGAAATCTTAAGTGTGGATTTCTATTTACATGTTGTGATAATATCAGGCCTACTTCACCTAATCCAGTTTATCACCTTCATGATACGTTGAGCGCCGAGCAAAGGCAAAAACGCTTCGAAGACTTAAAGATGGAATCGTCGGGGTATATTGCTGCGGCCGAAAAAAGGCCCTTTTGATTTTATGGGTTTAGAAAATGAAACAAATGACAATACCGATTACGATCTTTATTAACCATCATTTTTTCTTGTCTGTAATAGATTATGTAATAGCCTTGATTGGCTGAAAGAAGTTTTTTGATGATTACTATTTGTCACGTGCTTGCATGATTCACCTGATTGTAAAAACAATGATTTTTCTTTTAGTTTCTTTTTAGTTTAGCTTTTTTTGGTTGTTTTTGTTTTGCAAGTATAACTTAACCTGTTTGCTTACAAAGTTTGTTTTTATTAGTTCTAAACGACCGGCAATATCGCCAACAAATAAAATGCTGTCATTACAGCGTTGTATTCAAAACTTGTTGCCATTCGAAATTAATGCTCTTCTCAAATTTCCCGCGGTTTTATCACTGAAAACATAACAGAATGTTTTCTGAGCTTTGCTAATAGTTTGTGATCTTGATTGTTAAGCGTTAGCCTGTTTGTTTGTTCGAGCATATTAAAAAAAGTTGGGGAGGGAGAGAAAACAAACTTAAGCTTTAAACAATCCCACTTTAAACATTGTATATAAAATTATTTAAAAATCCTAACTGGAACTATGACAATATTGGGTGGTAAAATAGTTTACTGGCTGTAATATATTCTGACCACAGCTGCGGTTTTTTACAGTAAAAATTGAGAAAATAACTGTCTAACTGACGAAAGCGATAAAATGCGAAGTTAAAAAAGAATATTATGAACTTGCAAAAGTTTGCCCGATGTGACCGTTTTACCACCCAATGACGTCATAGATCAATTTTAAATAGTACTACAGCAACAAAGAGTATTTTTTTCAGAAATAATTAAATATTTTACTGTATAATTTTTTCGAGCTCGACTTCTATTTTTACTAAATTTTTCTTTGAATGGGATTGATGGTTATTTGACTTGCTAAAAATGTGAAAACGATTTCTTAATCAGTAATTTAATGACTATTCCAAAGTTTGTAATCGCAAAAAATCCGGAACAGTTTATGTTCGTTTCACGGCTCATTGCTTAAAACATTTTAACGATAATTTTAACTGTTATTCAAAATTAATTAGGATACGCAATACCATGATATAAAATTTTTTCATCAGCTTAAAGTTGATTTTAAAAATGCTAATCAAGTCCACATTGTTTTAGTTATGCGGTTTAAGTTTTTCAGCCTTTGTCGTTTGCTACTTATGAACAATTTGAAATCATTTAACATCTGCTTGTAGATATAAGCAAGGACGAAAACGAACAGGTGAACAATTAAAGACACAAGCTATTTGTCAAGGAGTAGTTTTATTGCAGTGACATTCAAATAATTCTTTTAGTTGATACAAAATGTCATTGGGAAAAAGATATAACAGTATAGCATGTTTCCAAGCAAAATGATATTGAAACTGAAGGAGGGCTAGGTCAGTTTTTGTTGGGCTTGGTTGCTGGCTACCGATTTTGTGGAATAACCGAGATTTTTTTACTGATCTCTCCCCAAATTTGTCTGGTAGGTTTTTAAAGCTAATTCAATCAAACAACACTATTGGTTAAGCAATTAAGTTAGCACCTATAAATATAACTGCAAATTGTCGTTGCTCTTTGGAAGAGTGCTCAATAACTCCAGCAGGCAGAGCGATCATTCATAATTAGCAAAACACAAATTAAAAGAAGAACTTTTATTAAAATGTTTTGAGAAATTTGTGTTCTGATAGTTATAAGGTAGCACCTAAATATGCAGCTATGCTGTCAAACCCACCTTAGATGCGTTTGTCGACATATGAAAGAAAACAGTAGATTGATTGCCTTTGTGACTGGGAGCGTGCCTTAGTTTGACATAGTGGGAAAAAGAAGTAATACTTCCTTTGTTTGTTTCAATTGCATTTAAATAACTATAGTAAATACCATTCAGCGTTGCTGCAGCAGTAAAAAGTTCGCATTCGGTTAAAAACTTTAAATGTTTATGTTGCATTATCCTGTTTGATTTATTAGTCATTGTATTAGTAAGCTATGTCGAAACCTAACACAAGTAGGAAGAAGTATTATTCAAGTTTTAACAAATAATATCTTTATGTAACAGTGAAGACGCACTAAGACTTAAGTAGTTTGCAATACTAGGCAAAGTTTTCGTCAACTCAAAAATGATGCTGTTTGCCAGATACCTGAAAACACAATAACCCTCCAATTGACCCCTGAAAAACTATAGCATCAGTTAAAATCGATTTTCTGAAGCTTTATATTTGGGAAAGATTTACGATTCTAAGGTTTAAAATATAAGATCTGTTTTGTTTCTGCTACTAGCAACCGAATGTAACAAACAAAAAGAGAAAATAAGAGAGCTATTACCATTACAAAATAGCAACACGGACGTGGTAATAAATTTGCATGTAATAGTATTTATTGCCTGCAGTCTATTTTCATAATCGGCGTATTTTTGCAAGCCTCGAATTTGCGCGATTTACCAACGCTGTGGTTAAAAAAAAGAATTTTGCGTGACTTTCAAAACGCTATTTGTTGTAATACTGTAAAAGTAAAATTTTAATTTTAAAGAACTTGAAAGTAGTAAAAGTCTTTGTGTGGTTTGTGCGGTGTGTTAGTAGCCAGCAACAGCACTGAGGACATGGTAATGCGATTTCAGATTTTTTGTTTGCGAGAAAATTGTTCCAGACATTTGATTATGTTGTAAGAGTTGGAACGCAAATGAATGAGCACTTTGCAATGTTGGCATACGCCTGTTGGATGTTTACGTCACGTTTTATACAGCAAGTACGAGTTGCAAAAAAAGGTTTCAGCAAGTAGATTTAATGAAAACCAAACATTTACGCGTAGATCATTCGGGCTAATGATGATTGAATAATTTTTTTGTTTAATTGGCTTAGATAACTGCACCAACAGAGGTCAACGCAGAAAGCCAAAATTTTGTATAAATGAGCGAGGACTACACTTGTTTTTCAGCTGTTGCTCGGTTGGTTTAATGATTTTTGGTTCTGAATCAAAATAGTAAGTGTAGTCAAATGATATTTCTTTTACCGATGATGATGCAATGCTCAAACATCAAAAGTTACCAATCAAGTTATATCATATACTTACAAAAGCAAAAGGAAAAAGAGAATTGAAAATCGAAATAACTTTCACTAATTTCCAATAGAACAATAACAATTTTGCTTTTTGTGGATTTGCCGCAAGGCGAAAAAACTCTTTAATTCTCTTTTGTAATATCAATGCTAAATTATCTTGCTTTTATTGATTTCCTTCATCTGCCTATATTTAAAAATTGCTGCTTCTAAGTTCAGAAATTTATGAATTAGAGTCAATTTTTTTATCGTTTTTGTTGTTGTTGTTCTCCCTCCCCCAAGGATATCTTGGGAAAGTCCATCCCTTAACCCTTAAAATAAGCCAAGTTAGATTGCCACTCTTGGATAAACCCTGCTGCGTTCAAAGGCTTTTTCCACCGGCTATAGTGGCGTGGTGTTGTGTTTGTACTTTGCTAAAGTTAAAGAAGTGATTAGTGAGATGTGTGTGTGTGCAAGTATCAGGGTTTACTGTATATAGGTAACTTTACAAAAGTGATGATTTATCGTTGGCTCTTTTAGTTCGAACAAGTTCCGATTATTATCGATCGATTTGCCTTTTTAGATCAAAATATACCAAATTTGACGAAATCTTAATTTACCATTGGTTAAAGGCCACAAAACTGTTTCGTCTATTAATGTTTCGTAACTTATATAAAAAAAAAAAACGATTTTCTTATTAGATTCGCCACTATACGGTCAGCTCGCGTCATTCATCGTCAGCTGGAAGACCACAACGAAGATAACCGTCACCGAGAACAACTGCAAGGTTATAAGAAGATGAGGCAACTACATCAGAAGCAGCTCATTAATTACGAGCAGAAGTTAAAGAATGAAATGGACGAATACAGGTTGGCAATGCTAATTTTCTATAGAGTGCGTTTAATGCATATATATATATTTATTAATTTAGGTTAAAACACTACACATAAAAATATTTTTAAAACCACAACAGTCTGTTTCGCCAAAAAACGGCTCATTAGGCGATTATCTTATTCAAATGGAATTCTATTTGTTTTAACTTAAATTAATAAATAAATTTTGCTTTGGTTCTGATTATTGAGCACTGTTGCAGCTGTATTGAAAACACTTGTGTATGTATATATATATATAATTTGGCTCGGTGTTAAATGATTTGATTTTAGTAAAGCCTTGTTACCACTGCACTTCGCTTTAGACAAGGTTAAGATTGTGTTTGAAACCTAAAAAATTTCTTTGAATTATGTTGGTAAGTTATGAATGTACGTTGTTGGGATGGCAATAAATATTTGAATTTTTAATTATTCCTTGCACATCATAGCGATTGTATTTGATTGACGTAATGAACGTCATAGTTTGCGGTAATATTTAGTTGACTTGGAAGAACTGCCAGTGCGCGTCGTAAAAGGAAGTGCATTCATTCAAGCGCGATTTTGTAACATGTCTCTCTGACAACGATCAAACGATCTCCCGATTGCGTTTTCCAAACCAGAATCAAACATACGCGCTAAAAGCGAAGAGTTTTATTTTTTCTCATGGTTAACAAGGAAAACGCAGCCACACCTGTTGGTTCAAACAACATGGTGCAACAAGTTGCAGTTTCTTCCCTTCCATGCAACAGCCTTGCGACGCAATTCGATACGTTTCTCCGAGCAACGTTGTGTAGCAATCGAACGTCGAATCTGTCGAGAGATGTGGCAGTTATTCGTTTTGTAACATCGCTGTTGTTGTTAGCGGTTCTTTGTCCTCTGCTTGTTCGATTGAACAATTAACACGCGATAACACGTTGTCGCTGACTTTACGATTGTTTGATTAGGTAGCGAAACTAATTGCACCAATAAAGATTATCAACCAAAAAGTGATAGATGCAAAATTGTAAAAAATGTTTCATTCGATGACAGTTATACACTAGATGCAAAATTGTAAAAAACGTTTCATTCGATGTCAGGCTTCAGCTTTTCAAGCGATTATGTTTGCCGAAAAATTTTACTAAACATTCCAACGTGTAATTATGTGTTAACACTTTATTATTTAAATTCAAACATCTCTAATAATGACTTTTACTTTATTTAAACACTTCATATATTGTTATATTGCAGTATAAAGTTGGTTAAAGAATTGGAAAATCTCCGCAATCAGTTCGCGCAGGAACTGGATAGGTTGCACAAAAAACAGCAACAAGAGTTAGACAAGGAAAGCAAAAACGCCGCCAACGATGACAAGAAATTCCTTCGACACATTTCCCAGCAGCAAGACGGCGAAATGAAAGACTTCCTCAGCCAGCAGAAGAAGGAATACAAGCAAAAGAAAGAGCAACTGAAAGAGGTGTGCAACTAACTTCTGCTTGCGTCATATCATTTGTTCTATCTAGAAGAGTGGTTTTCGACCTTTTTTCATACCGTGGCCCGCTTTTCAACCCAAAGTAACTTAGCGACCCACTTCAAACAAAATTTAATTTTTATCGCAAAAATCTGGTGATCTCTAAAAAAAGGTCCACGCTTGGAATTTGTTTCCGATTTTTCGATCATAATGACTTCATTATACATATTGCTTCATTTTGACTTATGCTCTGTGGCCCACTGAAAACACCACTGTGGCCCACCTGTTGAAAACCACTGCTGTAGAACAGGGCCCCTCAAACTGTGGGTCGCGCAAAAAAATTTTGGGGTCGCAGAACAAGTTGGCTTGTTGTGCTTTTGAAATTGTTTTACAATAATATTTATTGACAATCAAAAACTAGCAAAGGGAAGTGTCATTACACCATTGTTGCGTCATAAAGTATTGAGGTGGCGTGATCAGAAGGTGAGTCGTGTGGCGTAATCAAGAGGCCAGCAAGAAAGAAACCCAAAAAAAATTAACTTACTGAGTCCAAAGCCAAGATTGATTTTTGTAGATGAATGCGAAAAAATTAAATTTTTTTGTTTTGATAAGGTAGCTGTGAAAGAATATATAGTAATTTTTCCATCCTATTAAATGTGCTTGATAATGTTTATTAAATAAAGTCTGTTTTTGTAATTTTGTTAATTCGCTTTAGGTTACTATTTCCATTTCTCGTTGTTATTTCATGGTTTTTCATGCACACGCATGGTTTGCCATAGGAAAAAATTAGCCTACATTTTGGGGTCGCACAAAAATTTATTTTTAAAAATGGGGTCGCAGAACAAAAAAGTTTGAGAAGCCTTGCTCTAGAACATCGAACAAAAATCGAACGAGGATTCAAGTTTTTCTTATGAACAGCATTCCAGCTTGTTTGTTGTTCCATTGCGATTGCACAGTGCGAACGAAGCTAGTTGAATGTCGGGTTATTATTTTTACTTTGTGCCTCTAACCGCCGTTCCAACGCACACGCCGATTAGCCGCATTTGCTATGATCAGTATTTCAATGATACGCGCAGGACTCGAGCAACTTGAAAGCGAGCAAGGAGATTCGTTCAAGCTGGCTGCAGCAGCAGATCGCGACCGTCGGTGAAGTTCAAAGCAAGCACGAGAAGGAACTCCGCGATCGTCATCAACAGAACCTCGAGCTTGAATTGAGAAAGAATCGCAGGAGGGCGCTGCTGACCCGACACACTTTGGAACAGGATTTGCTGCGCGAGGTACGCGACCTAGCATCGATGTCGATAGAGCTTTTATTGTTATTAGCTCTGATAATCAACTTGACTCCACGTATCGGTCTTGTAATGACCGGGCTTTAGCAAGCGCTTTTTTTAAGGAGTCCAATCGGGTGGGGGGCGCAAGGAGTCTTGTAATGACCGGGCTTTAGCAAGCGCTTTTTTTAAGGAGTCCAACCGGGTGGGGGGCGCAAGGTATCTTTTGAAGTGACGTAAGCGAAACCGCGTACAGCAGAGGCGCTTTTCCAGTGGATCGTTTTGCAAATAGACTTTCAAATCAGATGCTGTGTGTGCCTTAAAAATTTAATATGCATATTAATGCATATTAAATTAATATTACCTTCACAAGGTCAATACCTTTTGAAGGCAAGTGCGATAAAAATTGCTGTTTTGCGATTAGATCATTGTAATAAACCACCATTAACCTCTCGCATATCAAGAGACGAAGGATTAAACTGCAGAATTTCATGTTTTCTACACAAATTCAAATGTGTCTTGTTCAAAAAGGCAAAATTTGTATTTGTTTCTATGTGAAGTTTATTTAAAAAATTCTTTTTGCAGTTTAAGCAAATTTTCGAGATTATATGATAACAACTAAAGAACACAGCTAAAGGATTATTACAGTAATGTTCGCTTGTTTATTTAAATTAACTTTTGAGATTTGCTGGTTTGTCTTTACTGCTTTAAAATAACTTGCATTTACCGACCAACCGCCCCAGGTTCATTGATACGTCATCTTGCTGCGATCAGCAATCCTCTGTTTGCGATGCTCGGCATCCAGTTGGTTCGTTGCACACTGACTGCATCTCAACTTTTATTCGTGCACTATATAGATATAACCCCAGCGTCAGCGATTACAAATCCGTCATGCGGTAAAACTCGTAACACCTGTAGACATTTTTTAAAGGCATTTCAACTCTTCCGGTGTTTAGTGTATAAATTGCAGAAAAAATCTGCTACTGTTAGTGAAGTTTTTTCATTAATCGAAGTTAGTAAAGAAGCTTTTTTTCAGCAGTTTACCGTCATTCCATCAATTCTTTAAAAAATTTTCACTTTTTCTTCAGTTTTTGTCAAACGTATCGCCTTCTCTATAGCTGAGTCTTATTCTCAACATCTAACAACTGTTAATTGCAAATTTTTTTGTTAAAACAACTTTTCAAAACAACTTCCTGTCTCCGTTTGTTTTTAAATACAAGATTTTTTGCGGCAAGAAATGAATTTGTAGCGCGGGGATGAATTACGAGTTTTCAATAAAAATCGCCACATTTCGGACTAGTTTAAGGCGTCCACTGAAATGACGGTCGGTCTAATCGACGAGTCTCGACTTCGAGTTCATATCGAACTTGTTGCCAGGAGCTCAACCTGAGGAAGCGTCAACTGGACAAGGAACACGAAATCCTGCTTGCTCAGCACGATTCGACCCAGGCTCTCGAGTACAAGCACCTGCACGGAATTCAATCACAGAGGATGGAACATTTGAAGTAATTTCCGTTTGCTTTGGTTTTGGCTGTAGCTTCGTTTCTTTATTTGTATAAAAAAGATGTTGAATATTTGTCGAATTTTGTTGAAAAGCCTAATTCAAAAATGTTTAGGTCGCAGCATCAGACCGAAGTCACCAACCAAGTCGAGTATTCTCAAAGACGTGAAACTGAGTTGAAGCGAAAACACACGGCTGCTATTAGACAACAACCGAAAAGCCTCAAAGTTTGTGAATTGATACATAGATAATCAAATTAGTTTTGTCATCCGATCTTTTGTACACTGATAATGATTATTTTTGTGTAACTGCTATTCGTCTTTCTGACTTGCACAACAATGGTGTAGATTTTGTAATATGAAAGATTTTATAAAAAAGCATCACAGCCAATTTAGAAGTTGAATCAACGCCATGATGATCATTATTTAATTCAATCTAAAATTTATTTATTGTTTACAATCACTTTTGTCAGTAGAATGATGTCATTAAGAAGCAGGTGGGACCGTGTAAATAAGCTTCTGGCAAAATGCTTTTAAATAAACCAGTATTACATGTTTGAGCTTCTATCAAACCCTTTTCCTAATTTATGTAACTTGTCGCCAGTGGTGTTGCCATTACTGCTGCAGATTCCTCGCGGCAATGCAAGAAGCTGCGACTTTTGTTCGCTCATCTTTGTGTTGTTTTTGCAGTCAAAAGAGAACGTAATCAAGAAGCAGTATTACGAAACCGTCAAAGTGCAAGAAAAGCAATACAAAGCTTGGAGGAATCACGCCCTTGAAACTGTTCCTCGCAAGGAACAAAAAGATGTAGGTTTCTGAAACTGTGTGTTTTAGTAATGAAATATTGACTTCTTCTTTCGCAGTTACTTCGTCGCATGAAAGACGAGCAGATGAGAAAATTGGCTTTGCTGGCGGAGCAATATGAAAACTCTATTTTCGAACTTAACCAGAAGCAAACGGTTTGTTTTCTAGACTCCGTTCTTTGTTTTTGTGAAATTTTCTTATTGACAGTTTCTTAAACGCCGAAATTGTGATTTTTAAAAAACAAAACAGCAATTGTACTGGTTTTAGCAAGTATACCCGGAACTAATTTGTTCGAAATTAAATTAATTAATAAATAAAATAGTTTTTCTGACGCGAGTTTCAACTTTTTTGTCGTGTATGTAATCTACAGTAGGATTTACTTCCTTATACGTCTTGAGCATGAAAATTAAACTTCAAGCGAGTTTCACCGGATTCCTTACTTTTTCACGTGATTAATCATGTGACACTCGACCATGCAGATCAAGCTGTCCGACGAACAAGAAAAAGAGCGATCCCAGCTGCAAGCCCAGCTGAAGCAAGAGACCGAGATGCTGACCGCTTATCAATCGAAGGTGCGGAAAGTGACGGAAGCTCAACACGAGCGCGAGCTCAAGGATCTCGAACAGAAAGTCTCGCTTCGACGCGCTATTCTCGAACAACGCGTAAGTCGCGTCAGCTTTTTTCGAGGCGAGCGCTTAGATAGCAATCGCTTACTGACCGATGACTTGCTGCAGACCGAAGAGGAAACAGCTCGTTTGATGAACGACAGAAGCGAGCGAATGCGACTTCTTCTCGAACGGCAGGGTCTTGAAATCGAAGAGTTTGACGCCGAAAGCTTGAGAATGGGTTTTTCGACTGTGGTCATTACTAACTACGGAGACAGGGTAATAACGCTTAAACAGATAATTTTTCGAGACATTGATAACACGGTCCGATATTCTGCTTTTTCTTAGAAAATTATGGAGAGTAACTTTTTTCGCAAATCGAAAATCTATTGTTTATCTAATGAGTGATGTTCTGACTTAGACTTTGTAAAAATATCTATTATTTTAGATTTAACGATAAACCTTTGAACCTTATCGATATTTATTTTAAATAGCAGCCAACTTTTAAATACTCCTGGATATGCTAGATTGAAACTAATTAATGCAGTAAATTTTCCTTTTTTAATATTACCTATTAAATTTATTGATGTTTTTATTAGTAGAGCGAATCGCATATTGTTTGAAACGTGTCACTCTACCATTGTGCTTAAAGCTCTTGATACTGGCCATCTGCAGTACAATTTGTGAAGATAGTTGGGATTGTTGGGACATTCATCTGCGAACTTTTGAGTTCTTTCAAGTAGATTTTCGGCTTGTACTAATAACACTCAAAAATGAACAAACCCCTTTAATTTTTCAACAAAAATATAGTATCCAAAAAACAGACAGTGTTTGAAATAAACTGAAAATATTCAAGTTAAACACCAGGTGTCGCAAACTATTTTCCTTTAGGTCTACGTCGATCCCCATGTCCGCGGGGCCGGGGATGCTTCTAGAAGTGGATTATCCCAGCATCCTCCGTACCACCCATCCGCTTCCACGTCCGCACTTAATTACCATCAGGGCCATTCCGCTTACCCAATGTCCAGGAGCAGTAGTGGCATTAGTCTTCGGCAAGACCCTACCATTTCCCAAGGTTTGGATCCACACTCGAGCTCCCACATTCAACGATCGTCGCGAGCCAATTCTGACGTCATTCGACGATCGAACTCTCCGTCTACCGCCGCTTCGCACCAGCGACAGACTTCCGGAAGTGGAATTTATCGCTATCAGAAACTACGGAACACTTCCGGTAACAGCAATCGAAACAACAGCACCCGAGGGAGTCCTATTCTTCAACGACGTCTGGTCAATCCCAGCGAAAGCGCGGTCCACCAGCCCAGCAGTGGTCGGGGCAGCCCCATGATGGGGCAGCGTTTTCTCGGGGCTGTTGCAGTTGACGAACTCGCCGGGCCAATGCTGCAACGTGTTATGTCCAACTGGCCGCATGACGAACGATTGCCGAATTCCAGACCGCGTGTTTCTGATGAAAGAGAGTACCAGCAACAGTTGATTCCCGGTGCATCTCACTACGGCTCGATGAGTTCTTTAGCTTCTTCCGGAGCCCCTTACCATCATCACGCGAATCATCAGCGGAGCCGGGCCGGTAGAAGTCTGGACGGGGCTGATCCTAACTCATTATCTCCCAACCCCTATGCCGTGCTGGCTTCCGGCGAAAGCGGACGCAACAGCCCGATTCGTCGCGTGCAGACGATTGCAGACAAGTCCACATTTTCGCATAACGGCCGCAACAGTCCGCGAATGGGCGGAGCTTCGTTTTACAATCAATCGTCGTCGAGCGCGCGCCACCGCCATGGTGTTCCCGTGCAGATGCAGCAGGTTCAATTCGGAAAGAAGCCAGGAACGTCGTTTTCATCCTCGTTTCATTGACGATGTCCTCGCCGGAACTTCGATAAGCTTTGTTCCCATCGGGGTTTGCTTCCGGTGAAGTTTCGCGGGAGCCTCGAGCTCCATCGAAGAGAGCGCTCTGCTCTCGTAATAAACCATGTCCAGTGTTCCAAAACTCGGCAAATTCCATTTTATCGCCATCGGTCGGCGACGCGTCGATATGCGAATGACGTCATTGCACTAAACTTCGAGCTCGCGGTCGCTGACCAGTAAGTTCTAATTATCGACTTCATATAACATCGCGTCCAGGCCCGGCTTCGCGTCGTCTTGATCGTGATTTTTGTACAGAGTCAAAAGCAGTTTCAAACCCCAATTTCTCTTGCCAATAAGAGACTTGACGTGTTCTACCGCTGTCGGCCGCCAACAAGGTTTCGTCGTGTCAACTTGAGAGACACCGCGACGCGCCGAATTCGATTTCATTGTTTCGGCGCCGGCCGCGCCTTTCATTACTGTGCTGCTCCTTTTGATGTTAGCTGACAACTCGTTAAATTTCTCTTTTATTGAATCATTTTTTAATTATCAGTTAGAATTTTGCGATCAATCAAAAGCAAACCAGTTCAACATTTGTATTTTGTTTTTTCATGAAGCAATTTGGTTTTTGTTTGAAAGTCGTTTTATAGAGTTTCTGCTATATATCCCTTGTTTTTCTAAAGTGTTCAAAATTGGCTTTGCTTTGTTAGTACATTATGTAAAACAGTTGGTTTGTAGGGGTTTTAAGCATTGATCTTCTATTCACTTAGCTTCCTCAGCCTTACAAATAACTTTTAATGTTTTATCCATGTAAATACTGGCTCTTATTGCATATTACGTCCGATATGATTTTGATTGAGTCATTAAAGATTATTATTTTAACTTCGATTTACTACAATTTTTGAATAAACGAAGTGCTGGGTATGTTATTTATTTTTCAAAGTTTGTCGCCGATTAAGGTAAAAGTCAAAAAATACTAAAGCAATGATCTTGTTCATAGCCTTCCCCTGAAAAATGAGCATACAATTAGCCAAAAAAGGTTGAACTTTTTTCAAATGATCATTTTTTGTTCAATAATCTTTGAACTACTTTTGATTTTCAAGTTTTGCATCAAGTTAATATCGTTAATTGGTGTTAAATTTTAAGTTGATGACAGAAAGGGACCACGAACAATCTTTAGAGATGACTGTCGCCAATTACGTTTTTCAAGAAATTTCAGATATGAGTGCCGCCAAAACTTCTTACCCCGACAATTTGGCTTAGTAGTATTTAGAACTCCTTTTGAATAGTCGTTTCTTTCTAGGGTAAACAACGCATTTGTTACTGCACTTGATTTGTCAATGGCAACTCGTGAAATGCTTCACGTCACATCTAAACGAAAACTATCGTACAAGACTCATTTTTTCGTCTTCACAGTCGCACAGCTGACCAGCGGCTCTATATCTGTGCTTTTGAATTCGATCCTTTATAAGGTTCATCCAAAGTTTAATAAATTAGATTTGTTCTATGATAATATTTATTTATTGGTATCATTGCGGCTGCATTTACGTTTGTAATTACGTTTCTGCAATGACATGGCAATAAAACAAATGACAACGATTGAAATACGCCGCTTAGATCAAGGGTTCTTAAAATTATTCTAGGCCAGCCCCCATTAACGATACAAACAAAAACCAAACCCTATCATTGTATTCTCCATTTTCATCTAAAAGTAACAATACAGACTAAAAAAAAGGTTCACTCTTTGATAAAAGCGTTCTAGGTGAAGGTAATTTATCAATCGCCTTTCAAGTTGAAAAATCTAACAATATTGAGCAAAACGGCAGCGTGGTCGAGTGGTTAAAGCGCCGTGCTTATGATCAACATCGTCTCGGTTTAAAACCCACTCACTCCATTCTGTTGTACCTTGGGAAAAACACTTTACAGCACTTTTCCCTGCTTGGTGGTTTTGGCAAGCAGTTTTAAATTACAGTCATATCTCTATTAAATTATAAGTGGAAAGCAATATCTCAGCATCTCCGGAAGCAGGTCGGGGTAATTGCCTACCCTATGTATTAGCGCCTCCGTCGCTTTCCTGCGAGTCAGGAGGATAAATAAAGAGATAAAATAAATAAAACAATTATCTTTAAAACCTTACTTGAAAGTTTAAACAATCACTGTTGTATCTTTTCCATTTTCTGTCAATGCAGTAATCTAATCTGTTCAGTTTGCAGCCAGTTGCTCGCGCCCTCCTAAATAGACTTATCTTATTTCCAGAGGAATTAACCGGGACGTTTATTAAAAGAAAAAAATTTGTCCCTAAAAAGTAGTGTTCACTAAAAAGAAGGTTTTGACTTGAATTTGATTCGGAGTTCTTAATTTTCGTCTCTTAAAAGTAGTGTTCACTAAAAAAAGGTCTTCACTTTGAATCTGTCTTGAATTAACCAGTGTGTACTAAAAAAAAAGGTCTTCACATAAATTTGGAAATATCGGGACATAATGTTAACCGGGCGAGCCACCGGGACAAAACATTAAAAATCGGGAGTGTCCTGCCTAAATCGGAACCTATGCTAAGCGTACTCAGTAGCGTATTTGGGGGCGGCATTGTGCCATGGCCCCCTTTGGAGACCACTAATACGAAAAATCAGAGACAGATTCAAAGTGAAGATTTTGGCCACTTGAAAAAAGTTTTCCACTAAGCATATTTGATTGTGATTGTATTCCCCCCATTTCAAAAATCTTCGTTACGCCACTGAGCTTACTTATAAGCCTTTCATGCCCCACAAAGGGAGAGCTCTCCCCAATTTTAGAACCCCTGCTTTTGATCAATAGTTTTCAAACCGGGGTCCGCACTCCTGAAAGGCCTGCAGCAATTTTCAGGGGTCTGTGTAAAATCTTTGTAGTTTTAGTATAACATTTAGTATTAGTATAACTTTTTTTTGGTTAAAATTTACCGACTTACCAATGTGATTAATTAAACTATTTTGAGTTTGGTGATAGGCTAATTTAATGTTAACATTTTTATTTGTTTGACTTTTGTCCTACGTTTTCTGAATTTTTTTGCTTTAAAAATTAATGGGATCCGCTATTATTTAAAGAAGCCAAAAGAGTCTGCTGGCCAAAAAAGTTTCGAAACCACTGTCTAACATGTTAAAAGTTCAAATCGTTGGCTATCTGGGTTGCAAACGTAAAATACATCTCGGGTAACTTTTGGGCAGGGCTTTTGGGTAATCAAACGTTTGTTTAAAAACTATTTGGCTACATTAAGAATTTGGACACTCCCAAGGCTACATTACTTGAACGCCATGCTACATTGGCAAAATAAAAACCTAAAATCTAGGAGTAGAGTTATTAATTGCTTATTCGAAATTATAGATTTTTCATGTATGTTGCCACAGCATTAAAAAATTGCAACTTTATGTGGTCGCTTACTGAAATTAGCCGAATAAATTTCTAAATTTGGCAAAAAGTTTTCAAAAAATATTTTACAAAACATTACCCTACTATCGGTTGCGTACCGAGAATTTTTAAAAGGGGGAACATGCAAACACAATCAATTATGTTAGTCGAAACACATTTTTTAAGTCTCTGATTTCTCCGTTTTTGTCGCAAAAATTTGATGATCTTAAAAAAAAAGGTCTTAACTTAAAATCTGTCTCTAATTTCCGTATTGGTGATCTCCAAGGTGGGAGGCATGGCACAAAGTCTCCCCTAAATACGCTACTGCCTATTGTTATTCTTATCCAAAAGCTTGCAATGCAAGCCAGATTTTTATGGCTTTAAATGGAAAAATTAAAATTTGTAATAACTTTAGCCTATGATATCGTGTTTTAATAACAAGGAAAGAGAAACATAAGAGGGTTCCTAAATTTAAATATAAACTACCAGAAAAGCGTCCGAGATGCTATGTGTTTGTCCAAATTTATTTGTTGCATTTTTCTCCAGGCTAGAGGTTTATGATTTCCCGGACTTTTATCATCCCGAAATTTCCCGGAAAATAAATTCAACTTTTCGGGAAATCCCGGGATTGCAAAATGTAGCGCGGAGAAGGCAAAATGTCACACAATTTTGTCTGAAAAATTTACAATGCTAAAAAACGGCTTTCACTAACAATTATTTTCCAATTACTCTGTTTTCGTGTTAAATGGCAGTTGATTACTGAAAAAAGGTCTTTACTTGCAATTAGTATTCAATTTCTTCATTTTTGTCCACCCAAAAAGATTTTTACCTGTAATTCCAAGCCTTTGCTCAATACATATAAGTTGCGATCGATTGACGTATAAGCACCTCTGCTTTAAATCAATAATTTTAATTGAAATGCAATAAACCGGGATTTCCCGGCCCAGGAATTTAAAACTTAAAAATCGTCCGGGATCCTGGGAGCAATTTTCAATTTTTTACCCAAGGAATCATAATCTACATATTTTTAACCGATCAAAAATCCCAAAATTTTTTTCTCTGCTTATAAAAATTTTATCACTCAGCTCTTGGAGCGATGAAGGAGCACTCTATGTTAGTTGTCATGACAAAACTATTTTTTTAGCAACTTTTTAAGATGATAAACAAACCAACCTGTTCCATATATAGCGTTTGCAAATGTACCGAAAAATAAATATGATTGATTTGCAAAATGTACCGAAAAATAAACATGATTGAATTGTAAAAGAACTGAATGAAAATTTTTTGAGCAGAGAAAAAAATTTGGATTTTTGATAGATTGAAAATATGTAGATTACAATTCCTTGGGTACAAAATTGAAAATTGCATCCTGGGACACAGACCCTAATCCAGACATAACCATGGTATTATAATTAGTGAGGGACGGTGAGCCAATTTTAAGCTGTGCGCCTAAACTACAGGGTGGTCCAATAGTCTTGTCACCTCTATTAAAAATAGTTCATACTCACACTCTCACTATCATTTATTTATTCATTCACTTTTGGTTTAGATTGTTTACTCTTAAATTGTTTTATTCACATGCAACTACATGTTCTTGCTATAGTTCATCAAGAATATCAGCATAAAGACCATCGTTTTCGTGAAAAAATAGGACACGACGCCATGTCCTGTGAGATATTTTACAAAACTCTGATTTGTTGATTGTTCCAAAAGCTGTTCGAACTGCGTCCATCAACTGTTCGGTATTTTGATATCGCTCTTTTGAAACTCCCTTCTTGATAATACCCACAAAGTGTCGTCGCAAGACGAGAGGTCTGGACTTCTGGGAGACCAATCGAAGTTGTTATGATCCTCACGCAATCCATCTATCCCAAAATACTTCATTTAGAAATTCTCTGACACTGATTGCATATTGGTATAGTACATACACTTATTGTTCATGAGATTAATGTGCTTGGCCTTAAAAAGAACTACTCATTAAAGCAAATTTTGTGTAGCTTGATTTTTTTTTTGGATGAAACTTTGGTTGATATGCATGCATCAGCTTTTTTATGTCTTTTACAGCTTCCTTTTTCCTATGGGGTTTGTGTTATTTTGCCTGTCTTAATTGATTCAATGCTATTTTTTGGAAAAAAATGTGTTACCCTTAAAAAAATTTTTTTTTGTAGTAAACATCAAAATTAATTTAACTTTTTTGTTTGGCATGAAAGTGTATTGGTATAAGAATAGAATGGGTGAATTTCAGTTTTTAAATTTTTGACCCATTTTTTTTTATATGCCTTTAAAGTTTGACCTCTGAAGAATGTAAAACACAAATTCAAAGCTCTTTTATCATATGAAGTAGTTTTTTTACGACTTTTTAAGCTATTTTCTTGGACTCCTTTGGTCTTAAAATACCCGCCTAGCAATTTTCAGCAACCTCCTATGATCACAGGCTAAGAAAATAGAAACTAAATAAAATTTTAAGCATGTGCATTGAAGCGTACCAAGCAAAAATGGCGTTTTTTTAAATGGCTGTAACTTTAAAAATAATGGGAATTTAAAAAAATTTTTTTTTGCATTCTTATTATTTTAGTGAGATCTACAAGTGTGCCAAATTTCATAAAAATATGAAACATTTGGTGTAATTTAAAAAAAAATTTGCTCATTTGGCATGGAATGACCCTATCGCTTCTTGAAGATCCTTCTTTTCTTCGTTTTTTATTATTTTATCCTAGTGCTGTAGGCTGTGATGACCTTACAAAAAGGGGTTCCTGATGCAAGAAACGTAAGGAGGGGCCACTATTTAGTGTAGTACTAAAAAAAAGGTAGCTTTAGCCATTTTTAGTATATGAAAGCAAAGTGGTCTCAAAAAAAAGGTCTTTAATTTAGGGGGAGCCACCATTGAGTGATCCAAAGCAGGATGAGACAAATTAATCAGTAAAAAAAAGGTCTTCAATTTTGGGGGCCATTATTGGGTGATCTAAAGCATGGAAAGGTACTTTATACTTCTCCAAGACATTGTGATCTCAAGGAAAAAAAGTCAACAGCCTAGGAAGCCGTTTTTTTTCAAATTTTTTTCCTGTTCCTTTTGACATCCCATTGACGTCCTGGTGCGACTATGAACAAATAGAGCAATTTCTTGTGTAGGGGCCACCTTTTAATGTATTTTAGGGGGATCGGTGCGGCTGCACCGTTTGCACCCTATTAAAGCCATTACTGGCTGTAGGGGGATTCCTGATTAGTTTTATCGAAGAAAAATCGTTTACGATGACTTCTTGAAAAGAACCAATTTTTTTTTGAGTGGGAGTTTGGATAAAAACAAAATAGGCTACTTGAAAGTTTTAAGTTCTTCACTTGAAATCCATAGGTCTATCTGATTTTTTGATTTTCGTCGCAAAAATGATGATTTCAAAAAAAGTCTTTCCTTGAAATCTGTTTCTGATTTCTCGTGTTAGTGAACTCGAAGGAAGGTTGGCGGGTTCCTTTAAAATGTACAGGTCGACGTGGCCGACGTGGTCGACGTGGTCGACGTGGTCGGCGTGGTCGACGTGGTTGGCGTGTTCGGCGTGTTCGGCGTGTTCGGCGTGGTCGGCGTGGGGGCTAAGTTGGCATGGTTGACTGGGTTAGTTGAATAAAATATTTATTTATTGTTGAAACCGGTTGTATTTGTAATGTAAATAGCTATACTAATCATTCAGTTTTGAGATGTTGGCTAGTTTGGCTATACTAGAAGATATTGTATTTGTAATGTAAATAAATATAAAAAGCATAATCATGTGGCAAGGTTTGCCTGGACGAAGTTGGTGAGGTTGACATGCTTATGTAAGGACTGGGCTAGGTTGGTTAAATTAACTAGTTCGGCAAACCTTACTAAGTTGATAAGTTTTTTCAAAAGTGAAAAATTTATTATTTTTTGTTTGTAGGCTACATTAATTTAGATTAGGCCTACAAATACAGTTGGGTCAACAAAATTTAAACATTCCAAATTAACCTCGCCAATCTAGCGGATCACGTCGACCACGCTGACCACGCTGACCACGCCGACCTGTACATTTTAAAGATACCGGCTACAATAAAAATTGCTCATTTGTCTCGTTGCTTCTATCAGTTTGATCAAGCTACAAGTAGATTTTTTATCTGTTAAACAACAGGCATGTACAAAGAACAAATTTTTGATATAGGCTAAACTATTTTTTAAAAAAACTTAATGTGTTCAAAGCCAATTAAACTGTGTTTGTAAAAAAAAATTGGTCTCGTTCACTTTTTGCAGTTACTAACCTTGAAGGCTTTGGGGATTCCTTAAATTTTTAAAGGAAATCAACTAAACTCTGAAAATAGTGAAAAAGAACCAAAGAAAACAAAGTTTAATTAATCCTTTTTTTGTTTGTTACAATTTTAGGGTCTTGAATTTAAAAGCATAGAAGTTAGATTTAATATGACTTTCAACTTTCCTAAACTTTCACCCCCAAGTTTACCAGGTATGCATCAGATAGCAACAGGAGCTTCTAATTTATTGTCTAGAGCAGTGCAAGTATGTATACTCTTTCATATATATTTTATTTAAAAGTTTTAGTTCAATTTAAATTTTAGTTCTTGCACATTTTTATACATTTGAATTGCTGCAATTGATATTCAACTTGCTTCTAAATAAACAAGTCTCTTAAGAAGTCCTCATAAGCAATTTTTGTTTATGAAACTAACCCAAACCCCCTCCCCATGGTTGCTAACACTTCTTAAGAGATCCTTTTCTTCTTGGTTTCTTTTCCATTCAATCCTAATGCTGTCAGGGGATTTTGAGTTGGTTTCACCAAAAAATGTGACTTACAGTGACTTCTTGAAGAGACCCAAATGAACATATAATTTGAGCAAGAAATTTTGGGTCTCTTCAAGAAGTCACCATAAGTGACTTTTTTTTTGGTGAAATTAACCTGGAATCCCTCTTTAAGCACTAGGATAGAATAAAAAAGAAACCAAGAGAAAAAGATTTTTCAAGAAGTGATAGTAACTGTAGGGGATCCAGGTTAGTTTCATGAACAAAAATCGCTTACACTGACTTCTTGAAAAGACTCGAAATTTTAGGTCTTTTCAAGAACTAACTGTGAATCATTTTTGTTCATAAAACTAACCTGAAATCTCCCTTATAATTACTATCACTTCTTAAAGAGATCCATCTCTTTGTTTTTTTTTTTTTTCTTTCCTCCAGGTGCTGTAAGGGATTTCCAGTTTCATTGAAAAAAAAACAATTACGGTTTTTTTTTTGAAGAGACCTGAAATTTCTATCCAAGAATTAGTACTTTCTGTCAAAAATTTTTAAAACATAATTTGATTTTTGTGTTATGTTAGTGTAATGTAAATGCAAACAATGAATTACCATCGAAATCGTTAAAAGTTGTTGAGTTTATTATACAACTGTTTTCAGCAAAATTTATTATGCAAATTACAGAAATGAATTAATTTTGAAATTTATCAGTAAGGGTGGTGAGATTTTGGCACATAGGTTTTGGTGCACACTGAGTTTGATGATGTAGAGGTTTTGGTGCTTGATCTTTATTTGTTTACTCATTACATTTTTTTTTTTTTCTTAGATTGGACAGCAAAGTTAATCTAATAATAACCCTTTTCTTTATTCAGATATAAAAAAACTGTGGGCTTTAAGAAAGTAATATTTGATTGTAAGCTACTTGAGTACTTGTATTGGCATGCTCACAGGTTTTAGCACAAATATTTTTTGTGACGATGCAAGTTTTTCTTTGACTTATCGATTTCTGGAGGTCTAAAACTTGTCAGAGATATTGGTTAACTTATGCTTACTCTACTGTTATTTGCTGTTGCAGAGAAATGCTGGCTAGTGGCTAAATCTACTAAACCAAAACAGTTCAAAACCATTTAACTTGCTGCCAAAGTTGAAATGATTTAACTTTGCTCTGACTTTTTGAGAACTTGAACTCAAACTAATAACTTTTCATTTCAGTGAACTTGGACTCTGACTTTGATTTGTGACACAAAAACTTGCACTTGCACCAACATTTGCAGATGTTATTGTTTGAATGATCTTATAACAGTTTATTTGTCTATTAGTGACTACACTTTGTTCAAGTCATATTAAGCTGTTTAATTGAAAATTGTAGCATTAGTTCAAGTATGTTATTATAAGGTACCCATTACATGAACAACAACACCTGATATATAGCACAAATATGATGAAGAGATGTTAATTAAAAAAGAAGTCTTGGATCTCTCAGAACCACACAGCAAAAAATTTAAATATCAATGTTTATTAAAAATGTAAAACTCTATATATCAGAATATTATTAAAACAATATAGATGTTTAGAGCTACTTGATATTTCTGGATGTACGAGAAAGTAATGCAACCTGGTTTCTTTTCATGACATTGAGTTTTAAAGGTAAACAAATCGTGCATCACAAGAAAGTATATAACATGAGCATTTCATAGTTACTTATCAATGTAATCTCCCACTTTCTAAACTGCCTTTTCCCACCTTTTAACGAGTGCACATATTCCTTCATTGCAAAATTCTACAGGCTGTGTTTTTAACCACTTCTTAACAGCAGTTTTGACCTCTTCGTCACTGGAGAAATGCTGCTCCCTCAAACTTTCTTTGAGGCACCCAAACAAATGGAAGTTGGACAGTGCCAGATCATCTGAATTGATTGTTGCTCCTTTGGACATGAAGTCTATCAGTATCACACCAACACTATCCCAGAACAAAGTCACCATCACTTTTCCTGCAGACTGCTGAGATTTGAACTTTTTCGAGCATGGTGAGGTGGGATCGCACCACTCCATTGATACTCTCTTTGACTCTGTTCAAAGTGGTGAACCCAAGTCTCATCTGCTGTCACTATTTGCTGCAAAAAAATTTTGTCACTATGGCAATACTCCAGAAGTTCAGAACAAGCTTTTAGGTGGGATTGTTTGTGAGCCTCTGTGAGCTGCCTTAGGACCCACCTTTCACGCACTTTTGAATACCCCAGAGTATCCATGATCTTTACAGCATTCCCTGCACTTACTCTTAATGACTCAGCAAGCTCATTAATAGTGATGCATCTTTTTTCCTTAATCAATGCATCTGCCTGCAATGTTAGCAGAACTGTGAGCAGAAGATGGCCTACCACTTCTTGGCCTATTGCAAAGATTGCTTTCAGCAGGTTTTCCTGTGCATCATTGATTTGCTTCATCCACCTTGTCACTGTGCTGTAGTCTATTGCACCATCACCATGCATTTGCTTTAGCCATCTGCTTATGTTCTGAGCTGTTTTCTCCCTCCAACAGCAGAAATTCAATAACAACTTTTTGCTTATGCTGAGATTGCTTTGGGGTAATCATGTCAGTTTTACCTTCTAATGAAGAAAACATAAAGGTATTGCTTAAAATTTGAATTGCAGATTGCAGAAATTTAAACCCTTATATTTTTTTACAAAATCTGTAAACCTTAGTTAACAATCTATAATCTGTAAAGTTATTAGATGTTAGTTAAATGAATGCTCCAAGAAATTAAATCAGTTGCATTACTTTCTAAACGTCCCTCATATATATATGCAGCAACAATAAAAGCAAGCAGAGTAATTGATAATTCGACGAGTGTGAAATTTCAAAAAACAATTATCAGATTAAATTTTTCTTATCTTAGAAAATTGAAACACTTGATTAAGTAAATGAGTAAACCAATAAAAATCAAGTGCTAAACTCTCACACACCAAAATCTCATTTGCTGAAATCTTGTGGACCAAAGTTGTTTTGATACTGTGTTGTAGAATCATGCAGGAATAAAAACATATTGCAGATTTTCCCATCTAAATTTAATCCAATATGAACTGTTATTTTATTAAAATATTTATATTGCTGCTTTGATTACAATAATCTGCATGAGAAATTTCTCTATTTAATCTAGTTAACCCAATTCTGTAATAAAATAATTATTGTTTATTAAAAAAATTGCTGATTTTTCATGTTCATTTTATTGCAGTACACTGAAGAAAAGTTAGGAAATGCACAAAAGACAGAATTTGATGTGGATTATGAATCTGTTAATGTTGTCTATGAAAAAACAAAAAAGTGTGCAGAAAAGCTAAAATCTCAAACTGAAGTAACTTTACAACCAAATCCAAGTATGTTTTAATTTCGAAATTACTATGTTATGGATTTGGTACAATATTGCTATACTATCATGCTCAAATTATATTAGGCTAATATGTTGCATTATTGCAAAAGATAACAATATAGATTTGAATGGTACAACTTAAAGTAACTTGAAACATTTTATGTTGTAAATCCTAGAGTCCATGAGCTTTTATGTTGTAAATATTACAGAGCAAAGGTAGGAAAATGTATGTATTTGTCTTTGCAGCAAGTTTACTGCATTATCCTAATGTTAATGTGATTTCAAATTTGATAAACTTGTATTTGATGGTTTGCTATGGTTGGCACTTAGCAGTTTGTTACTAAATCAGTTTTTAAATAGATTTTAAGTTTTTTTTATATGGAATTTTCAGATTTGTTCTTTAAAGTTGTAACTGTTCATATTATGAGGGGCATTAAAAAAATACGTGGAATTCTCCTGTGACAAGAGTGCCAGCAAGAAAAAAGGTATTTTAGCATGCTAACCATAAAAAGCATGTTCTTTGTGATCAAATAATTACTATCACTCATTTTGTGCTTGTAAACGAAGTTGTCAAGAGTTAGTTTATTTAAGGTAGTTTTTTAACCTATGGAGCATAAGGATTTCGAGGTAAGAACCAACATTAAATTTTTGGTAAAGCTTGGTTGGAAAGGAATGGAGATCATTCAAGCTCTGCAGACCATTTATAAAGATGATGCTCCAAAGAAAACTTGTGTTTAAAAGTGGATTGAAAGATTTCGAGATGGTAAAGAAGCTGTTGAAGATGATGAGGCTTGTGGAAGACCAACAACCTCAAAAAACAATAAAAAAATTGATTTTGTTAGGAACCTAGTCAAAGAAGATGGACGATTGATGGTTTATCAGATAGCTGAGACTGTGGGCATGTAAGTGGGTTCAGCTCATTCAATTCTGCATGACGATTTATGCCTCAGCAAGCTTTTGTCATGATGGGTGCCAAAAGCGTTGTGCCCAAATCAGCTCAATCTCAAAAGTGAATTGTTAACAGTGATTTTGCTCAAAATTGAAACAGATGAAGACTGCTTTTTTGATCGAATTATCACATGAGATGAAATATGGGTCTACCAGTATGATCCTGAAACAAAACAGCAGTCCAAACAGTGGCTCCCACTTGGAGCATCCGGCCCAATCAAATTCAAGTCTGAGAGGTCTGTCAAGAAGGTAATAGCAACTGTTTTCTGGGACTCTGAAGGAGTTGTGCTAGTAGATTTTTTGGAAGGTAACTGCCTATTGTGTAGAAGTTTTAAGAAAATTGAGAGCAAAATTAGCTGAAAAGCGTCCAGGAAAACTCCATCGTGCAATTCTTTTCCATCACAACAATGTCCCAGCACATTTTTCTCGTATCGTAAGAGATGTTTTGAGAGAATTTCACTGGGAATTGCTGCCACATCCACCTTATAGCCCAGACCTTGCCCCATCTGACTTTTTTTTATTTCCAAAACTCAAAGAACACTTAAAAGGCGTTTATTTTAATGACACTAATGAGGCAAAGCAAGCAGCAAAAACATGGCTCACAAAATGGTCAGCAGATTACTTCAAAAATGGGATAAAAGGATGGAAGCACCACCTGGAGAAGTGCATCAATCCTGATGAAGACTATGTTGAAAAGTAGATTGATTGTATCAATAAATTATTAAAAATTATAAAATTCTGCGTATTTTTTGAATGCCCCTCATACTAAATTTAATAATTTTAGAAAAAACTTCTGTTGGTTTTAAAAGACAAAAATAAATTTAATTGCAAATAACAGCAGCCATATTGGATTTTACATCTTTTTGATTTATACAGGGTGCAGAGAAAGTTCCCAATCTTACAACTGGCGCAAAATGACTTAGGACATAACCGTTTTTCAAGTTAAAACACAATTTTTATTATGTTTATCAATTTTTATTAAACAAAAACACGGTGTTTAATATTTTGTCATATTTCCTTTCTTTTTGATGACCATCTGACCCTTTGTTAATGTATTAATGAATCACAATCATAAAAGCAGAGTTGTGAGATTAATGTGATGTAAGGTTTTATAGCATATAATAAAATGGAAATTTTGTTAAAGGTCCTAAGTCATTTTGCGCCAGCTGTATAAAAAGTTAAATTTAACAACTAATAAACATTAAAATTGAACAAAAATCAACACACAATTTGTTAGACACTCATTTAACATTTCTACCATCTATTTTTCACTATGGCTGCCTTTTGCTTCAATTACACACTCAAGCCTCCCCCTGAAGCTCTTCACTGTGGCACAAAAGGTTTCTTGAAAAATTTTGGCCCATTCTTGCTTAAAAAACTTTTTTAAAGCTTTGGTATTATCATGGACAGATGTGCAGGCCTTTTTCTCCAAGATGGACCAGACACAAAAGTCCAGAGGGTTCAATCAGGTGATGAAGGAGGCCACAATTCTTTCCTCCAGAAAGCTAGAAAGTGATTCTCACAGCAGTCCTGGGTTCTGTTTGCAGTGTGAGAGGGTGCACCGTCCTGTTGGAATGTGAAAGGGTGATCTTTGAAATGTTTCTTCATTTCAACATGGGCTGGAGTCAAAATATCCTGAATGTATGAGTTTGTGTTCAGTTTGGCATCCTCTTTAACAAAAATGAGAGGGGATCTCCAATTCTCAGAGATGGCAGCCCATACCATTACTGAGGCAGGTTTTTGGCAGCAGTAAACGGAATTTATGGAACTGGGAATGTTATTAGCACTCTTAGCCAAAATTCTGTCGTTCTGCGAGTTGAACTGGGCCTCAACAGTGAAGATTTTTTTATCAAAAAAGACAATTTTTCCAGCGTCTATGCCATCCTTCATTCCGTTCAGGAGAATCTTGGCTCTTTCCATTCTTTTTTGCTTTTGCAATGCCGTCAGTTGGTGTCTGTTGGTCATCTTCAAAGGGGATAACTTGAGATCATTGACTATTGTTCTGACAGTTTTTTCATCAATTTTCAAGTCCCTAGCCATTTTTCTTGGGTTTTCTCCTTATTTGCTCCCTACTGGCCTTAATTTTGGTTGGGGTGTGAGCAGTTTGGGGTCGTCCACTTCTGGGACGATCATCTGATATCCCAAGTTTTTTGTATTGATTTACTGCATCCCAAACTGTTGATTTTGGAGCTTTTAAGATCTTAACAATCTCTGGGTGCATCTTTCCTGTGCAAAAAGTTGGATAATGGCTTCACGTTGACTCATTTTAAACAAATGCAAATTAAATTTTAAGAAATTTGAATCTGAAACATAAAAATATATGTATCTACAAACAAAAAAAGCCAAAAATGGATAAATTTAGTTAAAAAATAATACCTTTAATTTAATTTTGAAAATTCGATCAATTGAAAATTCTCCGCACCCTGTATTTGCATTATTAAACAACAATCAAACTGGGGAAACAAGACAAAACAAACACTTTCAGCTAAGCAAAGTTATTGAAAACTAATTTATAGAAGCCCAATGAGGGCTTAAGCTGACCAAAAACATTTGTTTTGTCTTATTTTCTCTTGTTTGATTGTTGTTCAATAATGTATACATATTAGATAAATGTACAATAAAAGATACTAAATTCAAAATGGCTGCTGTTTAACGTCCTTTTTTGATATAAAAAAGCAACCTCTTTCCCAAAGCTATAAAAATAATTGTCAATTATGATTTACAGATTTAATCATGATTTTTTAATAGTAAATTGTAAAATTAATACTGTGTAAAATTAACTTGTTAATGATTTTTAAAAGTTTTGGTGAATGGTTTAAAAAAATAATGTGGATAACCATTAAACGCTACTAGCAGTACTATGTCATTGGAAAAATAAACAAAAATATTTAGTGAAAAACCAAAGTCATACTTAACAAAACGATTTTTGTATACCAGACAACAATTGAGTAAAGCAGTCTGGTTGAAAAAAACAACCTCTTTACGAAACTTTGATTTTTGTATAATTATACTGTATATTTTAAAATATTGTTATTATTCAATATTTATCACTAAACTCAATTTCAATATTCAATCACTAAATAACCTAGTTCAATTAAGTATCTGCCATTCCCAGTGAACAAAATAGTAGACACAGCATGGAGTATTGTGAAAGCATATCTAAGCTCATTGCTTTTATTCCCAGGATCAGTACCAGGCCTGTTTGAATGGACTTTCCTGGAACAACTTGGGTTAAGCTGATGGTGTTAAGAAATTAGTGCAACAATTTAAAGATTAATTTAATGCAATTAATGATTTAGTGAACAATATTAAAAAGATACCTGCAGAACAAAACACATCATTCCAATGACCAAAATAAGCATCTGTGATGGTATGGGCTGGTGTTGCATCATGTGGAGAGAAGACACCCCTTGTCTTGATTGATCAGGGTGTCAAAATCAACCAACAAGTTTACATGGACATGTTGAAAAAAACAGTGGTTCCCTGGGTTGAAAAGACCATGGGAGACAGCAGGATAACACTTAAGCAAGACAGAGAAACCTCCCATACTGCCAAATTGGTTTAGAGATTTGTTTGTAGAATTTCAAAGAGTTCTGGTCAAAGAAACTT
The DNA here is from genome assembly GCA_963680785.1 of Diplosoma virens. NCBI lineage: Eukaryota > Metazoa > Chordata > Ascidiacea > Aplousobranchia > Didemnidae > Diplosoma > Diplosoma virens. The sequence goes on from OY796887.1 coordinate 26,956,526, forward strand.
TGGCCCCCATCTTCGCCAGATATAACCTTCGTCGGCAGCGTGGTCGAGTGGTTAAAGCGCCGTGCTTATGATCAACATGGTCTCGGTTCAAACCCACTTGCGCCATTCTGTTGTGTCCTCTGGAAAGACACGTTACGGCACTTTCCCCTGCTTGGTGGTCTTGACAAGCAGTTCTAAATTACAGTCATATCTCTATTAAATTACAAGCGGACAGCAATATTATGGCATCTCCGAAAGCAGGTCAGGGTAGTTGCTTACTCTATGTATTAGCGCCTCCGTTGTTTTCCTGCGAGTCAAGAGAATAAATACAGAGATAAAATAAAATAAAAAAAAACCGATGGACTTTGGGGAGTGTGGTCAATATTAGAGCAAAAGGCTTGTGCGATCTCTCATAAGAACGTTAAATCATTGAACCGCATGTTGCTTAAATGCTGAGATGAAACAGACACTAAAACCTTGCGTGCGTTATGTTCCCAGGTTTCCAGCAGACTCCGGCATGTAATTCATGCAAAAGCAGGTTATATTTAATAAAACTTGATTGAATTAAATTAGTCTTGCTATTAATTTGATCCATAATTTAAAAAAATCGCTGAAATAATAAAATATTTATGAGGGTTTTACATTGTCTACACTTGGCGTTTACACCCGGTATAACGCTTTAAGTCAATGATGTTGCCTTGAATACATTGCAGGTTTCAAGTCCATGTTTAATTGCACAACAAAACCGTCATGGCTTTTTGTTTGTACTTCCCCCTGGCCAACACGGCCAAACTTATTCAATTTTTTATCTATTTCATTTGACAAATTCTAAACATTCTGTTGCAGTATGGGTATTTTTAGGTGCTCGAATAGAAGATTTTGTATACTCTAAACTGGATCGAACGCCTCCTGAACGTCCAAGTAATTATCAAAACCTTGGTTCAGCAATGATTGAAGCTGGTCACGACATTGGATCATCAACGACATATGGTTTGTGAATTTTCTATTGTTGCAGTCATTTTTGTGGCAGAATAATTTTTTGAAAAAGTCGTTTTGATTTGAATGTGTTAATAATAATTACCAGTAGCTATGTGTTAGTTATGTAATCACTGTTGATTTGGAAAAGGGTATATAGGTTATCTTTTTTGAAGTGCTCATTTTGTTCTTAACTGAATTGCCGTACTCATAGCCGCGATTCAAAGACTCGTGATAAAAATGACAGTGGTATGTGTATTTCTCTGTAACTGTCTCAGAATCAAATCGAAAAAGTAATTGTGCTAGAATATACTAATTTCCTAGAATTTGAATTTGAAAATATAGAAATATTGATTTTCAACTATCTGATTGGTTTATTGTTGTCATTCCGCAACTCGTAACGGAGAGTTAAGTTTTTTTTCGAAATTGGCCAAATGTGACCCCGTTTTGCCAACGATCGACAGATAACTATGACGATATTGCAAAGCTGACTGCCACGATTATGACACACAAGCGAATGTAAAGACTTTTTATTAAGTCTTCATCTACTTCATTGATCTTAATCTATTTCATTGACCTAATTCCTTGTTATAAATAAAAATTTAGTGGCAAAAACCAGGAAGATCTGGGCATAATTAAAAGAAGGGTTTTCAAAGCGTACTTTTCTGATTTTGATTTATGCTTTTGTATTTTGACTCACGCTGCCCATTCCTTTCACGTTTACTTTGTCTATCAGGCGGAGTGTTGTTGAAGTGCGGAGAGACGGAGATGCAATTAGGTTACTCCGAGAACCTTTACTTTCACAAAGCTATGGAGGATTTCCTCCAGCCGTTAGACAACTTCCTTGAGGGAGATTGCAAAACAATTCAAAAGGAAAAGAAAATTCTAGAACGAAAACGCCTTGATCTCGACGCTTGCAAGAGTCGAGTGAAAAAAGCGAAGTCGCACGATTCTCGTAGCGAGGTTTGTACCGAGTTCGACGATCCGTTTTCATCTGCACTGTCACTCTTCGTTATCATAAAGATTTCTTTTTTTCTTTTCTTTTTTTGAATTACATCATCAATGCTTGGTGTTCTATAGAAGTGTTCACCAACCTTCGGAACTTCATGGACCGCCACATGTATAATTTGTTGTTTGGCGGACCACTATACAGTAAATATATTTGTGCAATATTGGTCATGTAAAAATCAAGTGAAAACTAAAAAAGTCTTTACTTTTAAAATTTCTGTTTTTTCGTGTCCGAGATGTAAAAATTGCTCAAAATTCAAGTGAAAACTAAAAAAAATTCGTTTATAATTTTGCCTCCAATATACGAGTAAAACTCTTGGATGCAACTCGAAGGTTGTTGGATTCGGATTGATTTGATCTCTTCAACTGGTGGACTAATTACAACTCTGATTCTTTCTGCAAACCATCAAAATTTTTGTACGAACCGCTACTGGTTGGCAACCACTGCACCAGAGTGTATATACTATTCTTCAAACCTTTTAAACTCGCACTACTTTTTTTCCAAAAGAGTTGCATTTTGTGTTGAACTATCCGCTTTGTGTCTAATCAGTCTAGATTTTCGCTTTGTGCAACTGCAAAAAATGATTAAGAATGATAAAGCTGTTAATTAATGATAAAATCAATACGACCATAGTAATTACTGTTGAATGTGATTTAAATAGTAAATTCACACAGTTTTCATTCAATCTCTTATTGGCTTGATAGGCTGAGAACGACCTTCGCGTTGCCCAGACCGAGTTTGATCGTCAGCAGGAAGTGACGCGGCTACTGCTCGAAGGCATCTGCAAGAACCAGGTATCACGAGTCTAATGACGTCGCTATTTTCGGTTTAGTTTTGCTGTGAAATGGGCACAAGTTGGATTAAAAAAATTGAGCTTGGTTATTAATTGCAAGATTCGTTAATGGTTTCTTGGTAATAATTTTCTTAGCTTAAAGAAGTGGGAAACATCGTCATCCAAATAGAAATACGAGCTCGTAGCAATTTGGACAGGTAGCAATTTGGACTCTCGTAGCAATTTGGACAGGAAAAAGCAGTGTTTTTCTGTAACCACCCGAATGCAGGGTTTCGGTATCCTCCTTTAAAAACCTATCTGAAAAACTCCAATTAACCAGGTCTAGAGAAAAGTTTTAAATTTATTTTGCCAAAACCTGCTATATGTAAATTGAAAACTATATCGCTTATTAGTAATTCCCTTTTTATATTTCTCTATAAAGCACCTTCCATTATAAACGCTGTTTTGCTTTTAATATTGTAAGTTTTTAAGGTTTCCTTTTTAATTTTTTCGGCTTAATTTAAACCTTATACAGTAATCTCCCGTAATCTTAAGTTCGCAACTTGAATCTGAACAGCAAATACGAACTTAGCCGGTAGGTGCGAACTTAACATTTATACCTAAACGATTATTACGTAACATAGAACCCGTGCAATTATCAGTTAAAGTGAAAACTTTCGTCATTTAAGCTAATGTTTTGAGACTAATTGCTTCATTGACTTAAGATAAAAATTAATTTTTAGCAGGCAAAGTTAATATTATTTACGTAATAATGTCAAGCAAAGTTAAGCGATTGAATGAGTCAAAAAGATTGGAAGTAATCTCCGAGTTGAATCAGCCAAATCCTCCTGGTAAACGAAGTATCGCACGACATTACGGAGTGAGTGAGGCTACTAATAAAAAAGTTTGGTCGAAGCGTGAATATATTCGTAAGCGTTCTGCTCTGATGGTTTGATGAAGCAAAAAAGAAAACATTGAGAGCGTGTGTGGGTAGGTTTACAGATATAGAAGATAAGTTAGACCTGTGGATTGATAGCATGCGTCGAGCAAACCTGCCTGTTTCACCTTCCCTCGCCATTTTAAAAGCAAAGAAAATTGCTGAAGAACTATTACATGTAATATCGCAGGATGACTTTAAAGCATCATAGAAGTGGTTTAGCCGATTTAGAGAACGCCGTGGAATCCAACAGTTTTTTCTTCATTGTGATGGAGCAGAGGTGGACCGAAAAAATCCTGATCTTGTTGCAGCTTTGGATAAGTTATATGCCATAATTTCAAAGTATGATTTCGAAAATGTATATAACATGGACGAAACAGGCTTATTTTTTTGGCTGCTGCTTAAGTACACCTTGCTTATACTATTTGAGGATGTTAGCAGCACACGAGGAAAGAAAAAAGCCAAAGAAAGAGTGTCACTTATAGTTTGTGCAAATGCCACAGGAACGCACAAAATCCCATGCACATTAATTAGAAAACCCAAGTTTCTGGCTTGCATTAAGAATCGGGAATGGCCTGTCAAGTACATAAGTCAGAATAAAGCATGGATGGACGTCTCCACATGCTGGAAATGGTTTGTAGAAGTGTTTTATTCTGAAGTAAGAAAGAGAACAGGACGCCCAGTTCTTCTATTGATGGACAATGCTCTTGGTCATTTTCCAGCTTTTGAGAGAAATAACAAAGTGGTGTTTTTCCCACCCAACTGCACAAGCTGGAAACAGCCTTGCGGTATGGGAATTATTGTAGCATTAAAAAAAAGATATAAATATTTATATTTCAAAGATATTTTGGATTTCTACGAGCTAGATGAGAACTTAAAAGCTCGGAAAAAAGAGCAAGCAAAAAGACTCCTTAGAGGAGCAGCAGGTGTTGTTTATGGTAACCCTGATAATATGCTAGATGCGACTGAATATATCAAGCTTGCTTGGGATACGATTTCAGATGCGACAATAAAGAATGCTGCAACGGGCACAGCACTCTCCTCAACTCTTATCTCCACAGGGTTGGTCGAGCCGAGACTCCTTCATGCAGCAACTGTGGTTCTGAATCACAGGATCTCTCACATCTCGTGCTCGACTGCCCTGTACTAGACCCTCTGCGTCGGGCCATTTTCGGCCACACCCCTTCTCTTCTGGACCTCTGGTCCCGTCCGTGGGGAGTCGCCCGACTATTGGGATTCCGCGGAATTGATCCGCGCCCCCATCCCTAGGAATGGGTCGGGTAAAACCACCACCACCACCACCACAATAAAGAATGCGTTTAACCAGGCTGAATTAGTAACTTTGAAAGGTGGAGTTCATAAAGAAGTTGATATGATGGCTGGTCTATTGCGCAGCTCCAAAGCATTGAATATTCCAATAGATGAAAGCACTCTAGATGAGTTTGAGCATGTTGATGACGAAAACAGTGAAGAGTTTTTACATGAGATTTTGGATGACGTCAATGAGGTGTTGGAAAGTATACAAGCAACAAACGATAATGAAGATGAAAACGTACACACTGTGGTCGAATCTTGCGCACATAGTCCAGCACCAACAGGGAACAATATCACTTTTTGTGGGTTTGAACACATATATAATAAAGTTCTTGAAGTTGAGGATCAGTTGTTGTACCCCGATGTGCAAGTTCAAGCAGGAAATTGCTATAATAAGCTGAGAAATTCCTTTGAGCTTTTTCAGCAAAAATTAAGGCAAGTTATTTTGGACGCAAAACGCAAAAGAGAACGGAATATGCATCAGTTGACAATTTATGACTTGTTTGAATCGTGAATATTTTTATGACTTGTCTGATTTGCTGAAAATATCAATAAATTTTTGTAAAAGTTGAATCTTAATTTTTTGAAAATTTTTTGCGAACTTAATCGGGATGCGAACTTAACCGGGAGATTACTGTACTATTCAAAAGCAATTTAAATTTTAGTTGCAAAATATTTTTAAGTCGGAAAAGCAAAGCTAATACTACAAATGCAAATAAAAAACTTTCCGTTTTTCTTATTTTTTTTGGAAATTCTCTTCAAATCAATAATTTTGTTGGAGTATAAAATTTAGAACCCTTAATTAATTGTTGCTAGTTAACATAGTTTAATGCAGTTGCGAATATATTTTGAAACATAGCTTACCGCAGTTAATGACGGAATGAATTACAATTCGAAACATAATTTTTATTACAATTAAAATAAAATAAATTTGCAATATTTCTTTATATTATTTCGAAACTTAATTTTTATTACAATTAAAATAAATAAATTTTGAATAGAAAAAAATATACTGTATAATGAACTCCTTCATCAGACGCTTTAGCCAAAAAATAGACCCATTTATTTGAAAACGTCAATCAGCCTTTGTATGGTCGAAGAATTTGTAACTATCGCAATTCTTTCTGATAGCAGTTGGCAATGTTTAACCTGTATTTATAGTTCGAAATATGACCTTGCGTAATGTGTATGAGCGTCTTTGATTGGCTCATGTTGTCCAGTAATTCGCGTACCTTCAACACCCTGAATGTTGATTGTTACAAAATTGTAAACATTTTCAAAGCTCCAACGACACAGCTGCATGCTTTTTAGATATTTGAGTTGAATTTGTTCAATATTTTCAATTTTTCAGGTTTATGCCAGTAACATAATTTTACTGTTTCCGTATTGATTGGGTTTATCGTAGCACTAACAGTGCAAATAAAGAGTTCTGGTAGTCTGAAAGAAATAATAAAATTCCTGCCGCCCTTCATAAACCAAGCGATGTACCCAATTTTTGGGTCACTTTAACAGTGGCATGACGTCATAATACTGTTGCACGTTTTTCAAACCCGGAGGCAGAGTGCTATTTTATCATTGCTCTTTTGGTTTTAAAAATGCTTTGATCTATTTACTGCAGCATTTATTAAAAAATTCCGTAATGCAGGCTCAGCACGTACAAGGCCTAACCAAATTCATCGAAGCTCAAACAGAATATTTTTCTACATGCCATGAACACTTAAAGGAACTTACCATCCTTCTCAAGTAAGACCAGTTGTTAATTGCATACAATTGTCAATTTCTGACTTTAGATTGTGTTTAATTGAAGCAAGATGATTCTATCTTACCAAAATTGAGGTAGTTGATTTTCTTTTCGGCTTATGTTGCATAGTACAGTAGATTGGTCTAAAGGTAACGCATAGTACTTATCTAGTCAAATTCACTGCATAGAGAATCTTGTCAAACAAATCCATTTTCCAAATCGCAGAATAGCCTTTCAACGTTAAGAGGCCCAGGATAGATAGTGGAAATTAAAAGGTAAAGGTCGAGGGTGAATGATAAGAGAAAGGGTGATAAAAAATTTATCATTTTCTCTAAAAAACGAATAAAATACATTCTTTTGATTGAGTAGGATTGAGCTTAATATTTGTTTATCAGTCAACTTTCCAAATCAGCGAAAACAAACAAATTGCCATTCGCCAGAATAAAAATCAAATGATCAAATACCGGGTTCTCGCGACCTGGATCAGATGCGCCGCAATTTGATAAAAGAAACAAAACGTTATTGTGCGTCGGTAAGCTATTAGCTGGACTTTAGCTAACGTTTGTCCACCGAGCCGCGCGACTGCCGTCTTCTGATAAATTCCACTTTATTCTTGTTCTAGCTCGCACTCTATTAATTTCAACATAGTTTTAATTTAAGCGAAATTAAAAAGCAAAGCAAACAAATAGCAGTCTAGTTAAGTTTAGTGTAAAACCAAGCGAGTTCTTTTCTCTCCTACACAATCAAGTTTTTGTTTTTAAACATTTCAACAAGTTTTTCTTTCTATCACCTGGTCACGTTGAAAGCTCGCGCTGCCATCGGTTTCATGCAACATCTGCGCAGGTCGGTCGAACCGTATGTTCTTTCTCACCCGAGCTCAAGCCAAGCCACGGTTCCGAGAAGTTTCGAGTCTTCGAAGCAGCGCAGAGCCCGAGTGCTGTACGACTACGACGCCGCAAACGACGCCGAGTTGTCGTTGCTGGCGGATGAGGTAGGATCGGGTTGCTGATGATTTCCGGTTTCCGTAAAGCTTCAAATTTTCCCGAACGTTCCAGGTCGTTACTCTTGATGAAGATCCCAAGTCCGGGCAGTGCTGGGTGATGGGACGGCGGGGAGAAGAGCATGGGAGAATACCGATTAATTACATAACCTTTATTGACTGATGCCCGCCACGCACGAGTGACGCTTGGAGTCGTTTGATTTTTTTCTACCTAAGTTGCCAATTTGTGTTAAAGTTTCACTCTTGCCATTCAATGGAACAGTGTCTGTATTATTCTCTTTTCTGAATTCATATTAAATTCCTGTTTTATTTTTACGTGTCTTTACCTGCATCAATAGAAATGCAGTTTCAGTATTACACGGCCCTCAAAGAATTGTTGCAGTGTTTTTATATTTCACTGTGTTCGGTTGTAATATTGATTTTGATCTTTGTTAATGCTCAGTTTTATTTTTGAAGAATTTTTCTGGTGCTATTGGTATGTTTAGATTATTACATTAGAAATAAAAATAATTTTGACTAGAATTGAACAACAGTGTAAATAGATACTCAATCAAAACAGCTAAAAAAATGGCAAGACGAATATTAAAACAAAACATAAAAGATCGTAAATCGATAAAAACAAAAGTGTTAGCAGGAAAATTAACCAGGGTCAATCGAACAAGTCATAAAAATGGCGGAGTCGGATATTCATAAAACCGGTAAAGAAATCCAACTCCTTAGATATGTTTTTCGAGTTGAAGAGGAGAGTTTCTCGTGCGATCTGCTGATGATTCTGAATCAAACAAAGCCTTGCTTTCATCCCGGTTCAGAAACGAAACCAAGTTGAGAGATGGTCGATGGAAAAGGTACGGGTGAAAACGACGAAGCATTCTATATTGCGTGAGTGCAGCCGCCATGGTGATATTATCTCGACTGAGCGAAAACGGAAAATGAAGCGATGCCCTAGAAAACAATTATATAGCGGTTAACTTTTAAATTAACGCTCGTTCAATAAATTACGAAATAATTCTAGTTTAAACGTAAACGAAAAAAGCCTTAAATCTTGGAAAGAGCTAATTATTAAGATTGTCAAAAGGCCTATAAAGATCCTCTGTAGTCTGCTTTGCGTTGTAAATTTTGCATTTACAGGATCATTACTTGTTTAAATAAATATTAAATTAATGCTGATGTAGCCTAAATGTGTTTAAATTGATAAATTTTACGTTACGAGCATGAAGCCGGAAATTTTTTTGGCGGTAGGGGCGGGCAAAATTCAAAATAAAGGCACGTTTTTTCAATTTTGTAGTTAAGGTTCATAGCTGTACCAGCCAAAAATAGTTTGTAGGCAATACAATCTTACCCAAACTTTATTGACGTCCAAACAATAATGATTTTGTTCTATTTTACAGAGGTAGTACTTTAAATTTGCTACCGTTTTCAGTGCAAAAATCTAGTGAAGACTAAAAAAAAGTCATCATTTTCAATAAGTGTCCGAAATGTTATTTTTCGCCTCGAATTTAAAATGAAAACTAAAAAAAGTCCTTCACCTTCAAACGATTTAATATTTTTCGAGTTTCTATGACTGTAGCGGCAAATCCAACCCAATCCTTCTGTACTGCGAGTTTCAAAGAGCACTATCTTCCAGTGATGTAAGTCGAGATAGTTTTTAAGCTGTTTTAGTGCTACTATGAACTTTTAACATCATTCTTCATCGAAGATTTTTAAGCCCCAACCCGTCCCTTCCGCGCATAAGCCTATGTATTCATTAATCACAACTTTTTAACCGGTTATTAAACGGGTTCTAGGCAGCGTGGTCGAGTGTTTAGAGCGTGGTGATCATGATCAAAACGCCTGCGGTTGAAAAGCTACTCGAGCAATTCTGTTATGTCCTTGGGAAAGACACTTTGCAGCGCTTTCTCCTGCTTGGCGGTCTTGCCAAGCAGTTGAAATTTCAGTCATATCTCTATAAAACTAAAACCAAAATAAAAATTTTAACCTTGGTATCTGTGTAAGAGGGTCGGGGTAATTGCGTTTCAAGTATAGCGCCTCCGACGCTTTTTCTGCAAGGCAATAGGATGAAAATAGAAATGACAACAAAGTAATAAACAAACTATAGGGGTGGGCAAACTTTGTAACGCAGAGAGCCACCACTTCCTGTTTTTTATCAACATTCGCAGGCCATAATGAATAAATATATAAATAGAAGGTTCAAATTATTGCATACATAAATTTCATTGCAACAAGAACTTGTTTGCTGCATTTAGGAAAAAATACTTAGGATCAAATAATAAGTTCTTTTTGGAGCTACGGTTTGATTACTAAAATTAAAGATTAAAACAAGTTTTATCACTGCAATTCGGTATAGATTGCGGCCCAGGAGATACTTGCAAAAAAATTGGCTCTCAGCGTTTAAAAGTTGGGCACCCGTGATGTAATCTTAACTGTTAGTGATTTAGGAATTGCATCATTTTATGTAACTGCACTCCTGCCATATCAAACGAAAAAAAATTGAAATGAAAATTTGGATCATGTAAAAAATACACCCCCAAAATTACACATGTAAAAACTACACCCCCAAAATTACACATGTAAAAACTACAACCCCAGAATAAACTTAATAAATTATAACACAAAGATATTTTTATTCATAAAAATCTCTTATTAGTTCCAATGTTTTCTCGAAACAATCTTCTACAATGTTATCTCGCCACATGTATTCATTTAAGTAGTCTTGCAGAAATTCTCTTTTTATTCCTTTCATGTTTTTGCATCTTCTCTTGTTTTTTGCCCAGTACGATTCTATGTTCTGGGTGTGAACACCTGTAACTGGCTCCACAAAGTTAACGGAATGATTAACAGTGTGATGTTCAAATCCCAGGACTTCTAGATTATTATAAGACCTCCACTCATCACTATGAATAATAGTACTTATAATTACACTTGTAAAAAATACACCCCCAAAATTACACATGTAAAAAATACACCCCTGGGGGTGTATTTTTTACATGATCCGAAAATTTTATTATCGTGTCGCAGGCCATATTCTGAGCATTCACATTTCACAGGTCATATTTTGCACAGGTCTGAACTATACTATTTTATACTATAGTACCCGCTTTAAGCCTCCGAGCAACTTTATCGTCAAGATAGCGTTATCACTGTTGGAGTCTAATTCTAAATCTACGTTTTTAAACTGAATGTTTAGAAACATTAGTTTCCAGTTAACGTTAAGGTTATTTTTCTATCATATTTAATCTGCTTTAAAACCCACTTTTACAAGAACTTTTGGCGCGCGTTCCACATTTTAAAGTAGGTAACTAGCTGTAGATTAACTGTAACAAACAATCTTTAAAAATCCTTGTTCGGTCTCTGGGGCTATTGCTGCATTTAGGCTAAATTAAAATTACATGATCTATCATGCTGTTGTAGATCTAGCTTTTCTGTATTATTTCTTTTGTTCTTCTGTTAAAGCTTGTCTTTTAACTAAAAAAACTATCTTACGTAATCAAGTTACTTGATTTTTCTAAAATCGGATTAATTTGGTGTAAATATTTCAACGGCAAGGGTGTGTAGGTAGAAACATTCAAACCACTACCAGATTTGTTTGTTGCCGAAACAAAAAAAAAATTAAATAAAGTTTTTTTGTAATCGGATTAACTTGTAATAGATGGGCTTGATCAGAATAAAAATCTTCATCGGAATAAACAAAGAAATTCGCAAAACTATAGATAAAAGAAGTTTGACTCTAAGCTTTTTACCACTTTAAACTGCGGCAAAGCTGGTCAATTAAGTGTTGTTTTTAAGTAAATTGCAAAACTCATCACAATAACAACAAATAAAAAAGTATCAAAAAATGTCTGGTCCTGAGACCAATTCAAAAACACGAGACCGAAACCGCAAAAAATCGGTCTCGAGACCGAGACCAGTCTCGAGACCTTCCTCACTGCTATCTTCCTAACTGTACCTTCCTTTTTTCAAAAGAGCAGGGGTCAATTTAAAAACACAATTGCTCCCTGCACCTGCTTTTGGCACCCCTGGTTAAAAGTTGTAAAATCGGTTTCAACTTTGCTCAACCAAAAGCAACTTAAATTAGGTGAACTTACAATTATTTTCTCGACTATAAGTTTGTGTGAGATTTTCTTTAGTACCTATAGTTAAAAATAAAAACACAACTGCTCCAAAAATAAATTGTCAACCACTTTCATAACGAATTAAAAATTATTATATGAAGGGTCTTGAAATTTTTTAATTGCTACGTTGATAGAGTTGACATTAAGCTTTACAATTTAAGTCAAATTAAATAATTGTTTTGTATTGGCCAGTTTAGAGGAAAAATTTCATGCTTTTAAAAAGTTTCAAAGGAAACCAAATAATAAATAAATTAATAATTAAAGACTTATAATTTCATAATTTGAACCTCAGGCCTAGTTCACCATTTCTACAATTGAGATAGATCTGTGAAACTTGTAACATGTCGCAACTTCCTAACTGACAGGGCTATTTTTCGACGTTTTAATGCGATAAAAAAGCTGGCTGGCACTTTCCAAAAATTAAAAAAATTTTTACTGTTAGTCAACAAAATCAGTTGTGAAGTTGTTATTAAACTGTATGGAAAAAGACGCAGAAAAATTAAATCCAAACTCTTCTATAGAGCTCTACTGTTTCGATTTTTGCTTGTCTCTGATTTGAACCTTAGACTATGCTTTTATAACAGTTTGTCTCTTGTTTTTGTCTTAAATAGATTTCATAAAAATTCTTACCCATAGTTATATAAGTTTGATCTAATGGTAGGAAGAGTTAGTGAAGTTGGAGGAGCGGATTCCAGACGATTTTGAGTGAGATTGTGGAGGAGATTATGAATTTCTTGATTTGAATGGTTGCGACTATATCTTTGAAATGCTAAATCATTCAAAAATATTGTTGAGTTTGTTAACTTCAAGTTTGTAAATTGAGATTATTTTTTGGTTTTTTACAATTAACTGAGTTATAAGGAGGTGATCGCTTAATTGATTAAATCTTGCAATCACAAGCATTACATGTTTGTCTACACACCATGATTTGGTCGCTGTTCGAGAAAATATCTCATTGATGTTGCTTGTGGACGGGTAATTCGGCTTGTATTGCTCAACAATCCTTCCATCGAATCCCTTCGAAACATAAATTAATTTGTAAAAAATTTGCAACGTTTCGAAGGCATCTAATTGCTCGTGCCAGGAAAACGAAATTTTTGTCTGCGTGGTGCTTATCCAGACCTGTAATCGCCACATCTATGAAATGCAGTAATGCTATTCGTCACTTTAAAATCGTTTTCCACTTTCTACAAATAAGAAGTTATATAATAGATTGTTTACGTGATAAGCGGCCTGCCAATATAAGCCTAGCACTATTAAAAATTTGTTGTTGAAGGCACAACAAATTTTTCACTGGAGCCACGCTGCGTAATAACAATGGTGACAATGCTTCATAAAGAAAATAGCAGCCGCGCCGATATTCTCTTATTTATTTCTGAAATAATAAATAATTTAATAATATTGTTCTTCTTCCTTCTTATTAAAAACTTCACGTGTTAAATTTTTTCAAATATTTGTCATTTATATCGACAAAAAACTTTTACTGCCAATCTCGTTTCTATCGCGGGCATAATGGTGTTGGATGCATTGAAACCAATCAAGAGAGTCATCATTAATCGAATAAAGCAAAGTTCGGCAGCTTTTGGCGACGTAATTGCGATCGTTGGTAATTCCATCAAATAGCGCTAAAGCTCGGATCGACGGTAACGAAGTTATCGGCCTGTTACCAGCCGATCAAAAAACGCCTAGCGTAGGGATGAATTCATTAGCGGTGTGATCAAGCGGCGGGTGTTGGCTTTTAATTCGATTATTACAAGCGAGGAAGTGCCCAGGGCCTCTGCAAATGTGTGACGTGTCGGTAAGTGGCCGAAAAGGCGGTTAAGGATCGGCTTTCGGGCGAGATCGTTTTGTTCGAGACGATTAATTATTCAGATGTAATTGACTATAATGATGTCGACTCGCTAGGCTTTTAAGCTCTTGACCTTTCTAAGTCATTCGATTCTGTTACTTTCATTGATCGTTGGCATCTCGTCGTAACAGGAACTCTTGTACTTTCTCCCTTTATCTGTTTTTTTTTTTTTTTGCTTCTAATTAACTTTGCAATAAATATACGATCAACTACGCAAAATACGGCAACAAAATCATCACCGCGTTAGGTTAATATAAATAAAAATCAGTTGGAAATAATCGTACGTTAGTTTTAACTAAATACAATAAGAAATGCTGAAAAATCCTGATTTGAACAGCTTTCTTAAACAACAAAATCCTGATCAACTGGTAATTTAGGCTGCATCTAGCTAATTGTGCCTGAGGAGAGGTGAAGCACACGAAACAAATATATTAAAAGAATTGTCCGGATCTAAAAAATCAGCTCCCATAAATTTGACATCAATTTTCTAATAAAATCAAAAATGGTTTTATATCAGGATGTAAAATTGTGCAAAAATCAAACCACAAACTTTTTCTAATTATAAAAAAATGCGACAAAATTTGCAATAGAATCAAGATCATATCTTTTTTTTAAATCATACGCAGCACAATTGGGTTTTAGGTTCATCATCATATTAGTTTATTCTTGCCAGACAATGTAAAGGGCGCTAAACTTGGTACAACCGTCAAGCGTAGGGTAGCCATACGTCCCGTTTTTAGGCCTTTTCCCAGCGTCCCGCCCGGTTAACCAATATGTCCCGTTTTTTTATGGTCTTGTTATGTATTTCCAATTTTAAGTGAAGACCTTTTTTTTAGAGAACACTACGATTTTGGGACGAAAATAGGAAAATTTGAGACCGATTCCAAGTGAAGACCCTTTTATTTTTTTTGAGAGTACCATGATTTTGGGAAGAAAATAGGAAAATTCGAGAATTTCAGATCAATTTATTTTGTTTCCCAAAAATTTTTTTAGCTGGACCGACTATGTCTGTCCAAAATTTCGCCTATTTAGATATGGCAACCCTACTTTTAACGAACGTCCTGATTTATCACTTTGAAAATATGGCCACCCTAGTCAAGCGATTACCTCAACCTCTTTTCAGAGATTCGATGATATTGCTGTCCGGTTAAAATTTTTTTATTCTTTTTCATTTGCTGATGTCTGATTTGGAAATGTATTAGGAACTACTGGCTAAAACCCCAAGCAGAGAAATGTGCTTTAAATGTCTTTTAAAGGATAAAAGAAAAAATCTTGCCTAAGCATAACGGAGAACCCAAAAAACTCAAAATGGGGCCAAAAGAAAATTTTTTTTTAAAACTAGAAGAAGACCAAAAAAGGTCCTCGGCCGTTGGGAACTTACAGTAGGCTGCATTTAGGATGTGAAGATTTTTTATTTACATCTAGTTTTCTATCAAAAGTTTATCCGATGCACTAAAGTTTAAAAAAAAGTAAATTAGCACTAAACAAATTCCCATTATGGATGTTTGGAGTATGGTTGTGCCGGCGCTGCAAAAGATTTTAACCCAGATCGTGTCGATCACATTTTTCCTCCAGACTGCGCTCTTAACAAGTAAGCAACGCTGCTGACACAAAATTGGCACACGATCAAATAAATGACTTTGCATTAGGGATACATCAATATTACCGGAAAGGTATTGGTAACAGCCATATCGGTCACTTAGCGATATACCGGTATCGGCCATATTTTATCGATATTAGCGATATACCGGTATCGGCCATATTTCATCGATACCGCCAATAGTCTTTTTGCCGATATCGATATAGGGATCACTACTTTTTTGTGACGAAAACCAAAAAATTAGCGAAGGATTCCAGGTGTAAAGATAACACCACTTTTTCGGATAAAAACTGGAGGAAAAATTAGAGACAGATCGAAAGCGCCAGTACATCGGTATCGGCCGATATTTTCTGGCCGACATATCGGTTATCAACTAATTTCCATATCGGTACGTTGGTAATTAAGTCATTAACAAAATAATATTTCTATCAAAGCTTTTACTGAAAAGACATTTGCAAGAATATACAAAACAATATATTTTCTTAGAAATTTACAATAAAAAATTATGACGATAAAAAAAAGTTAATCAGATTACAATGTATCGGCAGTTCCGCAACTCAAAAAAGTGCTTACGTTGATCATTTTACAAGTGGATTTAGTGTTACAAATTCACAATTGCCTTGCAAGTTAAAACATAACAAAGAGGATAAAAACATGAAGAATTCATTCCAGTCGTTTTTCGGTATAATTATATAACGGTAGTAAATAAAAATCTAATTAACATTACAAATGCGCCACATAGCGGCAAGCACATTAAAAAAATTTTTTTATCGTTTTTTACCAATGTAATGGTGACTTTTCACAACATATCAAATATTATAACAATATTTAATAAAACAATTTACAATTCTTCTTTAGAGTTAAGTTATTTTTAAGTAGAAATTTACCTTTCGTACTCATTTAATCTCGAAGAATCGCGAAACCCTTTAGCGAATGGATTACTATCTATTTTCAAGCGGGTGATCTGCAAAGTAAAATAATTTACTATCATATAAAAAAGATACCTTTAAACTGTTTGGATTTTTTATACAGAGTTTTATGTCGACAAGTTGATTTGAGGTTTTTTAGAGGGGACGTGTGTCTAATTTATTTTGATGATAATAAAATTTTTAAAAGTGTCTTAAAAACGAAATTGCTTAATATATATATATATATTTTTTATCTCTATATTTATCCTCCTGACTCGCAGGAAAGCGATGGAGGCGCTATACATAGGGTAAGCAATTACCCCGACCTGCTTCCGGAGATGCCAAGATATTGCTGTCCGCTTGTAATTTTTAGTAGAGATATTACTGTAATTTAGAACCGCTTGCCAAGACCACCAAGCAGGGGAAAGTGCCGTAAAGTGTCTTTCCCAAGGACACAACGGAATGGCGCAAGTGGGTTTTGAAACGAGCCATGTCGATCATCAGTCCGGTGCTTTAACCACTCAACCACGCTGCCGTTTATAGCAAACCTTTTTTTGGCCAAAATATTGCAAAATGAATGGCAAGTAAGTCTATATTTGATACTGTTTTTACACCAAATTCTAAAATCGCTTTTTTCTTTAAATCCTATGGTTCGTTGAACTACAATTGTTGTTGAAAAACTATTCAATAAAATCAAACAAAAATGCTTTTCGTTAGTTTAAAAATATCAAGTTTCAGTGTTGTCAAAAGCAAAAACGCTTTTAAATTATTTCAATGTCGGTCGGTCAGTCGCGTGAGCAGATGTCAAATTTCTGGGCAGGTCTTTTGCAGCCAAACAATCGTTGATTTCAATCTAAGTTCAACACTCAAATTATCTCTATCCTCCTGATTCACAGGACAACTTCGGAGGCGTTAAACTTAGATAAGCGGCAAGCAATTACTCGAGCTTAAAATATTGTTGTTTGGTAAAATTTTTTACTTGTTTTTTTTGTTTTTATCTAGAGATATGAATGAAATTGAGAACTGATTGCAAAGATTATCAAGCGAGGAAAAATGCCGAAAGAACCGAACAAAATGACGAGAGGAAGAAATGAATCTAGATCGTGACAATCGCGTTTACAATCAAAAAGCGCGCTTACATATTCGGCCACTCTGTCTACATTCCAAAGCAATGTCCAGAAAATTTTGCTTTTCCTCGCTAATGACTACGTTTAGGTCATAAATTTTGATCATGGATAAAAACGAACGATTAAAATTAAGAAACGTGCTCGAGAACTTTTTTGAATAGATGCTTAGAAAAAAAAAAATTACCAGTTGGTTTTGATAAGCTGTTACTGCTGTAAATCTTGTTTCTGGAAAAACAAACGTTTTGTATTGATCCACTTTTAAGCTGGTCAAGTCCGTAACTTCATTATCTTGACAGACCACATGAATTCGTGGCTGATATTTGTGCATGGAATTCAAAATAATCTGAAAAATAGAAGTAAATTATGTCAATTTTTAATCTTTAGTTTTTCTTAAGATGTTGTTGATCTTTGCAAATAACATTAAATTTTTTTTACTTTTTATATTTTTAGCTGGCATAAAAATTTTTTGGAAGTAAACATGATGCTTTTGTACGTTTTAAAAACATAAGTTGAAAGTCGAAACACTTCTTTAAGTAAGTAAACTTGAGACTTTTTCGAAGATTTCATATATTGTTCATGTCTTAACTGGTTCAAGTATTTTATTTTGTAGCACCACACATAAGTCAGTAAGTAAAGCTATTCTAGAACGTCCCAAAGTAAACTTTACAACTTCAATAGATGTCGTCTGAAATTTACGGTTCCGATCAGAAATTCAGTAGTGTCTGTATCAGTGAGTTTAAATAGGTTTTGTCCAGATTAACTTTGAGCATTTCTATCAACCAACAAGGTCATTTGTTCACTTTTATCTGGAATTGCTGACGGCTTCTATTAGTTGATGACTTACCGATATCGGTCGTTGAGTGACGTAATCTAAGTGTTGTTAGCTGTGCTGGGTAAAAGGTGCAAAATTCGGCACAGTTTATTTACGTCAAGTCGGCTTTTTCTTAAAAAAGCTAATGTTAACTTTTTCACAATTTAAAAGTTTACCTTATAATAAACTTCTTGCAATAAACTTTGGGCGTATTCTTTTGATTTTGCACCAAAAAATTTTTTGCGAATTTGCCTCAATTGACAAGGTAAAAAATTTTTTTCAAAATATAGGCCAACATTAAGAAAAATTACTTGTTGACATTTTATCGTTGGATTTATTTATCCATTAAAGACAAAAAAAATTGAAGCTGTGTAATTTTAAGATTTTACTGATAAATTACAAAAACGTCGTTAAATTCTAGAAAAACCTACGACAGTGTTTATCTATTACAGCTAATCACAAGTTTTAAAGTTACCAGACTAGGAAAAGCCGGCAGCTGCAAAAAAGTTCTTGGCTTTTAAATTAATCATGTAAAAATAGTGCGAAAACCGAAAGTGATATCGAGAGCCAATTAGATAGATAAAGCATAGCAATCAATCAAAAGCAATGCGGCTCTGTCCTGCAGAATCCCTAGCACGTCCTCGTTTTGATGAAGAAAAGGCAAGGCCCGATCGAAGCGTAAATGCTTAAAGCTTGTTTCCGATTGCCAAGTATGCAGCAATTTATCGACGAGTCCTTAAGTGAATGAATTAAAACTTGGTTCAAGTTTCTTATAACGCTCGAGAAACATTACGAAATTCAATAAATTGCTTTCGAAAAACGAAAATGAATCAAGAATAGGAAAACTGGAAATTTTCAAGTTCCCCCGAGCTCTCTTTTATGAATCAAAAACGCAAATTTGAAAAAATGCCGCAAACACAATGCCCTCACCATATTTAGAAACTACTTCATTTTTTTAAAGTGTCTTTAGTGTGAAAGTTGTAATACTTAATAAGCAAGCTGAAATGAAAATAAAGTTTGCAACTTCTACGTGACAACCTTTAAAATTGCAATGGTTTATTTTCTCGCCATTTAAGTGTGGCGTGATTTCTTGAGAGAAATTCAAAATAAAATTTGGAGAACTTTTTTCAGGCTGTGATATAAATTTTTATATAATAATAAATATCTTCAGTTACTTTTTAAGCTCGCACTCACGATTGCTTGTTAATTGATTTTTAAATCTACTTTGCTTTTAGCAAATAAATTAAATAATATTGATGTAATGGTTCAGCACTTGAAAAAATCTATAAGGTTGGAATTACTTCAGATTAAAAAATCGTTAACCGACTTCATTTGATGCTGCACTGAAAGAAACTTTAAACGCTTTACAAATACTATATCTCAATTCTATTTAACTCATTTAAATCATTGTTTTATTTCAATAATTTTGTGAAATGTCTATTTTCCAAATGTAAAGTTGTGACTATGTTACAATTGATTTTAAGAAAAAACATACTCACGTGACTATTTTGATCCAAGTCGTTATTGGTCAATTTCAATTTTTCAAAAGAAAATAATTGTTTACACACTTGAGCGCCTGTTAGTGGTGAATCCGGGTGCACGTACAATCTTGGAGGCAAAGCCGGATCGGCTTTCCCTGACGATTAAATATTATAATGATTAAAGTGTCAATGACAGTTATAATGATCAAAGCAACAAAAGTGTCAGACGTCTATTCATAAATTATCCGAATCTTAACCGATGAGTAGAAATGAAAACAAAATGAGATCTATCAAAATCTTTTTTTCTAAATTACATATGTCCTTGGTAAAAATATATTTTCTTGAAACTGTCGGAGACAGTTTTAGGGAACGTATTATCCGCAAAGAAAATAAGAAGTTGGAAAAATGACCGATGCAAAACATTCTTTTATATATGTAGTGGGGATTCGACGCTACACTTACTCCCGCAACCCATTGCTTACATATATCTATAACTTTCAGTTTGTTGTAGCAAACAAAAAAATTATTTAAAAAGATGTGCAAGAAGTTCATCTATTTTCTACTTTTGGGATATAAAAAAAAGAGAACAATTGCAATCCCCAAGTGTTAAAAGCAGTTATAGTTTAGCAGCTTATTACGTAAACAAAACCAAATTTATTTTGTATTCTCTTGAATATTTTTTTAGGGGTTTTTTATGTAAGATTATTTGCTTAAGTTTATAAACGTGGTCAAATCTAACCTGCGACTAACCAACTTGATCGGTGATATGCGTATCTGTATCTTTTGTTATCCACCGGCACAATATCCATGACCACAGCATATTTCTTGATGACGTCGGCCTTTGCAAAGGAAACTCGAACAGTGGGAAACATGCGTCTGTAGAAAATTTACTTTCTGAATGGTTTGCTTTGTTTAAATATTTACATAGTAAAAATATACAGCTATTTTTTTATCAAGTTATTTTCCAGCTATTTTTGTGGAGAAAGAAGAGCAAAATCAAAATGCTTGAGGAGTATAAATTAAAGTACAGGGGTGCCCATAAGTAACCTTACATTTTTCACAATGATGAATTCATTTATTTATCACACAATTACACAATTACAATGACGAATTTACATATTTATCTCACAATTACACAATTTTTAATCCATTTGAATTAACAGTTACAATAAAATCAATAATAATCACTGTATTACATTAAATGTTCGAAGTGTTTACCTTCTTCACCGATACATTTCAAGCACCTATCCTTTGTCACTTTGTCCTTTCAAATAAAAATTATGGTGCATTACTGTGACACTAGCATAGTTATAGCGGTAGATAGAAAGGCATTTTGACTCAGTCATCTTACGTAGAACTGATGCGTCTTATATACGGGTCACTATTGAAAAGGAGGTTTTAAACATCCAAAAGAAGATGCGGCTTATACACGGGGGCGGCTAATAAACGGGTATATACGGTATGTAGGTAGCAAACCAAGTGAACAAAGTCTTCTGATATTGATTTATTGTAGTCACCCGTAACATTGCATTGTGAATTATGCTGAACTTTTACATGTGCAATTATTGACGTAATCAATAATAATTAATTATATAAATTATCAATTTTACTCTTTGGTTATATCAAGTGTAAGGTTACTTATGGGCACCCCTGTACTTTATAAATTGTTATAATTCAAACAATTTTTTCAGGTTTGTTCTTTCTCTTCGTACGGTCATATTTGCTGCTTTCTATAATAAGCAAAGTCTTCTATTTAACAATTTGTCGTGAAGTGCCTTTCGCAGAAGCACAACAAATATCATGGAGGCAGATTGAGCATCAATCTTGCGTCCTTTTGTTCGCAAACCAGAGTGTTACTACACTGAGTTATTTTACTGATGTTGCTCTTATTTGACAACATCGCACTTAATTCAAGACCTTAAATAAAACTTATTGCCACATTAAAGTCAACAAAAATTGTTTTGGAAATCTTTTTTTGCAGTTACTGCAATTGTTGACGAAAGATTTTACTACAAGTAAAAGTTATATAGAACTCATAGCCGTACGAGTCGGGGGGGCACAAGACGCAAAAATTTTTGGCAAAATCAGGATTTTTCGAGCACCGACAATGAGCTATTTGGGAAAGATAAAGTTACCCAATTTAGAAGGATTCAAATTATTGAGCAAAAACAACTAAGATTTAATGTGAAGATAATTTTTTTGTCTTATTAATTTTTTTAGATGTAAATAGGGCAGAACCAATTGGTTGCGCCGAAATGTCACAAAAATTTAATGTGAATACTTTTTTTGGTCTTTATAAGGAGAAAACCAATTGTTTCTGCTTTATTTTCAATTACGAAACAAGGTAAAGATCAACAAAAAAAGCTTTTACATTAAATCTGTGTGCCATTTGGGCATCTCCGTGTAATTCTACAAGATTGTGATTCCGTCATTCGTCAAAAAAATTTTGGCAAATTGTATGCCCCCAAAATTTTTTAAGGCTGGTACGGCTGTGGTCGCACTATTTGAATCATTAGGTTATTTATATAAAAAATAGTTAAATTTTAGTTTTGGCTAAGTACAGTGTGCAGTAACTGCCTCTATCTCCGAAGATATATCTGTAGCTTAAAAAGGTTTCGTTCTTTTAATTAAAAAACAATTTTATAAGAATTGATTTTTAAAAGACGTGTATCTATACTTAATTTTGATTGCATTTTTGTTTTGCCGAATTGTGTAGGCCTATTGCAAAAACTTACAATTAATATAGTTGTTTTTTCAAAAAAATAATTATAGCAAAGAAAGTTGTTTACTACAGTTCCAGTGAATGTTCATTTGTCGAACTTTCCGTTACAACAGAACTGGTTTAAATATAAACTGAAAAAATCGTTTCTGCTTATTGACTGGGTGATAAGTTATTATTTTTTTTTAATTTTCGTTTCAAAAAGATTCAGAAAAATAGTCAACTTTTAAAAAAGTTTAAATTTGTTCAAAATGGCGTTTCAGCTTAAATTAATATATGGCTTAACAACCACAAAGTCTATTGCATTCGCACAATCGTCAGTTTACTAAGTTACCGTACAATACATTCGGGTTTTTTAATTTTTTGCATTTAAAGCCAGAAACCATGTCAAGCATTGAGTTCGAGACTTGATCGAATCAAAAAGTTGTCATCATGCCCTCTTTTGGTGTATAACTTTGTATCCAAATGTTTCAAATCAGAGTTGCTAGCGGGTCTCATATATTTGGCCTAAAACCGAGCCGGACCTAATCTGACCCAAAAACTGTTTGAAGTCCGAATTGGGTCTGAGTGCTAAAATACGGAACAAGTCAAATTGATTTTAAAAGTCTACAAATTTGTACGGCTGAAAAGAACACATCAAAGAGGATAAAATAATTCAAAGTTCTTCAGTTCTTTATCTTTTCCTACGCAACTTTTTACTTATT
This sequence comes from Diplosoma virens, assembly GCA_963680785.1. Taxonomy (NCBI): domain Eukaryota; kingdom Metazoa; phylum Chordata; class Ascidiacea; order Aplousobranchia; family Didemnidae; genus Diplosoma; species Diplosoma virens. The sequence goes on from OY796887.1 coordinate 26,979,561, forward strand.
CAAGATGCTGCCATATTTGAGTAAATACGACGTGTTGCCAGTTGACCCAAATTCATGCTCACACTTTATTGGGAATTTGAGTGTGAAGTTTATCCAACATGAACCAATAAATTCGGCCCGACTTGCAACCCTATATCAAATAGTTCAAAGCTCTATGTCAAGATCTTGCAGTAATGGAACATTAAAAGCCTTTGTTCAAAACACAATCACTTTTGTTCGAATCGGTACCTTCCTGATTTCGTTATGATCATTTCAGTTCCAAGTTCGTGGAACTTATTCCATAGCTCCCTTGTTTCGAGAATGCATTTCAAGTCAGCCAAGCCAGGATTCGATGGATTCGGAGAAGCAGGAAGCACATCAGGTGACGATGTTGTTTCCGTCTTGATTGTGAAATTTTCTTCTTCAAAGTTTTCATTTTCGCCATCTGAAATCATCTCACGAATTCAACCTCATTTTCCGATAGTTATTTTGAAAAGTTAATTTTACTTTGAAAAAAAAAAAAACACCAAGAAATACCAGTCGTTCAAAGCTTTAAAAATTGTATGATTAAAATTTTTGCTTCATCTATCACTAACTTAGATGTGTTAACTTGATGCATAATGGTTGTTTCAAAAATAACAACCATATATTCAAAATGAAAGCTGTTAACTAGCGGTAAAAATTGTTTTGAAAATAGAGCAAAGCATGCCATCAAATCGCAAAAACGTGTTATTTTTATACAATTCAAAGTTTTGAAACATCATCATTTAAACATCATCAAACCTTTTAAATCTTCTACGTCTTTTATTGTAGTTGCTCCGATTGCACGCGCTTGGTCGTCATCAACTCGTTTGTCATGAGACATTAACGACTCTATCGAAAACGCATTTGCTTTTGTGGATAACTTGGAAAATTTCGGTGGCGAAAGTTCCTCATCTGACATTTTTATTTGTCAAATTTTCTTTCGTTTTTACTCACAATTAATCAAGTAGAAATTCTAATCAACAAAGAAACTTGTTTTAAAATATCCTTACAAAACAATTTGACTGTTGAAATTCACTACGATTTTTAAACAAATTTTGTAGTTCCAAAACGGTCTCTCAAATTTTCCCAATAGATTTTCAAAATTAATTTTCTTTGGACTGCAATCATACTTGCATATTTTACTTTATATTAACATATATTTAAGCACCGTTAACAAAAGCTTCGAAATGTCAAAATTTCTTAGCGGTTTCTTTAGTCAAATTTTGAAAGCACTGGATTCCCCAACAAAATCAATTCTGAAACTGCAGATAAAGTGGGAGACATCTGTTTATATTGGATCGAAGTTTATTGAGAGTAATGTTTGAAACACATGAAAATTCTCTTGGTTTTTAATTTATTTTTTCTATTTTTTTCGCAAGCATAATTTCTCACGACTCTAGCATTCAAATAGAACAAACTATTTAACCTATTTCGTTTATTTAATAAAAGCCACCGAGCCCGCCCGAAATGACTCCTGCTCTTAAATTGAGACGTCATCTTTGATGTGCGAATTCGAAACGAGATTACAGCGGTCTAGCTTACACTTACGCTTATTAGGACCTCAGCGCCGCAATTTAGCTTTGAAGCTGATTTCTTTATATATCACCGTCGACGCTTTTTACATTTTCGCGTACCTCCACACTTGCTGTGTCACGTCGGTCAGCCATTTTGTCGCAATAATCAGATTAGACAGACTTGAAAGCTGCTGCTTTTAAGTGCCAAATTTACGCTTTTATGCGCTAACTTTGTTAAAAGCACTTAGCGGCTAAACTGTTTACGCCAGCAAAGTTATATATATAGATAATAACATAACATATCGTTAAATTATTAAAATCATCTCATTCTAACTGATATGGTTGTCTTGCGATTCACCCAAAAGTAAGACACATGGAAGAAAATAAACCGACGATGCTAAGTAAGTATCTGAATAAATTTTAACAGGATGCTTTTTTATGAAGCCCGAGTAATTTTACCTCTTAACTGTTCCCAAAAATTGTACGATCGTACTAAGTAGCAGAAATACATTTATAAATAAAGATTTTGTTCATATCAAAGTCAAACTAAAAACAGAACCAACACTTCTGTAATCCCTTTTCAGACAAAATAAAAATGAAGATAAACACATTCAGCACAGATTCTTAACTCGAGGTTAATGACCTTGTATAAACTTTTAGGTTACCAAAATTCCGATTGCTCAGCAAAAATATTTTTAGCACTATTTTAGGTTTTAAATACCCTGTTTTTTTCAATAAGTTACATCTCTAAATGTTTTTTTCATTTTGGAGCAAATTTGGTATTTGCTAACTGAAAGCAACCTTGGTCTTTAAAGAACCCCAAACTGCCAAAACTACTGGTTTCTTTACATGTTTTATTGCTTGTGAAAATTCAAAAAACTATTAGATTTTGGGCTGAAATAAAGATTGAGTTCAGACTTTGCGCAAATCAGTTTTGTAATGCCCTTTTAGCCTGGCATTTTTTACCTGCTTTGCGCAAACTCCGAAAATGGACAACTTGTCTTTTCGGGTAGAAACTCTGGGCTTGCCTATCCCCTTCTTTTGTTTTGCTTTGAAATTCTGCTCAACAAGGCTAAATGACCTATTTTTTCTTTTCCGCGTTGTTTTCTATGGATTGCCGAATAAAAATTCGGATGTACAATTTCGGTTTTTAAATTTCGCTAATTTATTCCTGCTGTCCCAAGGCATCCAGACTTGTTCATTTTTAAAATTTTCTAGCAAGCAGCGTTATTGATTAGACTATATAGAGCAATAAACTGGTCTATCTTTGATCATTTCTTGCGAGACTGCGGAGCCAGTCGTTACATTTATGGCTCTAGCTCCAACTCCTTTGATACTCTTAAAAATGACCGGCTCCTGCTTTGCTCCAGGATTTCTAAAATAATTGACTTCAGCATTTAAAAAATGACTTGGCTCCAGCTCGAAAATTAAAATTTTCTCCAGCTTCCTCTCTCAGCTGACTACAGCTCCGCAGCCTTGCTTCTTGCATCCTGCTTCCAGCTTCTACAACTCTAAAAACCCTGCAAAACGTTTTGAGATCACAAATTTAAAGTTTTTTTGTTTGTCCTACCAAATATTTTCATGAAAGTAGCTGAATAACTACAAAATAACAAAAAAATTCAGTAATGGATATTCATACGCCTAATGTTGCCTTCAATTAACATTCAAATAAATTGATTTTATGTCACACATGGACATGCCATTTTTCTGAAAAATTGGCAGAAGATATATTAGACCCCTATCTACATGCAATTTGCCAAGCATGTATTTGAACGGCTAATGCTTTTCTTTGATTTATACTTTAAAACAATTTCAAAATTCTACAATTTGGTATTGTTCAATATTCACTTTAACCTTGAACACTACCAGTAGGTCCAATCAAATTTTTTTGAAATAAATGTGGTAAATTGTATTCTAAGAATGTTACTTTGAGTTAGCGACTTGGATTTAAGTGTCAGGATCAATGGCATGCGAGTTAGTACGTAAAATATAATACCCTACGTGGCCTGAAGTTAACGTCTGACGTTTAAAGGTTAAAACAATTTTTTTTTAATTTTAGCTTAACAATGATATTCGAATTCATAGCAATAAGAATTGAAATAAATGTCCACAACTTTTTATAATGATTATATAATTATCATTTTCTCTATTTATCCTTCTGACTCACAGGAAAACGTCGGAAGCTTTATACTTAGGTCTTAGGAAAACCATGGGGAAACCCGTAAAGCGATTTCCCCAGCATTCTTCGGCAGAGGCCAAGGCAATGTTGTCCGGTTGAAATTTTTTTTGTTTTTTAAGTTTCTATTTAGAGATGTGACCGAAATTTAGAACCGTTTGCTTAGAATGCCAGGCGCCACATGGAGCACGAGGTCTGACGATTTTGGATGACGAAACTCGATGCTGGCTTAATGACATCACTGCCAGCATCTGATCCAGGCAGTGCAGCAGTCTGGGGTATAAAAAGGATAAACCCTCGGCCCCAGTCCTGTTTGTGTCTGGCCTGGAGTGGATGCCCTTTAAACGCGACGACAATTATAAATAACTTGTTTTAAAAATAATAATAACAGTAGTAAATAAAAAAACACGTTTTCTAAATGAATTCATGAATAAAAAGAAAATTTTTACAAGACCAGCAAAATATCAAATTAAACAAAATTACTAGTAAGAGTAACTGCTTCAAAATTTATATTACAATTTTAAAAATAAAAAATTAAAACTAATTTGACATAGTAATCTTTTTATCTTAATCGTTAATTAATTGGTCTATATTGCATTATTTATCTCTATATTTATCCTCCTGACTCGCAGGAAAGCGACGGAGGCGCTAATACGTAGCGTAAGCAATTACCCCAACCTGTTTCCGGAGATGCCAAAATATTGCTGTTCCCTTGTAGTTTAATGGAGACATGACTGAAATTTAGAACTACTTGCCAACACCGCCAAGCAGAAGAAAGCGTCGTAAAGTGTCTTTCCCAAGGACACAACAACATGATGCGAGTAGGTTTTGAACCAATACCGTGTTGATCATGTTTGCCGCCAATATGGCGCTTTTAGCGATTCGGCCACGCTACCTACTTTTTTGAATATTTCACCGCCATGATGGTACAATAAAAAAATTACTCTGTAAGGTGAGAAAACGCCTGTTAAAAATGGGCTTTTTCTGTTTCATCGACTAATGATACTACACAACTAGGCTTACTCCTCTCTAAAAGGATGACTAAAGGGACTGATGAGATCTTTCATTCAACTCTTTCGATCTTTTTGTAGTCTTTATAAAGAATGTTATGCTGAGATTTTTTCGACCAAATTTCATATGAAAAACTCGTTGGCAATGGCGAACTGCAAAGAATATGTGGTTTATCTAGAGATGGCAAACATCAATAAACGACTGCGTTTTTGATTGTTTGAGAGAAAGAGAGCACGCAGCGTGCTCACTTGCGCCGTAAGCGAGAAAGCTTTAGTTCATAGAAAAATTATTTTTGGCGACAAAGACCAAAAATAAGGGATTTTTGATAAAGGTTTTTAGATCAGAATGACTTCAAGCGTTGCCAAGTGGGAAAATAATTTTCCTGAAGCTAAAATCGAAAACCAATTGATATTAAATTTTTCTGCATAACTTCTGTTTTTAGTGTATACTGACCAATAGCCGATTGTGAAATACGTAGTGCGTTTTAGCAGATTTGTTGAAGCAGAATCATTTTTGAGTAGATTTTGAGAAGATTTATTGGTAAGTAAAGCTATTTCACCATGTACACATCGACTATACCTCCACTGCCATCATGGTGAGTAAGCAGCGTGACCCATTTAAGGAATTTGTTATAAAGTCTTTTTTCTAAGTGCGTAATAGATATCATTCAGGTAGATTAAGCATCAAACTCGCGTACTTCTGCTTGCGAGTCGGAGTGCTTTCACACTAAGCGATTTCGCCGACTACTAGAAGCTGTTTTACTTTAATAGATTTAACAAGCCACTTTTTAAAAAGATAGACTAAACACATACAATATAGAAGATGGAATCGATGTGGCGTAGCCTAAAATGGGTGGTTGAAGATTAACACTTTAATTTGATTGCTACAAAAAGTGAGGAAATTTGTATACGAGGTTTTGTAGAATGCTTTTTTTTTTTGGAATTAAATTTAAAAAACTTTTTTGTTCTTGTTTTTTCTTTTTTCTTTAACATTACTTTACGAATGAGTATACTGTATAAAGATTATAGATAACAAAACCGCAAATATAGCTATTGCAGGTGAGTAGTCTCTTTGTTTTGCATTTAATCTTTTTCATAAAAAGTTTAATAAATGAAAAATAAAACGATAAAACATTATTTAAAATAAAACTGTTATATTTATCCTAAAAATACAGCTGACGACCATAAAAAATTAAAAGAAACGAAAGAAAAAACTGATTGTAAAGCCAATTACGAAAAGAGTCTGCATTATTTTTTTTTGTAATACGACAATTTATGTTTATTTCAACAGTGCGTCCTTTGGCGCACTGATGGATGCTTTTAAGTGCGCACTGCAAGAACACTTGCAATTTCACTTCATTGTAAGGTTTCAGAAAAAACTACAATAATCCATAACGATCTTTTAGTAGGCTTTACTTTAACAGTATGGCAAAGGTTGTGTCTCATTGACGTAATTCTGAACTCTTTTGTAAAAAAAAGCAATTTTTTTCATTAGTAAAAACTAACTTTGCTTCTAAAAATATCGAAAAAGTTTTTTAAAAAATTGCTGTTTGTTCAGTATTTCTGCAAATGGGAAATGGAATTGATATATGAATAAAGAGTTTAATAATGCAAGTATAATTTTACTTTTAAAAAGAATAAAAAAATAAAAAGCAAAGGCGCACTGTCGGAGGTTATATCTTTGGTTCATGTGCTTGTCAAAATGAACAAAAGAATTATTTTATAAAATTAAGGATTAAACCAAATATGAATTTAAAATCTGTATTAATTGCTAATGTCTCTTTGAACACAAACCGTTTAAAAATAAATCGTTTTTTTCATTTTAATCTTTATATTTTTTCCTCCCGACTTTCAGGAAAGTGTCGGAGGCGCAATGCATAGACCAATTGTTGAATAATTACAGTGACCTGCTCCGGTAAATGCCAAGATATTGCTGCCCGATAGAAATTTTTTATTTTGTTTTTTTAGTTTTTATTAAAAATATGACTGAAATTTCAAACTGCTTGTCAAAACCACCAAGCAGGGCAAAGTGCTGTAAGTGTCTTGCCCAAGGACACAACAGAATGGCGGGAGTAGCGAGTAGATTATGATTATTATTTGCTTGAGACAAGCGAAAAGTTATCCCAAGGTTGGAGTCACGATGATGAATATCCGTGTCGATTGTAACAAATCAAATAATAGTTATCACCAATTGGCAGTGTGGTCGAGTGGTTAGAGCGCCGTGCTTATGATCAACATGGTCTCGGTTCAAAACCTACTGGCACCATTCTGTTGTGTCCTTGGGAAAGACACTTTACGGCACTTTCCCCTGCTTGGCGGTGTTGGCAAGTAGTTCTAAATTTCAGTCATATCTCCATTAAACTACAAGGGAACAGCAATATTTTGGCATCTCCGGAAACAGGTTGGGGTAATTGCTTACGCTACGTATTAGCGCCTCCGTCGCTTTCCTGCGAGTCAGGAGGATAAATATAGAGATAAATAATGCAATATAGACCAATTAATTAACGATTACTATGTCAAATTAGTTTTAATTTTTTATTTTTAAAATTGTAATATAAATTTTGAAGCAGTTACTCTTACTAGTAATTTTGTTTAATTTGATATTTTGCTGGTCTTGTAAAAATTTTCTTTTTATTCATGAATTCATTTAGAAAACGTGTTTTTTTATTTACTACTGTTATTATTATTTTTAAAACAAGTTATTTATAATTGTTATTTTATGTAGTAGATATATACATATATTTTTTTCAACTCCATCAACTTCGACTGGCGTAATAGTCTTATACTGTATGTTGTTCATCATATAGCAAATTTTTTATTAATTGCAAATTGCTTATTAATACCTGGCGAGGTTTCTTTTTATGAGTGAATTTTTTTTACTCGCCTTGATCAGTTGAACTATATTTCCATCTTTTTTCCTTACACTATTGACGTTTACGAAAAATAATCACTAGCAAGTAGTAGATCAGGGTTCTTAACCTTTTTAAAGCAGTGGCCCAAAAACTTTAAACGTAATTGTTGCGGCCCAATATGTCTAGTCTTCACTTTTATTCCGCACCAAATTTCACAAAGTTGTTTCCAAATTATAGGTGAAGACCAAAATAAAGGTCTCACTTTCATTGCGCACCAAATCGCTCCTTGACAACAAAAAACAGCCTTCAAACATATGATTTCAACACTTCTTCACATCATCTCTGTGTGACCCACTGATTAAGAACTCCTGGAGTAGATACTAAAGGCGTAGCCTAAATTAAGCATTACGGCTTATCAAAAAAATAACTGTTTATTTCTTTTTTATGTTTTTTATGTTATTATGAAGGGCACAACACTTTAATAAAACACAGAGCAAAGCAAAACAAAATTGATGTAGTACAATAACAAAAATTGAATGCAAAAATAAAAACCTCAATGCAGTAAAATTTACTTCAAAAAACTAAAACTTGTTAAACTTTTGTATATTTTATTATCTCGGTCATTGAAAAATCAGAACAAAATTTAAGCAGACTAACCCTGGTCTTAATTTTAAAAAATTATACAACCCGAATTGACCGAGCATTACGATTATATAAGGAAGAAATAAAAGAAGTTATTTATGTTAGTCAGAAAAAGGAAAACAAATAAATTCAACGACGTTTCGCTCAGTCGCAAAGAAAACCAAAGAACAGATGATCAGCAAAAAACAAAGCGACGTAACATTAAAATATACTGTAGTAAAGCAACTAAAAGATAATGTGCGAAGGCGAGACTTCCTTTCACAAAATCGCGAAAACAGATGCATACAAGTGGTGACTATGAAATTTTCTTTTTCGATATCTCTTTTAACCGTTTATGGGCTCTCGGCTCCCCAAATCCAACGTCACCAGTGGCATCTAATTATAGCTGTTTTGAATATAATGTGAAAAAAGTAATGTGTGGATCATGGCATTTGTTAAAGTCAAGCTGTTCAATATCATCGCTGGTCAGTGGTCAGCCGAATATCTTGGTTTTAGTCAAGTGGCTACGAGTTTAATACGGCTTTAAATCACATTCTAATAAACTCTTTGAAAAAATCATTAAAGGACGACGGATGATTCTGATAATTCCAACAATTAACGATGAAAGCACCACCGCCTATTTCATACTAAACATACGAAAATGGACTAAAAAAATTTAGCACTAAAAATTTTCATTACCCAAGATCAACTAAGATTGGCGCACGTAGCGAAGTTAGATTTAATTCCAAATTGCCAAGGTTTATACAAAAGATAATTAACAACTCGAAGATTTAACACTAATACCACGAAAACCGATAATTTTTATTGGTTGAAAGCAAGCAGTGATTTAATCAGGATCCTTGATGCACTTTTCAACAACGTTTCTTATGGTCGGATTCTCCATTGCAGCTGCAGTTCTTTCTTTGTCATTAATTTGTTTGTTTACTAAACCAGCGAAAGAGTTGTTAATAAGATACAGGTGAAACGTGAAAGCAGTGAGTTTTAAAAAAAATATTTTACTACGTAGTTTTTAATAAGTTTAATAGTGAGCATGGGCGCAGTACAAAAAGCATCAGTATATTATTAAAAGCTAGTCTACCGGACCACTAGAAATGCAATCACTAGACAATGCAAGTTAAGAAAACAATTGAAACACACAAAAAATTATATTCGTGTCTTTTATTTAAATATTTTTAACCATGAAAACACCAGTTTAACGCAATTTTGGTCAATTTGAGACAAAAAAAAAAAAAAAAAACTGAAAGTGTAAAATTATTTATTTAAGGTGGTAGATTTCGACAAAACTTCAAACGTACTTTCGCTTTCCGTATTATGCGTTCCTTCTGTTATGAAAACCGATATTTTGTGATTTGTGGGAAGATTGCGTTCCAATTTGACACGCAAGCACAAGCCAATAAGAGTAGCCAGAGAGCAATGCTTGATTGTAGGTCTAAAAGAAGACTACATATTTAACACAATAAAAGAGGTGTTGAAATAATATAAAAAAAAAAAATGAGTAAAGGCCCATTTTCACTACAAGCGTGGAATGGAGTATTCTTTGTTTCTTTTATTAATTTTTTTTCTCGCTTAGTGCTTGAGCGCGGAAAGAAATAAAAAACTCATTAGAACAAAGAGCGCTCCATTCCACGCTCGTACTGGAAATGGGCCTTAAAGCAACAATACAACAAAAGTTCGGCAACATTTAAAAAAATATCAATGAAATCGTTCTAATATTAAATATTGAATTGATCAGAATAACGAATATATTTTATTTTTGTCTTGCAATGCAAATTCGCGACGTACCCAACATGACAATTTCCATGTTCACTTAAGAATTATAGCAACCAAACTAGATGATTTTTTTTTATTAAAATTGATATAATAGTGGATATATATGCTGTTCTTTTTTGCACTTTAGACAAATTTATAAATATTTTTTGTGACACTTGTAAGGTACAAATTACGTTTGTTGTGAATTCGAACTATCGACAATATAGTTTAATGGTGATCACGAGCATAGGTGAAAAGCACAATAACCATTTGTGCTGGTCATCTGAGCTAGTTTATAAATTTATAAAAGCTAGTTAATGAATCAATTTAATAAAGTATTATAAAAATTATTAGCACAGATATTGTGCTTCAGATAGCATAAAAATAATTTTCTTTCTGGTGAAAATACAAACAAAAGAACATGTCAAAACGATTATGGAAAGAATAATATGGTTTATTCACATATTGCTCGAGAAAGTTTCACTGTTCGAATTTTACCTTGTTGCAGTTTTTATCAATTCAATAAAAATATGTTTAGAAATAACTGAGTAGGTTGGACCTTCGTAAGGTACAAAATTCATGAGGTAGAATACCATTTTTATTAGACACGGTTACCAATGCAGCCAGAAGCTAAAACAACCAAATCTCACCTTTTCTTGACACAAGCTATTTTTTTTCTAAATACATATTGAAGTGCAGGAGCAATCATCTTACTCGTTAGTTAAAAGGTAGAGCACTTTGAACTTTTTACAGGGTGATTCAGCGAAGTGTGCACAAATACTTTTCTTAGTTTTATGTACATGTATTTCGTCCATTATTAACTTTCAATTATTAACATTTCAGTTTCTTATTATTTAAGAGTTAAAATTTAAAATCTGGTATTATTTGAAGTAAAAATAAACGATGAGTAAAACGATCAATGACGTGATAGAAGAGTATTGCAAGAAGAAGCTCCCACCAAGTGAAATTTTCCGGTTGATGAAGGAGGTTGTAAGCCGTAGAGGAGTTTATAAAGCCGTGAAAAGGTTCAAGGACACTGGGACTTGTGCTCCAAGAATCAGGAGTGACCCTGAAAGAACCGTAAGGACGAAGAAACTGATCAAAAAGGTCAGAGAGAAGTTGAGGAGAAATCCTGCAAGAAGTGCCAGACAACTTGCTAAAGACTACTCTGTGAGCGTGTCCAGCATGCAAAGGATTCTCAAGGATGATCTCCAGAGCTACCCATACAAGTTCACCAAAAGACATCTCTTGTCGGAGGCCACTAAGAAGAAAAGGCTCGATAGAGCAAAGGTTTTGGTCAAGAAACTTGTCGATGGCACGCAGCCTCAAGTTTTATGGACAGACGAAAAACTTTTCACTGTTCAAGCTGTCCATAACCATCAAAATGACAGGATTTGGCTTCCAGACATAAACATGGTCCCAGTTGAGCGTCGCAGCTCTTTCAGAAGACAAAAACCCGCCTCTGTAATGGTATGGGCAGGCGCAACATCAAAAGGGCTGAAAACTCCTCTCATATTCATTGAAGAAGGGGTCAAGATAAACCAGACCGTCTATAGGCGAATGCTGGAGGAGAAAGTCCTTCCCTGGGTCCAAGAAGCAGTCGGAGAACAAGGAGTTACTCTTCAACAGGACGGTGCAACCTCCCACACGGCCAACTCAGTTCAAGCTTGGTGTCGATGCAATTTCAAAGGTTTTTGGGAGAAAGAGCTTTGGCCGCCGTCTTCACCAGACTTGAACCCTATGGATTTTGGGTTATGGTCTATTAAGACAATATTATTAATAATGGTCTATTATTACAATATTATTAATTATGGTCTATTAAGACAATATTATTAAGACAAAAGCCTGCCGTACTTATCCAAATCTGGACTCTCTAAAGCGAAAATTGACATCGGCATGGGACGAAATTGACCCAGAAGTGGTGCGTGCCACATGTGCCCAGGTTCTGCCACGACTTCGAAAAGTAATCAAAAACAAAGGGGGTTATATTGAATAACTTGTATATTTTCTGAAAGCTTATTAAATTTACTATCTTCACAGCATATAACTTGTTTCATTTGACCTAATTATAAGTCCGAAAGATGAGTTTTTATTTGTGCACACTTCGCTGAATCACCCTGTAGATGCTAATGTCGTCAATTTTGTTGTACAACGATAGTCGTTAAATGCAGTTTTTTTATTTTATCTCTATATTTATCCTATTGACTCGCAGAAAAACGACGGAGGCGCTAATACATAGGATTAGCAATTACCTCGACCTACTTCCGGAGATGCCAAGATATTGCTGCCCCCTTGTAGTTTAATAGAGATATGACTCTAATTTGGACTGCTTGCCAAGACCACCAAGTAGGGAAAAATGCCATAAAGTGTCTTTCCCAAGGACCCAACAGAATGGCATCAGTGGGTTTTGAACCCAGACCATGTTGATCATAAGCACGGCGTTTCAACCACTCGACCACCCAGTCGACAATGTTTGCATGATATGTTGCAGCAAAAGTTTTTAGCATTGTTGCCTGTTGTTGCAAATTTGCACGATACTGAAAATTTGCATAACACATTCTGTTTTATAAAAGATTGAATGTATATGCTCAAGTAGGTAAATTTTTTTCCTTTTATAAGCTAATTGAAAAAAATAGTGGACACATTTGACTTTTTGTAAATAATGAAATTCTAACTTGGCATTGCTTACAAGTTACAACCATATAAGTCGAAGTACATCTCTTCTGCATGTAAACGTTACGTGCAGTACTATACTCGTACGTCGTAAAGTGTCATATCTAGATGGTAAAAAAGTAAAATTACATTCTGTGGGGTATTCTCTTTATTGCTGCAATATTAAGCAGCATAAGTAATTTTATTGATATTTATTTAAATGCAGCAGAGTGGAGAGTGGTTTTCTATTCATTGTTTTGTGAGTTATGAATTTATTGCAGGTTAAAAAAAAGATCTTTACAATAACTACAACAAAAAAGAGAACCACTTCATACAAGTTTAAAAGGCTTACATAGTTTAAAACAACATATTTTACAAACCGAAATCGAACTTCAACATCACAATTATGATCGCCATGACCAATAACTTTTACACCATCTTCATAAACTACATTTAAATCTTCCAATGTCCCTGGCTTTTCAGGATCTTTTATGGTACTGATAATATCTATAAAAATATCACTGTTAAGTTTAATCTCATGTATATTACACAATATCCCAAAAATGAATAACACAATAAAACTGATTTTTCAAAACACAAAACTGAAACTGGTTGAAGCAAAACCAAAAACTGATTGAATAACACAACAAAACTGATTTTCTGGCCCAGATGGCAGGTGCTTTCTCACATCCTGGGCTGCTAGTAAGTCTGTTCTTGCTGTTAAACATGACAGACCGAAACCAAACCTGCCAAAACAAAAGGGTATCTACCCAAACCAATGTTCAGTGAGGATCTGCTAATCAGCAAACGTCCTTTTCAGGAGAGGCACTGTCTGGAAAATAAATTCCCCTTTTAGGGCACATTGCCAACAAGTTCCAAAGACCTACTATTCTTCAGCTAAACATTGAAGGTCTCACTGAAAGCAAAATGAATGCACTTTATTATCTTGCTCTACAGTTTGAGGCACTTGTCATCCTACTACAGGAGACCCACTGCACTAATGCAGAGAAGCTAGTATTTTCAAGCTTTCAACTAGCTGGGTCTTCCTTAAGCAGCAACCATGGCCTTGCCACAATTGTTGATGAGTGACTAAGATATATGCTTTTGGACCAATCTCCACCAATATCAGAGATTGAGTGATTGTGTGTGGACGCTAATGCTTATAAAATAATCAACAACTACAAACCTACACCAACACGACTGCAATTCCTAGATGTTCCAGTCTAGTCTTGCCCCCTACACAATGCCAAGAATGCTACCAGCTTTTATTCTGGCTGCTGGCTTTTACTCTGAACGCTGGCACCAATCCAGATCTAGCTTTCGCTAGTTTAGGTCCTTACAGTCGCTTACCAGATAGAAGTCTTCTTGAATAGTCCCTCAGGTCACAACATTGACCTTTGCTTATCATACCACCAAGGTTTGCCTTATCAGTGCCAAGCAGGCCTGTTAAGTGATGAAACTTTTGCAAGACCAAATGGAGACATTACATTGCTTTAATAAATAAATTCACAAAGACTTTGTTGCTGCCTGATTCACTTGATATGGATGTAGCTTATCAGGACTTTTGTATTACATCTTAGCTAGTTAGAAATGAGAGATACGAGGCTGCTGATCACAAGTTATCTTGACTTGTTTCAAGAAGTGTCTGATCTTTGTAAGGCCACAACACCAGATTCAGTGAATATCTCTGACACTTTCTTACATAGAGAATTCACTGCTGCCATCCAATGCTTAAAACCAGGTAAAACTCCAGGCCCTGATTCCATCTGCCCAGAGCCAATAATCCATGCTGGAGCTGCTTTGAAGTCCTGGTTATGTGACTTCCTTTCTTTCTGCTTGCACTGACTCAAAATTCCCAAGATCTGGAGAAGAGTGCTTGCAGTTGCAATATCAAAACTAATGAAGCCTGTGGGGGACCTAAAAAGTTATTGATCGATATCTCTGCTCTGTGTTCCAACAAGATTCTTGAGAGGCTTATCTATGCCTGTGTTAAACCAGTTATTGATCCACTGTTCCCTAAAAAGCAAACTGGGTTTCGGTGTGGGAAGTCAACTGTAGTTCAAGTCATTTTGCTGACCCAGAACACCAAGGATTCTTTCCAGGCTAAGAAGGCCAGTGTCATATTCATTGATCTGACAGTGATATATGACACTGTCTGGCACCATGGCCTTACCTGCAAGCTACTGAGATTTCTGCCAGATAAGCACATGGTCAGAATGATCATGAAGCTTGTCTGAAGCCAAAGTTTTACCCTTACTACTGGTGACAGCAAGCAAAGCAGGCTACACCATTTCAAAAACAATGTTCTTCAGGGATTGGTCTTAGGTCCCTTCCTTTTCAACATCTAAACATATGACCTGCCCTCACGATTTCCAGAAAGTTTGCTAATGAGGACGTTCTAGCATTGTTGCACTCTTCTGGAAACTAGAAGCACTTGGAGGTTGAAGCTCAGTCACACTAAGACAGTGACGGCAGCCTTTCATAAACAATAACATGCTTCAGTAATATGAAAACAAATTTCACACTTCAGTAATATGATAGGTTCTAAGAAAAAAAGGTAGCAAATACATAAACTAAGGTTTTACATAACTTTGAATAAGTTCATGATATTGGTTGAAACCTTTTCTTAACCTTTTATGGACAAATGGGACAGATCTGCACGCTTCAAAAAAATGGTATTTAGTAAACCTTTTTACAAAATTTTTTAAATAAACGACATCCTTAGATCTAACCTAGTTGGTGTAGTTTTGAGTTGAAAACTCTAAAACTTCAACCAGTGTGAAAGTAATAGTCAGTTCTTTGCTTGTTTGGCAAGGTTAGTGAAAAGTGCTGATACTTATTATTTTGTATTAAGTAGTTCTTGATAAGCAAGCAAATTTTTTGACTAAATAAAATTTTTTTGTATTTAGTAATAGTAGTTCTATCAAATCAACACTAAATTTTTAATAATTGCTTATTGTGATTAATGTGGTATCAATTAGTTAAAACATGCCAAATCTGTCCACCTCATCCATAAAGTTCGATTTATAGGTTGAAGATCTAAATATAGTCTGAGTGTTATATTGCAGTTTTTTTTGAATATTTTGAGTAAATTACATGTAATAATAAATTAATTATGAATGTTCAAAAATTTTATGGCATAAAGAATCGAGCAGCTATTGCTGGGGGTGAAAATGGAGAGAGTGAAGATGAATTTCTTGGAGAAAGTGATTCTGTTGATGAATATGTTTACTGTGAATCCAATTACAACAATCCTCAAAGTAAAGAAAGTATCCAGATTACAGAGAAAACAGAGCTAGATGCAAACTTATTGTGTACACAAGCAAAACCTACATTTTTTGCATAAAATGCGAAACATTTCTTTGCCTGAACAAAAATAAAAACTGCTTTAAAACATTTCACAAAAACTAAAAGTACTCAAATTGTAAGGTAAAATTAATTGTGTACTCATTTTTGACTTTTATGTTTCTATTATTGCATAATATATAACGTTTGATTTTTCATACTATGGATGAGTGGGACAGATCTGGCACATTTAAAAATATTAAAAAATACATAAAAATTTTTTAAATATTTTGTCAAATATTGTATAATAAAAAGTTACTGTCACCAAAAAACAGTTAAAATAATTTTTATTGTAAACAAAATTAAATCCATCCATATAGGGCTAAACAAATGACCAAATATATTAATTATCACACAAATAAAAATAAAATAAGAAATAAATTTTAAAAACTTCACATTCCACAATATGTAATGGTTTGCATTTTTCTTTACCTTAAAAGCAAATGCTCAAATGTATCAAATAATATATCAACTAAAGTCATAATTTTGCACAGAATTGTAATATTTTTATTAATTAGCACATTAACTCAATTTACACCTACCATATACAGTTCCAGCATAATTTTCCATTTCTTTAATATTACTCAAAAATGCATATATACCTGAATAAAAAAAAAACTAACAAATTTTTTATACTATAAGTTGTCACTGCTTTTTTGCAAATTTTTGAAACAATACTTAAAACTAAAATCTTGTAAAACAGTCAGGCTATTTTACTCTACACCACCATGAAATTGAGACTACACCACTATTTAAAAATAAAAAACAAGTGTTTTGTTTTAAAACCACTATCATTCCAGTAAAACTCTGCTAAAATGATGGAACTAAAAGCCAGAACAAAACAAAAACAAAGTTACTTCCAAACTAAAAAAACAAACAAAAATTAAAGTCTTTACATTCAAAATAAAGTGCATTTTAGCTCTAGGGGCCAAACTAAACAACTTTTAGGTTTCTCTGGGTCAATAACTGATCAAAATAAACATGACAGGCAATGAGTCACACTTATGCATTTCCTAGCAGAATGCTTTGAATTTTGACTTTTTGAAGAATTTCAATGTATTTTAAGAGTCCTTCAAGATATTCCACTGCCAGAAGTGCTGTGATCACTGCAAGACAAACTAAATGCAGACAAATAATAAAACTACCTGCATGCTACAGAGATAACCGGACTGTGTTTTTTAGACTTCAAATCCAGTCTGACTTTCTTAAATATTACTCCAATCTGATCCAAGTTTGACACAGCAATGCAAACTGAGAGTCACAGTCCAATAAGTTCAAACATATTTTTGGTTGCACGATCACTATTTAGGTGAAAGGTTTGAAGTTATCTAAGCAAAAAATCCTATACACTATAACTCGTCGTTTGAAGGGTATCCATTCCAGCTCAGACACAAACAGGACTGGGGCTGAGGGTTTATCCTTTTACTACCCCAGACTGCTGAACTGCCTGAATCAGATGCTGGCAGTGGTGTTATTAAGCCAGTATCAAGTTTCATCATCCAAAACTGGCAGATCTCGTGCTGGTGCCTGATGTATAGGGCACGCTGTTAGAACATGGTCTGCAGTTTGCTCAGAGGTGCTACACTCACAATTCCATGAAGGAGCGAGACCCCGCTTGTGCATGGACAAATGAAATTTGTTCTGTACTCCATACTACTCCGTTTTCCATTTGTAATTTGTCCATTCAGAAGCATGGATGCCAAGTCTGGCAAGGCTGTCCAAAAGATTCCACGCAGCTGGCACAAACGGACATCTGGATCTTAGTCTCACTTGGCAAGTATCTGAGGACCCACTTAAAAGATCATACCATATATAATCGGGGTCCAGAAATCCACAGTGAGCCAAGGAGAGTGTTGCTCCCAGTCAGCAAAGCTCAGCTGGCTGGATGCCTGAGAGTACAGGTAGGTGGTCCGGAGTGAGATGCAGGCATCCAGTAACTATGCACAAGGCATTGTTCAAGACACTGCCAATGAGGCAAATGTGAACACTGCAACACCAGACTGGCACGCAGTACTCAGCTGCTGAGTAGACTAGAGACAAGGTGGCTATGCATAGTGTTTTAGCACCAGCACCCCATTTCGAGCCCACCAGTCGTCTCAGCAGTGTGACGCATAAGGATAGTTTTTTGCGCAATGCCACTGAGTGGTGACAAAACATGAGCGATCTGTCCAGATTTATCCCAAGATAAGTAGGGGTTGGACAGAATGGTAAAAGTCTACCATTGTTGTAGACCTTTAGCTCATGTTTGGCCTCTTGGTTATTTAAGTGAAAGGCTGCCGTCACTGTCTTAGTGTGACTGAACTTCAACCTCCAAATCTGGAGATATGCTGAAAGTGTAGACATGTCTTGGCTTAAAGTCCCCTCCAAGTCCTTCCAGTTTCCAGAACAGTGCAACAATGCTAGATCATCAGCATAAACAAACTTTCTGGAAATCATGGAAGGAAGATCATGCATATAGATGTTAAATAGGCAGGGAGCCCAGACTGATCCCTGAGGAATGCTGTTTTTAAGACAGCATAGCCTGCTTTGCTTGCTGTCACCAATGGTAAGGGTGAAACTTCAATTTTGGACAAACTCCATAATCATTCTGACCATGTGCTTATCCAGAAGTAGTCTCAACAGCTTGCAGGTACGGCCACGGTGCCAGACAGTGTCATAAGCTGTTGTCAGATTGACAAATATGGCACTGGCCTTCTTTTTAGCCTTGAAAGAATCCTCGATGTTTTAAGTTAGCAGAACAACTTGATCTACAGTTGACTTCCCGCGTTGAAACCCAGCCTGCTCCTTAGGAAGCAGTGGATCAATTAATAATTCAACGTGGGCGTAGATTAGCCTCTCAAGAATCTTGTAGGGGACACAGAGCAGAGATATCAATTGATAACTCTTTGGGTCCCCCAAGGGCTTTGCTGGTATTGGGATCATGACCACAAGTGCTCTTCTCCAGATCTTGAGAATTTTGAGTCGGCGCAAACAGGAAGAAAGGAAGTGACGTAATCAGGACTTCAAAGCAGCTCCAGCATGGAGTATAAGCTCTGGGCAGATGGAATCAGGTTCCAGAACTTTACCTGGTTTTAAATGTTGGGAGGGCAGCAGTAAATTCTCTCTGTGAAAAATTGTCAGAGATATTTACTGCGTCTTGGTGTTGTGGTTCTCCAAAGGTCAAACACTTCTTGAAAGACAAGTCGAGATGACTTGAGGTCAACAGCCTCGTATTTCCCATTTCTAACCAGCTGAGATGCAATAGCATTGGCTGAAACAGGACAGTGACAAGGAGAGTGTTGTGACCTACCAGTAAGGTTGTTCAAAATACTCCATGCTTTTCAACTAGAGTGTGAGAAGTCAATGGTTAGAACTGCTTCAGACCATCAATCCCTCCGCTTTCTGTCAAGCTTGGCAAGCAGAGCTGTAGCAGCCAAACTTGAATCGTCTCCCTGAGGAGACTGCAGAAAGGTTTTATAGAAGGATTCACACTCTGCATCCCAACACGGAATATAGTTATTTCGATACCCGCGTGGGATAGTCTTTTTGGCTGGTTTCTTAATGGTGTTACAGAAGTCCTGGTAAGCCGCATCCACATAAAGTGAATCAGGCAGCAACAAAGTCTTTGCGAATTTATTCGTCAAAGCAATGTAGTGACTCCATTTGGCCTTGCAGAAGTTCCATCGCTTAATAGGCATGCTTGGCACTGCCTTAACAAACCTTGGTGGTGTAATAAGCGAAGGTCAATGTTGTGACCTGGGGAACTTGTCAAGGACAGGTCTATCTGGTAAGCAACTGTTTGGACCTACACTAGTGAAAGCTAGATCTGGATTGGTGCCAGTGTTGCAGCAGCCAGAATAAAAACTGGCAGCGTCCTTGGCATTATATAGGAGGGCAAGACAATTAATACTTTCCCAGCCAGCCAAGCACTCACCGTCCGCACTGTTGTCATCGTAACCCCAGTCAGCATGATGACAGTTAAAATTGCCAGCGTCGATACAAGGGTGAGGAAACACTGGGAGATTCTATTTGAATAAGTTTCAGAAAATGAGATTGTAGTTGTATTGATTTGGGCTAGCTACAATTAGTTTATAATTTTACTTAATATTTTATAATTTTTACTGATATTGTGATTGTGATGGCAGATAACCTCCAGATGATGCTGAAGTCTGTTCAGCAAGAATTAAAATCTATTAAGGAAGCTCAGACCAGGTATGAGAAGGAATATATACAAAAACCTTCTGCTGCTTCTTCTGTTTTAGGCTCAGTAGAAATAAATCAAGAAGGACAACTGAACAGTATTCGAAAGGCCATTGAGAACATGGATGATATCCTTAGAAAGCTAGAAGATGTTTAGAAAAACAGCAGACGCATCAATGACCTTGAGCAGTACAGCTGGAGGAATTGTCTTATTCTTCATGGATGTAAAATTCCAGCTCAGGAAAGTTATTCAGAATTTGAGTCTTATGTTATTCATAAGCTCAATTCTAAACTTGAGATTTCACCTGCAATAACAACACATGACATTGGCACATGTCATGTTCTTCCTTCCAGGAAGAAGAGTTCAAATAACACACCAATCATCATCAAGTTTGTACGAAGATCGGTTTGGAATGCCATATATGGAATGAAGAAAAAACTTAAGGCAAAGAAAAACGATGATGAAAGATTATCTATTACTGAATCTCTAACAAGACATCAATTGCAACTGCTTGCAAGTGCTAAGCAAACCTTTGGTCTAGGTTCTGCTTGGACACTTAATGGTAATGTTTATTGTATGCACAGAAATAAAAGGTACATAATTGATGATTTTAGTGATATTGATAAATTAGCCACATAATTTTATAAATAGATTAGTTTACTTAAATTGTTTTTTCTTTTCATTCTAAATAACCTAAATCCTAAATCATATTTATATTTAAATATCATATTTTTTATTAATTTATTTAGCTGTAAGTGTAATAGAATTCTATCTCTGCTTATAACTTGCTAATTCTGTTTATTTATATATGCTAACTAAATGAAACCATAATTCTATTCATAGACATTCAATCAATTTATCCACTGTACATATTTTAAGCCCTAACAATAGTGAACAAGGATAAAGTCAAACAACTGCTAAATTGTCATTTCTGTTTGAAACACATAAGAAAAAATCATAGACAAATACAATGTTCAAATTGTTTTAATTCATTTCATAAATCATGCACTGTTAAAATTGATAAGTCAACAAAACTCTTTAACAGTTCATATAGTGACTGGAAATGTAGAAATTGCATAAATCCTTCCTTTCCATTCAATAACATCCCTGATGAAGAATTCATTAAACTCTTTCAGTCTGAAAAAATAAATAGGCCTACAGATCATTCTTTGATAAATTGCAATGCTAACTCCATGCAAGCTAAAGTAATGCCAGAAATTAATAATTTGGATATTCCTAGCATATATTATGACTCAATCTTAAATGATGAACAATATATTCCTAGTGATAAAATACCCAAACTTCTATCAAATCAAAATACTAAAACTTCTTTCACTGCACTTAGCCTAAATGTGTGATCACCAAATAATATTCATAATTTCTTAAAACTGGAAAGCTTTTTGCATTCAATTAATGTATAGCTAAGTATTTTAGCAATAACAGAAACATGGCTTAAAGAAAATCAAACTGGTCCACATACTAACCTCTGTAATTATACATTTGTTTCAAATTCAAGGTCTCAAAGTAGAGAAGGAGGTGTTGGTTTATATATTAATTGTTCACTTAACTTTACAATGAGCTTTACAATGAGATCAGATTTAACTATAATGCATGAAAAAATTTTTGAATCATTATTTATCGAAATTGAATCCAATAACTCAACAATAATTTGTGGTGTAATATATAGACCACCATCTAAAAACTCTAAAAGTCATGCATTATTTCTTGAGCACCTCATTAATATTCTCAAATCAATTAAAAACAAACCCTGCTTCCTATTCAGTGATTTCAATTATAACACCGTGTAACAAAAAAAAATTTTTTTTGTTTCTTGGAAATAACCTCCAGTTTCTGGTTTACTATGCTTGAAAACACCGGAAAATAGCTATTATTGTCTTAAAACTTTGGGTTCGTAAAGAATACATCAATTTGTTGAGTTTCATATATTTATTTATTATTTCAACTGTTTTTGTTACCTAGATTCATTTAATACAGCTAATAAACTCATATTTTTAGAGTTATAAGTTAAGTTGTTTTCATTTATTGTAACATAATCTTGAAAAACTGTGCAATGACTGCCCGTGGTTGCAAATATTCAGCCGATTCCTTCTGCTATGTATGTGATGAATTTTTTGCCAAAAGAGCAAAAAAACACTGTTTGAGCAACTGCATTCATGCAGCAGAAGCCTATCTTTATTATTTCAGAATGCCAGTCGGTGATCAAGATAAACGATGGGCACCACATGTCATCTGTGACTACTGTCGTCGCACTCTTGAAGGTTGGCTAAGAGGAGAAAAAAGAACTATGCGTTTTGCTATTCCCCGTATCTGGCATGAGCCTTCAAATCATTATAATGATTGTTATTTCTGCATGGTGGATCCAACAAAATGAAGAAAGGGAAAAAATGCACCTCCAATTGAGTATCCTAACATTCCATCATCTATTGCCCCTGTTCCTCATAACACCACTGACTTGCCTGTGCCACAGCCACCCACAAGAGATCAACTTTATCCTGCAGAGACAAGTTCTGAGGATTCCAAAAAGGAGGAAGGTGCACCATCATCATCATCATCTGTTGTTTGTCGTCGACGTCAAGTTGGGAATGAAAGGTGTCCTTATTATCCTAATCAAGAAGATATCAATGATCTTATTCGAAAGATGGCACTGACAAAGTCTAATGCCGAATATCCAGATTGAAGCAATGGGATTTACTTGATGAAGGCGTCTGCATTACTTCCCAGAGAAAGAGGCATCGTGGTTTTTCAATGTTTTTCTCTTTTAGGGAGAGGCTTGTGCTATTGCCATGATATAAGAGGACATTTCGAAGCTTTAGGGATTCCCTGCAATACTTCAGATTGGCGACTCTTCATCAACAGCTCATCAAAAAGTCTCAAAGCTGTTTTACTGCACAACACAAACAAGTGCCCCTCTATTCCTTTGGCTTATTCAGTGCAGATAAAAGAGAATTATGAGAACGTCAAAATGCTGCTAAGTGCTCTCTGGTATGACCAATACAATTGGGAGGTCATTGGCGAATTCAAGATGGTGGCCTTCTTAATGGGGGTTCAACAAGGTTTTACTAAGTTCCCTTGCTATCTCTGTCTCTGGGATAGCAGAAATACAAACTTTCACTACAACAAGAGAAATTGGCCTCCCAGGTCTAGTTATGATATTGAAACTCACAACGTAAAGCATACACCATTGGTGGAACCAAAAAAAGTGCTTCTGCCACCTCTCCACATCAAACTGGGCCTCATCAAGCAGTTTGTAAAGAAGTTGAACCCAGAAAGTGATGCATTTAAGCACATCCAAGAGTTGTTCCTGAAGTTATCTGAGGCAAAGGTCAAAGCTGGAATATTTGTGGGTCCTCAAGTGAAGCGACTTATGAAATCCAACAGTTTTTCTGAGAAACTCTCTGCAGTTGAGAGGAGAGCTTGGAAAAGTTTTGTTTCTGTGGTTGTAGGTTTCCATGGAAATCACAAGGCAGATAACTTCAGAAATATTGTGGAGGAACTTGTGGATGCATATGAGAAAATGGGTTGCAGAATGTTGCTAAAGCTCCATGTTCTGCACTCTCATATCGATGAATTCAAGGATAACATGGGTGATTACTCAGAAGAGCAAGGCAAAAGATTTCATCAAGATGTCAAATCGTTTGAGGAATGCTATAAAGGCCAGTATAATGAAAGTATGATGGGAGACTACATTTGGAACCTTGTGCGTGAAAGCGAGCTGACGTACAATTGGCAGTCACGCAAGAAAACTTCTTTTTAGTAAAGTTGTGATGTATGATGGTTAATTTCATTTATATTGCTTAATCACCTCAGTTAGTTTTGTAATAGGTTGCAACATTCTCTCTTGGAATGCCTTTAATCAACATTCAGTGTTGGTAGAATTGCCATAGGCTACCATGTTTAGCATTTTCAGCTGCCGCCCTGCCCCCTTCTTGCTTAATCGTTCCTCATTTAATTAAGCTATATTTTTATAGCCAACTCTGAAATGTTTTATATTGTTACTGTAACACATTCACAAGTGACAATAACATTAATAATATGTTAAACAAAAATTATATCGTTTCAATGCAGGTACTGCGAAAAAATTTTTAAACTATAAATGCAACTTAGCAAAAAATCCAACAAAGTGATCTATTGAACTCAAAACCGAAGTTTGAACTTTGTGAATGCCCATTTCTATTTATTAATACCATAAGATAACAGAAAAATATGGTTTTAACAGGGAAACAAATTTTGTGTTACACAGTGTAATTTACTGAATTGTGATGATTTACACATAGCTAACTATGCAGATATGCTCTTTGAAAACTGCTTTATGCCACTTATTAAAAAACCAACTAGATTCAATGCAAATAGTGGATCACTGATTGATCACATCTGGACCAATGTCAATTTGGACAAATCTATTTGTGCAGCAATTATAACTCATCCCCTTTCTGATCATCTTCCATTATTCCTGAGTTATGCAAACAGCATTGATGCTCAATCTAAACCTAAGATGCAAAGATTCTTTTCAAGTGCCAAAATAACTCTTTTTAACAATGAATTGAAAAAGTCAATATTGACCCAGTATTAAAAGAAGCAGATCCGGATATAAGTTTCAAGGTGCTTTTGAAAGATTATATGAATCTGTTTAACAAATACTTTCCAAAACAGGTTATCAAAGACAATAGAAAAAATCATAATTGGTTTGATGATGAGTTCAAAAAATTATTGTCCAACAAAGAAGCATTATTTAAGAAATACATGCAAACAAAATCCCCTGAAACAAAAAGACAGTTTACAAAAGCTCGTAATCTTTATTTTAGAAAGATTTAACAAAAAAAACAAGAACACATTAAAAATAAACTGGAATCTAATAAAAACGACATAAAAGCTACCTGGAGGACTCTCAATAGCCTTTTGGGGAAGAAAAATATACCTGAGTGTAAATCTCTTTACACAAATACCAACAAAATAACTGATCCACAGCAACTAGCTAACCTATTCAATGACCATTTTTCATCTATAGCATACAAATATACTAGTACACTTCCTAAGTATGAAAATAATTATTCTGAATACCTTGGAAAGAAAATTCAAGAAACTATGTATGTTTGGCCTACTTGCCCTACAGAAGTAAAAAATATACTTATAAACAGCAAATCAAAACTAAGTGCAGGTTTTGATGAAATCCCACTTAAATTATTGAAATCTTCTGATAATATTATCATGGCACTGTCACATATATTCAACCTTTCTCTTTCTACTGGTAAAGTAATTAGTGATTTCAAAATTGCCAAGATCATACCCTTGTATAAAAAGGGTGATGCTAGTGACATAAATAACTATAGGCCTATCAGCTTACTTTCAAATATTTCCAGAATTTTAGAAAAAATAATGTACAGCAAAGTAATTACCTTTTTAAACAGACATAATTTTTTTTCGAAAATCAATTTGGTTTCAGAAAAAAATGTTCTACTTCCCAAGCTATTTCACTTCTCATAAATAGTATCACCAACTCATTCAACAAAAATGAAAAAAGCCTTGTTATTTTCCTGGATTTATCAAAAGCATTTGATACAATTAGCATTGAAATACTACTAAAAAAACTTGACCACTATGGAATAAGAGGACAAGCATATATTTGGTTCAAGAACTATTTACTCAACAGAAAACAACAAGTTGTGTGTTCTGGTATTTTATCATCCACAAACAATTCATCAACCATGGGTTTTTGGCAAGGGTCTATTTTAGGCTCTCTCCTTTTTCTTATATATGTGAACGATTTTAACAATTGCTTAACTAAAAGCAAAGCCATTATGTTTGCTGATGATACAACTGTTTGGACTAGCCATAAAAATACATCAACTCTATTCCAACTCATGCAATCAGAAATGGAATTAATTGATCGATGGCTAGTTTCTAATAAATTGTCAATAAATATTGAAAAAACTAAATTTATGCTTTTTAGTACTCCAAACTCAAATGTTGGAGGTAAACATTCTTTGTCAATAAGAAAAAGACAAATTGATCAGGTAAATTCTCTAAAATTTTTAGGTGTATTCATTCACAATAATCTTTCCTGGAGTCTACACATGAAATACTTGATTTCAAAGCTAAGAAGCTGTTATGGTGTAGTGTGCAAAATAAAATCACTTGTAAACAAGGATTCACTACTCCTTCTCTATCATTCTCTAATTAACAGTCACCTCCAATATTGCATTTCAAACTGGTGTTTTGGTAATTCAACTCTAATTACAAAGCTTCAGCAAATTTGTAACAAATTCTTGAGAATGGTATTCGAATTGCCCTATTGTTCCAACATAAATGGCATTATGAAACAATGCAACATTTTAAAAATAAATCAATTATATAAACTGGAAACTGCGTCCCTTATGTTCAAACTAATACAAGGTGGAAACACATCTCCTGCTTATAGTTGTAATTTGCATTCAAATCCATGCAAATACAATACAAGAAACAAAGCTCAATACATAACACATCATTGTAAAATAACTGTTGCACAACAATATTTTTCTTATCAAGGCCCTTTCATTTGGAATTCTCTCCCAGCCAATTTAAAAACTAGCAGCCAGACTTTTAAATGTTTTAGAAACAATCTTAAAAAATTCCTACTCAATGAATCAATATAAATAAGGATCAATAAAAGATTTTACAAATTAAGTTATAAAACTATGACCACATCTTAATGGCGCTTTGTCTTTTCGGCATCATAACTTGACAGTGCATGAAGGTATTGCTTTTATACATCTGTAAACTAGAAATAGTGTATAATTAAATATTCAATAAGATCTAAATTTAACGATTTCAGTGAGCTACTTACTGCGGGAAAGCATTTTTATTTCAGATAAAAATGAATTCAGGAAGTTCAAGCACATGTCTTTCTAAAAAGTAATCATCAACATTGGTTCTCTTATCAAATCTCAATCAGGCCACAATCTTCAAAACACTTTCAATCTCTATCAAGAAAGAGTGTATGCTATGCAAGAGAATTGGAATCAATTAATATAACAAATTCAAACTGTTGAATGGACAATCAACCTTATTTTCAACTGATTATTCAAATTAATTTACACAGTTGGCATGTTCTATTCTTTTCTAAACTTTATACTTCTTTATTCTATCTTCGAACTGTATATATATATATATATAAGTATATTTTGTTTTATCTCCATGTTTGTGTATTTGCAATGCATCCAGAAAAGGCTTCCGGACCTGGTGAGGTTTCTTTTCAGGAGGTTTTCTTTACTCACCATGCTCAGTTGAGCTAAATTCATAGTTAGCAATATAGGGCAGTTGGTTGTGCCTCTCAATGATTTATATAACCGTTCCTGCACTGCACATTTTTTGTCATTTTTTTGTCTTTTTAAATAATAATATTTAGTTTGAATTAGGTAACGCGGCCATGCTTCTTACTTTTTCTCTTTCTCAACTCTCTCTATACTTTCTGCATGTTTAACGTTCGTCGTTGTGTCGCGTTTCCTTTTCATGTTTCAAAGTACTGTACATTGCATATGCTTAATAATGTTACTAAGCATGAATAAAATATCATCATCATCATCATCATCATCATCATCAGATCCAAAGTTCGCAATCACGTTGGCGGTGGTTTGTAGATGTTGACTATTTTATAGCCATCAATGTACACACACAGCCACTCAATCTCCGATGTCGGTGGAGATTGGTCCAAAAGTGTGTATCTCAGTCGCTTGTGGACAAACGTGGCAAGGCCATGCTTCTTGCTTAAAGAAGACTGAGCTAGTTGGTAGTTTGGTAGTACCAACTTCTCTGCATCAGTGCAGTGGGTCTCTTGCAGTAGGATGGTGAGTGCCTCAGACTGCATAGCAAGGTGATGAAGAACGTTCATCTTGTTTGCTGTGAGGCCTTTGATGTTCAGCTGAAGAATAGTGGGTTTTTGGAACTTGTTGGCAATGTGCCCTGAATAGGGCAGTTTTATCCTGGCATTGCCCCATCCTGAAAGGACATTTGCCAATTAGCAGACCCACACTGAACATCAGAATGGGTGGATACCTTTTTGTTTTGGTAGGTTCAGTTTCGGTCTGTCATCTTTAGCACCAACAAACAGACTTACTCATGGCCCAGGCTATGAGAAAGCACCTACCATCTGGGCCTACTATTATAACTCTATTCAGTATCTATCCCCATTTTAACCTAAGTATGAAATTATGCTTGGGCCAATCACATATTTGACTTCACTACTCTATATACCAGTGCTTTCTAAACATTTTGAGTACGTGATGCACTTTTAAACCACAAATAAATTTGTGATAAGTTTTGATTTAATTTTAATCAAAAAGCTTTTCACAGCAAAATGTCAATTTACAATTTTAACAAGATATAAAAGTGTGAAGACCAAAAAAAAATGTCTTCACCTTTATTCTGTGTCTAAATTCTCTATTTTTGTCCAAAATTGAAGGTGAAGACTAAGAAGGAAAAAAAGGTGTTCACCTTTATTTTATGGCTAAATTCTTCATCTTCCTTTGCAATTAATAGTGAAGGCTAAAAAATATTACTATAGCTATCAATTCAGTTTGCATCCAGTTGCTCAAGATGAATTTTCCCAGTCCCAGTTTAAAAACCCCAGGCTAGTATCAAATATTGTTTCAAGTCCAGTTGGCAACACACCATTGTACTATAAGTGAAACACAATTGGAAAGCACTGCCATATACAAAGTAAAAAACTTAATAAAACCATTATATAAATTGACAAACAGATAATGAATTAAGACAAATATCAAGTTGAAATAGATAAATTCATGCATTTATATTATCAATAACTTTCCAAAAACCTTGAATTAATACTTCATATAAGTCATATAACTACATTCATTTAACTAGATCAATCACAAAACAATATTATTAAAAGAAAAAAATGAACCCACATATTGTTCAATTCTCATGTGTTTTCATAATAATGAAAATAAAATATTGTTTAATTCTCATGATCTTATCATAATTATGAAAATGAAATTTTTTTTGATAAATGAAAAATTATCTAATTTCCAAATACTTGTGAGATATCAGATATAAACATAAGATACCCATTTTTTAATCAACTTTGTATATCGACAATCTTTATCAAATTTTTTAAAAAATCAATGCTTATTGTCAATGCAATGCTGCTTTAATTTTATCAAAATACTATATAACACAGATTTTCAAAATCAGCTATAGAGTAGCAAAATAAGCTATTAAGCCTTTCCATTAATTTACACACAATTTGTAAAATAGATATAAACACTTACAGTTAAGCAGAACAAATTTGATCTAATATTAAGTAAAAACTGAAATTACATTGAAGCAAAGTATTTACGAATTGCTAATAAAATGCAGATATCTTGAGTCTTTTCAAGAAGGACTATAACTGCTTTTGTCAGTGAAATTAACTGGAAACCTCTTTACAGCTACAGGAAATTAAAATGAAACTAAAAAAGGATCTCTTCCAAAAGCGATAGTAACCACATGAGGATTTCAGGTTAATTTCGTAAATAAAAATCCTTTACAATCACTCCTTGAAGAAACCCCATATCTTTTCAATGAACTATAGTTTTATAAGCTAACTTAATTACAAAACATTTAATACTAACTAAAAAATCTCAGCTGGTTACACACAGTTCTCATCAGTGTTAAGCAAAACAATTATAACTTTATTAGTCAATTTAAACATTAACTAGCTTAAACGCTGGGTACTATGGTAGCAGTAGCCTAAATTGCTAAAATCGGTTAATTTCAGCTATTCCCACTCTTCTGACTGTAACTATTTTTTAACATATTGTACTTTTTTGACTACTGTTACTGTATTTTTATTTTCTTCATTCAATGTTAATTTTTAATCTGTTTGAAAACAATTCGGCTACTAATATTTTGTGTTGTTCTTCATCATTGTAATTTCTGTACTTATTTTTCTGACTCAAAGGACAACTTTGCAGGCATTACTCAAGGAAATCTTAAAACCTAAGCTTACAGATAACAGTTTAGTAAATTTACTGGTCTCACATAAACATTATTATATTTTGGTGATATATTTCAAGTATAACAACCCAGCCATCGGGGACACATTTCAGTGTTTCCTGATGCCGGTCCCAAGCCCGGATAAATGGGGAGGGTTGCGGCAGGAAGGGCATCCGGCGTAAAACTTTTTTGCCAGATTAAGGCCCGTTTCCACTACGAGCGTGGAAAAGAGCATTCTTTGTTTGTTGTTTGGATTTTTTTTGCGCTCGCTTCAATTTTAACCGCTCGCTTTAATCAAAGATCAATAAAAGAAACAAAGAATGCTCTTTTCCACGCTCGTAGTGGAAACGGGCTTTTATACAAATGCGTTATGTTGATAAATCCATACCGGATCGGTCGCGCCCCGGGTTACTAACGACAGCCTCAGGTGTCGCACGGCAGGGCACCTGTGGAAATTATGTCTTGACAAGCAGTTCTAAATTACAGTAATATCTCTACAAAATTACAAGCGGACAGCAATATCTTGGCATCTCCGGAAGCAGGTCGGGGTAATTGCCTACCCTATGTATAGCGCCTCCGTCGCTTTCCTGCGAGTCAGGAGGATAAATATAGAGATTAAAATAAAAAAAATAAATAAAAAAAAAAAAAATATGCTACTGCTGGGCTTAGTGAAAATAAGAGGAGAAAGAGAGGAGGAAGACGAGTGAAGAGGCAGTGGAAACTGTGTAAGGGGAGACGCACACTCATAAGGGTTGGTAGGCTACCTTAAATATAGGAACAATGACTGGAAGGGAGAGAGAGCTGGCAGACATGATGGAGCGAAGGAATGTAAATATACTGTGCCTACAGGAAACAAAGTGGAAAGCGAGTTAAGCGAGGAACATTGGAGGTGGCTGCAAACTATTTTACAATGGAGCTGATGGAAGAAAAAATGGGATAGGAATAGTGGTAAGGGAGGAGCTGGTTGAAATTGTCTTGGAGGTGAAGAGGGTGTCAGACAGACTAATGGCCATGAAATTGGAGGTAAAAGGATCCATACTAAACATAGTAAGTGCATATGCTCCACAGGTTAACAACAGCATGGAGGAGAAAAATGATTTTTGGTAAGACCTGGATGGATTGATAGAAAGTGTATCAAAACGAGAGGATAGTTCTAGGTGCTGACCTAAATGGACATGTGGGCGAAGGAAACATAGGGGATGAGGAAATAATGGGGAGGTATGGTGCTGGAACGAGAAATAAAGAAGGATGGATGATTGTGGATTTTGCGAAAAGGATGGATATCGCGATTGTCAACACTTATATTTCAAGAAAAAACACGAACGCAGGGTGACGTATAAAAGTGGCGGAAAAAGTACCCAAGTAGACAGGGCTAGATTAACCATTAAGCAAAATAAGCACGTGCTTAGGGTATAGCAACTTACGTCGCTAATACCAGCCATAATAAAACCACAAGTAAAAGATCTAAATGCAATCTTCAGTTTATATATAATATTATCTAGCTGTAAATGGAGTCGACTAAAAATCGATCAATCGTCAACTGCCGGACGCGTCCAACCTTTTTAACCAATTTAACGAGGATCCGTCACGTGACCAGCACGAAGCCAAGTGGAACATTCTAACAGTTCGTTAGTTAAGTTCGCTACAAGGCACCAAGGGAAGTGGGGCACCACAGAAATTTTCATAGCCCAATTTTCAATGGCGCCTCAGTGTTTAATAAAATAATTCGAGTTGGTCAGACGACTCAGACCTCAATATTAGCCCGGTTGAAATAAATTTTGCTTATTTTTCTTTCTCAAGTATCATCTTAAACCTCTCTATAAATGTTTGTAGGGATGAGAACTATTTCCAAAAAAAATCATGTAAATTAATCATAACTTGGCCCTCAATTAGTAGGGGAGACTGGGGCAAATGGGGACATGGGGTAAGTTGGTCCAATCTATGTACTGCTTATACTGTTGGTTGAAACAATCTGTAACGCCAACATTGGCTACATCTTGCATTAGCAACAATACTAGTTCTGCGATACGGTCGTTAGCAGGTACTTATTAAAGCTGAGAAGAAAAAATTCAAGTTTTTGCAAAAAAAATTAATCTTAAAGAAACAGGTAGTTGCTTACTATTTCTGTATGTATATCGTGTAATGCCCTAATGATAACAATGCTGATTACGACAATATAATGTGGTAATTTTGTATCTATAGCTAACCTAGATCTTGAAGTGAAGTAAAGAGATAACACTTAGTTTCAAAATGGTGCCTTTGGGGTAAGTTGGGACATAGTCATGGGGCAAGTAGGACCACAGTTCCAACTTACCCCATTACACTTAAAACTTAACTTCCAAGTGGTAAGCATTTGTAATGTCAGCTGCGTAATAAAGAAAAATATTCAATAACCTTGTCGAGCCATTTACATGTAAGTTTATGTGATAGCCTACTAATAATCTTTCAATCTAGCTAGTTAAAAAATTCACGTCTTCAAATCTTATTAAAAGCAAGAAATATAACCTACCGGAAAAGCTACAAGTGGAACCAAAACAAATAATAAAAAAATGCTCATTTTAAATTGTTTACATTGTCTTTTCTAGGTGGAAGAGTGATAGCCTATGCCCCAAAAATATACAAGGAAGATCAACAGAGGACAGGCTCCAATAGATATCCTGAAAAGAGCAGCAGGTGCCGTACGGCGAAGTGGTAAGCTGCGGCAGTCTGCTCGAGAGTTTAACGTGAGTAAAACCACACTGAAGCGCTTTGTCGATCAGATGTCCATTGATAAGGATACGGCAAAAAAAGTCAGGCTACAAGCGTGTGGGTGACAGGCACCGCATTTTTTCTGCAAAAATGGAAGAAGACCTCGCAAACCATATCAAATCATTAAGTAACATGTTTTATGGACTCTCAACAAACAAATGTCGCCGACTAGCTTTCGAATTCGCAGTACAAAATAATATCACGATACCGGACAACTGGGTAAAAAAGAGAATAACAGGAATTGACTGGTTCTTATCATTTCAGTTTAAATATGGGCTATCTGTGCGAAAGCCTGAAGCAACATCTCTCGCACGTGCAACAGCGTTTAATCGGCACACTGTTGGCAAATTTTTTGATCAATTAGGCGATTTGTATGATCGCTACAAATTTGAAATGCACGATATTTGCAACTTAAACGAACTTCGCAAAAACCGTGTTGCACCCACAAGAAAAAAGCGCATTGATTCAGTGACTAGTGCTAAAGTTGGAGAACTAGTCACTGTCTTATACGCAGTAGGAGCATCTGGAGTTGTAGTGCCACCAATGTTTGTCTTTCCCAGGGTTAATTTTCGGAGTAATTTTATTGTTGGTGGGCCAGTAGGATGTAGGCTACAGGAGGTGCTAAAAAGCCGGGCTGGATGAATGAAGACTTGTATGTCAGCTTTATTAAACACTTCATTCACCATGTGCATAGCACCAAAGAGCGACCAGTGTTACTGATTTTGGACAACGTGGATGCACATACGTCCTAAAGATCTGGCACGTGAAAATGGTGTAGTTGTGTTGCCTATACCTCCACACACCTCGCATTACCTCCAACCGTTAGATCGAACATGTTACGGACCCTTCAAAACTGCCTTTGGTGTGGCAATGGATGGGTGGATGCGCTCTCATCCAGGTCGTATTGTTACAATATATGACGTACCATCTCTAGTTGGTGAAGCTCAGCTTCATTCACTTATTATTCAAAATATTCAGAATGGCTTCCGTGTCTCGGGTATGTACATCCACACAACAGAAATACTATTGACGGAGATGAATTTGAAGGTACTTTTCTTAAAAAAGTGCCTCAAATGGTAGGACATGTACCAGTGTTTATAATTAACAAAACTGACATCGCAGCATTTCAACGAAATGATATGATTGCAAAGTTACCGAACCAGTAAAGAACACTAGAAGCACCAGAAAATGCGATCAATTGGTGTTCCATGTTGATAGGTTATAACACATTGGTTGAATTAATTTTTTGCTGGAAATTGGTCACTGGGAAAAAGAGGTGTTGTTCTTGTTGTCCACAATTGCATGTATGTACAATAGTAGCCTACAGTTGAATGTAAAGTTGATTGCTTTCAAAATTCTTCTTTTTGCAATAAAATCGCCTTTACGCGTGTATGTGTGATAAATGTTGTAGCTGTCCCAATTTGCCCCATAGCTCGTCCCATAGCTCCCATACATGGGGTAAGTCGGGACATTTGAGTGCGTCATTTCAAACCCTGTTTTCGGCTCTTTCCCGATTTTGAAAACAAACGGTACTGCTCATGTTAATTTATTAGTTTTTAAAGCTTTCTATCCAAAGTTTTATTTTAAAATAGCTTATGTCGTTTCCGATTTATGGTCCAAAAACGAAAATTTGTCCCGACTTACCCCAGTCTCCCCTCATGAATACTGAAACTTACTTATTCAATTTCAGATAACATGGAACACCAATATCATTATTATTATTTTTTTTGCAGAACCTAAAAACCGAAATAAAATGTGTTCAGTTAAGTGGTGCACAAAAGAGAAAACTAGCAAAAAAAAAACAAGAGAAGACTTTGGATTTACATGCCAAGACTGCTGACCTCTTTCGTCACACAAGTTCCAAAACATGATACACCGATTCCAGGTCAAAGCCAATCTCTAATATCAGAAGTGGATACAAATGCAATAAATTCCACCTTGATTACTTCTGAATCAAAATCTGACAAAAAGGTGCCACAGGCAAGTTTATGTAGCACATGTGCTGAAATAAAAATAAACAGTACTCATAGTATCGAAATAACTGCAAAAGATGGTAGTGTAGCGGACCATGGTGATGGTGATGAAAATAATCTCTCTGCAAAAGATAAATGAAATCACAATGTAGCAAAGGATCCACGGTTGTGGCTTGATTTCTCTGTTGATGATGTGGCTTATTGGATTGCTTGTGGACCCAGTGACTGTCAACATCATAGGATTTATGGATGGATCTTTTGACAAGTTTAACCGCCATTTCAGTAGTGGCAAACCAGTAAGGCAGCGGTTCCCAAACTTTTTTTTCACGGCGCCCTTTGAAGACTTAACAATACTCGCGGCGCCTTAATGAAAAAAGGTATTCAGTTCCATTACTTCTTTGAACAACCTTTTTTTCTCCGAAAATCAGGGTGTTCTCTAAAAAAAAAAAAGGTCTTCACTTCGATTTCATCTCTGATTTCCCTATTTTCCTCCCAAAATCAGGCTGTTTAAAAAAGGTCCTCAATCGGAATCGTTTTCTGAAGGGAAGTTGCTGCTAACAACCTTCACACTGCAATTATTGTGAGAAAAGCAGTAAGTAC
This sequence comes from Diplosoma virens, assembly GCA_963680785.1. Classification (NCBI taxonomy): domain Eukaryota; kingdom Metazoa; phylum Chordata; class Ascidiacea; order Aplousobranchia; family Didemnidae; genus Diplosoma; species Diplosoma virens. The sequence continues at coordinate 27,014,995 of OY796887.1, forward strand.
AACAACATTCGCATACTTTCGCGGCGCCCCTGACAAAGTCTCGCGGCGCATAGTTTGGGAACCGCTGCAGTAAGGTATTGTTCGCAAAAACTTTTTCTTGGAACGAAAGCCAATGGTGAGAAATACAAGAGAGAGTGGTTAATGTATTCACCAACAACAAGATCAGTTTATTGTTTTGTTTGTAAACTGTTTGCTTCAAAAAATTTCTCTAATTTTGTTACAAGAAAAGGGTTCAGTGATTGGCGAAATACAATGGTAATTGATAATCATGAAAAAAGCACTACTCACCGAGACTCTATTCTTACATATTTAACTGGCAGACAAGGTGCAGGTTTGGGACAATAGCTGGAAAAGCAAATTCAAGAAGAGTGTGATTACTGGGAACATGTCTTGAGGCGTGTCATAGCTGTTATTTGTACATTAGCTGAACGTGGCTTGGCTTTTCGAGGAACAGATGAAAGGTTTGGATCACTGCAAAACTGGAATTTTTTAGAGCTACTTGAACTCATTAACCAGTTTGATCCCTTTTTAGCAAGACATATTTCGAAATATGGAAATGCTGGAAAAAGAAATCCTTCTTATTTGTCCAAAACCACTTGTGAGAAACTCATTCAAATGATGGCAAAAAAAGGTCCGTATATTCATTGTTGACAAAGTAAAATCTTCTAGTTATTTTAGTTTGTCAGTTGATTCAACACCAGATCTATCACATATTGATCAATTAAGTGTTGTACTTGGATACTTAAAAGATGGACAGCCTATTGAACGCTTTTTAACCTTTCTGGAATTGAAAAGTCATACTGGAGAGGGTATGGCAAATCAGGTGTTGCAATACTTGTAAAATTTGTAAGCTAAACTTTTCAAAATGTAAAGGCCAGTCTTATGACAATGCTGCTAATATATCTGGCCGTTACAAAGGGATGCAGCAAAAATTTTGAAAATAAACAATTTTGCTATATATGTGCCCTGTGCAGCTCATTCACTAAATCTGGTAGGCCGAAGTTCTATTGACTGCTGTCAAGAGGGAATTAATTTCTTTTCTACAATAGAACTATTGTATACCTTTTTTTCAGCCTCAACCAGCCGGTGGAAAATCCTTAAAAGTTGTATTGAAAATGAAAGTGTCTTAAAATCTCTCTCTGATAGCGGATGGGAGGCACAAGCTGTGGCAACAGCAGCAATTTTGAAATTGTTAATTTCAAAAGTTTACTGTAGACCGCACAGCGAATCCCTCTCTTCTTGGCTTCAATTTCTTCAACTATGGTGTTCCGTTCCTAAAAATTGCCCACACTATGTATATTCACAATCTCATAAAAAATCTCTTTGATTTCGCTTTGGTCCGGCTCAAATAGCCGAAGAAATAACGGTTTTATAAGCAATTTAAATATTTTACATTTAGTTATTAAAAAAAAATGGCAACACTGCTTAATTTCACGAATCTTGAAGTAACTGTCAGAACTATCCGCTTGACCTGTTTTGACTATGACGTAATAGTTGTTGTTTTTGATTTGGATAATTTCAGAACATTCGAGATACTTACGACCGAGTAATATAAATAAGGTTCGCTCGGAAGCATTATTATGATTCGTTGTGGTAACTTAGAATTGGAAAATTGTTAACTGTGTAAATTCATAGTTTTTTGGTCGCAAGTCTTTGGTTGTCTACGTGATTGTGAAGAATTAAGCTACTGAATTTATTTGCTATTGATTTATACTATTCGGGCTCCTAAGTGGATTGGAGCATATTTCTTAATAAAGAAGATAATGTGGTAGTCTGAGCTGTGATTTAGCTAGATTATATTTTTGCTGACGCTGGTTCGAAGGTCAGATCCAGCAAGAAGATAAAGAATTTTATCGTTTAGTAGACACCTAGATTGCGTTATCGGTGAAAGCCTTTCATAACAGGCACCGAAAAAAGTATAAGATAAAATCAATTCTACAAGAATTTAAAAAACTAAATTTCTAGAACTATTTACTAATTTTTACAAAATTTCAAAAACTCTAGCAAATTTTAATAAATTTGTTACATATGGGGAAGCTATCCGAGCCTTCCCCAATCACACCGCTGGCTTTCCACACGTCTTATGCAGTGTTGCCACACAGATCAATTTCAAGAACATCAAAATTTATCATAAATTACATGAAACTTTAGGTCAAAACATCAAGCGCAAAAAGACATTAATTTGTCAAAAAAGGACCAAAAATTACCGCATTTAGTCACATCGTTCGTTGTAAAAATTTACAATAGCTACTTTTCAAATTGTCTAATCACGACTCTACAAATTACTGTTAGCTATTAATATGCAATAAGTTTGCAATTGCGTAGCCTAATGCATCACCCTGCAGTATATATATCTGCTCTTGAAACTGTAACAGCCTTTAAAATGCATTATGTGTAAGCTAGAATGCAGATTACCAGATTTTCATCTTGTTTTAAAAAAGATTGTATGCAAAGACACATTTACAATAGGGTACAATAAAGCTGTTTAACACTTAAAAACCATAGTATGTTTATAGAGGGAGTAATGCACATCACATACAAATTATTTTTCAATGTACAACTTGTTAATCTCAATAAAACTAAATCAAACAGTTCCTAAAAACAATTCCTTGAAATAATGCTGTTTTTTACACGACAGAGAAAGTCTCATCTTGGTACAAATACTGTTTTGTAGGCTACTAGCTTCACAAAGGCTTGCATTTAATCATTGCCAGTTCATTAGCTTTCTTCACAATAGCTCTTGTATCGTTTTCGTGGACCTCCATTAACCATATCTTCAACTAATCTTTTTGATGACTGCCACATTGTGCAACCTCCACTGCATCGAGATACAGTTGTTTCGCTAGAAGCTGCCCTTTTAAAGTTTGAGAGTTCATTTTGTTTCTTTTCGAAGTTTTTACCGAGTTCACTGAGCTGAATACTCTTTCTTCTGCCGCTGTTGAATGTGGTAGAGACATTAACTTGAAGAAGAAGGGGCCCAAATGTGGAAAGCGAGGTTCTTCAATTCCATTTTTTAACTTTCTTACATAATTCCAGAACTGAGGGGGAGTCATTGACGTGACATCCTCTGTGCAATAAATTTTTAGCACATTTGGGAGTTCATCCCATTCATCACCTAATGCATTCAGTTCATTTTTATCCAGCAAGTGACAAAACTTAGAAAATTATAGGCAAAATAGATGAGCGGTTCTGGTGAGATTTCATTGCCAAAACTGGGCCTCCAACACAGAAAGCAATTTCATTTCTGAAAGATTAATCCGTTGTTTGATCTGAAAACACAACTCCACCAAAAAGCTCAATCAATCAATTCTTATTGCCTTTTTCACTGAATCATTTAAGGTATTTGGCTCAAGTTGAGCACATACACCAATTTTAATTTGCTCTAAGCATAAAAAATTACGCGGATTTCTTGGATTCTGTAAAGGTTCAGAACACTTCATGTACATTGATATCAATGTCGTGAGAATATCCACCGTTTCCGAATACACTTTGTGGAGGGTAAAGTCTTCGGATTGAAACAAAAGATTCAGGCTATTAACTTTGCGCAGCACATATGCCAGAAAGTATAATCTTGCTTTAGCATCTGAAGTAAAGCCAGAAGCTAAATCTCTAGCTCTGTGAGACAAATATTTTTCTGCTAAAGAAGTGACTTCTTGCTGAAAAAAGGTATGCAATGATTCCCACTGCTCCAGTATTCGCTCCACAACTTGTTGGTGACTTAACCATCGTGTCTGAGCAATTTTCAAAATCGCATGACGAGGATCATCACATAGTTTTTGAATATTTTTAAATTTTTGCTTTCTTTTGCTGCTGTGAGAAAAATAGCTGCAAATGTCACGAATAAAGTTTTCAATCCAAGCAGGCAATTTCTTGGAAGCATAGGATAAACACAATGCCAAACTGTGACAAATGCAGCCATTTACAAAAGTGTGGGGGCAAGCTTCCTTCAACTGTGCCTGAAACCCAGAAACTTTGCCCATCATTGTTGCACAATTGTCTGCACCTAATCCAATAAGATTTTTTGGTGGAATAGAATGCTTTTCAAATAGCACATTGGAAACAGCCTTAAACAATCCAAGTGATGTTCCATCTAGCACTTCAATGATATCAAAACATCTGTCAACAGTTTGCATTGTGTTAGCCTTCACATATCTAACAACTAAAGCCAGCATTTGAGTTACACTTACATCTGTGCTTTCATCTAAAAGAATGCTAAATGTTTGATTTTTCAGCATATCAATAATATCCAGGGATTCCTCTTTTCCAATACCCTCCACAATAGTGTAGGTAGCTTTCGTTCTTTTTAAGGTGATACCCTTTTGCACAGACGGATGAAGTTGTCTAATTTTTTTCACAATTTCAACCAAATGATTAGCAGCAGCAAAGGGCAGTTCACGTTCAACAATAAAACCTGCGAGCTGCAATTCTGCTGTTGCAACTTGCTTACTAAAATGCATATCTGTTTCATTAGCTTTGGAAAAAAACTGCGTCACTTTAGTTGACTTTTTTGCTGCAGCAACATTCGACTCATGCTTTTTTGTTTGCTTGTGACGCAAAAGATCACATTTTTTTGGGGCACTAAATGTAATATCACAGTACCTACATAAGGCTTTTAGTGGGTCATCTGTTTTTTTAAGCCAATCTTTTAATTCAACGTCTTGCAACCAATGCTCATTGAAGTTTTGTTTGTAAATTGGAACTATTTTTCTTTTCTTGGGTGTTGACTTAGCATTAGTATTGCTGTCACTTTCCAAATCGTTTTCACTACTGTCAAGATTAATCACGCTACTATCACTATCCATCTCTAAAATTACAAAAAAAAAACAAACAATAATAATTAGCCTACAGTACGGTAATCCTAATTGAGGTCTGGTACTGGCTCCATCTCTTTATTTTCAGCCAATCACTGAATCAGCACTTTAATTTTTCCATGGCAAGTACTGAGTAGGCCTAGCCTATCATACCGTAAGTTGTTATCAGGTATAAAGGAACGCATTACTGTATCAGGTACCAGTACCGTACCATGCCTATTGCACTACGCACTTACGTTACGCACACTCACTTGGCCGTCTACGTTAGTATGCTGCTCACTGACCTCACTCTCCAAGAGTCAAGACACCCGAGAGTGACAAAAAAGAAAAAATCCCAACTGAGGTATTGTGAAAATGCTACAAAATTTAGCCTATTGCAAATAATTATTCTTTTTTAACTAGTTTTACTTAGCGTTAGCTACTGTAGTTTGTAGTTAGCAGCCAGACTGTTTAACATCAGATTCATCAGCAAAAACATCAAACATCAAATGATGGGTCGAAAACATCAAATTTGATGTAATTACATCAAGTGTGGCATCACTGGTCTTATGGCTTTATAATATTTATTAAAGTTGAGATTTCGATATGAAGGTATAACAGGCTTCCACAAGTCAACAACCACAATTATTTTCTAAACACGACAGCTTAAACGGTGCAGCCAACGTACAACCAACGTTCAGCCAACGATACAATCAACGTGCAGCCAACGATGCAATCGCAAAACAAAATTTTCCCAAGTTTCGCTTGCGATCTATAAACTCACTCTTCAAACCAAACCAAAATCACCGAACCACTTGATCACCAACGACTGAAAGGAATTAAATTTACCATCTCAATTTATAGTGTGCTCGCCACGTGTAAGTGAACCAATCAGATTTCATTAAAATCACTGCACGTGATCTGCCTATAAAGCAGTGAACGCACACAATAGAATTAATTACAAGGTTTCAAAAAAGACTTCTATTCAGTTAATTAACTTTTTTAATTTCAGTGCTAGTTCTATTTTTATGATTTTAACAGAAATCTTTCCTTAAAATTTTAGAAGCACTAGAATATATAGGAAAAGACCAGTCACAAAAGGGAGATGCTAGAAGAGAGGCAAATAATATTGCAGATGCAAGAGCTAGAATTCGTTTTCCTGTCAATTTTTTGAAATGAAATTTTGCAGAATTTTTACAGAGTAAGTCAAGCTCTGCAAAGTGAGAATGTGGACTTACAAACAAGTGCAGATCTGTATGCATCATTAGGTGACTAGCTGTAGATTTCACGAGATGAATTTGAACGTTATGAGGCAGCTGCAAAGGAAATGCTATCAGGTGTGGATTACAAGGTAGCTACAACTCGCAAACGTATCAGAAAAATGTACCCAATGACGGAGATGCACCAGATGTATATTTTAATGCCAGAGATAAATTTCGTATCACCACATCTTATGCAATTGCTGACAAACTTGAAACTGAGATGAAGAAAAGAGGAGAGTGTAGCAAATTTTTTAAAATTTGTTAAAGTTTTTGAATTTTTGTTACTTCCACAAATTTAGTTTTTTTGAAATTTTTATAGAACTTAATTCGGTAACTCTGTACATTATTTAATCGTCTAACCTTTCGGCGCCTGTGAGGAAGGCCTCGCCGATAACGCAATTTTGGCCACTTACCAAAAGACAAAATTTTTAAATCTTCTTAATGGACCTGCCCTAGGAACCAGTAACAGCAAAAATATAGTTTAGCTAAACCACAGCTCAGACTACCACAATAACTTCTTTTATTAAAAAATATGCTCCAATCCACTTAGGAGCCCACAATAGTATAAATCAACAGCAAATACAAATTCAGTAGCTTAATTCTTCACAATCACGTAGGCAACCAGAGACTTGCGACCAAAAAACTATGAATTTACACAGCTAACAATTTTCCAATTCTATGTTACCACAACGAATCATCGAATCATAATAATGCTTCCGAGCGAGCCTTATTTATATCCAGTGTTGTGCGTTGACGGCGTCAAATGTCGGCGACAATTTTTTGTTGACGATGACGCAAACGCCGTAAAGATATTTTTTGATAGACGGAATAGGTGTCGCCGACAACTTTTTGCTTGTTTTTTGCGTCAAGCGTTAAGCGTCAATTATTTTTTGCAAGGAGAAAATATATACAAAAACTCTTCAATCGCTGACTCCAATGGCGCATTTTCACTTAAGAAAAAAAGTTACGAAAGCTACAGCATGTAAAAACAGATTTAGACCATGTCAAATAAACTACTTAAAAAAACACTATAAAGTTATAAATGGTTCCTCACGAATTCTTGCTTTGAAAATGCAGCTGCTTCAAATTGCTAAAAATGTTCTCAAGGATCACAACTTTGCTTTCTAAAAGTTTTTAAAAAATCTACCTGCTGGAACTTAATTAAAAGCCGCAAAATCAAAGAAGCGCAGTTAAGGAACTTAACCGCAGCTGTTTTTATTAAGGGCACGATAGCAACTTTCTTTGTTTTCGCAGGATGTTGTTTGAACACAAAAAAAAAGATACGCGTGGTGCTTAAAAGTGTTTGAGTCCCAGCTCAGTTAGCAAATTCAATCAAACTAAAAATCACATAATTGTGGTCTGTGGAAAATGTTAGCAAAACAGAGACTCATAACAAATTGTTGTCATCAGAAAAATAAATTTTAATTTTTGTTATAGAGCAAACAGACTAGGCTACTAAATAAATGATTTTACAGTATAGTAAATTTTCATATTATTAAAACTACGAAAATAGTAATTGCAATTTCAATATAGTCTGTATAGATCACAACAGTAGGCTTCGACCGATATCCAGCACTATCCATAGTAAGTGTTAATGCAGATTCGAGTTCAGTCAAGGTTAGATTTTTTAACTAAAATTGATTTTTCCGTCAATGTTTTTAAATCAAAAGTTGCTTTATTTTCGTTGCCTTACGTAATTGTTTTTGCTGTTTACATCATCTAAAGTTGTCTTTTCCCGCCAATATCTCTTAGATCATAATTGTTTTATTTTTGCCTTACGTAATTGTTTTCGGCAATTACATCATCAGAAGTTAGTTTTTTCCCGCCAATACTTTGTACACCAAAAGTTACTTTATTTTTTTATTGCATTACGTAATTCTTGCCAATAATGACATCATTTAAAGTTGCTTTCTCGTCCCGCCTCTCTTCATGTGTTATCTTAGTATGAATAGTCGGACCCTCGTGGGCCATTTTCAAATCAAACGCAAACGTCGATCTTGTTTGGGAGATTGTGAAGCGATTTCAGTTAGTAAGTGTTCGTGTGTTGTGTTAATTTTTGAATTTGTGTTTTATTCTGTTTTATAAGTAATATAGAAAACCGTATTCATCCAAGGTGCGCGTATTTTCATCCAACTTCACCGCAATAGTAAGAATGACGTTTGCTGAAAATACATGTCATTGTACACAACCAAATAAACTTTTTTGTCCAGTTGGCTGTTGTCAAAATTTGATAGCTTGCTAATTTAATTTTTTTCGAGTTGATCAAAAAATTGTCTCCTGATTCGTAACCCAGCGTAACCTCTTTATAAAAATGTGCTTCTTAAATTCAATGCTGTTTAAATTAGCGATAGGCCAGACTAAATTGACAAAAGGTTTTATTGCCTTCGATTAGGCTTCCACAGTGTTTCTGAAAATTGGTATTCAATTTCATAAAAAATATCATAAACCCGTCTAAGAAGCTACTAAACTATCTTATAGAAACGATGTTTAATGATTAGTAATTTATAGTTGTAGATTTAGCAATATCTCGGCATCTCCGAAAGCTGGTCGAGGTAATCGCTTGCCCTAAGTATAACGCCTCCGCCGTTGTCTAGCGAGCTAGGAAAATAAATAGAGATAAAAATAAATAAAAAATACGTAATAAGAAAATATAAATTTACTCGCTATTACAGACATAAGCGACGGCATAAAGACAAAAATCGGCCCACGAATTTTTCTAAAATGACAATTGAGATGTGATACGTACAGTCAAACTTTAAGAGACCCTCGCGTTTACGAAGAAAGAAAATATAGTTTCTGTAGAGAGGTTATTTTTTTTGTACCATCAAATTGCTATTGAAAGCAACCATATTGGATTTAACATCTTTTTTAAATGATTTATTTATTTACATATTAAAGAGAAAACAAAAAACAAAAAATTAAATGAACGTTTTCTACTAACTTCAGCCCTCTTCAGGTTTTCATATTGAATATAGTCTTCCTGACTTTATTTCGATTTAAATAGAGAAATTATTTGTTAACGCTGACAAAGCAATTTTATACACGACAAGACAGATTTTTTTCGGAACAGTAAACACATAAGCGGTAGTTAAACGAAGCAGAAAAAAACAAGTGGATTTTAAAGACTGCAAACACATTGGCGGTGAATGAAATTACTTGAGCAGATTTTTTTTAATTTTTAGTAAAAATGGTGTTCCATTGGCATATGATTGGCGATTTAAATTCGGACTGGACTCTCTTATTAAATATATTACCACAATACACGCTAAATTCCCACCTTGACTAGCTGTCCCACCCATCATCATTACGCAGCCTAATCATGCACTGGTTATTTAATCGCTCAGTTTGTTTGATAATATCATTATGATGTATATTTTTTTCTTTTTTACTTCTTATATCTTTATCTGATTAAGGTATTGCGGTCATGCTTTCTACTGTCTTGTACTTTCACTTTCTAATTATCTTATGCGTGTTTTAACGTCTGACGTTGTGCTGCTTCTTTCTTTTCTTGATCTTTTCAATATTTATAATTTTTGTGTTAAACTGTTTAATAATCATCGAGAATAAAAATGAATAAATGAATGATCTAAATTATATTAACAAAGAAAGTAATTTTGCTGTTATTCCTAACCTCTGTGAATTTAATTCAGATATATTGTCTGCAGATGTAGGGAGCTATTCAGATGCACAGCACTGAATTTTGTGGAGAAGCTTAAAAGAAAGGTCAATAATAGCGATTTGATAGCATATTGTAGTTTTTGTTCTAACTTATAATGTAAATATCTAGAAACTAGTCAATTGAAAATTCGTAGTTTTCTGCATTAAATTATATCAATAACTCAAATGTCACAGAAACTATGCCCATTACACACAATCATTCAAAAAGACATTAACATGTCATATGGGTAAAAAACTAGCACAGCTCAGAATAAGCAAATCACCACTCTAAAAAAATATACATTATATTACAAATTCTCAAGTTCATGCATCACCACAGTGGCCATGGGCTGTGCTAGAAATTACAGACAACACCAATAAATCTTTTCAACTGCAACCTGGAACAAAGTACAAACACAACACCACATCACTAATCCATGGAAGATCTTGGAAGCAGTGGGGATGATGCAAAAGCCAGAATCAAGTTTGGTTTTATTAAAAGATTAAAGAATAGCTACTTCAATATCCACCTCAGAACTATGTGAACAATACTATTTTGCTTTATTCTATATAAATGCAAAACTGTACTTTTTTGTAAAGTTAAGTGCATTGACAAACATGCTTAATAGAAATAGCAATAGTTTTGTCTCAAAAACAGGATCACTTAAGTCTTTATTTGAATGGCTGGTACAGAGAACCAGTAATGGACATAACTGAATTTGAGGATGTGCCTTTACACTAGATGGAATGCAAGCATTCGTAAAGAGTAGACTCAAAAAGTATTTTCTTTAAAAATCATTAATTGATTTATCTTGTTTGATTCAAGAACCATGCATGCACAAATAAAGTTGTGTGAAAATTGTTCAGAAAAATGACGTAAGCAATTTAAAAGTGAAATTCCATTTGAGAAAGGCTAAATGGAAATGCTGTAATTGCAGTGCACAAGCTCAGAGTGATAAAACAATATCAGCATAAAAAAATGGTAATTTTATTCTTCCTTTATTTACAAAAAAATATTTTCAATAAATCAATTTAAATCCACGCCAATGATATCCAACAACGAAATATTTCAAAATATTACTAGACGATATTTTTCATTTGTTGTATTGGTAATAAATACTTTTTTTACTTAATCTACCTGGAACATAAAATTCATTATCATGATGTAAAAAGCAACTATAATAACAATGTTTTGTAAAACTCTTTTTACTCAATCAAAATTAAGAAAATTTGGAATTATGATAGAATAAGCTAAATAGTTTATCAAAATAATACAAACTCACCTAAAAATAAAATAGGCTATGGGTAATAAGTATTTAAAAAAATATTATTGTCTTTGGCTTTACTAAAATTGATTTAAAAAATTTAAATGAAAAACAACATCTAATAGAAATGCATCTTTTAGTTTTAAAAACTTACATATTTATTACATTGCTACAAATTTATTTTAAGCTTTAAAAAACAACTGAGCATAATTTAAAACAGATCTTGAGTTGATCATTAAAATTATGTCAAACAATGTCAACTCTTAATAAATAACTCCAAGAAATAATTAAACTTATTGGACTTTAGTATTAGAGATCAGTTGCTACATAAATGTAAATGAATATTTTGTGTGAATTGATGATTCACTATCTTTTCTATTTTTTCTTAATAAGTAATCTATTTGGGTGTCTTCAAGAAGTCACCGTAAACAATTTTTTTGGTGAAACTAACCTGAAATCCCCCCTACAGAACAAGAATGAAATAATAAAGAAACCATGAGGAAAGGACCTCTTCAAAAAGCAATAGTAACCACAGGGAGAATACAGTTTAGTTTCATGAATTAGTCACTTACAGTGACTTCTTGAAAGGACCCATGTACTCTTAGTATACTGATATGACAACCAACATGATTATACTAAACAGTTTACTATTGTATTACCGTAATGTATTGCAATTTAAATAACTTATTTTTAATTGATACCTATTTATTGCTTTGATAAATGAAGCTGAAAATTAATATTAATCTATTAAAATTCTTTTTAAAAATTATAGCTTTTTTATTGAAACAATAAAAAGGTTACACATAAAGTGCACAAGTAGATTATATTTTGAAATTTCACAAATTTTTAAAATTTAGTTGATCCACAAAAAGTTTGCCAAGACATAACTCTGTCCAAGTTTCTATGCCAAAATATGCTAGTTATTTGTGTTTGACATAATCCCAAACAAGCTAAATGCCTAAGGTTTTATAAAAATCAAATTTAAGTAAATAACATTAACTTATTGGCCATATCTAGTTTTTAGAACATTAAAACCGCACTTATCTAACTTAATACATGTAATACCAGTTGACCTGCCAGTCCTTTGTACTCTTGTCGAGAGAACCGAAAAGCGTAAAAAATTGAAATATTTTCACTTTGAAATTTTTCCGCTAACCACGAAAAATCTTGCACTTTGGCGATTTTTTCCGCTTTCCGCTTTCAGTGTGAACTAACTTTCCGCTTTGGTTTTTTTGCGCTTTCCGCCTTTCCGCTTGATTTTTCCGCTTCCACTTTCATTGTGAACCAACCCTAAGACTATTAAACCTTTCTAAAATCAAACAAATGGCTAAATTTTTCACAAAAATGAATAAAGAAATTTTTTGGTAATACTGGTAGCAATAAAACCAAAAAGGTGGCGGCAGGGTGTCCGAGTAGTAGTAGCGCCGTTTGGTGGTGCGCGAGATCGATACGGCTGCAGTTTAAAGCTTCTGGTTATTTTGTTGTGCCTTTGAAAAGACAATTTACTTCCCTTGACAGTCTTAGCAAGCAGCTTTAAATTCAGCCATATCTTTATACGAGGGCTGTTTGAAAAGTAACGGGACTGTGTAAATAATTATTTTATTTGAAATGCCACGTAAAAATTACAACTTGTCCCCTTCAAAGTAATCTCCTTGAGCTCGAATGCACTTTTCTAATCTCTGCTGCCATGCTTCTATGCACTTCTGGAAAGATTCCATTGGGATCGCTCGTAGTTCCTTCGTTACGGCTGTTGTTATGGCTTTTGAGTCTTGAAAACGGGTTCCTTTAATGACTCCCTTGAGCTTAGGAAACAAGAAAAAATTACAGGGAGCCAGATCTGGCGAGTAGGGTGGTTGCTCCAGCACGGCAATGTTATTTTCTGCAAGAAATTGTCGTATGCTTAAGGCATTGTGAGCAGGAGCATTGTCATGATGAAGCAGCCATGACTTTGTCTCCCACAATTCTCTTCTTTTCTCCCTTACCGAACGCATCAAACGTCGCAAGATGTCTTTGTAAACATTCTGGTTAATGGTTTGGCCCTGTGGCAAGAATTCTAGATGAACAATTCCATGAACATCAAAGAAAACAATCAGCATTACCTTAATTTTGGACTTGAACAGCCTTGCTTTCTTGGGTCTTGGTGAGGATGCACTCTTCCATTCAAGGCTCTGCCGTTTGGTGAGTGGATCGTACTCGAAGATCCACGACTCATCACCGGTAACAACTCTACTCAGCAGATCTGGTGTAATTTCAAGTTGTTTCAGGATGTCTTGACACACTTGCACACGATTTTCCTTTTGCCCATCATTCAGCAACCTTGGTACCATTTTCGCACAAACCTTCCTCATCCCCAGATCTTCTGTAATGATCCTCCACACCCTCTCACTATTCATGCTCAACTCATCTGCTATCATTCTAACAGTAAGGCGGCGGTCACTGCGCACTTTTTCTCTCACATGCTCAACATTTTCGTTTGTTCTGCTTGTTGTTGGCCTTCCACTCTTAGGATCATCTTCCACATCCTCTCTTCCCTCTCTGAACCTCTTGTGCCACTCAAAAATCCGAGTTCTTGACATCGTAGCATCTCCGTAAACTTCTTGGAGCAAATTGAATGTTTCAGTTGGAGTTTTTCCAAGTCGAACGAGAAACTTCAAGTTGATTCTTTGTTCAATGCTCATTATTTGTTAACATAAGAAAAAAAAAGAAAAAAATATTTACTAAATAAATTATCCCAAAACGAACTACAGTAAAGCACCTTTCAAGAAAAGCCTGTAAAAAACCATATGGTTGTCACAGAATGCTGAAACTACATTTTTACAACCACAAGACATTGCGCCATCTTAAAAAACAAAGCTTTTATCACTGTTGCAAGTGTTGTTTGTGCAAAGCATACAGTCCCGATACTTTTCAAACACACCTCGTATAAAGTGTATATAAAAATAAAAAATAAAACTTTTAACCGGACAGCAAAGTATCTTGGCATATGTGAAAGTAAGTTTGGTAATATAATGCTCTCGACGTTTTATGCTATTCAGGAGGATGAATAGAGATAATATTATAATAATGATACTGTAATAATTTTGTTGGGTTTTTCGAAAAACAATTTCAAAGCAAAATCCTAAACGAGATTATCATATCTGCATAAGTCCATAAATGTGATCAATACAAGTAATAATATAAGTAGGCTAATTTGGCCATAGGTAGAAGATTGTAATCATATTCTTACGCAACGAAAACGAAATGCATTTAATTTTTTATTTTTTTATCTTTCTGATACGCAGGACAACCTCAGGAGCGTTATGGTAAGTCAAGTATCAAGCAATTTCAAGCGAAACGTCCTTCAAGCGGACAAAACCAAATACAGTAATGTTTTTTACACTTTCTTCTTTAAATCTATATTTTTAAAAAATTATTCTTTTCTTTTTTAAGTCTTACTTAATTCCTTCTTTTAAAAGAAGGAGTAGGCAAACCACGAGATAACTCGTGGTTGGCAGTCTGGCCCACGCTGCCGACCACGAGTTATCTCGTGGTCATTGTCTTGCCACTAAAGTTGCAACCACGAGTTATCTCGTTATTTCGAACGCAAGAAAGCGGCGTGTGGCGTCTGGGACAGGAACCGAAAAACTCGCTGGCAACAAAAATCAGTTTTTTTTAATAAGAAGTTTATTGAAAATTTAAATCACACCATTGAATGTAGATAACAATTGTCAAATTACTGTTTTGTAATTAGATGGCAGCATGGTGTATTTTGAAGCAGTCAACAACACACAGAGGTGGTTGATCTTCACAAACTGGGCAGAAATACCTTGTTTCCCGACGTAGTTTGTTTTTCGTGCAAATTCTGCATGCTTTAGTAGGTCTTTCTTTCTTCTCTGTCGGCGGAAGTGTTTCCAGATAATGCTGAGTTGGGCCAGTGTCTCTAGGTCTTTCAGCACTATTTGGTAATTTTTCACGAAGGAAGCATTTCACAAACTTCTCTCTGAAAGGAAGGCTCTTGACTTTGGTAGAAGTCGCATGACAATACAAGATGTGGGCATTGTGGATCATCCCTTCAAAGAGATGAAGAGCAACTTTTTTTGGCCAGCGGATTGTCTTCCTGAGAGCAGAGTAGTACGACAACATTTGATCAGAGCGATCAACTCTTGACATTCCGTTGTTGTAATCTATTACAATGTTGGGCTTTACGGATACCTTTCCATTTCTGTTTCTTACTTCCTCCATCTCCACTTGGTGCATGTTGGATATTGTAAGCACATCCCGCTTATCCTTCCACTTACAAACAGTCACATGTTCCTTCCTCTTCCAAGTAACTTCTCCTTTCTTCAGTTTTTGTTTTACAACTTCCTTTGGGTTTCCTCTTCGGTTGCTTCTTAGTGTGCCACAGACGTACGTTTGCTTTGAAGACAACACATCAGTGAGAGCAACTGAATTGTAGAAGTTATCCATGTACAGAATGTACCCTTTCCCAAAGTAATCATCCATCAAGTGAAGGACAACATCAGCAGCGTGTCCTATATCATTTTGTATGATCTCTTCCCTTCCACAGTAAATCTTTGTCTTTATTATCAAGCCATTTGACTCAAACAGAGTATAATGCTTGACACCATACTTGTGCTTCTTATTTTTTATGTACTGCCGAAAAGAAAGTCTTCCTCGCCATAACATCATTGACTCGTCAATGCAAACATGCTTACCGGGTATGTAGATGTTTTTCATGGTAGCATTGAAATGATTCAAGATGGGGCGTATTTTGTACAGCTTGTCATTGCTATCCAAACAATTGTCAGCAAAATGAAGAAAACGCAGCAGCAATTGGAATCTGTTTCGACTCATCACGGAAGACCACAGGGTATTTTGATAAAGGATATCCGTGCTCCAGCACAAATTTATACAAGGCAACGTGAATGGCCCCATGTGCAGGAGAAGTCCCAAAAACAGCTTCATTTCTTCAACGTTTGTTGGGGTCCAAGCCTTCATCCTGCTGCTTCTTCTCACTGGACCATTTTGGTTGATCGTCTGGGAAGCATACACATTTGTTTGCTCCACTAACATTTGCAGAAACTCCTCTGGGAAAAATAGATTCACGAAATCTTCAACAGTTGAGCAATCCGTATTCAAACCAACATTTTCTCTGTACGAGAAGTTTAGTGGATTCGGATCTGGCGTATCAGTCCAATCATCTCCATTATCATTCGATGATATTGCTGCTAAAGCATTAGAAGAAGGGCCAGCTACAGCAACTTGAGCAGTGTCCATGTCGCTATCATCATCAGAGCTAGACTCGGAACCTGATGAAGGAGAGTAATGACTATCTTCATCTGAGCTCAAAGAAAAATCATCGAAATCTGAATCTTCTCCGCTCCCATCCAAATAGCGGTCAATCTCACTTTCATTTATAAATCTACGGGCCATTTAGATCACAGCAGTTGCAAACAATGGATAAAAACGAGCAAACTCTAAATAAGCATCTGATGCGATATAAACTAAGAAAGCTTGCCGCCTGCGAAAATAATCAAAATTATCCGCTAGCTTCAATTATTATATTGTAGTCTGAACTTTTGTACCTATTTACTCTAAACTATAGCCCTATGGTTGCGATCCTGCTGCGTTATGCTGAGAGTGAACTAGCATCAATGTGACGTAACATAAAACCGTCCATGCGAAAGTGAACTAGCAGCAATGTGACGTAACACAATACCATTAGAAAACCGCAAACCACATGAGAAAGATGAATTCACGCTGGGAAGCGTAGGATTGCCTCAACGAGTTATCTCGTGCTTGGCATATTTGAATAAAATTCTGTCTACATGTGCCAACAACGAATATACTCGTGGTGATTGTTTCAATGCTAAAATTAATTAGTGACATTAATTAAGCAATAAAACTGCGTAAAACGCTTTTTTACATGACAATATGGGCAAATATGTGCTTGGCATCTGGGGTCAGAAAGTCGGATTAGGTCTTGGCAGTCAACGTGTTAACTCAAGAACGTGCCTAAAATCTTTTATTATAGAAGTACTACATAACTTTATTACATCTGATCATCACCCTCTTTCCATAACATTTAACGGTAAATTCTTCACCCAAATTGCTGTTGATGAACCTGTACCTGATTACTTTAATGTGAAATGGTCAAAGTATCTCAGACAAATAAAGCAAATTATCATGAAGCTACTAAACATTATTTAAATAATATTTTTCTCCCATTTGAAGTAATAAAATGCAATGATGCTCATTGCTGTGACCAAAAACATTTAGAACTTATCAATAAGTTTTACTCATATATTGTTTATAGTCTCTTGCAACCATTAAAAGATGTACTTGGATCTTCTTGTCATCATCGTTCATTTCATCCTATTCCAGGTTGGAATGACTCTGTAAAATTGGCACATATTAGAGCAAGAACTTTTTATCTATCCTTGGTTAAAAAAGGCAGACCAAAAAATGGTGAGATTCTAACTAGAATGAAATCAACACGAAAACAATTCAAATATGAACTAAGGCGGTGCAAAAAACTAAAAGACAGAAGTTTGCTGATGCATTGGCCAAGGCATTTCATTCTGATACTTCTTCTAAGGCCTTCTGGCAAAACATAAAAAGCTTAAGAAATCATGTCTTTTACCAGCTGCAGTTGGAGGTGCCTCAGGATCCCAAAAAAATGCCGAGATGTGGAAAAATCATTTCAGCAACTTACTTAACTCTGTCAAAAACGATGAGTATAAAGAGTTTGTTTACAACAATATTACTTGTAAGAATAGTTATATGAATTCATCCCAATACATGTGTGATGTTAGTACTATTCAATCCTTAATGTGTAAACTGCCTTTTAACAGTGCTGTTGGTAGCGATGGCATTTCTGCTGAGCATATTTGTTTTGCTGATTCCACTGTTGCCCTTTACTTAAGTTTATTTTTTAATATGTGTATCCTACATGGCTACATTTCTAAACCCTGCATTAATACAGTTATTGTACCTATTGTAAAAAATAAGAATGGTAATCATCAAGATTGTGGTAATTATAGATCTATAGCAATTGCAACAGTTGTTTCAAAGCTGTTTGAGCAAGTCATCTTAATTAATATTAAAAATTTCTTAGATGCCACTGACAATCAATTTGGTTTTAAAACTAAGCATAGTACAGACATGTGTGTTTTCCTACTCAAACAAGCAATTTCTTAGTATATTACTCGTGGTAGTCCAATTTTCTGTGTTTTTCTTAATGCTTCAAAGGCATTTGATCGGGTAAATCATTATTTGCTTTTCCAAAAGTTAATTGTGCGCAATGTGCCAATGTGTTTTGTTCGTTTATTAGTTTACTGGTATACTCAACAAAGTATGCAAATTAGATAGAGTAGATGTTATTCTTCGTTATTTTCGGTAACTAATGGTGTTAGACAAGGTAGCATATTAAGTCCATATTTTTTTGCAGTCTACATAGATGATTTATCGAAAGAACTAAACAAAATAAAAGTAGGATGTTTTGTTGGAAAATCTCTTGTTAATCATTTATTATTTGCTGATGATCTGTGCTGTTTTTGCCCTAGCATTCATGGTCTTCAACGTATCATTGATATATGCCACTCGTATGCTTCCTCTCATAATATAATATTCAACTGTCAAAAAACACTAGGCTTATCTTTTGCATCTAGCAATTTTAAATTAAATATTAAACCTAATGTGTTAGGCCTACTTGGTGATTTCTAGATACAGTTTGTAAATGGTATTTTTTAACCCCAAGTTATGTGATGATGAAGATATAAATAGACAGGTTTGTTATTTATATGGAACTGCAAATAGGTTTAAAAACATGCTTTTACAAGTGTTAGAAGTGTTCGACGAACAAGTATTATTTCGCACATATTGCTCGTCTATGTATGTATGTCAATTATGGAATTACTTTTTGTCCTCTAGTCTAAAAAGAATACGTGTAGCCTACAATAATTCTTTTCGATTTTTACATGGATTGCCTAGGTATGTAAGTGCCCGTGAACATCAGGTGTTGAATAACATTACAACATTTGATGCAATTCGAAGAAAAATGTCCTGCTCCTTCGTTTATCGTTGTTACGATTCTAATAATAAATTAATTTTTTTTTAATGACCTTGAAATGTTTTATTAATTCAGCATATTATAAATACTACAACACATTAGTTTATTTGCAATAGATTCTTGGTAACTTTCTTTTTTTTAAGTATTGTTTTTTTGTATGTGTATCTCATTCTGTGTAGTTTTTGCTGTTTTTTTTTTTTTTCTGTTATGGACTGTGAGTCTGATTTAAATAAATAAATTAAAAAAAAAATTATCGCCTTTGAATACACGCCAATCGTTAGCTTTTTTGATATTTTCATGATTGACATTTAATTTAATGTACTGTGCAAAAAGTTCCTTTCAAGCTCTTTGCCAAATTTTAATGGTAAATAAGTCATTTAAGTTGAGCAGATTTGAATTTTATTATTCTATGCATGAAGCGTGATAAGAAAATTGTTTTAATACCGAAATAATCTTTGTCTTATAACAGTCTATGAATTCGAATACCGAATTAAGCAAAGACCTTATATGAAAACAAACAAGTCTTGTTCATTCAAATTGCTTTAAATGAAAATTAGATAGAACTTTGCCGGGACTCTTATTCAAGGCCAGAGTGGCCAACCTTTTCTACCTCAAGCGCCAATTTCATTCAAGTCCAGTTTACATGCGCCACACAGACAAAAGATTTCAAAAGTTTATAATGAAAACAAGGTGATCTCTAAAAAAAGGTCTTCACTTAGAATCAATCAATGATTTTCCTATTTTTCGTCCTAAAATCATAGTGTTCTCAAAAAAAAAAAAAAAGGTCTTCACTTAGAATCGATCAATGATTTTTCTATTTCTCGTCCTAAAATCATAGTGTTCCCTAAAAAAAAAGGTCTTCACTTAGAATCGATCTTTGATTTTTCTATTTTTCGTCCCAAAATCATAGTGTTCTCTAAAAAAAGGTCTTCTGATATAGCTAGATATAACTTGTGGAACGTTTCTCATTTAAATATTTTCCCAACTGCAATGTGCCACTTTTGGCACATGCGCCGCAGGTTGGCCACTCTTGGATTTGGCGAACATGAGGGTTCTGCCAACTCCGAATTGAAGAGCAGTAAAAAGCATCAAAATATTTGGTTTTCTGTTTTGAAGGAGATTATCTCACATCAATATTTACAACAGCTTTATAAAAAGGAAAACTTTAAAAGTAGAAAAGGATTTATACAAAAATTGCAAACCATCATTTCTGTTTATTCTGTTGATTCGAAGGAGAACGTCAGAGAAACTAAGAGCAACCGTCAAGCAATTACTTCAACGTGCTTTCGGAGATGCCAAGGTGTTGCTGTTAGGTTAAAAGTTTTTATTTGGTTTTTTACTTTTTATATAATAATATTGATATAATTTAAAGCTCTTGCTACAACCATCAACCAGGAAAAAGTACCGTAAACTGTATTGTGATGAAATTTTAATTCATCATTGATTGAACGTTGTGAAACCTGAGCGCCGTGAAGCGCGCGCTAATTAATTGAAGTCTTCTGTTTGTCGTTCAATTTTCAGTTCATTATCAGTCGTATTTGGAAGAAGCTTGCTGCGTTTTAGTTAACCTGATTTCTTGTTTAGTTGTTTGTTATTTATATTCCTTTTTTCGTTTCAGATTTTTAAGTGAATAAAAACCACCTGTTTGGTTTTTGTAAACTCACGACATGTATTTCCTAAAAACGCAACATAAAGCTGTACAAATGCTATGGCCTACGTCACAATATCGTTTTCTGTATAATTGTTTTCTGTTTTATATCGGTTGTCCGTACAGTTGTGTTCTGACTTAAGGCCCGTTTCCACTACGAGCGTGGAAAAAAGCATTCTTTGTTTGTTTTATTGCTTTTTTTTTCCGCTCGCTTCAATTTTAACCGCTCGCTTCAATCGAAGATCAATAAAAGAGACAAAGAATGCTCTTTTCCACGCTCGTAGTAAAAACGGGCCTTCAGTATGTGCTAGTTCAGTATGCTTAAGCTCTAGTTTATTAGCGTGTTTAGTTTTGAGTCGCGTTATTTATTTATTCTTTTATTTTGCAGACAAGCGATTTCGTCATTTTCGTTTTGTATATTAAATAATATCATTCCGAAAATGAGTCACATTCTTTCAAAAGCGAGAGTATAGGAGTTGAACCCAGACCGTGTCGATTGCGCGCGCCATCATAGAGCGCTCGTACCTACGACTAGCCACTATGCCGACAAATGAAATAAATTTGAAAATTTTGGCAAAATGAAGGGTGTATATATACCTTATGAATTTTATGGAAATTCGTAAAACTTGTTTAAGTCGGGCAAAAATAAAAAAATTGTTCTCTCGAACTTTTTTCTTGAATCCGCGCCACGATAATAAAGCTGCAGAAAGAAATTATCGAAAATGGCTTCCAAACATAGTTTTTAGGTTGCAGTTAAAAAATTAAAATAAACCTTTTCGATTTTTTCTCACTTTTTCCGACTGGTCAGGAAAAGTCAAAAAAGGTCTCTACTGTTTTGTATGATCTATTCGGCGGTTCACACATGTACAAAAAAATTTTTATATTGGCCTAGTACAAAACCAAACTAAAAACTTAAAAGTTCTTTTTTCTACAGACGTTTATTTTATGCACAAAGAAGCTTGCACAGTTTTGTAGGTTGTTTGCGTCCAATTTTGAAAGTTTTTTTCCCGCTTTTTTAAATTCTTTCAATATAAATGTACAGTTTAACACTGGATAAAAGTAGCAACATTACTTTGATCTATCAAAACCTTCTGTTTAATTTCTGTGCTGTTTTGTGCTAAGTTCTGTGCTTCTGATTAATTTAAATTTTAATTGCATAAGTTTATTACATGATTTAGGCTTGGCCTCAAAACTTGTAGTAGGTTTCCAGAAGCAGCCAATATGGCTTATATAATAACTGGTTAAAGAGATGGAAGTACTAGCTTTTCTGCACTTTTACAGTAAGCCTTTTTTCTAATCCGCATCCTTAACTATGTTTATAATCAAATAATTATAGTTAAGCTTTTACTATGTGGCGGAGCAGAAATAAAAAAAACTGAACTGAAGTCTCTTGTAGGATGAAGAGTACTTTAAGCTTTAGAGCAAGTTGATGAAGAACGTTCATCTTGCTTACTGTGAGACCTTTGATGTTCAAATGGAGAATAGCAAGCCTTCGAAACGTTTTGAAAGTGTGCAATGAAAGTTTCTTCCAAGCATTACCCCGTCTTGAAAAGGTGGTTTTCCGATTAGCAGGTCCTTGCTGAACATGGAAATGGGTAGATACCTTCCGTTTTGGCAATTTTGGCTTCGGTCTGTCATGTAAAATAACAAGATCAGACGTATTTATGACCCAAACTGCAAGAAGCAACTACCATTGGCAAGTAAAAGCTCGGTTCCATTTGCACAGAGCTTATAATCCATGCTGGAGCTGCTTTGAAATCCTGGTTGTTCCGATTCAAAATTCTCAAGATCTGCAGAAGAGCACTTGTAATTTCAATTCCAAAGCCAATAAACCTCATAGAGGATCCAAAGAGTTACCAACCAATATCTGTTTTCTGTGTCCCCTACAAAATCCTTGAGAGGTTTATATATGCCCGGGTCAAGTTACTTATTGCTTCCTGGGGACAGGGAGTAAGACAGGTTTCGACGTGGAACGTCAACCGTTCTGTTGAGTCGTTCTGTTGAGTCGTTCTGTTGACATAAACATCGAAGATTCTTTCCAGGATAAAGAGAAGGCTTGTTCCGTATTTGTCAATCTGACAGCGGCATATGACACTGTCTGGCACCTTAGTCTTATCTGCAAGCAGCTGAAACTTCTTCCGAATAAGCACATGGTCAGAATGATCATGGAACTTGTCCAAAACTAAATTTTATTTTTACTAATGATGATAGCAAGCAAAGCAGGCCCTGCCGTCTGAAAAACAGCGTTATTTTGGAATTGGTTTTGACTTTTCTTTCTTTTAACATCTATACGATACAACCTGCCTCCATAATTTTCAAAAAGTTTGCTTATGCAGACGATTTAGCAGTGTTGCACATTTCTGAAAACTGGAAAAATTTGTAAGGAACTTTAAGTTAACGTACACTTTTAGTGTATCTCTAAATTTGGAGATTGAAGCTCAGTCAATGACAACAACTTTTCATTTAAACAACCGAGAAGCCAAATGTGAGCTAAAAGTCTATAGCAGCGATAGACTTACGTTTTGTCCAACCAATACTTATGTTGAGGTAGAACTAGATAGACCGCTCACGTTCCTTCACGATCTTGTAGCATTGCTCAAACAGCTATATTCGCTAGTCACACTGCTGAGGCGACTTGCAGCTTAGGATGGAGTGCTGATGCCAAAACATTGCTTACAGCTGCCCTGTCTTTGTCTATTCGACAGCTGAATATTGCTCATCAGTCTGGTGTCGCTGGGCTCACAATCGGGTTGTAGACAGTGTCCTGAATGAGCCTTGCACATTGTTACTGAATGAACGCGTCCCTCTCCTACAAAATACTTCCCCACCAGGTAGTTGAGCTTCGCCAACTAGGTACGAGAATCTCCTTGGTTTACCGTGGAACTCTGGACCCTGATCACATATTTTGCATGGTCTTTTAAGTTGGTCCTCAAGTGCTCGCCAAGAGAAACTAAATTCCAGAAGCTCATTAGTGCCAGCTGCGCGTAAACTATTAAACAAGCTCGCCAAATTAGGCATTTGCGCTGTCCAGCTTTTGGACATATATGAAAATAAAAACACATATATACATGTATAGATGAAACACGGAGCATTGTGAGAGTACATTCAAGCTCCAATCTTTCATACGCAGTTATAAATAAATAGACTTAAATACTTTAAATCTTGACCCTTTTGCAAGCAAACGGAGAGCAACGGCACTCAACCCCTATTTTTTAAATTATCAGAATTTTAAAGGTAGCATCGAGGTCATACCCGACAAAATTCTTGTAAAAAGCAATGTACTGACGCAATATCATGACGTTTCTCATATTTTGACCTTCAATTCGAAATTGGTTGAGTAGTAAATGCCAAAAAAATTTTTAAATTTTCAATAAAAGATAAATTTTTCATGCTTAACGGTGTCAAATATTGTTTCTCAGTTTATTAGATAGTTCTTTTGGTGACTATTTCTTGTCTTTGGTTTAAAATTTTTAAAATGATTTTTCAAACCAATATCAAATCAAATTTTTAAAAAGAAATCGTAAACTAGGCAAAAATATGATAATTACTTTTGATCAATGTTTCCTACAATTTTTTTCAGTTTGAGTGCGCAGACATTTTAGTGGGTGCAAACTTTTTTAGAAATGATTAATATTTTTGCAGCAAACGAAGAAATTTCAACCTTCTAACTTGCTGAATAAGCCTATTAAGAAAGTTTGATTATGCAATAACTTATGTTTTATAGTGTGGATTATAAACGTGGTAGTGTAGGGTTGTAGGTTCAAGCATGTTTCAGGAGAAAACAATGCATGGTTTGTGACAAAAAATAAGATTGGTTTGTGCCCGTGCGCAGTGCACGCGCACGGCTTAGAGCATTGCTCCGCAACTGCTGTGTCGTAAAACGACGCTTGGTGTGCCACGGGATAACAGTAATCTAAACCTACTTTTTTGAAACGGAAAAAAAATTTTTCGAATTTTAAGCTTTAAAACTACTAGAAAATTCGCTGACTTAAATTCTAGTGAAGCTGAGAAATTCATTAAATTATATCATAAGGTTAATTTTGTGTTTAAATTGATTAGATTTTTAAAATTTTTACGAGATGTACAGTGAAACTTTGAAATTTCTAAGTGTGTCGTCATTGAGAAAAGATTGCGGAACACTGGGTTAGAGGGAATATTGCATCTGACTCTGAGGAGGCTTCATACAGCCCCTCGCAATTACAGATAAAACTTTAAGCTATTTTAAATGATGCCCTTAGAATGGCTTAAAAGGGCTTGAAAAATTGAACAATTTTAATTCCACTAATTTTGCCACAAATCCTTAAAAAGAAATTTAAAGGACACCGGAATTTATTTTTAACTCTCTGTAACTTTAGACATTGTATTAATTTTGTTTATCTAAGTTTTTTTTGTTTGTATCTTTTCAAAAGAAAAACAACCACAAATTGTTCATCCATAAATTAAAACAGCAATAAGTACCAAAGACAACTAAGGTAAAACTACTAATAGGCCAACTTATAATATATTTTTGAATGACACAAGGAATGAGATTAAATTTTTGAACTCATGAAACAACTTCTGATGACTACTTCCATTTACACAGCGACTGACAAATTTAGCGTTTCGTAAATGACTTTGCCAAATATAAAGAGGTATATGTCATCTTTTTATTGATAAATTAACATCTAAAATGTTAAAATTGGAGTGAACCTAAAGTTAAAGATATTAGTTTAAATTAGTGAAAACATTTCGTCCGTAGCGAAAACAAAGCGTAAAAAAATGTAACGCCACCTTTTTAGGTATTGCATTTATATTTCTGTCTAATGGCATGACGCACACAATATTATTAGGTTAAAAAGGATTTGGAAATCAATGGGCTAAAATTCATTATGAAATAAAAATATCTTGTAATCCGAACTCTCATTTGATTGCTTAATTCTTCATGGAATTATTTCCATAAAAAGAGAAGTTAATTATGTAGATATTTGAACAGTTTTTGTAACCAATCCTGTTTCTTAATTGCAATTAATGACAAAAATACTTAGGTCTAGGGGTTGTTTTAAGGTTGCGTTTATTTGAAATAAACCAAAACAAGGTTACAGCAAATGTTTTGGTAAATGTACGCAGAACATTTCTTTTCAACGAAAAGCAACAATCAAGTAATTATAAAAAAACGAATGAGTTCTTCTAAGAAGAGGTTAAGATGAATTTGGCATGGACCTTGACAGAGATTTTTCAAAAAAATTGTCACATAGGAAATGATGCGCAGCACCAAATAGGCTTCCATTTTATTCATTTTTAGTTGCAAGTGAAACTGCATGGACTAATGAAAATTGCTGAAGTAGATTTATTTGTTGGGTGCAAAATTATAAAACCTATTAGTAGATTGATTGTTATGTAATAAACAGTAGTTTTAGCCCAGTCCATGTAGCTTTATAGCTCAATAACAACAAAAATATTTATTAGTTTTGAGCTTGAACTTTAATAAAGATAATTTCATTGTATATTTTTAATCAAACATGTTTTTATTCTATTTATTTTTTTTCTTGAATATTGTAATCATATTCTAATATAAAACATAAGCAAAACAAGTTAAGGGTTTAGATACCTAAGACTAATATCAGATTGAATAAACGTTTTAAAACATACTTTTGTGACTTTATATATTTTATCATAACCAGCAACCAACTTTATATTATGATTCTCAAACACTTAAAAATACTATAGTGAAAGTAGAGAAAATTTTATCATTGACCCATAGTCATACTAGTCGGGAGCAGGTGAAATTGCCTCCCAATATTTAAAAAAATTGGGAAAAATTTGAATTTTTCGGGCAGCGACAAAGAATTATTTAGGCAAAACAAACTTTTTTTGCACCGAAAACGAACTACACCTGCAAAACAAAGTTTTCAAATTAAAAAAAAGATCAAAATTTGAAGTAAAGATTTTT
Source organism: Diplosoma virens (assembly GCA_963680785.1). Lineage (NCBI taxonomy): Eukaryota > Metazoa > Chordata > Ascidiacea > Aplousobranchia > Didemnidae > Diplosoma > Diplosoma virens. The sequence continues at coordinate 27,041,596 of OY796887.1, forward strand.
TTAGACATCACTACTTTTTTGGGACAAAAAATGTGAAATCAAAAACAGCTGCAAAGTGAAGGCCTTTTCTTGTCTTTACCCTATATTTGGGACGAAATTTCTTCTCATATCTGTTAAGTGCTAGCAGATCATGATTCGGGCAAACGTCAAAAAAATTTGGCCAAAAGTGTATTGCCCCCTGACATTTTTTCGGCGGTACGGCTATGATTGAACCTAATCATTTTCGGTCTAACATTAGTTTTCGGTCTACTTTAAAGCAAATTGCCTGGAGAATATTTTAATAATAATTTATTAATCGATAGATGTCAAGATTAAATGTTTTACCGAAAACGTTTAGCAATGTTTTTAGTTCTACTATAGACCTACTATTTACTGTTGGTTCTGACCTCTTTGCCGAAGCTTTAATATTTGAAATTTTTTAAAAATTTAACGAAACTTGTAAAATCGCAGTATTTTTTATTTAAAAATAAGGATTAATCAGATAATGATAAAACTGGTTTTGATATCTTTAATATTGTGACTCTATATAACACGTTTCAATCAAAAGTATTTTTTTGTGAATAGAAAATTGTGATTCCTTAAGGTTATATTTAAAAAATATAAAAACAAAAGCTATCAAACTAGGTAAAAGCTATACCCATGGTCATACCTGGCGGGGGAGGGGTAGGGGAAATTATTTCCCTAAGTTTCAAAAATTTGGACAAAATCAAAAATTTTCGGGTAGCGATAGAAAAACTTTGGGCAAGATCAGGAATTTTAGGGGAGCGACAAAGAATTGTTTAAGCTAAACAATTTCTTTTCTTTTTTTTCTTTCTTTTTGTTTTATTTTTTTTTCGAGATTACAATGATTTTGAGACAAAAATCGGGAAATTAAAGACGGATCCAAAATAAAGATTTTTTTTCAGATCACTTTGATTTTGGGATTAAAATCGAAAATCGGAAACAGATCTAAAGTGAAGACTTTTTTTTCCGACTTTTCGATTTTGTTAAATTTTTTTCTTTGTTTTTTATGGTCTAAAATTTTAAATAAATTTTTTTCTCATATCCGTAAAGCACTAGAAAAATATGATTTGGGCAAAGTCACAAAATTTGCGCAAAACTCCATCCTCCCAGATTTTTTCAGCTGGTACGCCTATGGCTATACCATTAAATCTTTAATTTACTTTTGAAAATTTCTTGTGACAAAAATTTTTTCGAGAAAAATTTGTTTCGTTCACCAATAAAATGAAGCTTTCGCATTACTTTTTTCTTGAATCTGACGTCGGGTTTTCTTTTCTTGTTTTTCTTTCTTTGTTTTTTGCATTACTTTTCTTTTCTAAAACCTTGTTGTCCGCCGGGATTTGCGCGACGCCGGTTTTTTATGTACTTAAGGAGAAAGGCCACGCCAAAACTAAGCCTTTCGTTGGACCCGTTTTATTCGCCGAAGAGTGTAAAAAAAAGTTCGCAGAGCAATGTCAGCAAGATAGCGAGTCGATAACACAATCTTAACATTGTGCGATTGCATTGGTGTGGCGAGCGGTTGGCAGCAGTAGGTCAAATTTCGAAGGCCCCGGAATCAAACCAGAGACCTTCTGTTTCGGACACAAACGTTAATTGCTGCACCAAGTTGGCAGTGAGGAGCCTGTGAATAGGACCGTGACGACAGAAAATACGAACAACGCCATAAAACAGCTGCTACAATTTAAGAACGTATCTCAACAAGCTTGTCACGACTGCTAACGTGAAGTTTTGTAGTTTTGAGAATGTTCGGTCACGTGATAAGGTTTTTTACATTCAAGAAACAAAATCAGCTTTTGCTTATTTCGTGCATTATATTTGCAAAACCAAAAACGTTTTTACAAGAAATTTTAAATGTTATATTTTCAAGAGGACTTAAAATGCAAATATCTCTTGCATAATTGTTGACAAATTTATTGCTTTAAGCTTACAGGGAAATGCTTAGGCATACCATATTTTCGAAGGGGCAAACCGGGCGCTTGTTAATAAAAAAATTTGTCCCTAAAATAGTCTTTACTGCGGATTTTATGATTTTTGTCCCTAAAAAGTAGTGATCTCTAAAAAAAAGTTTATTTCCAATCAATCTCCGATTTCTTGAATTTTGTCCCTAAAAAGTAATTTTCTCTAAAAAAAAAGAGGCTTTCACTTCGAATCTGTCTTGGATTTCTGGAAAACCGGCAGGAATAAAGCCCTAAAAATCGGGACTGTTCCACCCAAACCGGGACGTATGGTAAGCCTAGAAACGCTAGAATATTTTTATGAATTTTTGCGATTAAAGTCAAAATATTTCGTTCTTGTGCTACCAAGAAATAAAAACTTTTCAGTTTTAATTAGGCTTACTGTTTCTTGCAGCATGAAGCAGAGTTTCTGAACAATAAATCGGCAGTCAGTACCAATGATCCATCGTAATTTTTTTGCCCGTTCGCAATAAATATTTGATGCCCTTAAATAATCGCAGCTAATCATAAAATGTAAAAATTTTCTAAAAAAACAAGGTGGTTGTTTAAGCTTAGCAACTTCTGGCAAAAGTAATTATTTTAAAACAAATTTAAAACGTTTTTTCTTTGTGTTTTATGAAACTATTTCGCGGAAGTTAAAAGGTTCTTGTTGGTCCACCCCCTAGCTGAAACTGATTTCATGGGTCCGCCAGCACAAAAAGGTGAAAAAAATCGATCTACAGAAAGACTACAAGCATTATAAAATGTACTTATCAACGTTTCGGATGTTTAATACTTCAAGACAATCATGCTTTGACTTATTGATTTGCAAGAAAGAAACTTTACAAGATATTTGATATTTGCAATGGCTCGGCAAAAAGCGAACTGCATCGTCATATCGGAAACTCTATCATGATTGCGCCACCCTGCACAGTAGATAAGGAGAAATATAAATAATAAAAGGCTTTGATAATTTCAAATTAAGCTATTACTGCTATAAATTAAGTCATTTATCAGTTTGATAATTTCCGAAAAATTATTACAAATACTTTAATTTGGTAATTTAAAAAGGAAATACAAATTTTTGTTAACTTCCTGTCTTTAGCAAGTTTTTTAAGTTTTTTCATGCGTTTGTTTGTTAAAGTCTCTGCTTCTTTTAAATAGTTACTGCTGATAGAATAAAAAATTCAATTTTATTTTTATTTTAATTAATTAATTTAAAACTGATTACTTTTTTTAATTTGAAATCTAACAAAAAGTTTGCTAAATATACAAAATCATAAATAAAAAATGAACAAAATTTTGAACAAAGATTTGAAGTCTAGCCTAAAAAGATCTAAAAAATCTTTTGATTGGATTTAAAAATTCGGAAATATTCTGTGGACATTAAGCTTAAAGCGCCTTGATAACGTCAAAAATACCAAACAGTGTTACTGTTTTGACCTATAGTACCTTGTTAGTCCTGTGATGATTCGTATTTGTTTGGAACCTTACAAATAGCCTAAGCAAAATTTAGCCTTGAATTTTACTTATATCGGTATAAGTCAAGGCTAAATTGTACATTTGTATTGACAAGCCATTTCATTAGAGATACGGCTTGTCAGCATAAGTAGTTTTGCTGGATTGGTAGCATAACTTTATGTAGAATTTTTTAATTTTCCTTGTGTGATAGATTTTTTGGTTTATCAAAAGATAGTTTCTTGTTTTTTGTTGAGAAGAAAAATCACTACATAGTTGTAATATATATGTTATTTACATAATAATTTCAGGAATTAAAAAAAAAAAGAATTCTCAGTTGAATAAAATAATAGGAAAAAATGGTTATTTTGATTTTTCGTATTGAACAAACGAAATGCCGGAATCAAGGTAAAGTAGTTTTTTCAATGTCCGAAAAGACAAACAGCAAATTTGGTATACACTTAAAATCTCTTATGCTATTTATCGACAGAATGGGACACATTTTGGTAAATAAAAGCCATAAAAGATTAAATGCTCAAATTTCCTTCTTTTAATGAACTTGCAAATACGTGCAACTTATTTGACGTCAAACAAAGTTTTGATGAAAGCAAATTTATTTCTTGTCTTCCTAATAGTGCCAAGAAAAAGACGACTGCAAAATTTTTAGATTAACCTAATCTTGGAAGACGACAAATTTTAATACTTTATTTGAAAAGCGAGATTTGCAAAACCCAAAAAAAAGTTTTTTATAGCCTACACCCTCAATTAAAGCTTTAAGATTCCTAGGAAATGATGGGCTAGACATTTTGGCGGAAAATGATTCGCCATAAAGTCGCGTCTTCTGTGCGAATGCAAAAAAAGAGAAAAGAGAAAAGTAGAAGAAGCAACGAAACAGTTTGGGGTACAGTAGTTCTTACACTGTCTTTAAATAAGCAACCTAAAAGTAGACAGACGAGATATTTATTATTAGAAAGTGAATTTAAACCTTTGCATTACGTGAAAGCAACCTGACTAAATAAGTGTAGGAAAACTTTTATTTGGTAGCTTGCCAGCCTAAGGAGATATTGAGTTTGAAAAAGACAATAAATCAGATAGAACTGATTTTGGTAAGATTGCCTGCTTATTCACGTTTTATTTGGTATGACTTCCTGTGCAAATCGAGAACAAAATTAGCAAAGAGTTGAGAATATAGCAAAAGCTGTAGCCTATAGCAAAAAATGTCATGGAGAAATTTCACGCTACATTTTGAAATAAAATCAAAGTAAAAAATTAAATCAATATGCGACAAACTGATTGAAGTGGTTTTTGTGGTGTCGAGCTAAGTATTTGTTCCTCAATTTTTTTTCTGTTCCTTAGTTTTTTAAGTATGAGTCAGCTATGTTCGGCAAAAATCGACATCAAAATATTTAATTCTGAGTTTAGAAAGAGACTAGTCATTAATTGATATTTCTACTTTGAAGCTTGAACAAAAATGTTTTGGTTATTCAAATATTTACAAATTTATGCTTAATTTAACACTAAACGTGCAAAATATAGGTACATATTGGTAGAGACAGAAGTGTCAAATGTATTAAGTTAAATTGTTAAACTAATTATTATTCTTTTTTCAATCTTAGCTTTGTAAAATAAACATGTTACACGTAGAAGCAAGCTGCTTTAAAGGTTTTAAAAAAAAGCTATTTTGTAAGTAGACACATATTTATTTGACATTCTTTCTTCTTCATTTGGGGGAGACGAACGGGACCTGGATGGTCCACTAAATAGCCGGGCATGTTTCCGACATTTGACGTTGATACTAGCATTGCACCTAATAAAAACGTATTCCCAAATTAAGCAGATTTTTCTACATATCAAAAACGAAATATATCAGAGCAGCAACTATCTCATAATCGTTAGTTTAGTTATGTAGTGGCTAAATCTTTAAAAAATTAGATACTATGAATTCCAGGCGGATTTAAAACGAATGCTTAAATCTCTTATTAAGGTTACGCACAATTACATTGCTCTCGAATGCATTAAACGTGGTTTGCCGTTGGATTTTTTTGAGTTACAAACTGCACCAGTTCACAATTGCTTCAGAGCGAGCTTTGGTGGTTTTCATGTTAGCAGTGACGACGTTGGGACCGGATAGTTCGAAAAATTAAATGCTTTTTGCAGTAAAAATTTTTTAATCTTTACTGAACTTAGGACAAAAAGGTTTTTGTTATCGATTAAAGTAATGATATTTTTTTCTGTCTATAATTAAACTTGTTCCCCAAAGCTTTAGTATTGATTTACGTTCGATATTTTGGTCGCTGAGAAAAAAGGTTAAACCACTGCTTTGTATAAAAAAAATGAAGAAATTTTTTATCTGAATGAGATAATGAATAAAGAAACATGCGGAGATATTACAACAAATTTATTATTGTTTATCATAATTTTTTCAAAAAATTTCCACAATTTTACAAAATTTAAAAAAAATTTTTTTTCAAGGCATCCGGCATAAAATGCAAAAATAAAATTCTGATCTGACGCGGTAGAGTGTGCATTAAGGTGAAAGAGATTCAGACGAAAAACGAATTAAAAATGGTTTTGTGTCTTGCTTGTTCTTAACTGGAAGTCTACTTTAATGTGCAAACGTTTGTCTGGTGTTGTTTGCGTTTTTTTTCAAATATTCTTTTTGTGAGATAGGATTTTTGTTTTCAAGTAAAACTTACTTTAAAAAGCTCAAGTTTACATACTGTGTCACACAATCTATATTAATAAATGCGGAGAAAATTATGACATTTTATGTTCTTTGGAAGCTCAATAGATTTAAGATGGACAAAAAACGTGCTACCTGTTCAAAATGCGTTTCTATTTTCATCCACAAGTATCCCTCGGAGTTTTTTTTTTGATGAAGAAAATGTTGTCATTAATCTTTGCAATCGCAGGTCTTTTAGCGCACTTGGCAGCAAACCTCATCTTTGACTGCTTCTGACTGCGGCTTGTGTCGAGTCTCAAGGTCAAACTCGCTCATCCAGAGCAATTGGAAATTTCAAGCTCCAAAACCAGACAAACAATCTCATCCATAATAGAGTTGAAAGCCAGAACGTGTTTTCTTAACGATTTATTCTACGTCATAGAAATGAAGTTAAATTTTCTTTTCAACCCCAATTAGAGGTGCTAATTTGCTGCTCTTGTCAACAATCACGCTATGTCATGGCTTTAATGAAAAAGATGTTGAAATAAGATCAATTAAAGATATTTGAATGTGGTGGAAAAATGGAGACTATTGAGGGATTATTTTGAGAATTCACCAACATTGTGCTTTTTAATTATTCTTACCATATTTCAAGAAAAAAACGTTACACTGCCAGGTAGAAAATTCGGTAATCAACTAAAGAATAATTCGTGTTATTTTCGCTTTTCACTCAACATTTGTCATCAGTATTTTATTCAAATTATTCAATCATCATTTGAATAATTTGAATAAAATATTTGAATACGAGCAAAGGTCTCGTGTCAAGTCAATGTTGAAAGTTTGGTCTTTATAGATAATTTTGCAGGCAAGTCGTTAGTAGAGGCAAGATTAATTACGTCGATAATTTTACTATTTTTTGTAATTTTATCGAAGTGGATTTAAAGTGATAACCACGAAAATCTTTTTTTCGAAGAAAATCGACAGCTTAATAACGAATAAAAGAAATGTTCAGCGTCTTTCGTAAAAATTTTAAACCAAAGAAATAATTCGAATAATGTGGTGAAATTGGTGAGAAACAGCTTCAATGCATTAAAATACTCGGGCTAATAGTTTAATAATATTTTTCGTTCGGGCATCTTTTTCCTGATTTATTGTCATTCAATGTGGCTTGCAATAGATGAGTTGATAGTAAAATATGACTGAAAAACTTATGTTCGTGATAAATTTTCAAATTATTTTCAACGTACTGGTAAACTGGTAAAACTACATTTCATTTTTTTAAGTACGCCACTAATTAAAATGAATATCTTGTTGTTTCTGGTAAAGTCTTTAGTAACAATTTGTAGGATTTTTAATGGCTTTATATTTTCTTGGTTTATTTGAACTAAATTATAGTATTAAACTCATTCATTCTACATTTTTACATTTTCCGAGAAAAATCAATAAAACTTGACCGTAAAAACACCAAATTTGGTACGTTTTATTAAATATAAGTAATTTTAAGAAACAGGTAGAAAGTTTCAAATAAATTATTTGATTTTAAGTTAGTATAGGCTACTACAGCAAAATATTGAGTTTTTTAATTGCAGATCTTTTTTGTGTAGAAACCTTTTGGTTATATTGTTGATTTTTGATATTCGTTTATTCATTAAAAAGTTATGAAAGTAATAATAGTTTTATTTGTGGCAACGCTGAATTTGAATTTGATATTGGGTCGAAGAAAATTTCCATCTTACTCTCCTGGAAACCGATATGATCAGTGTAAGTAGCACTAGAGTAATTTTTTTGTAAATGCAAGATAGTGTACGTGGGAAGGAATAGTTTTTTAAAACGAAATAAGCGCTCAACCGAAAATCGAAAAGAAAGGTTGTATCTTCAAATCAAATACTGAAATGTTCACTTTTACCCAGTAAGAAACAAAAAACAATGAAAAAAGTCATCCCATTCAGATCAATCAACAACTCTGACTTTATAAGCAAGAATAGGCCTACTTTTTCAAAAATAGAGGAATAAATTTCCAATTTTTGAATGCATCGGAATGCCGTTTCAGGTGCTCCAAATCACTATTTTTCATCGCGAAAACTAATCCAGTTCAACGATTTTTAAAAAATTAGTCTAGACATGAACGTGAAACTCATTTTGAAAAAGACAAATTAAATTAGTTTTAGATCTAAGTTCAATTTTGAAGAAAAAATAACCACTTTACATTTAAAAGTGGAATATCTTTATTTGACTTCTTTTTTGATTAAATTATTTTGGCAGCTATGTAAAACGTTAATTATTTTTACTGACGCATAGCTTTGGAAAAAAATTTATCATTCTGTGCATAGTTGGCTACTGTCTTTCTGCTCTACAAAGTTGATATAGCCTTCACAAAAAATCTCATTAGCTGTTGTGATTTTAATTAAAAAACCGTTGGTTTGTTCAAACGGTTGCAAGTCGACAAAATTTTAGACCAAGCGTTCCCAACCGGGGGCCATAGAAAATTGTAGGGGGTCCATAGTGAAAAAAAATTTTCATTGAAAGTCTATGGCACTATATTTTGGTGGTCCACAAGAAAATTTTGTTCAACGGAACAATCCGTGCCTTGAAGACCAAAAAAAAGGTCATCAAATCAATAAAGTTATAGAAATACACTGCTATTCTTTTACAACTAAAGTGAAGACTTTTATTTGGTTTTCAACTAAATTTTAGGCACAATTTACGTGTATTTTAGTGCTCAGAAGTATGAAGACCAAAAAAAGGTCTTCCGTTTTTGATTTTGTGAAAGATTTTTGCATGTTTTTGATGGAGATTCACCAAATTATTTTTTTAGCGAAGTTGAGCAAAAAGAATCCATGGGATAAAAAAGTTTGAAAAACCCTGTTTTCAACAATACACCAATTGTTACATTTGCATAATTCAAACTTTTGCCAACTCGAGGAAAAGATTCAGTTTTTGTCGCAAAAACTTGTTGGAAACCTTCCCATCCGATTAAAACCTTAAAAATTGAAACACACAAAAATATTAATAACTGAATAAATATTAACTGAATAATTCATGTTTTTGTGTTTCTCTACTGAAGTCATAAACAAAGCTTAAATTGAAATACTTAAAAAGAAATTTAGATATTTATTAAAAAAACAATACATGCTCATTATGCATACTATTTAATACCTTGTTAACCGAAGTTTCTAAAATAAGCCCATTGTAATATCAATCAAAACCACATTCCTGAGATTGTTGGAAATGGCTTGATAAATACTTTTCCTCTAATAAAGTAAAACTACTAAAAAATTGTCCCTTTACGCGACAGCATAATAAGGTATTTATTTTATCTATTGAACAATGGTTTCTGACATTGAAATCAATTATCATTAAAAGAAATTCGCAAAACTATTATTTATCGGAATCACAGATCAACAAATCAATTAAATTTGATTTCATAAATTTTTTGCTAGTCCGATTTCAAATTCAAGTCGTTTATTTAAATTGTTCAATTTTGAGTTCAAACTTGAATTTGGTAATTTTTGACCGATTTTAAATTGAGTTAAATAAAATTTCAAATGCGTTTGTGATAATTGTCTGGGAAGTTACTACGACAGTTTACCTAAAAACAATTGCTTTATTTGTGCAAGTTTTTATGATTAAAACATCTCTTTGTTATTTTAAATCAGATTTAATTAATGTTGGAAAGCAGTTGTGGAAAGCGGAGGCGCCATATCCTTCGTTATGTAGTTTTAATAAACTGTCGTTCGATCGACCACCTGGTCGCGATGCAGCGATGCATTTTAAGAGTTTTTGAGAAAATATTGTCATAGTTTAGCAACAATTGCTTTCTTTACATTGAATTTTTGTTTAATTTTTGTAGTTTTTTAATTGATTTATATTGCAAATAAAAAAAAACAGTTTCAAATTAAGAATAGTAGTTTCATGTAACACAAAAACCATAGCTATTATCAAAAAAGTGATAACAGCTTTTTAACCAAAACGCAACAATTAACCATTATAAAGTAGAAAAGCAAAAAACAATTTACTCAATACGATCGCTTACAAAAAGTTAAATTTAGCAAAACAAATCGAACTTTTAAAATGTTTTTCATATAAAAAATCTATTAAGTATTACACTTAATATCTAAAGGGTTTAATTACATTGAAAAAAATTTCCCCTTTTGGGGAATTCTTTCCCGGTTGAGAACGCCTGATCTAAAGAATTGTATAAAAACTTCAGGCCTCCTTACTTTTAGGTGCCCCTCAATTTTTCCCTTTCTTCGCTTGATTTTTTCATTAAGTGTAGATGGCTGAATTTATTTTAACATCTTGAGTAGTAAAATTGTTTTTATAAACTGCAATTTTTTGATACCTAAATCAATACTTTTGCTTTTGAACCAAACAAAACAATAGCAACAAGCTGCAAATTTTATTGGTCAAACAAGGTGAAAATGTTGCACTTGCATACAAAGTGAAAATAAAAGTTTTTTCCAATTGTTTAATTTTTTAAATATTTTCAGACCAGAACAGAATAATTTCTTACAGTGATGACCTTAAAAAGGGAGAGCCTAGGGCAAGAAAAAAGGGGTTAGTTCTTTTTGTCCCAAAAATATAATGTTCTCTAAAAAAAAGGTCATCACTTTTAATTAATGTTTAAAATTTTTATTTTTGTCCGAAAAATATAGTAATCCCTCTAAAAAATAAAGGTTATCACTTTTAATCGAGTACATTATTTCTGCTTTCGTCCTAAAATTGAGGTATTAGCAGGGGGCTATTTTTAACGTTTTTGGGGAGAAACCCGGTAAGGCCACTCTGTTCGTTCCATACTAAAGTCACACTGGTTTCTGACATGTGGTTTTGCTTTTCTGTATAACGGCCCTAAGTCTCTGCTTTTTTGTATATACTTTAAAGATAAACATGAATCGACTGGTTAAGAGCTTTTTTAATTGTGATCGACATAGCTTGGTTCAAAACCTGCTCGCGGCATTCTATTGTGTCCGTCGTAAAGACACTTTACGGCACTTTTTCTGCTGGCATCTTTGCAAGCAGCTCTAAATTTCAGTCATATATTTATCAAAATTTTCAAGCGGACAACAATATCTTGGCATCTCCGGAAGCAGGTTGTAGTGATTGGTTGACAGTTGCTCTATGTATAGCGCCTCCGACGCTGTCCTGCGAGTCAGGAGGATAAATATGGAAATGAAATGAAAAATGAATGAACAAATCATACTGAAGTCATTTGAAATTTCCAGAACTTTTAGAAAATGCCATGAGTTTGTAATTGTTTTTTTGACAATTTCGGAGTAATAAAAAACCTAAGTTTACCAAAACTCATGTTAAGTTTTAAAGAATTTTCTTTGAAACAGGTTTTTAAACTAGGTTTAGCATTTAAAAAATAATTTTAATTACTGTTCTGACTGTAAGCTGGCCGGATTGATTTTATGACCTTGGCAGGAAGCATAGGTCTTCCTTGAATTTTTAAAGTTTAAAACGTGATTTCCACTAAATAAAAATAATAACATTTTTGTTCTTCATTTAGACGAATGCCAAACCAAAGTCTGTCCTTATGGATATTTCAACTGTGACTGCGAGAAATCGCGGGCCGAGTACTTGAATTCGACCAAATGTATTCCGTCGTCGTGGATGTGCGACGGGCACTCAGATTGCGCCGACGCATCTGACGAAATCGATTGCGCTTGCAACAGCAGCGAGATGCAATGCAGTCTGTGTGCTCATGGCGGTGGTTGCAGCGGAAATTTGACCCTTGACCTTTATCAGTGCAGTAGCATAGTGAAGATAGATGACGGAGAACCGGATTGCTTAAGTCGCAAAGATGAATATCAGGAGTGAGTAAAAATACGTTCAACTGGGTAACGCTTCATTTAAATAAGTCATATCAAACTTGCAATAAGCACCAGTAAAACGGTATACCATAAGAAAATCATACAAAATATTACTGACGAAAAAATGAAAATATATGCTTAAAATATTTTATTTTGCTTGACTCCAACACTCATTAAAAAGTTTTATTTAAATAATTATACAAAATTTTTCCACTGTTTTTTTGCTTTGTCAAGAAATATTAAATTATTTTTTTATGCAATAGCTTAAATCAATTTAAGTTTTTCAGTTTTTATTTTTTTTATATACGGTAACTTGATAAGCTTAATGAAAAAAGTTGATATCTAAAGAAAACAAAGTTAAAATCATTTAGAACAAAATAGGAACTTAAAAAACTTTGTTGAATAACAGTTTTTCAAAAATCTTAAAACTTCATGTACAGTAGATAACATTTAAAAGAGCTCAAAGAATGCAAAGACAGTGTATAAATTTTAAATAAGAACCATCAGACATCCCATTGCATAACATGGTGGTTACACAATATGGTTTTATTAGGTTGCACGAGGGTTCAGAACAGTTTAATTACTAATCAGAAAATAAATCTCAAAGAAAAAACTCTAATTTTAACCTTGAAGAGCAGCTTTCTTGAAAATATGAAGCCGCGACAATGATTTAGTTTTGAAATAATCTTCAATAGCAAAAGCCTTGCTTTTTGGTTACCATAAAAGGGCAAAAAATGCAGTAAAGCAACTTTCCAAGTTTTGATAAAAATACCTTTCCGATAAAAATATCAATTCCTGATCCAAGTGGCTGCATAACGTTTTGTTCATACTTGGAAGTAAATGAACATAGATTGCACTGGCTTACAATTTTTTCATTATAGCACACGCTTTTAAAAGATAAGATAAAAACTAGCGGCCGTTATAAAGTTATTTCAAGTGAATTATTAATTTTCTGCGATTGATTATAATCAATCCCGCATATAATTATAGCAGCTTCAAATGACTTGTTTGTTTAAAGAGTATTGAAGTATTCCTGGCTAGGCAGCTTAGACTAAAGCCTTTTTTGCTGCATCTTTTGACTAAATTTTTTTTTCATCAAGGCAATGCAATCAGTGTGACGGGATAATCGATTGCCCCCATCGTACGCCGCACGACGAATCGAATTGCACGGTTTGCCCGATTTCTGCCCCTAACCGATGTGCGTGCAACAATGGAAACCCCAGCGCATGCAAAGGAGCTGGTCACGTTTGCTATTCAGATGATGGTTAGTACTTCAGCGCTGCCGCAAATAGTTTGAATGGTGGCTAGGCACGATTGATATCAATTCATTTGCTGTAATTGAATAATTAACGACTGGTTTTTTTATTTATGACGTAGCCAGATGCTGAATTGTAAATTACAGTATTAGTAGTGTCAGTTTAATAACCATACAGCTCCACTAGAACAGTTTCGAAAAGAAACTTTTTTGTAAATCTGGAATTTAAATTCCTTTAAACTTTTTACTCAGATCGATGCAACGGCGTGGTGGACTGTAGCGACGCCTCTGATGAATTGAATTGCCCCTGTGCTGAAAATGAATTTATGTGCGAATGTTACAAACTCAACCCACCGAGATGTCACGGCGTAAACAGATGCATTCCAATGAATAAATATCTTAACAATGTGACTGATTGCCCGGACGGAAGTGATGAGTCGCAATATTTTCGTGAAGTTCAATGCAGTCAATGTAACGTGAAACTCTTCCGATTCTCGGATGCATCAGAATGTGATCGCATGGGTTTTCCAACTTGCGACAATTCCACTTGCTACGAAACTCCGTCGTTAAAATGTTTCGGATCGGAAGACTGCCGTATGACGGAAGTCATTTGTACTTCGTTTTGTCCAAATGATACATCGAACGAGTGCAACCGAGGGTTTCAATGTGCTGATGGTAGTTTAGCGCTGATATCACAATTTTGTGACGGAAAAATTGATTGCCCTGACAACAGTGACGAAATAAGTAAGCAACCGGGATTCACGTGCGAAAAAGCAGGCACGGAGCAAAACCAGGCACGGAGTTGCGTTCTTCCCCAACGAAACTTGTTCGATTTTGTTCCGCATTGTAATGATAAATCCGATATTTGCACTGGTTCTGAAGCTAATTGCTTCCAATGCTATGACAAGCGCTTGTTTATATCATCCAAGCAGCTTTGCAATGGAGTGGTTGATTGTTACGACTATTCAGACGAATGTGCGTGTGAAAACAGCGCTGACATTTCGGTTTGCAAATCTTTTTCTAAAGTTAATTCAGGATCAGACCGATGTGGAGTAATAGAAAAAAAGAAAATTACCACAAACGACAATATAGATCCACCAACCCCTATTTCAAACGAAAATGCGATAACTTGCCAAACTAAATGGGGGAGCGTTTTAGCGATTCTATGTGATGGAAGACCACAATGCCCAGATTTTAGGGACGAATGTTTTAATTGCCCAAATAAGCCTGCATTTTGCTCGGATGCGAACCCTGGTGGATGCAACTCCCAATATCGTCTTGGAGATCGCTACTGTGACGGCGTTGAGGACGATGCATGGAAAATTATTGACAATCCAACCAAATGTCCAAAAGGTTTTGATGAAAAAAATTGCCCACAGCGATTTACATGTAAAGCTGGACACAGAGTGAGTATTGATGTCAATCAAGTATGTGACGGAAAGGAAAATTGTGATGATGGATCAGACGAACAAAATTGTGGCAATTCTTCCCCCCGAAGCGCTGATAAAGAATTGCTCTCTTCTCGCGGTGAGATGATTAAACCTTCCTGGTTGCAGTACGTTATCTGGATTATGGCGTTTATTGTTATTTTTGGTAACCTTTATGTGATCCATGCCTCCGCAAAACGAATGAGAAAAAAAAATTTAACACAGTTGGTTCGTTTTCAGTATATTATCTTTTTGAACATTGGTATTGCTGATTTGATAATGGGCTGGTACCTGTTTGCCATTGCCATACAGTCCGCTATATTTGGTAATTCTTACAGTACGACAGATGATCATCAATGGAGAACGAGCACTGCGTGTTCAGTTGTTGGTAGCTTTGTATTGATTTCGAGCGAAGCCGCTTGCTTTTTAATGGTTTTGTTGTTAGCCTTTTTACTTTACAATTCTATGAGACCATCAATTGATGGGAATTCTAAATCCAGGAAAAAACTGCTTGGAGCTGGGATTATAACAGCTTGGGTCGCCGCCATTTTGCTTGCAATCGTTCCAATTCTCAACGGAGTTTCTGACTACTTTGTTCAAAACACTTGGATGGTAAATCCATTTAGTGACAAATCGGTTTGGGATTTTAACGATGCGAAAGATTTTGTATGTCGATTAGCATCATTAACAAATACTGAAGTTCAAACAAAAGATTGGAATTCGATCAGTTCTTTTCTTTCAAACGATTTTCCGGAATATTCTCCAATCGGAAACTTTGGTTATTACAGTGCGACTAGCCTATGCATGCCTAGATTGTTTGTTTCTTATGGCGAAAGATCCTGGCAATACACATTCATAGTAATTACAGCCAATTTGATTTGTTATGTTTTTATTTCTCTGAGCTACCTGGCAGCTACTAAATTACAAGTCAAAGAACAAGCAGAGGAAGAAGAAATTTTTGATGAGCAAGAAGAGAGAATGCAAAAACGAATTGCTCGTGTTGTTTTCACAAATGTTGTGGCCTGGCTGATTATCTGTGTGTTGGTGTATATTGGAATCAGTGGAACTGACATGTCTTATACGGCTCATGTCGTCACCGCAATTTTCTTGATTCCAATTAACAGTATTTTGAATCCTTTCCTGTTTTCAGCGCTTACTGAAAAACCCAGAAGCGTCTGTTGCTGGTGAAAACAAATAAAACATTTTGTTTTACTGACCGGAATTGGTGCTGAAATGTAATTATTCTATTATTGCATTACGTCAGCAAGTTATCCAATATTCTGAGTCAAGGAATTTGCGCAACCGATCAAAGTCGGCTTAAACTTTTCATTACCAGATTACAATGTGTCAGCTATCCTATTGATATGTTTTCTACTTGAACGCTTAAGAATTTCTAACTTACATTTAATGTTTTGTTTTTCTTCATTACATTGTTTTGCTTGCTGCAAAGTAAATTAACAAATTTTTTTAGAATAGCGCGGTTTCAATCAAATTAAACTTTTTCAAACTTTTACTTTTTACGTGTTTTTGCTATCGTTTATATTTTTTCAAAATGAAACTTTTAAATTTTTGTATTTCCAAAGCAATCAAATAATACTGCTTTTTATCGCGATTGTTGTTGTGTAAATACTAATAATTATCTGTATAAACTAATTCATTTATTACTTTAAACCAGCGTTCTTCAAACTTTTTTCATCGAGACCCATTTTGCACGGCCAAATTTTTTCGCGACTCCTAAAAAAAGGTCTTCACATAAAATCGATCTCTGATTCCGCTATTTTTCCCCCAAAATCAAGGTGTTCTCTAAAAAAAAAAAGGGTCTTCGCTTCGAATTAATCTTGTATTTCGCTACTTTTTTTCCAAAATCATCGTAATCTCTAAAAATCCGAAATTTAAAATCTCGCGACCCCCGTTAAGCCTCTTTGCAACCCACCAGGGGGTTGCGACCCCCAGTTTGAAGAGCCCTGCTTTAGAGGGTTGAAATTGGTTTGAGATTTCTGTTCTGAACTTATTTGTTTCTACTTAGTTGCTCTTACAAGGCGACATTTAAAAGATTTATTTGTTTCGTTTATTGAAAAAAATTTATGATAATCTCTTCATTGTCAAATATTTTTTATTTTAAGGAAACGCTTTATTCTGTCTCGAGACCAAGCAAGTACCTATATTGCAAAAATTTGGAGTTCTATTTTTTATAGAAAGTATTGTAAAAGGCTTCCATAAAAAAGAATCAGGAAGATGCAGACAGTGATTTAACTGTTTTGGCTTAGAAATTATAATGTTTTTATTGTTTGTCACTACAATATGTTTTTCAGGTTAAATCCACAACAAAATATTGCCAAAAAATATATATACCCTCGTAACTGGTTTTTTAATATTTTAAAGCTAAGAAAACTGCCAATTCTTTTTTTGTAAATTTGACATGTCATGAAATTTTTATGGGGTATTTTCATGTTTGAGCGAAAATGTTTATGAACCTTTTATAAATAAATCGTAAATCTTTTTATGATTAAAAAATTATGGTCTTTTAAGCGGTCTTCAGTTGCTCGCCAAGAGAGACTAAGATTTAGATGCCCGTTTGTGCCAGCTGCAGGGGATATGTTAAATAACCTTGCTGGACCAGGTATCCGTGTTATAGATGGGACACGGAGAACTGTGAGAATACATGCAAGCTCCGTGCTTTCATACCCTTGATCAGTACCAAGCCTGTTGGATTGAGCTTATTCCGAACAGCTTGGGTTAAGCTCAATCGTCTGCGGACTGGTGTTAGGCGATTCCATTCGTCCATGCACAAATGGAGTCTCGCTCCTTCACGCAATTGCGAGTGCGACGCCTCTGAACAAATCACAGATACGTCCTTAATAGCGTGCCCCATACATCGGACACCACCTGGGGTAATAAAAGAATAAATCCTCGGCCTCAGTCCAGTTTGTGACTGAACCGAAGTGGATGCTCTTTCGAACCACGATTAAAAAAAAAAATAGTGTTTTAAAAAAAAGTTCAGCTTAATACAAAACTTTTTGCAGTGTTTTGAAAAAAGATTTTAAAGTAAGACTATTGATATGTAAAAATTGAGATCTTATCAATTTTTTCATTAAGATAACAAATCTTTTTTAAAATGTTAACCCCAAGTTTTAGTTGCTTTAGAAAAAAATTACAAAAAAAAACAGATTCAAAATTTATGGAAAAGTGGGGCAAAGTGAGAGTGAAAGTGAAACATATAAAACCAAAATTTTTTCACCAGACACTGCAGCAACTTTATTTAATGTTCAAATTCTCACATTAGTGATTCAGTATATACCGGGCTAACCAGCTTTTATTTTACTTTGGCCCGCATTTAAGGGAAAGTGAAACGCTTCCCCCGGTTGTGAAACCACTGTTTAGCAGTTTAATTGATTAAGTTTATTATTCTTCATCATTTTAATATTATTTAAATTTGCCTTTAGTAACAAAAGTTTTTAAGTTTTGGGTTTAATTTTAGGTCTGGTCCCACTAAAATTTTTAACTATACATGAAGTACTTGAAATAGAATTGTTTTTTATAGAGTATAAAGTTTCAATGTCATGTTTAGTAGCCAAATTTAATGTTGTATCCAACAAAAATTTTAGCTTGTGAAACAGTATTTCGTTTTGCCCCAAGAGAAAACTTTTACTTCCATAATTCCAAATTCTGACAAGATTCTTACGAGCGAAGATTGTTGTACAAAAAAATGCTCCCAGAATTTTATTACCCACTTTGAAATACTGTACATACTTTTGAGATTGAATATTTATGACAAACTCGGAGATAAAAATTAAAGATAACATTTTGTTAAAGCTTTGGACCCGTAAAAAAACAAAACTTCGCTTTGCCCCTCCTTTCCTACAATCCGCTCATGTTTTCAATTGACAGTTTTAAATTAAAAGAAAAAACATACTCTGGCTATAGCCCTACTGCTAAATGTCTAGCCCTGTGCGGTGTGAACCGTCCTGTATTTCTGCTTTTTTTCTCATTTGGGAAAGAGGTGTTGCCAGACTTGTATATATCCTTTTGCTTTGTTAAATTCAATCATTCCAAATATAAAAAAATTTTAAGAAAAATATTGGTATAGTTTTTAAGATTTCGCGTTGTTTTGTTCGCAAAAGTTGTATAAAAAAAAAACTTTTAAAAATCACTTTAGATCTGGCAAAAATTTAATGGTGTAAATTTTGATGAAGAATCCCATAAAAGTTCAAATGTATTTTGAAAAACAAAGAACTATTACGGATGCCTAGAAAAAGCATAAAAATTGCACTTACAATAATTTACAGCTTATACACTATTTAGGTCAAGTTTTAAATTTTCTTAAAAAGCTTTTTTTCAAATATAAAAGAGTTTTTAATGTCTCTTTTATCCATAATTCAGTACAGGTCATCACCACAACTATGGTACATATCTTTGCCATTAAATCTAATAAAGTAGCCTATATCAAAATAGAATGAATGAAAAAGTGATCGTGAAACCTTCAGTAATTTATTTAATTAAAAAAATGTGGTAGTCAAGAATTGTATAATAGTGCTTCAAAATAATAAAAAACGCAAAAATCCAAGATCAAGCAAGCACGGTTGAGCCGTCATTATTTTTTCTTTTAAGACAAACATAAAACATTTTAGAGCATGGATCAAGTCTGAGGAAAAAAACAAAATATGCCAATTTAATATCAATATTATTAAAGATGAGTGAGTGATTATTCATGTAAACTCTACGTTCTCTACAGATCATTCATAGAAGATTCATTGTTAAGGACTATATAACATTAAATTTTCAATAGCTAGCACAAGCGTAAGCAAATTGACTATTTTTTCAATCGGTTAAGAATAATTAATCCTGAAAGAACTTTGGTAGCCCATCACTTTTTATTTTAAACAGTAAAATTTAATATACGTTGCATTTACATGGCTTTGCTTCTAATTTTTAAGTTACCAACCCACGACAGTACATTGAAATTGCTTTTACCGGTTAACCACACTAAAAAGTTGAACCACTAGTTCAAATCAAGAAAGTAAGCTATCTCTTTTATCAAATCGCTAGAAGCCAAACTTTATAACGGCGACGCTCCGAATGGGTGCAGCAACGCCGCAAGGTGGCTAAAAAATCTATTGTCGTCAAAACAGAAAATTTGTATTTTTTACAAAATTTTTCATGATTTTTGCCCATATCGTTGTAAGAGGTTTTAAGCCATAAGAGGATTGTAGAAAAAGCCATATCTTATCTGAAGTGTTTCAAAAAATGATTGATTGACTCTTGAGAGAACGAAAAGAAGTCATCGTGGTGCGTTGTAGCACGAGAACACAAGTAGTACGTGAACATCATTTCCGCTTTTAGACATCTCAAGACTTGCGGAGGCTCAGAAATAGATTGCCGTATGCCTGACTTACACTACACTTGCAAACGCGCGTCACGTCAAGTCGTATTTTAAATTTTTCCAACCTTTTGCCAAACATCCGGAATGATTACGCCATTGACGCAATCTTTTCATTGTTCTGCATTTCGTTTTAATGACAAACACCTCAAAGCATGCTTTCGAACAAAGCTATTGCAAAAACTGATAACGTACGTTTTCAGCCAAAAGATATAAAACAGTGCAGTCAAAACTTAAGGGTTAACGCGATAAAATACTTATCTTATCAATCAAAACTGAAGGGAAAACTTTACATATTTTGCTCATTGAATGTTAACTGATTTTTTATAGCTATTTTTTGCATTCTGACAAATTAAACAAGACTGCCAAAGTGATTTTTAAGGAAAATTGTGTCACTTCTTTTTGAAAACGTTTGAACTTTATACTTGATACTGACTATGTTTCCTAAATAATCATAAATATTTTTAGTGATTGCAATTGAGAAGAAAAGGTATATTTTTGGTTCCGATAGTGATTTTCAAAAACTATGTTTTTTTCTAAAGGAAATTGAAATTGTTCTTTTTAGGCCTGGGCCGCATAGACCATAGTGTGTGATGAAGCAATTTTGTGGTTTTATGGTAATACGACATTTAGCGGTAATTTTTTAATTTTGTGTTTTCGCCTGATGTCTTATTGAGCATAACAGAAAAATAAATTTATCTCCAGCACATAATTAGCTGATCGTAGATTTCTTGTCGGTTCAACCATAGGATCAACGGTAGCATTTACCCTTGAAAAATTTTTTACTTTAGCCATGTCCAATAAGTAACGAAATGACTGTAAAATGTTGAAATAAAAGTTTTATTATTCAAAATATCCGACAAGCGACCGGTGTCCAGCAAGCATTTAAAAAGTGTTTCTCAAAAGCCCCCAACAGGAGATTGAAATATTTTCTACAAGTCGCTATACAATACATACAAAGTAGTATTTATTACTTTTTATATTTTAAAATCTTTTTTTTTGTTTAAACGCATTTCAAATTATAGTTATGTATTCTACTATACGTACAGTAAAATATTATTTTATTTAAAGAGTTATAATTCTATTTATCATTTAAATATATTTAGTTAAGTTAGGAAATAAATAAAAAAATTTTCAACGTTTTCGGCGCAACATTTTTTCCCTTTCAAGAATCTTAAAATAAATTTACAAATAACCATAAATTTGCATACAAAGCAATAAAAATAATTAGTTAAAACTGTCATTCAACTGTCTCTTGGTTTGACCAAGGTTACAATACCTTAATAGCTAAAACATTAATTTTGTTTTTTTCGAATTCTAATACGAAACTTTGATGCAAACTCAACTGGAAGATTCTTATTTTCACATATTTCTTAATGGGGTCACGGATCTTACCTACAATAGCAACTTTGCTTAAAACAGAAAGGATCGCAGCAACCTGGCCAATACCACGGTTAATAAAGAAAAAAAATCTTTTTTAAAGAATGCATCTCATTACTTCTGACGTTCAAACTGTTGTAGTAACTTTTGCGCTTTATTACCAATTTGGCTTATTTTCCATTGACATACATGTATTAAATCAAACATTTGTTCCCAATGGCTCGTTTCCACTACTAGCGTAGAATGGAACATTATTCGTTTGTTTTATTGGTTTATTTGCTTCGCTTAGCGCTCGCTTAGATTTTAAGCGCGGAAAGATCAATAAAGGAAACAAAGAATGCTCCATTTCACGCTCGTTGTGAAAACGAGCCTTAATTTTTCCACCATTCCAATGTAAATCATAATTTGATAAAAATCTGACTTGAAAAAAGTTTACTTTTTTAATTGTCAAAAATTATAAGTAGCTGAACCATAGCAGCTTTAGATTTTTGTGAAAAAGCGACTTTGATAAAAAGTTTAATAAATGCCAAAAAAATAATTTAAAAAAAATAGTATTTCTGGTATATGAATAATAGACAAAGTGTTCAAATTAGAATCGAATGTTGGTTTTAAAAATCATAATTTGAATTTTGGATAAGGCAATAAAAGAACATTTTTTTTAATTATTAGCATAATTAGACTTCTTGGTAAAAGTTCACCCGAAGAAAAAGCGCTTTTAATTAACCAATTAGACCCGTCTAATTTGCTGCATATTCATCAAATCAATCTGGATCAAGACGTTAGATCGAAAAAATTATGTGAAATTGTTATTATTTTTCTTTTATTTAAATCCTTAGAATTTTTTTAACCTCTTTCTCGCGTTGACTTTTTTCTTATTTTCGCTCACAAAAAAACAAAATCTTAATCTTTTGGCTCCGATAAGAGGCAATTGTTTTACGCAATTTCAAGAAAAAAATACAAATACGTTAAAACTTAAAAGCTTTCAACCACTTCATCAGCTTTAAATGTTGATGTAGGACCTTGGTTGTCCCCCATGTTTTGTTTGGGCTCACGATGCACTTGTTTTTGCAGAAAATAGCTTTCGCGATCTACTTGCAATTCGGTTCACCCTATGCCGTCCGTCGCATTCAACAGTGAGATGCCGTGCAACGCATAGCCATACGAACAAGGAGGCAAGAGGGCAGGAAGGCAATTGCATTCCAAGACGCAGAAAATTTGGGCAAAATCAGAATTTTTTGGGCACCGACAATGAATCATTGGGAAAGGATAAAGTCACCTGATTTATGACGATCCAGATCAGTGAAAAAAACAACTAAGATTCAATGTGAAGACTTTTTTTTTTTTTTGGTCATAATAAAGGAAAAATCAATCGTTTCTGCTTCATTTTCAACTACAAAATTAGGCGTAGATCAAAAAAAGGTCTTTAACCTAAGTCGGCGGAACGTTTCGTCACATCGGTAAAATGCTACAAAATCGAAATTTGGGAAATCATTGATGAAATTTGGGTAAAAATGTATAGATCCACGAAAATTTTTCGGGCTGGTATGACCATGGTACAACGTAGTGCGCAGTCGATCTAAACTTGTAAAAACCTAAAGCCTGATCTCACTTTTTCTCCAGTAGTTTTTTGAGCTTAAGGTTTAAGACCCTTCATCACGTGGTGACGATTGACCCAAACACAGAGTCGGTGATGTCATCATTGCACTAGCAATGGGGAAACGCAATAATTTGGTATGTTTACCAGTTCCTTGTGGACGCACAAAGTGAATCGAAGTATACGTAATCTTAAAGCACAATAGGTTACGATTAACAAACTCTAACAGTGCTATATTTTTTTGGTTTTGTTTAAAACAATGGTTGGTCCTCAAACCATAATCTCTTGTCACTCAACGTTTAAAAAAAAGTTTTTTGATCTTAATCAATATACACTGTTGCAATTTTCCTCAAATGATCATTTTTTTAACAACTTGAAGTAAAGACTCTTTTCATGGGTTCAGTTAACCTACGTTTCTAGCAGACTATATTTCCAAGATATGGTCATAACCGTGTTACAAAGATAAAAGTCAAGAAACCGATCTTAAATACATCCTTGCTTAATTGCGAAAAGGTATATTACTTTTGCAGAGGACAACCTTGCCAGACTTGGCATCCGCGCTTCTGAATGGACAAATCACAAATGGTGCGCGGAGTACTGTGAAAATGCTTCCAGGCTCCGTGCTTTTGTGCCCCGGACCGGTGCCAGGCCTGTTGGGATGGGCTTACCCCGAGCAGCTTGGGTTAAGCTCAACCGCCTGCGGACTGATGTTGGGCGATTCCATTTGTCCATGCACAAATGGGGTCTCGCTCCTTCACTGAATTGCGAGTGTGGCGCCTCTGAGCAAACCGCAGACCATGTACTAACAGCGTGCCCTATACATCGGGCACCACATGGAGCACGAGGTTTGACGGTTTTGGATGACGAAACTCGATGCTGGCTTAATAACACCACTGCCAGCATCTGATTCAGGCAGTGAAGCAGTCTGGGGTAGTAAAAGAATAAACCCTCGGCCCCAGTCCTGTTTGTGTCTGACCTGGAGTGGATACCCTTCAAACGATGACGACTTTTGCAGAAATTTTGAAAGAATCCACAACACCAAAAATGGTTAAAAACCACTCGATTGCAGATTTCATTTACTTGAGTTTTTATGGCATACTTTAGTTTTCAAATGCTTTTTTAGTTTTTAAACCTTTCTTGCTGACTTATCTCTTGATAGCTTTTAAAAATAAAATTTACCCCAATGTTCATTTAAAATATTAATTCTGAAAAAAGAGTCGCACAACGAAAAATTTTTTGAAAAATGAAGACCAAAAAGTTTTTTTTCTGCAAAAGAAAGAAAAAGATTCAAAGAAGTCTTTATTTTGAATTAAAGTTGAGGTTACTTTCCGTCCATAATTTTGAGACTCCCATGTTGTTTTCCAAAACTTTTTTCAACGGAAAAAGATTGCAAACTTACGTACTTTCGGTTGAAAACTCTTGAGTTTATTGTTTTATAAAGTTCTTAGCATGCAATTGATTTGGCCTATAAGTAGTGCTGGGTGTGTTCTTGTTTATAATTTAAGATTCTGTTCGTTTTCTAACTAAATAAAGTCAATTTTGTGGAAAAAATGATGCACATTTTAGCACACTTGTTATTTTTTCATACACCAGTGAAGTTTTTGAACAAATCCTCAAGCAATTTCACCAAGTTCCAGAGATTTGAAGATTAATACGTCGGCAATATGTGATGTAATGTTTCATGCTTTTCTTAAAGAGACAAATTGGAGAAAGCTGCTCGATCCAAGTTGTTTTTTATTTTTACAAAAGAAAGGTGTTATTTTAAGCTTTATGCAAATAAACAAATAAGCCCAAACGTTTTCTCTAAAGAAAACGAGCGAAGAAGATTGCGTTTGTATCTATACGTTTTACGTCTACGCGCGCCTCGTAATCGCATTAAGAACGGAAGAAGTAAAAACAAAAATATTATATTAGTGGTTCAAACATCAATTACAGTGCATGTATTTTACGGTTTAAGTATATTTGTTATAAAACTTAATTCACATTAAAATATATATGAGGTTTTTGTCTTTTGAAAAGAGAGCTTATCTTTATAACTTTTCCCAAAAAGAAATTGAATGTGATCTTTTTCGGAAAATGTGCTTTAAGTACAAAAATAATTTCATGCGAGGAAAATTAAACTGGTTTTTTGATACGAACACGTCAGTGAATTATTAATTTATTCATAAGCTGCTAATAAGAAAAAATATTTTTTTGCCTTGCAAAAATGTTTCGTTAAATTAATTAAACGATTTCATTTCTGTGTTTAGCGCAGAGGTCTGAGTTTAGTTCCAAGGCGGGCGAATCTGACTCAAATTGTTGCACAAATGGCTGCGAACTGTGACACGCTTTGACGTAAAAAAGTTCTTATTTATAAAAAAGCTGTTTAAAAGTATAAATCTGTCAAGTCTTAATTTTTTACCAAACACTTGTGGAATGTAACTGTGAAATGCTTATTAAAATCGAACATTGTAATTAATATGAAATTCTATTGCAACTTTTTGTCATTGTTGATTACGTTGGTATAACTGTTGATAAGTACACTGAAATTGAAGGACACACCGCGAGAAAATTTTCTTTTTTTTTTCGCTAAATTAATAGCCTCCATTTAGAAACTTGAGTTCTGCAATGAGGAACAGACTTAATTGAGACGCATTTATTCAACAAATATAACCAATCTTAAACTTGTATCGGCTATGACCTGTGGAGAAACGATCAATAAAGGTTGTTTCCCTTTTTTTCCTTATCAAACATTTTCGCCGATCTAATGACAACCGAGATAAGAACTTAAGAGTCAGAATGATCTAGCTACAATTTTAAAGGCAAATCAATCTCGGTTTTTTCAAGCTGACAACACTTTGACGGATATAATCCGTCGCAAAGCACTTTCACTTAATGGTTCGTATTACTTGCATAAACAAAAATATATTCATTACTGAATAGCAGTTGAAACAAGCTGGCTATACAAAAGCAATTTCGGCGCTTCAATGCAAAATTTCCAGTTTCTTATACGACCTAAAAAAAAAGTGGGTTAATTTCACAATCATTAATAGTTTTCTTATCATAAATTAAAATATTGTTTTTTGATATCATGAATTAGATCTTTCTGTTTTGGGCTTATTTTTGATCAAGTCTTTAAGCAGTAAGATACATTTGGCCCCAAAATTTTCTCATTAAGTTTAGAAATGAGTTTTTAGTATAGTATTGTATTTAGAACCAAAATACATGCTAATTAATCCTTTGAATTAAAAAAATTTGTTTAAAAAACATTAATGTCGAAAATTAAAGTATAAATGAGCACATTAATTTTTGGTAGTTCATAACTTTATATAAATACCCAATATTTTTTAACAATCTTTCTTGGTAACTCAAAAAGTTTATAGCAGTTGTCCTCAATGTCTATACGGAGTTTTTTGTTTACAAATCTTTGATAATTTTATTTTATCGCTACAGTAAACCATAAGAAAAATATTGACAAAAAAATTAATTTAAGAAAAAATAATTGAATTGGAAAAGAAAAAAAATTTTGATGATTAATTGAATGTGTTGAAACAACTTTTAAATACCAAGGAATAAGCGATAGAAAGCCGAAGCTTGAAAATTTTGGAGGAGT
The DNA here is from genome assembly GCA_963680785.1 of Diplosoma virens. Lineage (NCBI taxonomy): Eukaryota > Metazoa > Chordata > Ascidiacea > Aplousobranchia > Didemnidae > Diplosoma > Diplosoma virens. The sequence continues at coordinate 27,068,088 of OY796887.1, forward strand.
CAGAACTGGAACCAAATTAATCATATTCAGTGAAGCTGAATCCGGAACTCTCGAATTTCTACTAGCTATGGGTCCTGATAATTTATTTTATTTCGTGACAGTCTGAAAGAAATGGATAATTTCGATTGTTGTGATTGCACGTAAAATGCATTATTTATTAATTTACTGATATATTTTTAATTAGTGTTGATAGAGTAAATAGCTTGTTGAAACTTTTAAAAAATAGTCCTGATAAAACAAACAGTCAAATTCTTTAGCTTTAGAACTGAAGCTGGACCCAAACCTATTTTTAGCCAGCTCCCGTCCCTGTGAGGAACAAAGGAAGCTTAGTTTGCGGTGCCTATTTTAGTAACATTGCACCTGAGCAACAGATGCAGCCACTTACGTAGTTGCAGCAATGCTAAACTGCTGCAGTAATTGTTTTTAAAATAGCCGGCCTGGGAATCAAACTCAGACTTTCTGTTTTGTCGCAGTAACGCTAATTACTGTACTTGTTTTAAAAAAAAATTTAATGAAATTCCTTCCCGATCTCTGCTTAAGTTACTGATGTTTAAGTGCTGTAAGAACTCGACTGCCCTAAGTGGTCTACAACAGTTTGAATAAAATAATGATGACGGATAAATAAAAAAAGTTTGAATAAAATCGATAATTAGCTTAGTAAGTATTGTTTGAGCTGCCAACTGGTGACTAAAAAGAAGAACATAACTAATATATATTTAAAGATCCTCGATTAGTGGCGTACGCAGAAAGTTTCCAAGGGGGGCCCAAAGTTTTGTTACAATCGTGTGACGTCACAAATTAACTTGGGGAGTGCCAAAGGCACGACCCTTATAGGGTGGTTCGGGGGCATGCAGCGAAAAAATTTTGCAAAATTACACTTAAAAATACGCATTTTCCTACCGGTCAAATTGGAAGCTTCTCGAAAACCAAAAAAGCATTATGCATATGCTTATGCTTCAAAATTCAGGGCGAACCCCGAATACTTGCAAAAAACCAGCTTTACTTTTACTAAAACTGCTTGGTTTTGCTTTACAGTTTTTCATTTTTAGGGTCTGAAGGGGGGCCATGGCACAGTGGCCTCCCCGCTCGGTACGCTAGTGTCCTTGATATACTTTGTTTTCTGTACAAAAAATAAAATAAACAATATTAAAAACATTTGAAATGATCTAAGTCACGCGGACTTTAGAAAGTTACGTCATGGGCCGTACAAGGGCCGCTAATGGGCGAGGTTTCGTGACCCTGGCCGACACCACACTTTCTTCAAGTTTTATCTAAATCGCTATGAAATTGTTTATATGTGAATGTCTTGGGTTGTAATGTTAACTTGAAAAACTATTTTGTTGGAAGAAAGCTTATCAATATCTACAAATAAAGTAAAAATTGGTTCAAAAAAGTAAATAGATTGGTAAATCAGCTCAAATTCATTGGGATATTAACTTTTGAGGTTTACTTTTAAATGTTTTTGGTTAAATGATGAACTACTCAACTTCTTCGATTGTTCGTACTTTTTCAAAAATTTGACTAGTTACTTTGTAAATAATTTTCAAGCCAAAAGTCTTCAATAAAACAGAATCACAGAGCTGTTCGTATCGAATCGATTGATTGCATCAGAAATCAGTTCCTGCCTTCAAACATGTTGCATGCAAATAGTAGTTATTTATGTCTCCTTAAGTTTTATCAGTAACCACTTTGTCGCTTCCTAATCATTGCGCACGACGCTGATTATGCTGTAAGTTTGAACAACTTTAAAGCAATTAAGCAATCTCATTGCTATAGAGCTTTTCTTATCAGGTTTATTTTTAGGTTGGCTCAAAAACATATTTTTATCTCCCAAGTTGATTTAGCTGTTTATAAACAGTGTTGATTTGGTCATCATGAAAGCGAACATGAGTCTAAGGAGCTCGTCAGCGACATCATGTTTCCAACCAGGCGCCTGTCTGATCTTTATTGTCTTTTTTGTGGTTTAAAAGTCTTTACAAAAGGTTAATTTTAACAAAATATTATCTGCATATAGGCAAGCCATTTTCAGACAAGTTTACAGCAACGACGGAAATCATATAACTTCATTTTAGGTAAAACGATTTTTAAAAGAAAGTCAGGTGAGATAAAACTAACGCATAAACTACGGTATTTGTCCGACATTAATAAATGACTTTATAAATGAAAAATATTGTTTCTGCACTTTTCTAACCATTTCTGCATATTTTAACTTCTGACGCTGTGATACTTCTTCCTTTCCTTGATCTTTATTAAGTCTTTATGGTTTTTCTGTGTGACTTAATTGCTTGATAATGATCGATAATATAATTAATGAAATAATGAATAGATGAAAATGGGTTTTCGCAAACCCATTGCTTTAATTGTTGGTTTGGGGATTCTACTTTATTTTATCGCGTGTTTGAAATTGATGATGATGCTTTTAAATTTCTACTTTGGCGTGTGTTGTTTAACATTAAAAAGGCATTTACTAAGTTATCAGCTTTTTGAAAACAGATTTGGAATGCATTTTATGAATTTATTAAAGATGAAACTCTACCACAGTGGTTCTCAAAATTTTTACACGTCGACACCCAATACAAAGGTAAAATTTTTTACTAACCTCCTAACACACTCTAGTTTTAAATCATGCTTTAAAGCCTAAAAATGTAAACCGTTAATTAAAGTTAAGACCTTTTATGGTCTTCTCTTTAATGCAACTATGCTTTTTCAATTACGTATGAATATTTTATGTTTGTGATGGAAGAAAGCCAAGTAAAGACAAAAAAAGATCTTCATTATAATTGCATATTTTTCTAAACTAAATTGGATTTAAAACAGGAGTGCAAAACAGTGCTGCCCAAGTTGTGGCCCGAAAAGAAACTTTTATTCAGGTATTCAACTAACTTCAATTATTGCAGTGCTTCTCGCTTTTCCAATGGCGCGTTTTGAAAATTTGGAATGCAATTATTTTCGGCTCAGTAGAGTTTTTCCGATCCATTTAGAAAAAATAAGTTGCATCAAAGTAAAGAGATCTTTTGTCTTCAAACAAATTAGTCGTTTCACTTCCGGTTATTAAAAGGATTAATTAAAAACCCAAACAGATTACATTAAAATGAAGATCAAAAAAGGTTTTTACTAAAAGACTGTGTTTTGGCTGCGAGGAAAACCATTATTTTTCGGTCCCCCCTGCCCCGATTGCGCCCCGCAATAAAATTGTCCTGCGATGGAAAAAGGTTGAACAAGCTGATGTGCCGTTTATTTGTTTAATGTCGTTGCAAAAAAGATAAAAAATGGCCTACTGTTTTATTGCTTTTGTAGACCTCTCAACAGTTATACATTGAGCTCCTGGCCATTCGGTGATCTCCTTTTAACCCATGGATTGGTTATCGACCCCTTGGATGGTCCAATCGACCCCTGAAAGTTCGAGAATGAAGAGCAGCTAAAATCACTTTTTTAAAAGTAAAAATAGTTTATAGTCAAGATTCAGTTTATAGCTGTGAAAGTCCAACTTAAATGAAATATTTGTTTAATCATGGAACAAAATAATAATATTTTCATTTGGAAAATAATCAATAATCATTTAAAGAAATTGAATCGACAAATACTCTTTCGACGTAATTATTGTCAACGCCTAAACCAATCTGCCAAACTGAGAGATAAATTTGTTGATTTTATTTTTATACCAAACCACTCACCCTTTATAACTTTTTTTAAAGTTACTTTAATGAAATTTAGTCGAAATATAAGCATGATGGAAGAAAGAGCAAACAAAAATCAACATCTGAATTCTCCTGTCTGATATAACGCTATTCAAAATAGCAGTCAAATATCACAAGTATCGAGGTCATTTCTTTAAAATCGCGTGATTCTTGACTATCCAAAATTCAAAAATGTGTCGGTTTTTCAATTGCTTTGGTAATTTAAAAGACATTCGTTCGCGCATTAATAAAAGATAACTTTCGAGAACAATGAATAGCAGGCCAAACAAATCACAAAAATTCTCTACAATCGATTTATTATCATGATAGGGGACGAGTTTAGTTTTAAAAGCCTGCACCTGGCCGTTGGTCGTGGCAAAAAAAAGGGTAAACTCACGGGCGGCGGAGACGTCGCGTGATCGACAAAGCTTGTTCGTGGGAGAATGCTGTGACAGGAAGTGACGCGAAGTCGCAATTTTATTAACGCTTCTGACGACGTCGTGCGAGCAGGTGTAAAGCGACGTTCATTACGTAATAACGCGCCTTTGTTTTCGGCGACAAGCGTGACAATCGTAGACACTTCAATCAAACAAATCGATCAACAATCGGTCAACAAGCCGAAATTATAGAGATGACATAACTGCGGTTCCAGGTTTTCTAGGCAACTTTAACTTCGTGCTGCGTCGGTTCTCAGCTGATACGGATGCGACGTTTTCGTCTCAGTAAAAAATAAAGCCAAACAACGGCGGGTTATCGGTTTTGTTGATGAAGCTGTTTGGGCTTGCTTGTATTCGCTACAATAGATTACGAGCTTTTACTTTGGTCATGAAATTGAAATTATCACATTTTTTCGTTGATAAACAGTTAGTTTATAACATTTATTCCGTTCGTTTCGAAGCAGTATTGGATAATTTGGAACCAAACACTTAAATATTTCCTTCCATGTAAAATTCTAAGAATTAACCATAGAAAACATTATTTCTTAATTTAACTATGGTAGTATAAGCTTCAGCAATTCTTTACACCTTAAAATGCACAAGCCTAACTGAATTTTATTTTTAAACACGTCTCTGTTTTTTTTATCTGCATGCCATGACACGACTAACAATATCAACAACAAATAAATAAAATAAAAAAAACTATTTTTTTGGTTATGTTAAAAGTATATTGACATGACATTGCTTTATTAGACAATACTTTTCTTCAACGAAATATTAAAGTTAAACTTTTACTAACTTTATTTTTTCGTGACGTATTAACCCTTTGAACCCTAAAGGCCGGATTTCCGGCCAAACATGGTCGGTTTTTATTCCCGAAAGGCCTGAAAAACGGCCTTTAACACAAAACAATCGTATTGGTGTTAAATTGTTTAGCGTATATACCCTAAAGGCCCAAAACTTGAATAAAATTGTTTGAATTCCTTCTACTTGAAATAATTTTGCAAAAGTGGTTCCTGTATCTGTTGCTAGAGTTGCAAGTTGGCTTTCCATCCAAGCATGTCGTTTTTTGTCTGCTATACTTTTATTGCACACTTGCTATCTCCGCTTTACACGGAGTGTCTATAGCATTATATATCTATAGCATTTATATCCGCTGAAGAAAGACAATTATTGTCAAAGTCAAGTCAAAGAAGACAATTATTATCATAAGCTGAAGTGAAACAATCATTGCATCACTGATTCCGATTTGCATAAACTGATTTGTGTCTTGGTATATAATAAAAATTTGTTAAATTCTTTGCTACTGTTGTAGGTCTTCTTCGTTTGAGCTAGATTGAATAGGCTGGGTAGGCTTCGAACTCGAGGCGTAGAAATGCCGAGTACGAAGCGCTAACCACTGCATCAAACCGCGGTGCTGTTGTAGGTGAAAATGTACAATAAGGATCATATCTGCACCTGCAAAGGCTATTTCAATGTTATTACACTGATTTTGAAGTTGGTTTGAGAGCTGCAGGCGATTCATAATCCCAAAACGAAAAAAAAAAGAAAATGATTTTTTTTGAAAATTTTTGGCTGGGAATCTCGGGTCGGAGAGCTTTTAAATGTGGGAATGTCGGGTTCAAAGGGTTAAGGTACTCTGTCTCTGAACAACAATCTGACATTCACACTGTCCTTGCTTCAATAACAATTATTTTCAATTATTTTTTGATTTTTTCTTCCAACTCTATAATCACAGTGCATCCTTAAAATTTTTTTCTCATTTAGAAACCTGACGTCAAGGTATTGCAATCAATATACTTGATGTAAAAGATAATTTCAATTGCTTCAGTCTTCAAAAAATGTTTATCACAGTTTCTGATATTGGCCAATGTGTTGTAAATGTTTGGAGTATAGGCAAAATAATAGCCAGTAGAAAGCTTTTTAACCTCATCGGGACAAAGTAAAAGATTAGAAATCGGATTGACCTTCGGCAATTGTTATTTAATGAGAACTCGACTTCAAAAAAGAAAGCAGATTGCAACTGAACTCTGTGAAAAGATTAGTTATAATGTCGAAGGTCTTTTGAAAATTACATTTAAATGTCACCCCTTACAATTATTTTGATAACACACAAAAATAAGTCGTACCATTGTATATAAAATGACCTTTTTTGTCTTTTTCTTGCTTTTCTTTCTATCTTGTAACAACATTTTGTTAATTGCCGTTTGTACAATTATAAATTCTTTTATACTATAAAATAAATATATATATTTTATAAATATTTCACACATTATGATAGTTGTTTCCATACCTTTAGTCAATAATTTTTTCTGGTAACTGTGACATTGCTGTTGGCATCGACACTGATGCGTGCAATTAAAAATTGATTTTCTAGTTTTTTGGCTTTTTAAGCCTTGTCAAAAACTTTAAAAAAAAAAACAGAAACATTAAAAGTCGGTAATTACTTTTACATGTGGTCTGAAACTTCTTCAGGTCTTTACCGAATCTTTATTTGTATCAATTGCTATGTTTAAGTGATGCGAACTTGGCATATATTGGTTAAGTAATTCTCACAGTGAAGATGAAAGAACATTAATACTACAAGTCTCTTTTGTCAATTACAGTATAATTAGGCATACCATATATCCGAAGGGGTAAACCGGGACTTTTGTTAAGAGAAAAAAGTTCTTCTCTAAAAAGCGATATTCTCTAAAAAAAAAATTTTAGCTTGAATCAGTCTCCAATTTTTTAGTTTTCGTCGCTTAAAAGCAGCTATGTTCTCTAAAAAAAAAAAGGTCTTCACTTTGAATCAGTCTCCGATTTTTTAATTTTCCTCTCTTAAAAGTAGTGTTCTCAAAAAAAAAAAGTCTTCACTTTGAATATGTCTCGAATTTCATAATTTTCGTGCCTAAAAAGTAGTTTTCTCTAAAAAAAGGAGGTCTTCACTTCGAATCTGTCTTGGATTCCTGGCGAACCGGCCGGAAAAAATCCCTAAAAATCGGGACGTATGATAAGCCTAAGTATAATAAAAGATCAAGTAATAGGTGTTATGACTTTTATGTGGGCGAGATCGATTGGATTTAAATAGGCGTTAATTCAAAAATCCAAAGCTGATTTTATTACTAAAATTTATAGAGATTTTTCAACGAAAAAGTTGATTTTCGGTTTTCATCATCAATATTGTAAAGTTTAAAGTTTATCACAATATGCTTTAAACTTTAAAATTCAATATGCTTTAAAATTTAAACGCATGGATACATTGTTAAGCAAACTTAAAACAGGAAGTCAAAATAAAACTTAAAGAAGACAGATTGAGATGATCGTAACGACGTGTGAAGTCGTTTTTAGCAGGGAAAACCAAATTCAATCAAATTTTTGCGAAAAATTAACGTGAATATTGAATTTAGAATAATTTTTATGAAGACTAAAATAGAAAAAAGTGCTCAGCTGAAATAAGCGGAAAAAGGCTTTTTGCTTTCAAAAGTCAAGTGAAGATTTTAAAAAGGGCTTAACTCAGTATGTACCCGCAAATTTGCAAAACATAAGTTTTCCCACACCCAAAAAATGCAATATGGTTTTGACGCAGCCTATGGCTTGAGGAAAATTTTTATGACTTAGTTTTTTATGTCGATCTTCGGAGTTATTTTATACTGGTATACTTATTGCACGTATAGTTACTTGTTTGAGCTTTGAATTTTTGTTTCAAGGTCAAAGGATATGGAAGCATGGCACAATGCTCTCCCCTGTTAAATAGGCAGCTGTCCTCATTAAAACTAAAAGTCTAAAAGTTTTTTATTTGAAAGAGACATGACGACTTTTTTTAATCTTTCGTTCAGCCGTTTTAAGACAATTTTAATTTAGGCGGGGGGAATACAAAGATATAGTGTCCCTCCCAGCAAAATTAAAACGGACTCAGTTAATCCTCATCCCTGCTTCGCAGGCGAACTCGAAATCAAAAAATAAAAATTTCTAAACTCACACTTGAATTCGAACTCAAAAACTGTAGCATTAATTTTGAATTCATTAAGTCAGTAATTTTAAAAAAAGAATAAATATTTTTTCGGATTTTTTTACAGCAAAGATATTATTGACGAGAGTGAAAATTAAGACTAGAATTTACCTTGTTTAGAATTGTCATAATCTTAAAATCTTGGATTGCCACAGACTTTAAGATTAATCTGAACGATATTTTTCTGAACTCAAACTTCAACTAGATAGAAAATTGTCTAACTGGTACTCAAACTCAAAATATTAGAAATAAAGAACTCAAACCGCAATTTTTTGTAAACTCAAACACAAACTTGAACTTAAACAAAACCTATTGGTTTGCAACACTGAGAGATGGGAGTAATTCACAATAATGAAAACAAATTTTTAATCCTTTTTTCGACTAACATAAGATAGCCAGGTCAATCATGCATGATTTTTTATTTTCACCTACATCGTTTTGCAGTGATTCAAGTTATTTTTGACAAAAAGATGTTTGAAAACAAGGCTTTTTTAAATGTACATACTTAATAAAGTTATGTTTAAAAAAAACTTTTTATTGTTAAAATTGCACCTTATTTTATTTACAAAAAATTTAAATTTATTGATTAAATATAGAAGTAACATTCCAAAAAACGGGCTATGTATAGAATGTTTTGTCTTTAGACCGGTTGTGAGAAAGATTAATAATACTTATCACTGTATTGGTGGTCTTAAATAAATATTCTGGTTTTCCAAGGGCTCGACAAAATAAAAGCTATTTTAAAAACGAGTTAGCGGAATACTATTTTTACTTGTTACTTTTTTCAACTTCTACGGTATGTATTCTTTCACACGTTCATGATTTCTGCGAAGCAATTTTATCTTTAACTTATATTAGCCAGTTTTTAGCGGTTGTTGACAAATATCACAGCGTTAAGATTCGGCATCAAAAAGTAAACAAATTCAAAAGTTTTTCATTTATTCTTTCTCAAAGCGATCGGGGACATAGAAGTTTAATTTGATTTGATAAAAACAGCTCACTTTGAAAAAAGCACTAACAGCACTATTAAAAAAAGAATGAATTTCTACTATTTGACATCGCGCAACTGATTTTTGTGAGAAAATTTTTTTGAATCACTTTTAAAAACCTCGTATGGATTCAATGAAACACAAAAGAATTAAACGTTGTCTAACAAGCCACTAAAATCAGGTCGCAGCCAATCGAAAGGAAAATCCAAACATTATGATGCGAAAAAAATTCGTCTCTGACTATTCACTTGGCTGTTGCTTCATACATATTGCCAATGATCTACTACATCGTTGAACATTTTTTTAGCAAAAAAGTTATTAGTTTGAAAGGTGATATCACAACTACAAGTAGCATCTAGCAATAGTTCGTGGATAGCAGTTATATCGCATTAAAGCTTTTTCGCACTACGAGCGTGGAATATAGCATTGTTTGTTTCTTTTATTGATTTTTTGCTTCGTTTAGCTCTTGAGCGCGGAAAGAAGTAAAAAAATCAATAAAACAAACAAAGAATGCTTCCTTCCACGCTTGTAGTGGAAACGGGCTCTTGTTGTTCTGATGTTCAAAGCTATTTTTTAGCTTTTGCCACATTTTGCCCAGTTGAGCTAAATTCCCATCTTGGCTAGCTGTGCCACCCATCATCATTACGCAGACTAGTCATGCACTGGTTATTCAATTTTTTAATTTGTTTAATAATATCATTGTTATTATATATTCTTTTTTCTTTCTCATTTCTTATATTTTTATCTGATTAAGGTGTTGCGGCCATGCATTCTACTGTTTTGTACTTTCACTTTCTGATTATCTTATGCATGTTTTAAGTCTGACGTTGTGCTGCTTCTTCCTTTTCTTGATCTCTTTAATATTTATGATTTTTTCGTTAAACTGTTTAATAATGATCGAGAATAAAATGAAATGAATGAATGAACCACTAAAGACGTATACATCGAACTAAAAACGGGGTAACCTATTCCCAAATAAACACTTTATTTCTAATCATACTCGATACTTCGCGAGTTCAAATGCTTAGAAAATTCTTTGGAAAACATATTAAATCATAGAGCAGTGCTTCTCAACCTTTTTTTTGTGGCGACCCAAATCTTAAGCGAAAATAGAATGCAAAGATTTGGTGACTCAATGTTTTCTACAGACTTTATTGCAAGCATAAAAATCTCTGTTTTTTCCCGAAAACGTCCTGATCTTCAATTTGAATCTGTCTCCGATTTCTCGATTTTTGTTACAAATATGTGGCGATTTGACTTTTACACAACTACAGTCGTTAGCGACCCAATCAAATTAAACGGCGAACCTTGCTACTTTGTCGTTGTTTATACTCATAAATAAAAACATTAACGTTTTTGAGCAATTAACCATAATTTGATTAGTAATTAATCACAAGGATGTAGTATAATTAGTGTTAAACATCGCCCGACAACTTGTTTTTTTAAAGCTTTTTAAAAGTTGCCAATTTTGACAGTATTATATCACTCAATGAGCTATTAGCATTAAGACAAATATCAGCTTTTGCTTTTTGTTTTGTTTTCAAATTGGCTTTTGGCCCACGTGAAAATTTGCAACTTTTCACTGTTTATGCCTGAGTAAATAGGTCCTACAACCACTGGTAAAAAGTTCTTGGGCGATCGAGACTGTCTGCGAGGCAGTAGCGGGCTTATAATTCATCATATTTGCTTGCCCACCCTCTGTCTCATTCTTTCGATATAACTTCAAAGATGGGAACAAGCTGATATAAATCAACAAAAGCAAACTACTGGCTAATATCACCGCCATCTTGCCACAAGTCCACGTAAAGAAAGCAAAAAGGTAAATGCGCGTTCTGGGTCAGCTGGGTGGAGATTCTTTTGGGATTTTGTCGAGTTAGCATTAATTTGATGAATTTCACAAAAACCACATCAGACGTAGCAGCCAAAGCAATGTTGTTTAAGCTGAGAAAAAAAGATTTCACCAAAATAGTGGCAACATGTTTTTCAAGAAGATATTTGCAATTGCGGCATTGTTTGGCCGAAAAGTAAATTTGAAATTAAAGAAAAAAGTCCTAACGCAAACAGTTTAATTGAGTATATGTCTACTTATTATAGAAAAGAGGATACCTATGGGATTTTTGACGGATAACGTGTGAGCTTTCTCTTGACGTATGATGATGACGTAATTGGACCGGAATTTAAGAATTGCGACCGAGTATAGTAGATTCGTTTTTTGTTAAAATTGAGAAACTAAAAATGTGTTAATTTTGAAAATTGAGGCAAAGAAAAGCTTATAAAAGGTCTTAGGGAAATGGAAATCATGTGAGAGAAAGTTAAGTTTGATATAGTAAAAACAGAAAGTAAAGTCAATTTCTTTTTGTTCAAAAATTTAAGTAAAAAAAACCTGTGAATTTTTTTCAAAATCTTTACTCTATAGCGACGGCAATAACTTGCTTCATTTAGTGAAATCAATACAAAGGCATGAAAAATGACCATTGGAAAATTAAACAATAAAATTTAAATTCTTAGAAAAGCGATGCTAAAAAAAGTAAAAACAAATGAATAAAATATAATTTATCTTTAAAGATACAAAATATATTTAATTTAAGTCTTTAAAAAATTGTCAGTCGAGCAAAGTGTTACCTCTCCTAACGACTACAGCAATGATTTCCTACCAGGGGTCCGTGAAAGATTGCAAGGGGTCCGTCAGTGCACTGAAAGTTGGACAGAATTAAAAAAAAAACTATTTAATTATTCTCGCATGGATGTAAGCCAACAACTAGTTGGTACGAAAATAATGTAATGTGCCGTCAGTTTTTTCCGTATTGGGTTATAAGTCAGGGTTGCCAGGTGTGGCTAATTTTAGCCATTTTGACTAGTTTCAGAGGTCTGCTAGCTAAAAAAGAATTAGCCATTACATTTTTGGCTAATTCTGGTTAATTATGACTGCTGAGCAACTACATATCTAAATGTTTATCCATACTTGGCCCAAATTGAAATACACCATTGTATTTCAGCTTGAACTACTGTCGTCCAAACAAGCATGACTTTAGGCAAAACGTACAGGTTCGATACGTGTTCGTGAAGACCTTTTTTTTTAGAGATCCCCATGCTTTTGGGACGAAAACTGAGAATTCATTGACAAATTTTAAGTGAAGACCTTTTTATTATTAACCAATATAATGGCTGTGACGCGAAAATTTTAATAGCTGAATAATGTGTCGCCATAAAGAAAAGGTTGGAAAACACTGTAAATAGGGTTAAAATTTAGCAATTATGTAGCATGTTTTACCACATTGGCTAAATTGGCTAATTTTGGATAATTTTTTACTAAGACATGGCTAAAAGTGCTTTAAACTGCCTGGCAACCCTGTAATAAGCTGTAATTTTTTTTTTCTTTTATGCCGATTGTGACATTTATTTAAATGTGTCAACGAAATTACAAGTTGAATCAAAGCCTTTATAATGACCTATTTTCTCTCTAGTTTAATGTTATTGCTTGAATAGCAGTATAAGTTAGCAGTACAGGTTAGACATTAGCAATAGGTCGTGTCTAATTGGAATAAAAAACGATTGGAGTGAGAGTAAAAAGAAACAAAACTAGTTGCTCTAAGAGATAAAAAGAGAAAAAAACGTCACGCAAATTGTTCTTGTGGGCCCAAAGTGAGCCCAAAATTTTTGAAATTTTTTAAAATTTGTCAAGATGCTCAAGAAGAACTTAATTTCTTTTGAACCAACTACTTTCTCTCAGAAACTAACCCTATATCTCCCTAAAACTAACTCTCGCTCCAATCAGCTTTTCTTCGAATTAGACACGACCTTAGCAATATCATAATTAGAGCTGCCATATAAGCTTTTTTTTTAAGACCTTTGGCTGGCACATTTTAAGTTGGAGTTCTTGGTCTTTTTTTTACTCATTTTTGAAATCAATAATTAAAATATTATTCTTGAAAAGTGATATTATTTGAAAGCATTTGAAGTCGATGTGCAAAAATATTTGAATTTTTATTGTTTTTATTCTTCCATTGGATTACATTAGATTATCAGCGTATAAAATATATTGTTACTTATGGTACATATAATTATTCATTATGGCTAAAGTGGTATTATGAATAATGATCAAAGTTTCTAATAACAATGAATGGGATATGAATATGCTTGGTTACTGAAAGAACACGTCAGTTCTCAGGGTGGTTTTGTAGACTTTTTATTGCAAAGTACACTTAGCACCGAAATTGAGCGTTCTGAACAGCAATCCTATTAATCCAGAGGTTCCCAACTGACGCGTCATTTCAATACAACGAGGGCTTCGCAACAACTTTTATAAAAAATTAAAGCAGAATTGCAAAATTATATCGTGTTTTCATCACAAAAAAGGTAAAAATCTTTTTTTGGTCTTCACACCCCTGAACAGGGAATGTACGAAAATTGTGCCTTTAATTGAGTTAAAAACAAAAAAAGGTCTCGACCTTTGTTTGCGGTGAAACTTTTTTAGAACGAATTTTTTTTTCTTTTTTTGGTCTTTGACTCAATTAACGCACGATTTTTCTACATTGGTGAAGACTAAAAAAAATAGAAAAAAACAAAAACTTTTCACTTTCATTTGTGAAGCAAATTTACCATGCAAATTATCACTAGTTGTTCTTATATATTTTAGGCTTTAGTGCGTCGTGTATTTATACAAGTTGGAAACCCCCCTATTAATCTCTGGCAAAGCAAGCAATTAGCTCTACAGTATAATTCCATTTGCTACTAGCATTTTTACTTCTGCTAGGTTCTACTTTTCGCTCTTGTGAGAACAGAAATCGTGTGTGGATTCGCCATGATATGCGAGTAGCTGTATAAAAAACCGACTACAGTTCAGTGTCTTAATGGAAAAAGGACCACAACAGGCTTCTCATTAAATTTGTTTGTATGCTTGTTTTTGTATAAAATTTACCTACACTCGTTTGAAGTTCTTTTTCTGATGGTTCTTGAATGTACCATTTCATCTTTGAGCAATTTGTAAATTTTATTTGATTACAAAATTGCATCAAATACTAATATTTATGAATGTAAGCGTAGTTTTGCAAAATTAGTAGTCAGGGTTAGTCATAAAAAATTTAAAGATCCTTGGACTTGATAATTTTTTGAAAGGGTTTCATGATTAAAAAAAGGTGGGAAATCATTGGGCTATATCAATGTTTCTCAACCTTTTTGCTAGCAAGTACCATTTAGAAATTTTTTTTTACATTACGTACAACAAAGTTCATCAAAAAATTAATTATTTTGATTTTTTTTTGTTTTTTTTAATTTTTTAATTTTCGTCCCAAAAATTATATGTTCTCTAAACAAAAAAGGTCTTCGCTGAAAATCTGGCATATCTAAATAACACAATTTAATCCGAGTGTTGGATTTTTATAGAATCTAAAAACTATTCACGTACCACCAGTGGTAGATATTCAAAGTTAGGAGCCTAAGGCAAGGATTTCCAAAACTTGATGTTCTCTAAAAAGAAAAGGGCTTTGATTTTTCATTTTCCTCTTTTCTTCCAAAATCATGGTGATCTCTAAAAAAAAAGGTCTTCACTTCGGATCGATCTCCTATTTTCCACTTTTCGTTTCAACTTCGTAATCATCTCTAAAAAACTTTATACAGCAAAATGAGACTATATGCAGTAATTTCGAGGGGTACCCGAGGCAACTACCTCATTCGGCTCACACAATATCCACCACTACATATCACCTAAAAGGGTCTCACGTACCACTAGTGGTACACGTACCACAGGTTGAGAACCACTGCGTTAAACTGATTTAATGTATTTTACGCTTTCTATTCAAAATATTTAATGAGGATCATTTGGGCGCTATAAAAATTTTGTTTACTCCAACTTAACTATAGGGTCGAACTCTTTGATAAACAACCAAACTAGCAGTCAAACTCTAAACCTAGAAGATGTGTGTTGTTTTAAATGAAATAGTGTAAAGATTTTTTATTTCAGATTTTGAATAATTGCCATAATGCTGCTATTGTTTCAAAAGAGAAAATAGAATAAAAAGACAACACAGAAAGTGATTTTTTTAAATTCAAGCGTGAAAATAAAGCTTTCTGAAATTATTATTGTAAAACGGTCAGGCCAAAATCATTTTAGCATAGACTACCGGTAACTTTTTCATAAAGTCAAATTTCGTCTTTAAACTTGCTATTCGAGATATTTTAGGTTTTTAATGCCAAAAAAATTTAAATACTTTATTGAACACAACAGTCTAGTAAAGCAAATTATCGTTCAAGTGAAATTCTGAGAGCAATATCAGTAAATAGATTTGAGTAGTTAAACAATTTGTTTCATTCGTTCTAAAAACGAGTTTTTTTTGTCTCTATTGTACGGCACTTGGCGTAAAATTCATCTATTTTTGATGTTTAAAGTTCTCTTGTCTTAACGTTTCAGAATCAAATTTTTAAACAGATTTTTTAATGTTGAAATTAGCAAAATTAGGCATAGAGATATCCAACTAGTTCAGCTTTCCGATTTTGGTTCTTTTTTTATTGAAATATCAATAAAAACAAACCAAAAAAGATTCAATGTTAGACTCACTTCAAAATTACGAAAACAAATTCTATTTTTGAAATTTCAAATATTAAATTGACTTTTCACTCCGCCGAATAAGGTTTAAACGCAATGGAAGCACAAACAATAAAACGCATTACTGACTTTTCAGAGTTTATGTCTGTTTTTCTGGTTAAAATTTTTTTTATTGTTGTTTATCTTTTAGTGAGTTATTTAGTGTGGCTTGGCATAATAGTTTAGTAAAAGTCGATGCGGCTTAAACTGAAGCTCAACTAGTGATTTTAGCGACGCAGCCAACGAAATCTTCCTCCGACTCCCGCCCAAAATCCTTCTCACCCTTTCTCCTACCATCATCTCCTACCACTTACATCTTTGGCGACTTTAACAGCCATCACTCATCCTGGGACTCCCACTCACCGGAAGACCATTCAGGCAAAGATTTGTTTGATTGGCTCCTCTCCTCTGATCTTTTACCTCTTAATAACCCCGAACACCACACCCTACTACACCGTGCCACTGGAAACCGCTCTTCCCCGGATCTTTCCCTAGTTCCTTCCCGATTAGCCTCTAAATGCACATGGCAGACCCTTCCGGACCTCGGCTCAGATCATCTTCCTATCTCCATCACTATTCCCACTTCCCCTATAATTAACTCTTTCCACCGCCCCCCCTCATTTAACTATAATAAAGCTCGCTGGGATGAATACCTTACTTATATTGATACCCACTGCCCCATTCCTTCTAACTTTACAACACTCTCTCTTTCTGAAGCCACCCACACCTTTACCAAACTCCTCAATGATGCTGCCACTTCTGCCATTCCTTTCGGCAGCATCAACCGTCCTGCTAAAGCCTGGTGGTCTCCTGAAGTCGCAGATGCCGTCGCAAAACGCCGAAAGGCATTTGCGAAGGCACACTGTTCCGAAGAAGACCGCCAGCACTATATCGCTACATCCAGATATACCTCCACTGTGATTAATAAGGCTAAAGCCAAGTCATGGCAGAATACTTGCTCTAGCCTTTCTCCTAAAACCCGTCCCAGCGAAGTCTTTTCTCTACTTCGCTCCATCTCTGGTTCCTCCTCCCCAACTACTTCTGACCTTCCCAATTTCTCAAATTGCCATACCCCTGTAGATTGTGCCAACCGTCTCTCCTCACACCTACAGTCCCATTTCTCTACCCAAACCCCAAAACCTTTTCGAAGCACCGAGAAAGCCCAAATGAAGCAAATCAGAACTGCACACTGCAACACCCTGCATTCCACTTTCTGTTCACCATTCTCCTCAATTGAACTCTCTACAGCTATCTCTCAACTCTCAACCTCAACCTCCTCCGGCCCTGATCAAATTACCTACCCTCTTCTATCCCACCTACCACAATCTGCGTTACATTTTCTTCTATACATCTTCAACCTTTCCTGGTCAACACACACCTTCCCGTCTGCTTGGAAACAATCAACAATCATCCCCATTCTCAAACCCGGAAAACCCTCTGACTCACCTTCTTCATATAGACCCATTTCTCTCACTTCATGTACCTCCAAACTCTTCGAAAGAATGGTATTAGGACGACTAACCTATTTTCTCGAACAACATGACATTCTCTCACCCGTGCAAGCTGGTTTTAGACCTGGTAGATCGACTGTAGACCAGGTTCTCCTTCTCTCACAGTCAATCGCAGATTCCTTCCACCAATCTAAGCCAGGCGCACGTACAGTCCTTGCCACTGTGGATTTTGCGAAAGCTTTTGATTCAGTATGGCACTCTGCCCTACTCTCTAAACTCCTCTCATTAGATCTTCCTCTTTGCTTTGTCGAATGGATACGATCCTACCTCTCAGATCGCCGTTCGAAAGTCCGTATCTGTAATTCATACAGTCGTCCTTTCCGTCTCCGAAGAGGAGTTCCCCAAGGTTCGGTTCTAGGACCAGTTCTCTTTTCTTTATATATCAATGACCTTCCCACTTTCCTTCCTGCATCTGTTAAGACCTCTCTCTATGCAGATGACCTAGCCATCTGGGCCTCCTCCCCGAAAGTTGAGTGTGCAACCGCTGTAGTACAAGCTGCCCTCAACAGACTGGTGGAATGGTCCTCAAAATGGCGCCTTCCTCTCAACCCCCTCAAATGTGAAACATCCTTCTTCAGCTTAGACCCCTACCAATCACGTATACAACCCTCTCTTCACATTCTTAACACCCCTCTCAAATTCAACCCTCATCCAACCTTTCTCGGTGTAACCTTCGACCGCACTCTCTCTTTCAAATATCACGTCTTATCCTTACGGAAAAAGTTTCACAACCGATTCCGTGCTTTTCGCTCCATTGCCTCTGCCTCCTGGGGCCCATCAAAAGAATCCTTATGTACCCTATACAAAGCCTTCATTCGCCCCATCCTCATCTATGCTTCCACAGGCTGGTTTCCCTTCTCATCTCCTACTCACATCACCTCCGTGGAGAGGATGCATAGATCTTCCTGTCGAGTAATCACAGGTTGTCTATCGTCCACTCCCATTCCTCTACTTCATATAGAAGCACTTCTACCTCCACTACGAGTCACCCTCACTCACCAATCCCTTTCCTTCTTTGAACGAGCCCTCCGTCTACCTCCCACCTTTCCCATAGCCTGTCTTGCGAACTCTAACCCCCGTACACGTCTCAAAAAGAGCTCATGGAGATCCTTCTCCAGATCACATAACCTTACCCCTAACCTACATCTCACCCGTGAACCACTAATCCTCTGCCCTCCTAAACCCCCCTGGTCTGCCCCATCTAATTACACAATCTCACTCCACCTCTCATCCCCATGCTCTCGCAAAGACCCCCCCTCCCTTCGCAACACTGCAGCTACCTCCCATCTTTCCACTCTATCTCACAGCGATATCTCTGCCTGGACTGACGGTTCGGTACCTGGCGGGCTGGGATAGGGTGGTGCAGGGATACACATCAAGTGTACAAAGTGTGTCACTGCTACCTCGCTTTCCTTCTCGACTGGTCTCTGGGCTACCAGTTATAGTGCTGAAACCTTCGCTCTCCTACATGCTCTTGAGTGGTGTATCTCTCACTCCAAGACATGTAATTTCGACTCTATCACCTTCTTTTCCGACTCTTTATCTGTCCTTTCAACTCTCTCTACCCCCCTACCATATTTAACCCCAAAATCCCTATCCAATACCCAATCTCTTCTTAACTCTCTATCTCAATCCAAGGTTGTCCATCTTCAATGGATACCTGGTCACTCTTCCCTCCCAGGCAACGACTTAGCTGACTCTCTAGCTAAAACCGGTGCCTCTCTTGATCCCTCCAGTATATCAGTATCCCTCACACCCCTTATCTCCTCCCAACGGCTATCCCTCTACACCAGTTGGAGACGCAGTGTCCAATCTGGTTTCTTCCAACACCAAATCCCTACAGTATCTCCACCCCAGTATCCCTACAGTATCTCCAGGTCCAGAAGAGAAGGGCCACACCCCTTCTCTTCTGGACCTCTGGTCCCGTCCGTGGGGAGTCGCCCGACTATTGGGATTCCGCGGAATTGATCCGCGCCCCCATCCCTAGGAATGGGTCGGGTAAAACCACCACCACCACCAAAGCAAAAAGCGCAAAAGCAGGGCCCAATTTATTTTTCGGTTTCTAAAGATTTCATTAGTTTAACTATTATTATTGCCGGAAAAGTTTTAAAATATAAGCAAATATATCTCTACTATTACTACGTAAATTATATGCCAAATATCTCGCATTACTATTTGTAGAGCCAACCGGACCTGAGATGAATTATAAAAGATAAAATTGGTTAATATCTGAATAGAGCACATTTTACTGTAACTATAAGTCGGACGGAAAAAATCTTAATAAAACAATTTAAAATAAAGTCATATTAAATTGGTAGAGGAAATATTCATAATTATCAGAAGACAAAATTTTAAAACAACATTTTATTAAGATTGTTCCAACAAACTGTTTCGCCTGTGAGGCTCATAAAGGGACACAAAATTTAAAAAAGACAAAACCAGTTACATTGAAAAAAAATTTTAAAATGAAATAAAAACTAATATTAAAAATTGAATGCTACGCCCCAGATGAAAACTCGCATCATAGTAAAGCACCGCTATAAGAAGGAAGACTGTTTGTTTTTTAACAATCTTTTTACAAAATTAGCAAGTAATTATCAGCAAAAAAATTATACATTTTTTTACTTATGTTTGTCTTTTTTTTACTTATGTTTGTCTTTTTTTTATTTCAGTGTCATTTTTCTTGAAAATCATTTTGGCCCATTTAGTTGGAAAGGTTGGACTAAATTTGGGTGAAAAATAGACATAATGTTTTTCAGCTAAAATATAATGCTTTCAACATAGTTTTGTTTTTCTGAAATTTTTGTTTAGATTTGAGATGTATAAAATAGTGAATTTAAAAAAGATAAAAAAAGCTATGAAAAAATTGAGCAACACACATGCCGTAAAATAAAAAATTACGAAAATTTTTTCATTTTGTTTATATTATTATTCAATAAAAAAATACGTAAATTTAATTATCCATCAACTAACGTTCTATTACTTTTTTAAGAAAAAGTTGCAAAAGGTTTTTTTATTGCTGCACTCCGATTGCAAATAGCTACTCGTCATAGCGCTGTTCCAATCTCAAAAAAACAATATTTTAAATGTTTTTTTTATTCAGTAAACTATAGTAATTTAGAAAATGATAATAAACTTTAAATTGCTATAAAATCCTACGCATTTAACTTGACCGATTTAGTAAGCACAAAACACAAACTGCTTTATTAAAGACCTATATTGTTTTGTCTTTTATTGGCTAAAAAAAAAAATTTTTTTAAAAACAGTTTTCAAATCGATGGCCGTATTTCCGGATAATATATAAGGTAGGTTAAGTTAATAGACATTATTCTCGTTTTGCTTGGGTTGATCTTAATTTATGACATTAACCATTTTCACATAAGGTAAAATGTTAATTTTTTCGTGTTTAATGATTCCTTTTGAAAGGATGTGCAGTATTGGGTAACTACATGTATACTGTAATTTAACAAGGCTGACAAAAGCTAACTGCCGCAACCCTGATGCAAGATTGTATGTGTGTGGTTTTGGTGAGAAAAAGTTTTACAAAAAAGAAAAAAGGTGATGGCTGTATAAATACAGTTAAGACATCATAGTATTGTAGAGCTAAGTTTTTTACAGCAAAACCTAAGGTTTAGCCGAAAAGAGAAATCTGATCGTAAACATTTTTTACGATAATATTCTGATAATAACGTCTTTTTAATTAATGCTGATTCAGAACGACGATAATCGATAACGAACTTATTAAGACGAAATGTGTTGTTTGACATTGCCAAAAACCATTATTGATAGCAAAGTAAACAAACGCTAACAAAGCTATTTTGTCGTTTCGATTATTCATAGCTACGATTCCGCTAATCTGACTGAATTATTAAGAAATATTAGATATAACAAAAGTTACTGCAGAAAGGTAAAAAACCCTCAGAAAAAATTATCCAATTTCAACACGAGACAGTGAAATGCTTAATAAACAGTAAAACTAAAGTCGTAGATACTGAGAAAAAAAGTTTTTAATTTTGTATTTTGTAAAACAAAAAACATACTAATTCTAAAAATGTTAAATGCTGTAATTGCACTTTATTATCAATATACAAATATTACTAAAAATGCTTTTTTTTGAATGCCGCAAAAGCTATTTAAAGATCTAAATGTGACGAAAGAATTATTGTTGGTGTTTCGCAGGAAGTCTGATTATTTACATATTTATTTATACTGATATTATTGTGAAAAACAAGTTTAGCTTTGATTGTAACTTTGGCCTTACAAAATTACTTGTGAAGAACAATTCCTATTTCCATTTAATAAACAATTTTAATTCGAATTAGTTTTATCCAAAATAACCACATGATGCAGGTTGATAGCAACCAAAACGATTCAATCAGCAAGAATCGAGAACATTCGACTCATGAAAACTTCCACTTGAATTACGTAACTCACTACGGCAACTCTGCATTCCTTGCATCCTCGATTTGGAAGAAGCACGTTGTTTGTCCAAATTGCAATAAAAATAACTTGCAATTTCTAAATCAAATAGGACAAAGCATAACTGACAAGCACATATTGTTACGTAACAATTCGATTTTAAATGTAAACTTTCCATTTATTTTTTTTCCAAGCCATAGACTAACAAAATTCAAGATTCTAAATATGGATAGTTGGAACCAATTGGGAAAAAACTTTACGAAAAATAGAGCATCATTTTTTCGTTCCGCTTCATTGACTATAATTTGTTTCTTAATTTTGTTTGTTTATCTTCCTGTCGCAAGTGGTGCTTCGTTACAGAAAAAGAAATTCATCAGTTCCTTATCAAACTCAATTGAAAACAACTCTTCTTCCATCCGCTCGAAAAATTCCGATTGGACTGATATGAAACTCTCAAATCCAACAAATGATGGCGCGTTTTCATTGGGGCAAAGTCCATCGACTGTTCGGACAAAACGCTTTCAGGTAAAACAGAAGAAAGCCAACAATCGACGACGACGACGACGAAAAGGAAAAAAGCGAAAGCGAAAAAACCGGAAAAACAGTGTGAATCGGAGGAAGAAAACGGCGAAAGAAAAAAAAAGAAAATCAGGAAAAGGAAATTCCCGGCGGATTTACTTTCCTCAGAACAGTTATTCAAAAAACCCACTCAACCACCGACAAGCTTTTTCTTCGCCAAGACTTCAGAGACTTTACAACAAAGCGGGATCTTCATTTCATTTGGCGGTGTGGAAAAACGGAAATGTTGGAGGTGAAGCGTCCAATAAACGAAGCAATTTCAGTAAGTTGCAATATTTATTATTTGACTGTAACATGCTTTATTCTGCATGTCTCTCCACGTAAAATCAATAGACAATAACACTAACATTTCGTTTTATCTCTTTGTTTATCCTGTTGACTCGCAGGAAAGCGACAGAGTCGCTATACATAGGGCAAACAATTACCCCGACCTCCTTCCGGAGATGTTAAAATATTGCGGTCTGGTTAAAATTTTATATTTAATTTTATTTATTTTTAGTTTTATAGAAATATGACTAAAATTTAGAATTGTTTGCCAAGACCGCCAAGCAGGGAAAGTTGTCGTTCAGTGTCTTTCTCGAAGACACAACAGAATGGCCAGAGTAGGATTTGAACCAAGACCATGTTGATTATAATCACGGCGTTTTAATCACTCGACCACGGTGCCGACTAACAAATATTTCTTGTTTCAAAAAACGACCGCAGACACACAACTGTAGTCTTGTTTATGTATTACTGTGAAAATTATAAACTTTGCTTGATATATTTCATGTCACAAATACTTTTAAAACTTTCACGAACTATTTGTGCGTCACTCACTGATTGTTCTTTGCAAAAGAATTGGGCTGAATTTAAACTTTTAGCAACGTGTGTCTCAAGGAAAATCTTTATTAGACTTTCGTTTTGATAACTGTGAGAAAAAGTTTGGAATTTCTCATTAAAATTTATAGCTTAGAGAGAGAACTAGGCCAATATTTTTTTCATCAAATTATTATTGTAAAAAACAGCAACACTGTCAATAAATGGAGTGCTACAGAATTTTGCGATTAAAATATTGAAATATGTCAAGCTTAATGTTGCAGCAATTACAAAGCACCCAAAAGAAAATCAAAATTGTCATTAGCATTCAAGTGTTCAAAAATTAAAAATTGCTGTTACTGTACAAGTCGACATTTGTAGTCTTTACGTTTAGTGACAATATCTTGACGCCACAATACTAGGACTTGGGCTTTTTAAGATGTGGGTTATGGGGCCAAGTTTTTTCTTCACCCTGTACATGGACAGAAATGATGACGTTCTTTGCAAACTATCACATGACGGCAAATAAACGTAGTCGTTTGCCGACCGTGCGATTGGCGATGCCAAACTAGCGACTGAACACGTGTCGCTATTTGCTTAAATCGGAAGAATCGTAACGATTTCCGCCAATTCCGTATCGTTTATGTTTTCTCACGTTCAGATTGGGAGAACTTCTGACTGCTGTTGCTTGCTTAATATTTGTGAAGTGAGAGTGAGCAAACACAAGCGTTTACATTGTCAACAATATCAGAGTACATCTCTGCGAATCTTTTTTAATTACTTTCGATTAGTTGAGTTTGATTTTAACAATAAACACGTGACACCAAGCCCAAATACTCAAGGCTTTTTACATTTTTATTGGTTTTTAAAAGTGAGCTGATAGATTGTCTTCGACAAGCAAATATGTTCGGGAAAAATCTATTTGAAAAAAGTTTAATTTTTTTAAATTTCTTTTTAATGAAACATGTTTTGTAGTTGTAGATGGGAGAGGCATGCAGAGAAAAAATAAATTTCGCTGTTAAAAAGTAAGGCGCGATTTACTATAAGCATCAAGTAGAGATAATAATTTGAATAGGTTACTTAGCTTGAACCTCACAAACACATTAGTTTTTATCTTGAATTTGATCTAATTTAAAAGTTTATAAAGTTTTAAACTTGCCGAGAGTAAAACATAAGATTAGAGACAATTAGCTTAAATTTTGAAGAAGATTCATTAAATCGAACTATCGGCTCTAAATCCAAGCGAAATTTTGGGGACGATTTTCTAATTACAGATTAACGTAGCTATATTCAGTGATTCCATGGTTGATAAAGATACGCTTGACACTTTAAAATGTTCTACTAAATACTGACCGTATAAACTTATAATCGCATTAACGCTTTGTAATAGAGCCGATTGTTCCCAAGTGCTTTTCCAGCTAAAAGTCAGGTTTCAATCTAAATAACCAGTAATTAAATAGGGTTATACTTACTTCTTCAATAACATACTGATTGCTACGTAGTCGCTTACTCACAGCAAATAACATGTTTAGCCTGGCTATTATTTCTTCACTACGAGCCACTTTTGTGACACTTTAGTATAACATAAATTAACAAGTCAATGGTAATTGTCAAGGCGCGACGACGGTCAGTTATAAGGCGTTGTTTTTGCTTGTCGTTGAAACCCCAAAAACTTTATCAATTTTTATTCTGACGACATAGGCACACCAGAACAAACGTTCGGGGGTGGGGGGCAAAACAATTTTGACTAAATTTTATGCGACGATTGCCCGAACCATGATTTTGTGTCATTCTATGGAAAATTTCAAATATAACAAAGGTTTAATGTGAAGACCTTTTTTTTGGTTTCACATGTTTTAACTTTAAATTGCTGCAGAGATCAAAAATTAAAGATCGAAATAAATTGGTTTTGCCGAAAAGAAATTTGATGACAAAATAAAGGTCTTCACGTCATATTTTTACATCTTTTTTTTTAAACTGATTCGTTCTTCCAAAAAGCCATGAAACAACTTTGTTTCGCCCAAAAAATCCATGCTCAGTGTTTGCCCGAAAAAATCTGATTGTGCCCAAACTTTTTGCGTTTTGGGACACAAATGACTCCTGCCTTTCCGCATCGTACACTTTGGGTCAGATTTTTCGTTTTTTTTCTGCTTGAGAATTTTAAATAACAAAAGTATTTTGCGTCACAAGCAATGTTGGTGTCAAACTGGTTTTGAAAATAAAAAATTGGTTTCAAAATCACTGTTGCTCCTACTTTGTTTTTGTCAGTTCAGAAAAGTGCCCCACTAAGTCGTTACATCAAATTAAGTCTCAATTGATAACTTCGCACAGACAAATGCAATGTCAACTCCTTTATTTTTGCTCATTTCTGCATATCAGTCATCATTATTTTTTGTTTCCAAGCTCAAAATAGACATGACTAAATAGGAGAAAAGCAATTTCAAAGTTATACGTTTGTCCGCTGTGAGACGTTTGATCGAAAGGGCCGAAATGTAATAATCTTCTTGATGAGGTCGCCGAAATGGCTTTACAAGTTTTTGATTTTGACAATCCTATAATCCTAAACTAGTAGGGGGTTCAATGTTCAAATCAGGGATTAGAGGTCGCAATGCATGCAAGGTTTAATTTCATAACGAGCTTCTCCCTGTTCATGATGATATTCTTCAAAATTTTTTCTTTGTCAATTTATGAACAGCTGCTACAAACGATTGAGACAAAAATACAAAAGATTATGACGCAGATGTTCAAAGCGTAAAAGAGAACTTAGAGAATGGATGACACCTGCTTTGAATTCATTAATTCTCCCTCTAACAAGTTGCTGTGCGTGTGAGTCAGCTTAAATTAAATCAACCCCAACAAAAAAATTAAAGTAAAAACAAGCGCGGTCATTTACGTCGTACTTATACCCATAGCTTTCGCCATGGTTTATGGTGGGTAAAGATTTTTTTATTGATTTTTATTGTAGAGTTATTGCAATGTTATCGTTAATTTGAAATATTACATCTTTGATTGCAAATTGATTATAAACTTTTTTATTAAAGCTCTACAGATCTAGGTCACAATGAAGCAGTTGAAAATGAGCAAATCTTCGAAAAAACACAGTAATTTTCCTTTATACACATTTTATTCCAATTTGAATTCGTGCAAGGTCACCATCATTACTGCAAATTTGTTCGAAAAAACATCTGAAAAGGATGTTGACAACGTGGAAAATTTTTAAAGACTAAAACAATAAAGTCGATTTATTCTATAAAAATTTTAGAAAATTAGCGACAACCTAATTTTGGATTTTAAGTAGATTTTACGGCTAATCTCTCTATAATTTTAATGTCAGCTTATATCTGAAAAGTCGAACCTTAATATAACCACCTGACCAATAAAAAGTCTTTGTTATATTTTGTAAAATTGTTTTCATACAACTTATTCTAATTGCTAACTTGTCACACTATCTCTAAAGCCTGGTATTTTCTTTTCATGCAGAAATGAAAAGTTTTCTTTGAGAATAAAAATACTTGCTATGCTTTGATATTTTCAAATAAACTAGAGTTTTTGCAAATCAAGCCGTAAAATTTTTTTAAAAGCTTTGATAATTTCTTTATTTCATTATAAAATCCAATAACTTCTTGGTATTTTTTAATATATTCATTATTTCAATCTAGTATGCTTGGACAAACTTGCTCGCCTCTTAATGAAACCTTTATTTTACAGCAATGTTTTGATGCCTAATAAAGATTTTTTTTAGGCATTCTTGAAATAAGAGGAGTTGGAGAAAACGGAATAGTCACTATCTTTGGAAATGTTTCAAAAAAATACATTTGTGTGTCAAAGAAGGGAAGAGTAAAAGCAATGGTAGGCAAATTTTTTTTAAACATTTTATTATTAAGCATTTGCTATTTCCGGCAAAACTAATCCAGAGATTTACTGAAAGTCATTTGAATTTTTTGCAGCAGTTTGCTCGTGCACAAAAAACACGGTAGAAAAAACAAAAAAATCACGCAATAAAATTATAGGAACTTTGATTTAAAAGCAAAATATAATTGATAAGCAGTACTGAATTAGAATCACTGCAGATATTTGAAACAACTTTAAAACTTGTTTCTGCATATGAAAGACTTGACTACTATAACAAGGACAGAATGTTTGCCATTTTTTAAAACGTACACAACTTTAAAGAGTGCAATAAATCTATACAAAATTTTTTTGATGTTTTGTGACCATATGTAGTTTGGAATTGAAATGTTTTTTGGTTCACAAAATTATTTTTTGTTTACTTTTAGAATTATTATTTATCACATGATTAACATTGAAACTTGTACTACCATGAACAGTATTACGTAGCAAAATCATCTCGCGTAGTCAATACGCAACAAAGCAATTTTAGTAAATTTTACGCAAAACCTTGATACATTTATCTTACAAAAAGCATTTTAAATGACTTAAGGCTCGTGTCCACTACGAGCGTAGAGTGGAATATTCTTTGTTCTTTTATTAACTTTTTTTGCTTCGCTTGGAGCTTAAGCCCGGAAAGAAGTAACGAATCAATAAAACAACAAACAAAAAATGCTTCATCCCACGCTCGAAGTTGAAACAGTCCTTTAGACTTATCGCTGAGCTTAAAAAGCCACTTTATGATTAACACTTGCCGCAATAAAAAAAATTGTTATATATTCGATGTTTAGATAATCTATTGTAAAAGCAATTGAATATAAATGCGATATGGATTAAAAGTGTAATATTCGAATAAATTTCATGTCTATACCATGGCTACTTTGTTGTGCCAATCACAGCTGCGAACAGCACAGCCAAACTCTGCTATTTTTCTGTTACAGTGACGTTATAACACCTTTTCGTAGCAGGTCATTCTTTTCTAGTAAGCCTTTTTTTTAACCTTAGAAGCGATGTCTTCAAGAAAGCTTTTACCCACACCTCATTTGTATCAAAAAGAATCGCTCGAAAAGCCCCTTTTAGTTTTCAACGTAACTTGTAATTTTAACACATTGCCAATGGCTCGTCTATTCAAAGTTCTTACTGATATCGCCGCAAAATCGGGAGGCTTTCTCATAAAATAACTTCTTACTCTTTTCAATAAATAGCCCTTACTTGACCTAGGACTGTTCTGACAAAGACTGTAGTAATTGTTTAGGACACTTTGAACACGTGTTAATAGAGAAAGATGTTTTGTGCTTGGGAGGCGGCAAAGTAAAGTAAAGTAAAGAAACAAGACTTTTTACGTCATTCTTTTGTAAATGTATAAACAGTTTAACACAAAATAATTACAAGTCTTTTCTCAGAGAAAGCCCCTGTCAGCAAGATGTTTATGGCATTCAAATTAGACACTTGTACGACTACTCAATGTTGAGTTTTAGTTAATTACTTTTCATGTTTCTGACGCTTTCAACCTTCGCCAAATTTTACTCCTTCTGCTTTCAACTGAGCTTCTTTTCTTGTTTGCTAGTATTTTAGCGTGAAATATCACAATATTTGCGAGATTCAATAAAAAAAAGTGGCAAGATTAAGACTCTAATTAGGCTTGAATTAACTTTTTGAATAGGTACTACAGAAGTGATCACAAAAAGTTTTTTTAAACTACTACGGTCGCGTAATTTTAAAATCTCGTTATTGTTTCACATTTTCTATTAAACAGCCTTTCAAAAGACATTGTTTACGTTATCAATGTTTCAACTTTTTATTTTCAACTAAATTCATGCGAAACAAAAGGTTGTTCATCACCGGTGCAATGAGCCATCATTAAAAGTCGCATTTTTGGAAAAACGAACTGATCCATACATCAAAAAAACTTAAGGACCTGATAATTTTCAAGCAAAACTTTTCGTTCGATTTGCACAAATTTATTTGAAAAGCGCTTACTTAGCTGTTGTGGGTCTACAATGGCTCGGCTGTGTTTTTGTCTATGAGAGTCATCATTGTAGAAATGACGTTAGCATTAGTAAGTAGTTTCCACCTAAAAGTTTTTAAAAACTTTTTTTATTGCAGAAAAAATACAAAAAATCACGATGCCGATTTCGGGAGAAGGTTTTGGAAAATCGCCAAAACACGTACGAATCTCTATCCTGCAAAGAATGTTTTCTGAATTTAAACAGAAGGGGAAGAGTAAAACGATTGAATGGGGCAAATTCTCACATGCCCTCAGCTCATTTTCTGCCCCGAGCCATCAGTCAAAGGCGAATACGCAAATCTTGATCTTTGTTGGACTTAAATTGAAAACACAACAAACGTCCCGGGGATATTTTTCCAAAAAAATTCGACAGTGTTACATCAAAAAGAATGTTAAAAAGCGCAAAATTGTTATAAAAATCAAGCTTGAAAAAAACTGAAAAGACAATTTTAAAACACCCAAGTACTTTAGAATCTTTTCTGAATCTAAAGAATGTGCAAATAATACGCCTGATGTTGGAAAAACAAAAAATTAAAACCCGTCGGTAGCTTAACTGATAGCCAATAGTTTAAACAACCACATACAGTAGAAACACTTCAAAAGATCCACCACGACACGCCCAGATAACAGGCGACCGCGCCGGGAAGCTAGTATATGAAGTTTTCCGATTTTAAAATGATAAAAGTCGTGGATCAATGATTTTCGCTATTGTCAACTGCAGAATAATTTGTTTGGATTCTTTATCATTCATTTCTGCTCAAATGAAAAAAAGAGAATCTGAAACTGGTTGAGAACGTTCTAGATTATTATAAAAGAACTGACGAAGGTTTTGCTCTTGCTTTGACAAGACTTGATGTGGTAGAGCTATTCTTGTTCAACACTTTTAATTTATTTATTTGACTATACTTAAATGAGATTTGTCCAATTCTTTTCACTGTTGTGACTTGAATAGAGAGTGGTGTGAATCATCTAATCAAATAGTCTGTTTGCAAAGCGCAATTTTTTAAAAAATGGGTGTCTGCTTTTTCGTATATTTAAAAACAAAGTGCTAATATAGCATCGCATTGTTCCCTGTCGAAGCGACAATTCAAGTTAATTTGTTTTTAAATGGTATTGAAAGTTTTAGAGAATTGTTTTTGCCACTTTTATTCCTATCACGTTATTTAAAATGTTGCCTGTATGCCTTCATAACTATATTTTGTTTGCTATTTGTGAAAAAGTTAGCTGATACCACTAGAAAACGTTTATTCAACCAATATTGCCTACAGTTCTTCTAAATTCGATTGTATCGTACCAATTTGAAAAAGATACAAAAGTATTTTTTTTAATTCTTTCGCCTTGAAGTTGTGCTTGTTACTAAGCTTTTTCGTTTTCAAATTCAACTTTTTTTTTAGCAGTTGAATTTCTATCAAACGCTTACGTTAGTGTTTCTCAATTGAAAGGCTTTTTTTCGTGGGGAATTTCATACGTTCCAGAGAGAAATCAAGTAGATTACGCATGGAGCTGAAATCGATATATTAAGTTATTGAAACTTTTTCCCTATATTTTTTAAGTGTTTGTTTAATATGTTGAGGGTTGAAAAGTTTTAAAATGAGTCAAAACAAGGAAGGGTCCAAAAAAAGTAAAATATATTGTTTAAAAAAATCTTAATGTACAAATGTGACGGTTATGGCATTTTTAATCCACCGAATCTTTTGTTTTGTATTGTTTTGCTGCATTTTGTGCTTTTTGCGTGCGTTTTTTTTTAAATTTTTTTAAGTCACAAAAAGTCAAATTTTTGTTATAAATACATTATTTATTCCTATAGTAGTCATTGAACACTTTGCTGCCTAAGCGGCCAGAATTCATTGAAGGTGGAGGTGTGGCGTGTATTTTCACTTTTATTAAAACGAAGAGCAGATAACAGATGAAAAAGTAGAGATAAAGACTTAATTGTTCAAAATAATTAAAAGGTGTCACAATTTTTAATTTTTAACTAGCTAGCGGTTAGGATCAGACTGATCTTGTTTACGCCCAGTCGAGTCATTGACGGGAAACTTACGAAAAAATCAAGGTCATCGGGGCGTTGTCTCGGTTTTTAGACAATGAAAATGAGTGATCGACCAGATCTAGCAGTCGCTTGGCACGTCACTGGATCAATATGGATGAAAAAAATGAAACTCTGATCAAATAAGGACTTAGTTTTGATATGCTTTTATAGGAATATATATTTGCAAATCCAATAGTAAACGATTTTGTGTTTACTAAAGCCAAACAAATCATTGATGTTTTTTTATTTTATAACAACTTTGTCAATATGAGGTAAATTTTTTGCAGGTCGAAGCTTTTAATTAAATATAAAATTTTGTATAGAGAATTGTATATTTCAAAAATTATAGTATTCTGAACCATTATTTCAATGGCGATGCAGAAAATCTTTTTTTGGGGAGGTTCTAAGTTTGTGTTAATCCGACTGTTGTATTTTATTACTTACTTGCTTCAGATTGAAACATCATGTTATGAAATTAAAAGAAAAAATGAAACATAACTTACATAAACCTTGATCAACACATGTATACAGGGGCACCAGAAAACTTTTGGCGGGAACGGAAAAATTTAGAAAAAATACTTTTTTGATTGGAAGGGCACTTTCAAGTCCCAACAAATGTAAATTTTTGCCTATAAGAGAAAATTAAGTTTGAAAACAAAATTGTTTTTTTAATGTAATATATCAAGACCAAAAACAATTTTTTACTTGTAAATTTTGGACACAGTGTTTTTTGTACTCGTTCCGAAAATACTTTTGATCAGTCAAAATTGCTTTTGGCTTAAAATGATTGACCGCTTCTTTTTTTGCTTTCCAATTTACACTAAGAAAATTTTTATTTTCAAACTCAAAGATTTTTTTGGTCTTTGCTAAATTTTTTAGTGAAACTTTTCTCAAATACAGTAAAATTTAGTTTGTTGAGACGGGGGTCTCCAATTTCAATTTTGAATACACTTTTCTAAACCGGGAAATAACCCGATCCCTGGATCCCGGAAAAAAACCGGAAATTTTACATACAGTATATAACAAAAAGGGCAAAACAAGAAAAATTAGCAAATAAAAATGCATTTAAGCTTAATTTACTAACTTTAAACAAATTCCAAAAGTAAGCAAATTAAAAAATAACAGCTATTACGTCGTCTCAGTGCTCAACATAACTATAAAAGTGATTTTCCTATTCAAAGTCGAATTTGCAAATATGACTGACGCAATATTCTTCTTCTTCGTTAGGGGAAGATGAAAGGGAGCTGGATGGTCTACTAAATGGCTGGAAATGTTTCTATCAGCCAGGTTGCCAGGTTCTTGTCGACATCTGAGAGAGCACGGACTCCATTTGGCTGGTGATAAATGGGGCAAGATGTTATTATGTGCTCAGCTTTCTCGTCCTTTGCGTCACACTGACAGGCCGCCGTAGAAGCCATACTCCTTTTGTTCATTTCTGAGCGGAATAGATTAACGCCGGTTTGGAGGCGATTAAGCCTGACCCATGCAGGTCTGAAAAAGCTAAATCCCGGTGGTTTTGGGCTAACATTTTTAACGAATATATGGAGTCGAAAGACGTATTCTCGCCACTCCATGCTCCATTTATATTCCGCCTATCGCGGTGGGCGGGGTTGTTCAGTAGTACCAATGCAGCACAAATGGGTTTCTTGATTTAAGTTGCCGCAGCTGTTCACCAATTGGAAGCAGAAATCTTTTATGTAGGAAGTATTCTGGCTCCTGAGCGCGGCGAGCTAGAGAGAGTACAACCTTTTTACGGCGAAGCTCAGTTGGTTGGATGCCTGATAAGATAAAAAGATTGTCCGTTGGTGTGGGACGCAGGGATCGGGTCACTATGCGATTGAAAGACTATTGTTTAATGGGCTTATCGAGTGGCTTGTCGATGCTTTAAGGTGTTGCAGCCATGCTTTCTACTGTTTTGTACTTTCACTTTCTGATTATCTTATGCATGTTTTTACATCTGACGTTGTGCTGCTTCTTCCTTTTCTTGATCTTTCCAATATTTACAATTTTTGTGTCAAACTGTTTAATAATGATTGAAAATAAAATGAAATGAATGAATAAATGAATAAATGAGTATGGGCACTGCGACACCAAACAGGCGCGCAGTACTCAGTCGTGGAATGGACCAAGGCAAGGGAGGCTGTGCGGAGTACTGTGGCATCTGCGCCCTAGCTTGATGCAGCCCATTGTTTTAGAAGCCCAATGCGAGTTGTTAACTTTTTGCGCAGTGACTCTAAACGTCGTGAAAACCTGAGTGCCCTAGCTTTATGCCATGATAAGTGGGTTCAGCACAAAATGATATATAGGACCTGTATATTGACTAAGATGTTACGCTCAAGTCGTTCCTCCTTGTTGTAAAGATGGAAGGCTGCCGACGCAGTCTTTGTTGTACTGAACTTGAGCTTCCATTTGTAAAGGTTGGTGAATAGGGTTGTTATGTCCTGAGTAAAAGTCAGGACATAACAACCTATAGCCAGATCATGATAGCCAGATCATTAACAAAAGCAAATTTTCTGCCAACTGTGACCGGCAGGTCATATCAGAGGAGGCCAAAACTGATCCTTGTAAGACGCCATTCTTAAAAGGTTGTAACCTGCTTTGTTTTCCGATACCGAGGGTGAGGGTAAAACATCGATTACGAACAAGTTCCATAATCAATGAGACGATGTGCCTGTTTGGAAGAAGACGGAATAGCTTGGAGGTGAGGCCGCGGTGCCATACAATATTGTAGGCTTCTATTAGATTGACAAACACAGCGCCGCCTTCTTTTTGGACAAAAAGCTATCCTCAATTTCTTGAGTTAGAAGAGTGACTTGATCTACGGTCGACCTTCCGCGCCAAAACCCAGATTGCTCTCTAGGTAGCAGTGAGTTAATAATTGGTTTGACGCGGGCATAGATAAGTCTCTCCAAGATCTTAAAGGAGACACAAAGCAAAGAGATAGGTCTATAGCTCTTTGACTTCCTGAATGGCTTATTCGGCTTCGGGATGGCAACGACTCTCCTCCAAATTATTGAAAGCTTGAATTGGCGCATGCAGGAAGACAGGTACTTGTTTAATTAGGACTTTAAAACAAAGCTGGCATAGAGTATTAGCTCTGAATATAGAGATTCAAGGCCCGGAGCTTTTCCACACTATAACATCTGGGGGGCATTGGCAAATTCTTCCGGAGAAAAATCTCCAGAAATACATTTCGTCAGTTAGTGTTGGAATCTTCCAGATTTGGGACACCTCTTTAGCGACAAGTCTGTCTGACAAGCGGTTTGTTGTTTTGTATATTCCATTTTTAACCAACTGCGAGGCAATCGAGTTAGCAATAATGGGGCAAAGGCGGCGTGTGTTTCTGGTTCTGCCAGTTAAGTTGTTAAGTATATTTTATGCCAGCCGACTAGAGTCCGTGAAGTCGATGTTATTGACAGCCTCGAATCAACAATCTTTTTGTTTTTTATTATGATAGGACAGCAAAGCGGAAGCAGTTGAACTGGTTGCTTCACCCTAAGGAGCTTGTAGAAAAACCTGGTAGAGGTGTTCGCATTCCGCATGCCAAAACGGTTTATAATTGTTTCTGCGACAACGGGGAATTGACAATTTTGCTGCTGCAAAAATGGTATTACAGAAGTCCTGGTATACCTCATCAATAGAGCTAGAGTCAGGGTATGGTAATTCCTGCCATAGCTGGTTTGTGATGAGGCCGTATAGTTCCCAGTTGGTCTTGCGGAAGTTCCAGCGCTTATACGGCTCACTTTGGACTGGGGCCAGATTTTTTGAGGTTTATTAACAATGGTCAATGTTGCGCTCTAGGAAACTTCTCCAAATTACGTCTCTCCAGTTTGCAGCTGTTTAAATCCCACTCGCAAAACCCAGGTTGTTATTGGTTCCGATGTTCCAGCGACCAGAGAAGAAACTTGGGCATCTTTACGGTTATACAAGAGGGAAAGATTTCCCTTGAATGCCCAGTAAGCCAGCCATTCTCCAACTGGGTTGGTGTATTTATAGTCCCAGTCGGTGTGCTGACAGTTAAAATCACCTGCATAAAAACAGGGGTAGGGAAACACTGGAATGGCTGTTAGTGTGAGTTGCGAGGTTGGTGGTTTGTAGACATTGACAATCTTGCAACCGTCAATGTCCACACACAACCACTCAATTGCTGATCTCTCTGAGAATTGATCCACAAGTGTCCAGCTAAGTTTCTCGTGGACAAACGTAGCAAGACCATGCTTCCTGTTTGAGACCCAACCGGCCAGCGTGAATTGTGGTATTAATTACTAGTTGGTCTGCATTTGTGTAATAGATTTTTTATAAGAGGATGACAAGAGC
This sequence comes from Diplosoma virens, assembly GCA_963680785.1. Classification (NCBI taxonomy): domain Eukaryota; kingdom Metazoa; phylum Chordata; class Ascidiacea; order Aplousobranchia; family Didemnidae; genus Diplosoma; species Diplosoma virens. The sequence goes on from OY796887.1 coordinate 27,103,311, forward strand.
CTTGTCTGATGGCCAATTGGCTAATAATGCAGATCTTATTTGCGCTTAGACCTTCAACATTTAAATGTAGTACTATGGGCACAAATGCCAAATGGTCCACATCTAGCATTTGTTGTCTTATCGAGTCTCTTTTGCTTCCGGAGCCGAGGCTCTATCTTTTACCACCTCGGTAGCACCCCAAATTTATTATCATTTGGCTAGTTTTTTGCCAGTTACCGATACTCGCCACGTGGAGGCCGATGATATGAGTTCCACGCAACAATATAATTACAGTGATGCATCAAATTAGCCAAATGAAAGTGAAATTTATTAGTAAATATCACTGTTTGATTGTATTAAGAATTCTAACGAATTTAACACAAAAATTATAGAAGTATACTTTTTTTATATATTATTTACTATCATAAAAAAAAGGAAAATACAAAAAGGTACTCAAACCTTAGTTGAGACTGCCTTTTTACCGTAAAAAGTGCCTTTTGTCCATGCTAAATTACTGTTATTCCCTGTAAGGCTCTTTTTGATGAAATTTCGGTAACCCTCTTAGTAATTCGATACTTTCGAAACTTTGTTGGATATAGTTTTGATCGTGATAAAGGTTTATGTTCCGGGATCCCAGATAATTTTTAAGTTTTAAATTTCTGTGATCCCAAACAAACTTTCCAGGAAATCCCGATTTATTGCATTTGATTTGAAAGTAATAATTTAAAGCAGGGGTGCTCAATACGTCGGTCGATCGCGACCAACGTATTGAGCAAAAGCTTGGGATTGCAGGTGAAGACCTTTTTTTGTGACAAAAATGAAGAAATCGGATACTAATTCCAAGTGAAGATCTTTTTTTTAGTAATCACCTACCATTTGGGATAAAAATGGAAAAATTGGAAACTAATGATAAGTGAAGACCTTTTTTTTAGTCTTTAGTAAATTTTTCAGACAAAATTGTGTGACATTTTGCTATCTCCGTCGTACATTTTGCAATCCCAGGATCCCAGATATCCTGGAGAGTTTAATTCTTTCCCGGAAAATTCCAGGATAATAAAAAGTTCGGCAAATCATAAACCCTGATTGTGATGAGATAATTGTGGAGACGGGTTTAACAAAATGCTTTTGTCTTGCGAATTTCAAAAGCATTATCAACCAGGGTTGCGGAGTCAGAAGATTATGATCCGACTCCGACTCCTAGAATTTCTAAAATGCCGACTCCGACTCCCGACTTTAACTTTGACTACGACTCCAACTCCAAATCCCGACTCCGATTCCGACTCCGACTCCTTAGTATGGGCAAAGTATTTATGTTAAATATGATTTAACTAAGCAAAAATCATCCTTTCCAGTTGACAGTTGCACAAAATAAGTCAGGTTTTTTAAATATTAATACATAAAAAGATATTTACTTTAAAAAATTATGTATATGAGTGTATATACACGTATAACTGCAAATTACTGGTGCTCTTTAAAGAGTGCTCAATGGCTTCAATAGAGAATGATTATTCCTGATTATCAAAGCACAAATATTAAAAAAAAACATTTTATTAAAATAGTCCCAATAGACTGTTTCACCTGTAAGGCTCATCAGGGGACACAGTTAAAATAAATTTTTACGCTTCAGATGAAAACTCGCATCTTAGAAAAATAACGTAACCAATATTATATACACAACCCATTATGCATATAATTATATTATATACACAACCCATTAGCTATAATTCTTATGTTTGAATGAAACATTAATACAAATCACATTTATAAAACTAACTCGAAATGGCATACACAACTCGAAACTAAAAATGTATTCTATACTTAATGCTTATTATATTTTCTGAACATCAAAGTATTTTATGGATAATTATGATGTTATCTCTAGTCTATTTTACAGTTATTATTTTTTCCATGTTAAATCGAACCCACGACAAACCTTAATGTTAATACAATTAACGACTTGCGTAGGCCCTGGGTGTAGGACTAGACCCTGAGTGTTATCTCCTGCGTGTAGGACTACATCTAGTCGGTTCGAAACTCAATGAGGTATGCATCACTGACGAGCTTTAACAAGAGCAAAACTCGAGTCTGGTGCTTCTTGTTTTAGGTGGCTTAGTTTGGTTTTTATCAGTAGGTAATGAGGTTAAAACGTAAATATGAATTTTTATAATTGTAAAAATTTTTACAAATGTAAGTAATAACTATGGAATTTATTGACAATGAAAATTTGAAAACAAAAGTTTATAAAAGCAAAAGAAACAAAAAACATATGCAAAAGAATTAAAAATTTAAACCCACAATTATAGACTACAAGAAAAACAATAAAATGCGACTAATTTTCGAATTTTCCTTAATCACACATTGCATATAAAGAAACTCCAGAGAAAAATGTTGACATTGCCACACCAATAATAAGCTCATCCTTCTTTCTCTCAAATAAATTTCAGCCATTAGTTTGATGGTATTGTGTCCATTTTCTTCACAGTAATTCATGGTCATATATTGATAGTAAGAATATATGTGCGAATTTTGTCGAATTTTGTAAACAAAATAAAAGGGGGTCTGTAGTTTCTATCTCATGAATATTTTAATTATTGTACTTTTATACGAGACTGAACATGCAGGTTCCCTGCCGTTTGTTGACATTCATATTAGGAGATTATTTAAAAATTCACCTTGGTTCTAAACTTTTGGTTGATATTTTTTTGAAAGAATAGATCAAAAAGAGTAAGTTTTAATTTTCAAAAATTTTAATTTAATAATTTGCTCGTAAAAACAAAATGCTTCTGTGAGTTTCTTCTTTATTGCAGCCCTTTGGTCTGTTCTGATGAGCTTTAGTGATGAAAACAGGCGTTCAACACTTGCTTGTGTTGGAGGAAGTACTTATTTAAAGACATGTCAAAAATAAAAAATGGGGGGCATTTTGGAGGCTGAAACGGATTAATGGCATTAACATTAATTTCAATGGGAAAATTTGCTTTGCATTACGAGCAAATTGAGGTACGAGCTCGGTCACGGAATGACTAAATTTGTATGTCAAGGTACCACTGTACTATAGAAAGAGGCTGTTTAAAAAATGAAGGATATGCAGACCAATTAAAAGACAATAGAGCAGTAAAAAAGTGTAGAGAAAAAAAGGTTTTCACATTATTTTAACTTTTATAGTAGGGGAGACCGGGGCTAGTTGGACCATGAGGTTAGTTGAAACATTGCTGTTTTTTTGCTCCCTCAACATTTTCTAAACTATTTACTGCTACCTAGTGATGTATAACATTGATTTACATCCGCCATGCTAATTTCAATTGGCTTGAAGCAAAAATGTAAGTAAGGTGTAAGATTTTTTAAATTTTACAGTTTGAAGTAAAATTAGATTGTCTTAGATAATTTAATGTAGAAATATGCTTGAAAAAAATACGCTAAAGTTATTTACCATATGTTGACACTAGATATAATGCTACAATAAAAAACAGAGCTAGTTAAATTTCTTAGTTATGATTACTTGAAAAGTAAAATTGTATTTCTCTGACACTACTGGGGTTAGTTGAAACTTTGCACAGGGGGTTAATTGGAACATGTTTTACGTAACACTTCTAAGAATAACTTATACTTAACAATTGCTTTAAGATGTTATTTTTCATATCAGTTCAATTATTGCTATTTAGCATTCATATCTTTATTTTTTTTTTGTTAATATCAGTTAATTGTAGTCATTATATTTAGTAAGTAATAGGTGTATTTCTTAGCTGAAAGCATGCGTCAGTACAAACGTAAAACTCAACGGGGATTGACAACAAAAAATGTTATGCAAAAAGCCATGACAGAGGTGCTGATTGATAAAAAGTTTAGCCGTACAGTGGCAAATAAATATGATATTCCATATGTGACTTTGCGAAGATACGGTTTGAATTATCGCAAAGAAGCCGCTATCGTGAAAGATGATGATATAACAGAAGTATCGTTGAGAAAATATGGATATTTCAATAATCGGTCAGTATTTAATATTAGCCAAGAACTTCTTCTTGTGGAATATTTGCTTAAAGCATCCGCTTTATATTATGGACTTTCCACCAATGGAGTCAAATCTTTAGCATATGAATATGCTGCTAAACTTGGCTTGAAAATTCCAAACTCATGGGTTGCAGCAAAAAAGGCTGGAAGCGATTGGCTCTCTGGTTTTATGAAACGCCATCCCAACTTAACGTTGAGGACGCCAGAAAGCACATCACTTAGTCGTGCTACTAGTTTCAACAGACATAATGTTAATGCTTTTTATGACAAATATGAATCGGTTTTGCAAAGGTATGGATTTACACCAGACAAGATTTGGAACGTTGATGAGACTGGCTGCACCACAGTACAGAAACCTAGAAAAATTATTGCTGCAACCGGTGTTAAGCAAGTCGGTGCTGTTGTTTCGGCAGAGAGAGGTCAACTTGTCACACTTTGTTGTGCTTATATTTTCCAGAGTACACTGTAAAGAATATTTTGTCAAGGGTGCTCCAACTGGTTCCATTGTAAGAGCTCATCCGAGTGGCTGGATGACTTCGGAAAACTTTTTTTCCTGGATAAAACATTTTGTGTCATATGTTAGACCGAGCAATAAAAATAAAGTGCTGTTGCTTTTGGACAACCACCACAGTCACGTCATTCTGGAAACCATTGACTATGCTAAAGAGCATGGTATCGTCTTGCTTTCATTTCCACCCCATTGCTTCCATAAACTGCAGCCACTTGATAGGGCAGTTTATGGGCCGTTCAAGCGTTATTACTATAGCGCTTGCGATTGTTGGATGAAAGAAAATAGAGGAAAAGCAATGACTATTTATGACATTCCTGATATGGTTGGAAGGGCTTTTCCTAGAGCATTCACACCCGTTAATATTCAATCAGGCTTCAAGGTGGCTGGAATTTTTCCTTTTGACCGTGACATCTTTAGTGATTTAGAATTCTTGCCATCAGATGTTACTGATAGGTTTGTTCCTAGTGCAGGTACTGAAAATCTTACCCAATCAAAACACCAACAATTATTCAACGAGCAGCCTCAAGTTTCGGAAAGACCTTCATCATCTACAAATCAGTCTCTTTTAAATGTGACTCCTGAAAACATTCGACCATTCACCAAAGCAACTCCGAGAAAAAGGAAGAGCTGTACAAATAGAGGGAAAACTAGAATTCTAACTGACACTCCTGAAAAAAATCAAATTGTAACAAACGGTGAAAAAAAGAAAACCACCCAAAAATCTGTAAACGCATAATAACTGCGTCGATTGAGTCCGGCTCTGAAGAAGCATCATCACTACTTTTATCAGAAGAGGAGAATTGTTCGGATAATAGCACAACCGAGAACGAAGAATTGTCCAAGGTCACCAAACCTAGCGAAATCAAAGAAGAAGAATTTGCCCTGGTCCGATTGTGTTCAAAAAAAAGTGTACGATATTATGTCGGACAAGTGATTAATGTTTTTGAAGATGGTGATGTAACTTTCAGATTTTTAAAACGTTCCTATCGCTCTGCATTGGTGAATGAACGTCCCACCTTTATTTTTCCAGAAGACACTAATGATGCATCAGAATTCACCCACAATTTAGAAGACATTGTCTTTAAACTGCCAGTTCCATTGAAAAAAGGGGAAACCAAACGTTGTCGGCAGAAGTTTGACTTTCCTGTTGATTTATCAAGTTACAACCCTCGATAGGTTGACTTATACCATAAGAACAGATTTTTATAATCTGCATACGGACAAATGGTTTATGTTTCAACTAACCCAATGCCGTGTTTCAACAAGCCCCGCATAAGGGGTTAGTTGGAACAAGTAACGTACGTTTATTTTAATGTAATTTGTAAATAAACCTCTTACAATTTTTGGTCAATCTTTTGTGATATATTGTGCAACATAATGGTCATTATGCCACACTAGCTTAAAATCTTTCTCATCAATTTCAAACCCTACAATTTTAATTTTTCTAAATTTTGTTCTAACTAACCCCGGTCTCCTCTAATTGTTTTTTGGTTTGTAAACCCGGTGCTACGACAGTTGATGGAATGACAGTTGATTGAACAACACTTGATCGAAACGACACTTGATTAAAACAGCACTTGATTAAAACGACATTTGATCAAAACGACGTTTGATCAAAACGACACTTGATCGAAACGGCATTTGATTAAAACTAATTTTCTCAACTAAATTTTATTGAAGTTACCAAACTTAAAACAAAATATGATACATACTCATCTTTTAAGCTAACAATTGAAGGCATTCCTTTAAATGAATTATTTAAAGAAGATAACTGGCCAAAAGGTGTGTTTGTTAAAAGGTTTTACACTCCTAAAGTAAGCTTGACAGATGATACTGGTAGCAATTTAGATAATAGCATTCAATCTTAAAATAGTATCATATAATTGTAGAGGTCTAAAAAGTTCACTATCAGATGTTCAAGCTTTATGTCAGCAAAATGACATTGTTTTTCTTCAAGAAACATGGCTACCCAAACAAAATCTTAGTTCCTTATCTAACATAGCCGATACTCATTATGCAATTGGTACATCTTCAGTTGATTATAACTCTGGTCTGTTGCTAGGGAGATTACATGGGGGTACAGCAATATTATGGAACAAATTGTTGCATGCATCTCCAGTTTACAATGATGATTCTTCTATAATTGGCCTTGATTTAAAAATGTCTAATTCTGCACTATTTTTTATTAATGTATACCTTCCATATTGTTCTCCAGCAAATACTGATAATTACATAAATTACTTAAGCAAAATTTACAATCTTTTTGAAAATATAAATAACCCAAACTTGTGTATTTTGGGAGATTTTAATGCATGCAAGAAAAATGGCTTTGGTGTTTTACTAAGTAATTTTTGTAAAAACAATAACTTGATTGTTTCTGATGAAATTTTTTTACCACAAGATACATTTACATATGTTAGTGACTGTCATGGATCAACTAGTTGGATTGACCACTGCTTATCATCTTCTTCATTTCATCAAGCTATTACTGAAATGGATATATTACAAGATTTTTTTACCTCAGACCATAGACCACTCGCTTTTACTTTACATACACCTAATCTTCCACAACTAGAAGATCATTCTGTTGAAATTCCTAATGACAAAGTTAATTGGGACAAAGTTAGTTCAAACCAAAAATATGAATATAGCTTGCTGTGTAAAGAACTGTTATCACAAATACATATTGCAGATGACATTCTTGATTGCAAAGATCCTTTATGCAAAAATCCTATACACATAGACAGTATTGCAAATTTTTACAACCAAATAGTTGAAGCCTTAAAATATGCCTCAAATCAAACGCTAAAATTTGGTCTTTCTAAAAAGAGCAAAAAGAAGTATATTACAGGGTGGAACCATGATGTCAAAAAAGCACATAAGTCTGCTAGGCTTGCTTATTTAAATTGGATAAAATATGGAAAGACTAGACATGGAAAGCTGTATGAAATGATGAAATCAACAAGAAAATCTTTTAAGTATGCTCTCAGAAAATGTAGAAAAAATAAAGATAGTCATAAAGCAAATGCCCTAGCTACCAGCTTATTGACCAAATCTACAAAAGTTTTTTGGAAAAAAATTAAAGCATCAAAGAAATCTCACACTTTGCCATCATCCATAAATAATGTTAATGGTGTTGAGAAAATTACTGATATGTGGAAGCAACATTTTTCATCAATTTTGAATTCTAGTGGTGCCTCAACAGAGCAAAGTTACATTAATGAAAAATTAAATTTGATGGACTCTTACAATAATTTGTCTTTGTTTTTATCTTCCAGTGATATGATTAGTCCATTGTTGTACAAATTAAAATGTGGTTGTGCAGCTGGTGCTGATGGCATCACTGCTGAACACTTTCATTACTGCGATAACAGTATTTCATTGTCTTTAAGTATTTTGTTTAATATGTGCCTTATTCATGGCTTTTTACCGAAACCCTGTCTTGAAACAATTATAGTTCCGATAATTAAAAATCCAAACAACAATATTCAGGATGTTAGTAACTATAGGCCAATTGCTGTAGCCACCGTTATTTCAAAGTTATTCGAATTATTTATATTGCATTTAATTAAAGATTTTATAAAAACTAGTGATAATCAGTTTGGTTTTAAATCCAATCACAGCACTGACATGAGTGTTTTTCTTTTTAAACAAGCAGTCTCTTCTTACGTTAGTCATAAAACTCCAGTTTTTGCTGTTTTTTTAGATGCGTCTAAAGCATTTGACAAAGTTCGTCATGATATCTTGTTTAAAAAGCTTATGGTCCGCAATGTGCCAATGCATTTTGTTAGATTGTTGTGTTATTGGTATAAAACCCAAACAATGAAAGTTAAATGGGGTAAGACCTTTTCTGATTCGTTTTCTGTATCTAATGGAGTTCGTCAGGGTGGCATTTTAAGTCCTTATCTTTTTTCGATATATCTGGATGACTTATCACAAAAATTAAATACAGTTAGAGCTGGATGTTATATTGGTAATGTGTGTTTAAATCATATTATGTTTGCTGATGATATTTGTGTTTTTAGTCCCAGTTTATTGGGTGTCCAAGATCTTTTAAATGTCTGTCACATGTATGCGATGTCCCATCATATCGACTTTAATCACAGAAAATCCTTTGGTATGACACTTGCTCTGAAGTCTTTTACTCTTTCTTTGTCTCCTAAATTATTATTGGGAAATTCCACTATTAATTTTACACAACAAGTTAATTATCTTGGTCTTATTATTAATGACAATCTGAATGATGACGATGACATACTTAGGCAAACTCGATCTCTTTACTGCATTGCAAATAAACTGAAATATAACTTTAATCATTGCAACATCAGAGTAAAAAAGTATTTGTTTCAACATTATTGTCCCACATTTTATGGTAGTCATTTGTGGTGTGAATACCGCAACTTCAGTATGAATCGTTTGCGTGTAGCCTATAATGACTCATATAGAATTTTGCATAATTTGCCTCGCTCATCTAGCGCTCGTGCACATCAAGTTCAATCTAATATTTTAACGTTTGATGCTTTAATTAGAAAATACATCTTTTCCTTTATTAGTAGATGCTTGAAATCAGAAAACATTTTTATATCATCGCTTATGTCATCTGATGTCTGGTATAAATCAAAGTATCACGATCATTATCTACAGAAGCTTTTTATTTAATTTTCACACATTGCCTTTCATTGCCGCAAACTGACTTTAACAATTTATTTGGTCTGTAATTATAGGACAGATGTTGATTTAACTTCTTTACTTTTAATTGTGTGTATTTTTTGTTTGTTGTTGTTGTTGTTGTTATTTGTATGATATGGACTTGATACTTCAACGTCTGAAATAAATAAATAAATAAAATAAAATAAAAACGGCACTTAATCAAAATGACAGCTGATAAAAAAAGATTTATTTTTGTATGTTTCTGCGATTAAACAATCTTTTTGTTACTGTAAATTAGATTTATAAAAAGCAGAGGCCAACAGTAAGAAGACAGTTTGTTTTTATTTTTTATAACTTTTTGCCAATGTCAAGGTCAAGGTTTTTTAACAAGGTCTCTGAGCAAGGCATTTTTAGGGGGCAACAAATAGATCTTTTGTCATGGTTATGTTTCGTTAGATGCTTATTGCTATCATTTTTTTGCATTGTTTTTACGTAATCAGTTATTTAGAGGCTCTACCCTTGTAGACCTCTTGCTGAAATCTGAGACAGATTTACAAAAAAGATCTTACTTTTAGAGATTTATGATTTTGGGATGAAAAATCAACAAAGCCGGGCAGATTTAAAGTATTACATTTTTGGGATGAAAAATTGACAAAATTGGGATAGATTCAAAGTTGTAAATTTTCTCCTTCATTATTTAATCAAATGTCGTTTTGATTAAGTGTCATTTCGATCAGGTGTCGTTCGATTAACTGTCGGGTCACGTGTAAATCTTTCATGATAACTTCCTGCGTCTGTCACTGATTTGAGTTATTTCAAGTTTTGTATCAGAATTAATTTTTCCCAATATTTCGTAGCCTATCTTTCTAGATGGCATTGGTAAAGTAGTAATCAAATTCTTGTGACATCATTTGTTGGGAGCCCCCTAATTTGGATTTTGTCTCAGGCCCCTAATTTTGAATATCCATCGCTATTAGATCCATCCTTGAGTTATTGATAATATTTGATATGTAGATCTAGTTTCGGTCAACTGGGCAGAAAGTCACAAATTTTTTAAAATCTACTGATTTTGATCAAGAATCTAGATGTAGTTTAGTTAATCATTTATACATTATATAACAGATGAAAAATTGAATGTGAATCTACTGTGTTTTTGGGTTGGTTTTAGACAGAATGTTATTGAATTTTTTTTATTCCAGGATTCAGGCCTAAAATGAAGAGGCAACAAAGTTTACTTGGGCTTGAGTTTGCGAAAAAAATTTCTAGAATCGAAATTTCAGAACAACAGTCAATTAAAAATAAAATGTCCGTATCCAATGCCGTCATACATGCGGAAAACACTGGTGCAACAAATGACCTGCAATGTTGTGATAGGCAAATGCTATTCCAGACTGCTGGAGTAATGAACAATATGATTATTTCAGAAAAAAATATGATGGGTTAATTGTTCGTAATAAAAAGCTCGGCTGTAATCACTGTGCAAAACTAGACTCTTTACACAAAGAGATATGTTATGTGTCACTAGAATGAAAAACTGCAGCATTTCCGCTTTGGGAAAAGATAAAACAGTCCAGAAAGCATCTTTTGGAAAAAAAATGAAACAACATTTTTCTTCGAAAACACATTGTATTTGCTTAGAGCAACTGCAGCATTATGCAAATGATCAGATTACAAAATGCATGGATGCTTTAAATCAGAAACGTATTCGATCTACATACAGGGTTTTCAATACAGTGTATAGTTTGGTAAAGCGAAACCGGCCATTTTCCGATATTGAGGATGAGGTTGAGCTACAAATAAAAAATGGGGTGGACATGGGTCAAAGACTGCATTCTCGTAAAACTGATGTCAAAATAGTTGATCACATTGCCAAAGAAATAAAAAGTGAAGTATTTGCAAAAATCACTGAACAAAATAAAAAAATATGTAGCCTATTATTATAGATGAAGCATCAACCACCTCTAACAAGTCTGTACTTATAATTTTTGTAAGGATTGAAAAGGAAGATTTTTCACCAACAATGTTTTTCGACTTGGTGGAGTTAGAAAGTCAGGGAGCTGAACAAATTTATAATAACATGTTTGATAACTTAAATTCTGCTGGATTTCGTAATGAATATCTAAAACAAAATTTAATTGGTTTCTGTTTAGATGGAGCAAGTGTCATGCTTGGCACAAGGCTTCAAGAAAATTTCCCTAAAATAGTTATCTGGCATTGCCTTAATCATCGATTACAGCTGGTGTTGGATGATTCTGTGAATAACATCAAGCAGGTGAACCACTTTAAAATATTTATGGACAAAATGTACACAATTTTTCACAAGTCAAATAAAAATCAAGCGGAACTCTTCAATATTTCTCAGGAACTCGGGCAACAAATGTTAAAAATTGGTAGAGCATTAGGCCCGAGATGGGCATCATGCAGCTTAAGGTCGGCTCTAGCTGTGTGGGTACATATCCGGCTCTATACAGATATTTCACATCCAACACAAAATTTTCAGGGATAGCTGCCCGTCTTCGCAACAAAAATTTTCTGAGAGACCTAGCTTTAATGATTGATATTTTACATGAAATTTCATTGCTCGGTAATGCCCTCCAAGCAAGAGGCACAGGTTTGTTTAGAGCAGAAAACCTCATAAAGAGGTCTATTAAAGCATTTGAATTACTTAAGGACAACATGGGAAGATATGAAAAGGAAATTTATAAAAGGGTTGCTTCTGATGCATTCAAAGAGATCCAATTTATTGAAAATTACAGATTTGTTAGCCTACCTTGTCAAATGTTACTAGATGCTATAGTAAAAAATATGAAAAAAAGACTAGTTGCCGATGATCATGTTAAAGCTATAAGCACGGAGCAAGAAAACGTGCTTGAGTTATTTAACTTGTTGGATCAAAATACCTGGAATTTGGAAGAAACCGTTGTACCGTGGCACCAGAAAATAAAAATTGGCAAACTTAATGAATTTCTACATGATGAAGTGAGTATTAATGATTTCAGAGATTTTGTAGAAAATGTGCTTAAGAGCAGTTTACATATTTTACATCCACAGAGTGTACAGAGAGCCAAAACATTATCAACACAATTGCAATCAGCTCGGCAGAAGCAGAACGAGGGTTTTCATTAATGAATCTTAGTACCATAGGTGGGCACGGTACTTCTTAAAAGTACCGCGGTACCGGTACTCGGTACCTTGCTAAAATTGTACCGCGGTACCGGTACGGTACTAAAAAAGTACCGTGGTACACCGGTACTCGGTACTTTTGAATAATACGAATTAATGGTAATGACTAAAACTCTGCAGTGTCATACATTGGATTTTATTTGACATTTAAAAATTGTATTTAATAAAGTAAAAAAATATCGTACGTATCCAACTGTTCACTTTCAAAAATCAATTATGCTTTGGATGTAAAAAACATGCGTGAATATGTTTTTAACTTGATTTTTCGCATAAAATATGCCTTGGATATATGAAAAGCCTAATGAATACGTTGTCTTCTGCTTTGTTTTTTATATTGAAAAAAGTTTGTCAAAAATTGTACTAATTTCCATATAACCTATTACAGTGGTTTAGTCAAAGTTATTCTCAAACTTTTTGGGTCACGAACCTCTATTTGCAAATCTTTTTTTATCATGGACCCCAATCTTATATCACATCAATTTTCTGCCCAACCAACGAGTAAAAATAAAACAAACCCAAAAATAAATAACACAAAATCCGTTAAAAAATAAATGCTTATAAACAGGCATACCATATTTCCGTGGGGGCAAACCGGAACGCTCGTTTATAGACAAAAATTCGTCCCTAAAAAAAAGTGTTTTCGAAAAAAAAGGTCTTCACTTTGAATCTGTCTCGGATTTCATGGTATGGATTACTTTACCAGCTATATATGTTGACAAATTTTGTCATATCGTCACGGACCCCTTGTGCGCTCATCACGGACCTCATTTTGGGAAACTCTGGTTTTGGTAATTTAGTAAAATTACTCAACCTTCGCTGGCCGTTAAATGTTATGATAATTTTTTATACTTTTGCTTGCAAAGCAACAAAATTAAAATTTCATCAAGTTCTTTTTGCATTGGTATGAATATGAAATCTGGTGTTTAGTGGAATTTTGATTTTATGCAAAATATTTTCATTTTTATAATTAGAAAACTAGAATGTTCCTTGCAAATGCAATGCCTTCAGAAAATATTTACTACACTAAGATTGAGTTCTATAATTTCTGATATACCATATTTAGCGCCGAAAGCGCTAAAGATTTGACATAATTGCACGCAAAAATGCTACTTTTTCCAAAGCTACAATGTCTTTTTTGCACAATAATTACTATATGCACATCAAACACGATAATCACTTTTTTTTTCACAACTGGTGTGGTGACCATGCACAATTTTTTTTATACATGTTATAACGTATATAGTTTAATGAAAACAATGCACTACCAGCGTAACTATGACAAGCACGGCTAAGCCGCAAGGGCATACTGACGGTGGTTTCGATATGCTGACCACATCATCGAGTCAGCTAACACGGATCGGGTAAAGTCAAGTTAAACCCTGCAGTTCCATTGCTAACATTAAGTAAGAATAGTCAAGCCAATCAACAAGCAAATGCCGACAGACCTGTTTCGTCCTTGTTAGGACTCGTCAGGATACTACAGCTTGTTGTTGACCCCAGCGGAAATCAGCTGTATCCCCAGCTGAAAACAAAAGTGTTATTTAAGGTTGCATAGAAAAAAATTTCATACTCTTTGATAGAGATACTTAAATGTTGTAATAAAATATTATTTCGGATTGAAAAAGCAAGTTTTCGAAAGGTAGTCAAATTTCGTAAATTGGCCGAAAAGCAGAGATTGGTTTCAGAAAGTTAACGACTTTGGCAGTTTGATTGATCGTATGATTATAATTAAAATTCTTTCACGGTTGGAATCCCCTTAGGGAGGTTACTGCAGTTCACAGAAGAAGAAACTCAATTTCTGCAAAATCTGATTTCATTATTAAAATTCTTCGATCTTAGCAACAACGAATGTTTTCAAAATTCATTGGACTTTTTAAACAATTTTGGAAATGAACTTTTCATATAATAAAAAGAAATACAATTCATTCTAAGAAAAAATTGAAATTTTAAGTGTCACATCGTACTTTTTTACAATTATTTCAAAATGTTATAATAAGCCTAATTTAAAAAATTTAGTTAGGATTGATTACTTTGGTGAAATAATTTTTTTTTGATTTTTGCAAGCTTTTTTCTTTTTTAGTAGGTTAGTCTAGCTTACATAGTAGAATATTTTATAGTTGAACTTGACTAATGCTCTGGCATATATTTTTTGATTTTAAATTTACCGTACATTGAATTAATTATTAATACATTTCGTCAGAGCAGGGCTGCCCAATCCGAGATCCGCAAAGTCTATTGTTGAAGCCTACCAAAGAATTTGTAATTACATAATCGATCAAACTATTGTAATGTTTTGAATCAATCTAATGACTCGCAGAAAAATTGGAATAAATAGGCTAATTTTCGTCCCACTAGAGATTTTTTGCTTTATATAAGAATAAAACACGTAGATATATCAAACTGGTGATCTTTTTTGTTTGGTCTTTAACTAAATTTGTAATCCGAATTTCTGTTATCAAGCAGGTTCATTAAAAAATAACACATTAAAAATAATTACAAACAAAAAAGAAGATACTTTGATTTCTGCACCGATTGCAACTCGCAATAAACTTTTTGACAAAAGTTGGACCATAATGGTTAAAAGATTGAAGATCCCTGCGTCAGAGTATAAAACAACTTAAAATTTTCTAAAACAGTCATTATCATCAAAATGAATTTCTACCGAGAGTAATTTAGGATTTTAATATTAATTTTGTCACAATTTACGACACCGACATTGTTTCTTTCAGAATTATTTAATTTATAGTACGAATTTTGACATTAGAATATCGTATCATAACATCGGTACAACCAATCATAGCCGTATCTGCCGGGGAAGGGGCAGAGAGGGCAAATGCTCAACCAAGTTTCTAAGATTTGGGCAAAATTGAAATTTTAGGACAGTGACAATGATCAAACTGCAAAAAATAGTTACCAAATTTCGGTGAAGACTTTTTTTTTGTAGAGAACACCTTGCTTTTGGGTCAAAAATTGAAAAATATGAGACTGAATTCAAGTGAAGACTTTTCTTTTTTTTTTAGAGATTACCATGATTTTAGGACAAAATTTGTTCTTGGTTTGCGAATCTCAGACAATTTTTTGTTCTATCCGTAATGTGCTAGAAAATTATTATTTGGGCAAACGTCACAAAATTTGCGAAAAACTTCATTGGCCCCCATATTTTTTTGGCTGGTACGCCTATGTAACCAATTAATGATATTGCACTCAAGCGTAACACACTATGTATGCTATTCGAATGTCTTTTGAGTTTGTTTACGTAAATGTTTGATACAGTTTCCAGCATAATTCAAAAGTAGGGCGGAAGTCCTTTGATAATTTTCGATCACCTCAAGCAAACTGCGACAAATATTTCTTAAAACTTCACTTTTTAAATGAATCTATATAGTTCGATCGTTTGGTCATTTTCATCAAACGCTCAGTGCAACAAAGAAAAGTAGGCTATTCTGTTTAAAGTTATTTTAACAGCAAATGCTTCATCTAAAGCTCTTTTGTTAAATAAGTAGCCTTAAAAAGGCTGTTTTGAAAACTCGAACGTTTTCGTCTAGCTCTCTTCAGGAGGTTTTGACATTATAACCTCCTGAAGAGAGCTAGACGAAAACGTTCGAGTTTTCAAAACAGCCTTTTTTAAGGCTACTTATTTAACAAAAGAGCTTTAGATGAAGCATTTGATTTAAAAGCTATTTTAAAGTTTTGTACCAATAAAAAACTTTTTAAAGTTATTTCAAACATAAACTTACAAGGAGGAAAAACGAACGCACACCTATCTAGACATTGTACTGTACAGAAAGTAACATATAAAAATAAAATAGCTATTCACGCCAAGTCATTTATGCTAAATTTTAATATCGGTGCGTAGTGTTGTAAAATATTTTTCACTACCTCTTCTTGTCGCAAAAAAAAATATAAGAAAAAAGCTGGAGCAGGGATCTTTTAACTCTGCTACATTTGATGTGTCATCTTCTTGAATAAAAACAAGTCAAATAACCTCTGTTGGTGCGTTTTTCGTTAAGTTCAAGATTAACACTGAAAAATGATTGTGCCATTTTTTTGCGGTAATTAGAATTTTATTGGTTGATTTCATTTCAGTAACCTCTTTATTCTGTTAAAATTGGTTAAAAAAATGGAATTTGAATTGAATAAACTCCCTACATGTGGTCCTCCACGCAGGAGATAACACCACTAGACCATGCGAGCCCAACAACAACTCGATCACAAGCAGATGGAAATGATTCCCGGCTTTGCCGCGCAAGGAATACACAGAATCCACTGTGTGGTAAGACCAAGGCCGCACCTCATGACCGGGACTTACCCGACAAGCGTTAAGCATCGCGCTTACACTCCTAGAGCTTGACGAGCGAAAGAAGAATGTTATATAATTATCATGAGGTATTTTGGATAAAGTCTAGTGGTGTTGTCTCTTGCGTGGAGGACCACATGTAGCGAGTTCGATTCGCAGTGAGATATGCATCACTGACGAGCTCTAATAAGAGCGAAACTCGAGTCTGGTGCTTCTCATTTTTACGCAGTTTGGTTTCTAGTACTATCCAAAATACCTCATGATAATTATAAAACATTTGTAAACTGAATTTAATGTTCTATTGGTTTCTATTGTACATGAAGGATTTGCTACAAAAATAAAAAAAAAATATTTTTTATTACTAGTGTTTGTAAATTTTTTGTTTTGTATTTCATTATTTTGTTGCAATTATAGAAAGTGATCAATATTGTATTCATAAATACAAATAATTTTAAAAGTAGTGTTTTTATCAATAAAAAAAATTAAATTTAAAACAAGATTTCTCTTTTTGTTATGCATGTTTTTAGTTGTAAAGTTGTTGCTGTTAAATTTCAGTCACTTTTAGATAACTTTTATAACAATTTGACTATTAAGAATAGTTTACATTATGTAGTTGTTGTGCAATATTTAAAAACTAAAGAGATTTTATGCATTGTTGTTTTAAATTGTAAATACTCTGCCAACATTATTAGACCACTAAAATCTTATAAAAATCCCCTTGTTCGGGCGATTTTACCTTCGTTGCACAGATCCCAAAGTGATTACATTAAAGTGGTGACGTTTTTTGATGATGTGCAGGTATTTTCATTATATAGTTATCACGTTGGTAATCACATTTAGTTAATTTGATAACTTTGTCTAAGTTTTAAAACAGTAAATTTGCCATCGGTAGATGGAGCTACATTCATATTAAATTGCTGCTACGTTAACTAAAAAAACAAATTACATTTGAAAGCTAACAAAGTTTGAAAAAAAATGTTTGTGTTTAGGCAAATGAGTCAAAAAAAGTACAAACCCAAAAAAACAAATTTGTTAATGTATTAATATATTATAAAGCAGCCAATTATTTATTTAATATTTTCAGTTTATGCTGCTTTAATTAAATTTTTTGAAGATTTTTGTCTTAAAGAAATAGAAATATGCAATGCAAACTTGCAATAAAGCTAGCTTTAAACTAAAATTGTAAAAATAATAAAAGTGTTGTGAAATATTGTCAAAACAATTTAATGTTATGATTGTTTGTGCAAGATAGACCAACTGATAATCGAGATTATACATTAAAAATGATAATTAAAATAGATTTGAATGGGAGCATACATAATTTCAATAACCGGTTCGGCGAACTCATAATATTTTAAGCAACGGTTCGGGCGAACCGTTGCGAACCGGCCGGATCTCACCACTGGTAGTATAAATGTAGTTTATTTAACTTTTTTAATTTTTGTGTTGTGTAAAATTGCAATTAAAATGCTTTTATTACGGTGTTTCGTAATGCAAATCCCTTTTCCGGCGAAAAATTGAATTATTTTCGTGACCTCTCACAATGCGAAATTTGCAGCTGCCAATAGCGAGAAGATTTGATGTATTTTACGTTTTTTAACAGATCGATCAATTTATAGACTTTAAATTAGATGTGATGACCTATCTCCGCTCTCAATGACCTAAATGCATCGTTCTAATTAAATAGTACCGATGTGACCTCACTTTGGGCAGTGATCTGTGTAAGTGCATGAAATCGATTTTATTATAAAGTTTGTCGTCGGAGCCACGTAGCCCAATTCAACTTTACTATAAATAGAGAGATATCGCTCTCATAAAACAGTGACTATAATTTCGCTGATAGAACGGTGACCGTGATTTTACTGAATGGTCAGGTGACCATTGTTTTTTGCTGAATAAGTTTTAATGCTTTGATGAAGAAGTTTGCTGTAGTGTGGTATTGTGCTAAGTAGCTGCGCTTGTAAAACCGCAGGTAAAAAATAAACTCCTCTCTTTTGTGTAAGTTACAACTATATTTTTTTCTTGATCGGGCGTCATCTTTTGTGTAAGTTACAACTATATTTTTTTCTTGATCGGGCGTCAGAGTTTTGCATATTTAAATATAAGGGTAGTTTGCAACTTGGGAGGATTTCGCTGACCTTATTAAAACAAGTTCAGCACCACGAGGACGGGTAAAGCTATTGAATTCCGTTAAATTATCGGTCAAGCCAGCATCTTTTTAACGAAAAGTGAACCAAGAATCGCGAGTCTCTCTTCTAACAATAAATTGAATTTACGAGTCCCTTTATTAACAAAAATTTAATTTATAATTTCTCTTTTACCATACGGTTTGTATTGGTTTTTTAAAAAATCGCCTAGAATAAACTATACGGTACGCTCTAGATCTGATATCACAAATTACAATATGATTAATCTACGTATTTACTTAATTGAAAAAATATTGTTTATGTTGTAGGCTAGAACTAGAAATTGCAGTTTTAAAACAAAAAAATCAAATAGCCCTACTGTGTGCACGCATTTTTTCAAGTTTCGCATCCCGGTAGTTTAGGTATCCCTGATTCATAATAGTGATTGCAGACATTTTGTGTTGCACTGTAAGTACTGAAATCCACTTGGCCGCTTTTTTAGAGCAGTTTTAATCCAAAAGCTGACTGACACTGATTTGAAGTAAAGAACATTTTCTTTTAGAAAACACTAGTTTTTAGAGACAATTTTTTTTCTATTAACGAGCGTCCAGGTTTGTTCTTCTAAAAATATGGTCACCTAAATAACTAATTATTTTCAATCTTTATAAAGATATTGTCTCTTGGCCTATTTTTTCCTTAAGGTTCGGTGTGATCATAGCCAGCATGACGTATGCGGCGCAGCACGAGGCAAACATTCGAATAGTTTCGTATTTTAGTTCAACGTATAATTGGGATCCAGTTCCAAATTCGTATCCGGTTCAAAAGGATTTGTTAATTTGAAATAAACATTTCCACTCCTCAGGTGTTAAATAAACACTTTTTGTTTGGCCATCTCCATTAGAAAGATGCTGAGTTATAAGAAAAGATTACCACTGATAATACTTGCATCGCGTGCAAACTCTAAAACTTAGCTGGATTCACAAAAAGGTCAATCCACACAGACACCAGAAATGAGCGGAGTCACTTTTTTTAGGGCCCGAATCCAGTCCGGCTCCATTGATTTACACTCCAACTTCAATCCGACTCCAAGAATTTTTTCTAAACCATGATTCGACTCTAATCCGACTCCATGTTAATAAAATTTCATATATACAAACAAAAAACAAAATCTTGTAACAATAAGTAAGTTGGCCGTAACTTACTAATTAATCAGCCAAACAATGATCAAACAAAAAACAATGATCCACCGATGTTTCAAAAGGCATTCCAAAGTCGGATAAACTTTTAAAAAGTATTTTTTGTAGGTTTTCTGCTGTTTTTGCCTCATTAAATTCTTTCACACATATCACTCTTAATTGAAGAAGAATGCTGCTGATAAAATGTATGGTGATAGAATAAAAGTTACGTGATCTTAGATCTGTTCATAAATCTGTGGTAATACCAACTGTTACTTCCACAAATTTTAGTTTTTTAAATTTTGGAGAGTTTTTAAAATTTATGTTCCGCTGGTAAAAAGTTTTTTAAATTTTGTAGAAGTTAATTCGGTAACTTAGTACGTTATTTAATCGTCTAACCTTTTCGGCGCCTGTAAAGAAGGCCTCGCCGATAACGCAATCTTGGTGTCTACTAAACGATAAAATTCTTAAATCTTCTTGCTGGATCTGACCTTCGAACCAGCGACAGCAAAAATATAGTCTAGCTAAACCACAGCTCAGACTACCATAAAATCTTCTTTATTAAAAAATATGCTCCAATCCACTTATAGGAGCCCACAATAGTATAAATCAAAGCAGCAGGTTAAAGCTTAATAGCTTAATTCTTCACAATCACGTAGACAACCAAAGACTTGCGACCAAAAAACTATGAATTTACACAGCTAACAATTTTCCAATTTTAAGTTACCACAACGAATCATCGAATCATAATGCTTTCAAGCGAGCCTTATTTATATTACTCGGTCGTGAATATCTCGAACGTTCTGAAAGTTACTAAATCAAGTTAATCACAAACAATCACTATTACGTCATAGTCAAAACAGGTCAAGCGGATAGTTCTGGATCTTTCTCCAAAACTCAAGAGACTTAGCAGTGTTGCCATTTTTTTATAACTAAATGTAAAATATTTAAATTTCTCATAGAACCGTTATTTCTTCGGCTATTTGAGCTGGACCAAAGCGAAATCAAAGAGATTTTTTATGAGATTGTGAATATACATAGTGTGGGCAATTTTTAGGAACGGAACACCAACTAAACTATATTTTTTAATAGCCTTATTTACTTCCTCTATCAGCTTTTCACTTGAAGATGATGCACTTTTTTCTATGCTTCTTTCTATAGTGAATCTGGAAGGAAGTATTGCTTTTGCATCAACAATGCCATGTGTAGCTCCAACTTTTATCATTGCATTTGCAAACTGTATTAACCCATCACCTTTCACTGCACTTAATGGTCTTACATCTGATACAACAAATGCAATTGAACTATTTAACACTGTGTCTTTTATAACTTTTGACAAGCTCATGTCAGACTTACTAAAATATGCTGTTACTTTAGGAGATATTTTTGCATTATATTTGCATCGTTTTAAATGATCGTTTAAATGTGTTGTTTTACTAGTTGACTTATTATGTTTTAATGCTTGCTTACAAGTTTTACAAATTACGTATCCAATGCAATCTTTACTTTCAATATGATTTAAATATAAAAATTTTTGCCAAACTGTGCTCTTTCCAGAAGTGTTAGGTATTTCCAGCAATTTGTTATCTTCAAGAAGTTTGCAAACTTCATTGGAAAAATTCATGCCTTTGTTAAAAGTAATCAAGTTTGTAAACTTCATTGGAACAATTCATGCCTTTGTTAAAAGTAATCAAGGCTGCTCAAAATAAATACCCTAGATATATCAAATCTATTTTAACTAAATGTAATATTATTTTATCTTAGATTGAACTTAGCAGCTTAAACTTAACATTGGCAGATATGACACATGCATACAAGTAAATTTGCACTAGCTTAAACTTAACATTGGCAATTATGACACAAGTATACAAGTAAATTTGCACTAGCTTATTATAAACTTAACATTTAAAAAAATCATGTAGATAGGTTATGAACATGAGAAAAAAATTTTTGCATTTATACCACCATTTTGGTAACAAGACAATCTTTATGTAGGCTACAAATACATATACAATAAAAACTAATATAATACCAGCCACCGTATTAGACAGGGTGATACGGACTCATTTAAAGGAACTCATGTAAAGGCAAGCGTTACGGTTAAGGTTAGGTTAGGCCGGGATTTGCTTGAACAATAGCGATTATATTACATGTCAATTTTAAATAATAAATAAAGAACTAGCCGCAAGTGTCGGGTATGAGCAATAAACTCAAAATAAATGCCAGGAATAAAACATTTTGAAGATCAAAAAACATTTTATGATATAAAAATGTTTCTTCTAATATTTAAAATTAAGTGATTTTTAAAAGATAAACTCCGACTCCAGTCCGACTCCATTACAAATTAGTAAAAACCGACTCCAGCTCCAATCCGACTCCGAAAAAATATGCCATACTCCGACTCCAGTCCGACTCCGACTCCAGTCCATGCTCATCTCTGGCAGACGCCTAAATAAAGTAACCACGAGAGATTTAATACGTCACAATGCAAATTGCGTGTCAAAAGCACAATCGATTTGTGAATTAAATCATGTGATGTAAGATTTTGTACAGGTTGAATTGAGTGAGGTTAACTTATGTTCAAGATGAAATGTGCAATCCTAAGTCAAAAGATAAACTAAGCCTAAACAACTGTAGCCTACGCTATCATATTGTGCAAGGAGCAGACACAACACAAAGCTGAAAGGTTTAGCAGGCCAATTTCTTAGAAATTTGACATATTGTTAATGGTTTGCAATGCTTCAACTTTCTATCGGTCACTTAACATTCTTTTGCATGCCCCCTTCAAGCAAGTTCTTGTACTGTGTCTAGGTCCGGGAATAGTCTTCAGTACCGGCTTCCTGTTTCCGTCCACGTCAACACAACATCAGTTAACCAAATCTTATTCAAATAAAATTATGAAAGTAAAAAAAATAATTTATAAGACTTAACTTAGCACAATTGTAGATTATATCTTAATCACAGAATACAAATCTACAAAACATACCTAACCCTAATCTAACTAAAAAAAGTCGCACAATTTAAAGGATAAGTAAAACACTAACCTAACCTTAAACTAGCTAAGCTTAACTACCATGTTTTTAAAGCGACTGAATTAAACATCAGGTCAGATAATGCGCGTTGTGTGTTTATTTTCGGGCAAAACAATAAATTCTGTTCTGTTCTGTTCTGTTCTGTTAGACGTAACTGCATAAACATCACATTCCAATCAAATCTATACAGAATGTGTTAGTAACTTTGTATATGTAGTACGCAGAAGCACCCAGCAGTTACAAAAATTTTAATAAGACGTGATTCTTTAAATTTCACTCTTTAGGCCAAATGCCCCCTTGCCTTGAGTGCCCGGGGCTAACGCCCCGTTTGCTCCCCCTCTGCGCGCCACTGGCGCTTGGTAAGAGTTAAAACGTATCCTATTATCAAAAACTTGTTATTTTATATGCCCAATAATCTCATCTACGTTCCATAACTCACTAGGGCTCATTAGTTAAAACCAACTAATGCGGCAGGCAACAAGAAAAAAGTTATTCATCTCTCCCACTAAGTTATTTAACAAAGTTAAAAATAATCATCATAGTCTTAAGATCTGATTTTTTTTCTAGGAGTTCGTTTCGTTATTGTTGGTGCGTCTGTATTTTGATAACTCTTTCACTTTACTGCTTTAGCATACTACTGTATATGTATTTGAAACTGCGCTTTTATATTTTGGTCACGTGACCACTGTTTTACTTTATTTTATCGCTAATAGAAAGACGTTTGAAACGTCTCTGTTTTGGCACACAACTATAGTCATTGACCAAACAAATTGTGGCAACTTCAAATACGAAATTGTGATTCATCTAGGCCTACATAAAATTAAAATCAGAACTTCGAACCAGATCCGTTTAAAATGAAGTTTCGGATCAGATTCAAGTTCTGCAAATAAAATTTTTACGGATTTAGTTCCAGTTCAGGTCAAGAAATAATAACGGTTAATATTGGTTTACGGATTCGGTTTGGGCTCAGTTTGACCTCTGATTTTCAGCGCTTTAATCATTTCGTCGAGCGTTCTTCTCAACAAAATCGCTAATACACACAAATGAGGCAGCTTCAAGATTTGCTTCCCTTCAGATATAAAAAAAAACAAAGTTAAACAATATGGCGCTTTTTCCTCTTTCGGTAAAAATATCTGTTGAAATGAGAGAGATTTGAGGTATGCCACAATTTTAACGTCGTATAGAGAAAAAGTTTTTTTTATACTCCTGACATTTGCCAATAGAAAGAAAACAAGACAAATCGATTTGTTTTCAGTAAGTCGAAATACACACATTGTGCAACTGCAAAGTGATATTGGGTTGTTAAGTCTTTTCACTAAATCTTTATCTCCGAATAACTTTTCGAGGAAATGTTAAGTTTATCCAAAAATTTCATAATATCTTCCCTATATATTCAAATTTAACTACTCAAAATTTCAGTTTGTTATTTGAAATGTAGAAGCAATCATCTTATTTTAAAATGTAGTTTTTATATGTTTTTGGTAATAAATTTCGACAAAAGCATTTTAATCTAAAACATATTCTCTTTTATTCTTTACGACAGTTTCCCACCTTTAAAACATTTTGTTCAAATCCTCTTTTGTCAAAATTTTCATTTTTCGAAGCAGAAAATGAATCAATCCAAGACTTGAGCTCTTCTTCATTTTCGAACTTTTCCCCTCTTATCTGATTATCCATTTGATCGAAAAAGATGAAAGTTTGAAGGGGCTGTATCAAGTGAGTATGGTGGATGTGCAAGAGTTTCTGAAGGCCTCTTCTGAAGAAAATCATTTTTCAACATGACAACGCCAGGCCCCAAAAGTTTTCCTCCACGACATGATCGTTGGTATAAGTTGCTTTATTTATTTGGACGTGTCTTATTCTTGTGCATTGTTTAGCAATTTTTTGATTATTGACGATAATACTACTTTTTTTAGATAAATTAGACTTCCTTTTTTAATTTAATCTGAAATTAAAATATTTCGTTAGCAGTTTTATTTTATTTTTTTAAATTTAAACTATTTAAAAATGTCTTAATTTATGTTTCTTAAAAATTGCCTTAATTAAGAGTGGCTTCTTTTTACAATGCAAGTTGTATGTGAATCTTGCTTGTTCACAAACTGTTGTTTTTGTAATGCGACTCATCGCGAAGCTATGTGATTGTGACACTTTCTGAAACTGCCTAATAATTCATGGTATGGTGAGCAGACCTAATCCTATTTTAATTTGCATCAAACATCATGTTTAAAACGTGGAATCTTTTCTGCTTTTCGCCGATAGATAAAGCGTATGCACGTGTTTAATTTTTTTTCAAAATAGTACGTCTGTAACCCCTGAAACTTTTCGTATTAAACTCGGCTGTCATCGGTATCTGTCATTCGCGGTTGTGGTCAATATATATGTATATTTTTAAATAAAGCAAACTATTGTAGAATCACGAATAAGTCGTAGTCTTGCCGTATAATATAGAGCCGCAAATAAAACTGTTTGGAGCCAAAAAGTTGGTCAAAACCAAAAAAGACCCTTACAGCTTGAATGTTGTTTCTTAACAAGTCTTTTTTTATCTTTACCTGGCTTCATGCCTCCAGTTTTTGGAAAAGACCTCAGTTCAGCTTACGCCACCTCTGTTAGTTTCTTAAAAATTAATTTTATCCCTGAAAAAATTGGGTAAACATGGTCCCCTATTGCCCCCTCAATTTGAGGAAACAGACCTAATATATTAAACCATATGTATATGAAGTTGCCCTAAAAGTTAATGTTTTAGTTTTAATACGCCTGAAACTAAAGATAGAAGTGATTTTACGCTGTCAAAAATCAGCCTACTATTGCAACCTTAAAAGCGAGTGAGTCATGCCGTAGTTCTAGATATCCCTGGCATGACTGTGCAAGTATGTATGCAGTGGCGTACCGAGGATATTTAAAAGGGAACCATACAATCAGGTATAAATTTTTTTGGAAAGTTTTTGGAAAGTTGGAAACTCCAGTTTTTGGAAAAGACCTCAGTTCAGCTTACGCCACCTCTGTTAGTTTCTTAAAAATTAATTTTATCCCTGAAAAAATTGGGTAAACATGGTCCCCTATTGCCCCCTCAATTTGAGGAAACAGACCTAATATATTAAACCATCAAATGTATATGAAGTTGCCCTAAAAGTTAATGTTTTAGTTTTAATACGCCTGAAACTAAAGATAGAAGTGATTTTACGCTGTCAAAAATCAGCCTACTATTGCAACCTTAAAAGCGAGTGAGTCATGCCGTAGTTCTAGATATCCCTGGCGTGACTGTGCAAGTATGTATGCAGTGGCGTACCGAGGATATTTAAAAGGGAACCATACAATCAGGTATAGGCCTATCGTATTTTTATAGAGGGAAAACTGAGATTCTTGTTAATAGAAAAAAATTCGTCCCTAAAAAGTAGTAATCATGCTTGGATTCATGATTTTTGTCCCAAAAAATAAGTGTTCTCTAAAAAAAAAGATTCTCACTCTGATGAATCTGTCTCAATTTTGTCGGTTTTTCGCATACACTACGGTATGTATGTACAGTATGACTGTTTATTTCTCAGCCGCAAGAACTCAAACCAAAACATAAAAACATATAAAAGGCTGATAAAAGGAAGCAGTGAAAAACGCATCCGTTAGTACTCTTTCGCATTTTTTATATTTTTTTCATCTGTATCCGTTAGTATTCTTTCCCATTCTCGCGTCTGCTTTTGGTTTCATAATTTTTAGAAGGCTACTACATACATACTTGTTATTTACGCTACAGCTGAATTTGCTGTCTAAAATCAATCGGGAAAAAAATTTTGGTCGGAATCAACAAGTTCAGAAAGATGGATCTATCCAAGTAATATAAGTTAACTAAATTGAGATTGCAGGTTGCATAACCTAAAATAAAACGCTTTAAAACAGAGAGTGTTGAGTAAGATTTTCGCCGCGTGCGCCTTTTCCCATGGCATTTGATTTGATTTCAACTACCGGTACAACCAAATAAGTTTTTCAAGTAATTTTGGTACGGTTTTGTTCTTTATAGTTTAAGCTTGGCTACTGTTTTCATGCTAGCTGAATGAGGTTTTTAACAACAAATTTAAACTTAAGGAAAACATTTGGGGTCTCTTCAAGAAGTCTCCGTGAGCAATTTTTTTGGTGAAACTAACCCGTAATCCGCCTTTCAGCACTAGGGTGGATTAAAGAAGAAACCAAGAGAAAAAGGATCCCTCAAGAAGCGATAGTAACCGCAGGGGCATCCAGGTTAGTTTCATGAACAAAAATTGCTTATGGTGACTTCTTGAACAGACGCAAATTGTATTAGTTAGATAAAAGTATTTAAAGAAATATCTGAATATGCAAATGGTTCTCAGGCTAAAAAAATTAAACCTTTATAAAACTTTATTTTTAATTAAAAAAATACATTATCGTTATAGACAGTGAAATAAACAGTGAAATAATACATGTTATAAAAAACAAATACAGATTTTTTATATTAATTTATAGTGATGTAATTATCGTTTGCATTTACAAAGGTAGTTTCAAAATTTACTATTTGTCTATTTGTAAGCATTTAGGCTGCATCTTTGTAACTTGATAACATCAATGTAGTATTATAATTAAATAATGAATAATAGATACTGTTTTTTAAATAGAATGTTTTTATTTGCTTTCAGACAGATTGCTTTTATAGTTTTGTGATAATATATTGTTAAATTATGATTTTTTAAAAGTATTTAGTTAATTTGAACTATCAGTTAAAGATGTTAAAGCTTATTTTTTACCAAGGAGCTAAAAAGCTAAGCTCAAAACAAGCTTTAAATGCCGTTTTTCATACAGTTACCTTGAGAAGATCATTAAATACTAAGCAATATCAAGCCAAGTCTCAGAAACAAAATGAGGGAATTGGTAAATGGCTTTCATTGATTTTTCCTATCTCTGGTATCATGTTGGGAGTTTGGCAAGTTAGAAGAAAACAATGGAAATTGGGGTTAATTGCAGATCTTGAACAAAAAACCAAAAGCAAGCCTATTCCTTTTCCTTCTGATTTAAATGAACTTACAAAGTTAGAATATAGATCTTTAAGTGTCACTGGAGCGTTTGATCATTCTAAAGAGCTTTTTATTCGGCCAAGACACTTGATTAAGCCAGATGCAAAAAAAGCAGCTGATTCTGGCTCACTGTTGTCGATGAGAAACAATAATATTGGTATGCAAGTTATTACGCCATTTTTTATTCCTGATCTTGGAATTACTATTTTAATTAATAGAGGTTTTATTCCAAATGAGAAAAAAGATCCAAAAACTCGTGCTGAGGGCCAAATAGAAGGTCTTGTTAATCTTACTGGTATTTTGCGTCATAATGAGAAACGCCCTCCTTTGGTACCAAAAAATAATCCTCATAAAGGTCAATTCAATTATAAAGACTTGAATGAAATTGCTGAATTACTAGGAACTAATCCAATTTTGTTAGATGCAATAGACACTGTACCCAATGGACCTATTGGTGGGCAAACAAAAGTTACTCTACGTGATGAGCATGTTCAGTATGCTATAACTTGGTTTAGTTTAGCTGCTATTACTGCTGTAATGTGGTACATTCGATTTATTAAATAGTATTTTTTCAAATATACACATACAAATTTTAATACTATATTTAAGTTTTATGTTACTACATTTTTTCCAGTTAAAAATACAAGTCCTATGTAAGCAAAACATATTACAAGTTCTTAAATATAGTTAATATTACTTAATTTTGGGATTGTTGTTAACAGTTGTATTTTTTGCCTTCTGTGCTCTTTTAATCATTAATTATGTTGTTTAAAATATTGCAAGTCCATATAATCTTGAGCAATGTCTTATAATCATTTTTTGATACAAAAGTACTCAAAGCACAATGTTTTTATCTACTCTAAGCTTTATAATTATTCGTTTTACAGAAACCAAGTTTAGTTCATGCCATCTTTTGTTTGTTAAAGTTTGAAAATTTTGCATAAATTTATTTTTTTTATAAGATCTGACAATTTTAGATATACCTTTGTTTGATGTATTTTTGTTGATGCCTACTTTCAAGCTATCAAATTGTCCCAAAATTTTTATAGATATTACCCAATCATTTTGAAGTACAATTTTAACTTTTCTTGTCCAATGTCAAAAAAACTATTTAAGTTACTGAAGGCAATCATCTTTTGTACTATCCAGTATAATTATTAAACACAGTAAAAGTTGATGTGCATATGTTCATATTAGCCTATAGAATTTTCTAAATATGAATTTGTCAAAACTTATACATATGGTTGTTTAGACTAGTAAATGCTAGGTACTTTGGGTTCCATCATATTATAGAAGTTGATTTAATAATTTAGCATTGTTAATTATAAATTTTGAATGCATTTTTTTCATTTTCAATTAATGTTTTTATGTTTTTTTTTAAGTAATTTGTTTATTCAAATTTAATCATTTTTAGTAAATCTTAATTTTATTTGTATGACAAGTACCCATAACAAAGACTTTAAGTGCAGTTCAACACCAAAGGAATTGAAACACAAATTGAAGAATCCATTTATTAAACTTATAGTCGGAATCTGTTTTCCATTGTCAATTATCTACTTGTATAGTCTACATAACAGGCATGTACCTAATGTTATTTCACTTCAAACTTGCTTAACTAAATCGCTATTGATAAGGTTTTACCTGGTATAACTAGGCTTGTGCAGTTGGTGAGGGAGTATTTTTAGTAAGTCAGAGTTTGGAGTCAATGGAATTTTAGTGAGTCAGAGTCGAGAATCAGCTAGACAAATACTGTAATTTTAAATTAATTAGTGTGGCAAACTTTTCAGCTTTTGAGAATATGATTAGGTTACCCAGCTTTTTTAAAAAAGCCTGGAGCTATATTAGTATTTTCTTGGAGTTAAAGTCTGTTAGTTATCTATTTAAGAGTTAGAGTTGGAAAAATATTTTTTCCAAAATCAAAGTTGGTTGTTTTTAGACCAAGTTCACAGTCTTGGTTATAACCATCAATCTATTTTATTATTGCTTTGAA
Organism: Diplosoma virens; assembly: GCA_963680785.1. Lineage (NCBI taxonomy): Eukaryota > Metazoa > Chordata > Ascidiacea > Aplousobranchia > Didemnidae > Diplosoma > Diplosoma virens. Next base: position 27,133,274 of record OY796887.1, read on the forward strand.
AAAGAGATGTTACTCAAAGCTTTTCTGACAATTGTCATTAAAAAATTTTTAGAATAAATGAAAGGCAAATCGAACTGTTTAATATAGCAAAAAAAAGAGAAAAGCAAATCTTATTGGTCAATATTCTTATCAATACGATTGAAGAGAATTAAAACAGTTTTAAGCTGTGACGAATTTTATGCTTGCAAATATTTGGTTGAAAAGAATTAAATCAAAGTGGGTTTTAAGCCGGACAATGGAAAGCAGAACACACTCGCAAAAGAATTAAAATTTTCTATAATTCTCAATTTTAGTTTAAAGCTCTCCCATTTCAGCTTGGTTTGAGAAATGTTCGTGAACAAAGAATTCTAAATTCTTGCCTGTGGTATTCTTTTTATTTGCCTGCTTTAGAAGGCACTTTTATTTATTTCTCTCCAATTAAAGAAAATTACTTGCAAGCTAAAAGATTTCGTTTATGGCTTAAAACTTTTTAATTCCTTCTCTAATTGGTCAATTTTTTACCCAGGGTTTTCCAAACTTTTTTGGTCACAGAACACTATGTCTTATCATTTTAGCTTGCAGAACACTTAGTCAAAAAATTTGTTCCTGCAAGATTGTCAAGATTCAAGATGGAATGGATTTTAATTTTGCACGTTATGAAAGAATTACAGTTATTCTCATATGGAACAACTGTAAAAAAGTATAATTTTATAAGATTATCCAAATGAATTAAAAAATATTTAATGTGAAGGATGAGTTTGCAAAGAAGCGAAAATACTTTTAATGTCTGGTATGATATTCGACTGCTGAATATCATATCCGCTTCGGTATCCAATCTGCTTATGTACTTAGTTGTTGTTGACACATATTGTGAAAACCCTGTTTCACATAGGTTGGTAGTTGCAAAAGGACTAACTTCAGAGCTTCTCTTGCAAGTGTGGGGTATGCAATTTGAGCATTTATCCAAAACTTGCTCGGGCGTTAATTTGTGAATTGTAATTTCAAATTGCCATTGCGTGAAAGTTCAATAAATTCTTCCACATATATATCGTACGAACCGCAAGAGTGTTAAATAACTCAATAAACATTTACAACAATTATTTAGAAAACTTCCCATTCTTTTAAACGTTTTAAGTTTCCAATCTTTCATCTACAAATGCAGTTACGTAATATAGCCTGTCTTCGTATAAATGCGAAGTTGGCGGTTTGTCGGCATTTGCACTATTGCAAATTTTGCAGTGGAAGGATTAAACTTGAGGAAACTCGCGGAACACATTAAAGAAGCTCACGGAACACAGTTTGGCAAACACTGTTTTAACCAATAAGATTATTTCTATTTTTTTTTGTTTTAGCTATATAAGTCACTTTGGTTTCCTTCCCTTTCATTCTGATGTTTTTTTCTTATAAAATGTCAGATAAAAGGCTTCGAGTGATTTTTCTTTTAAAAATAACCAATGTTATGGACAGAACCATAACTTTTTCTGTTTTGGTTCCGTCCATTTTTAAATTTTTAAATTCTGTACAACAAAGAATTTTCTTTTTTAAAAGGAATTAATTATCAAAATTTTCACCGCCGACTAACTATCCAATCTATTTTCTTCATAATAAAGTTTAACTTATAAAACGGTTCCTTTTTTTTTTTGGATACTTTTGCAATGTTAAGGTTTTGTTGTTTTTAAGTTTGTCCTAATACCAACTATAAAATAAGTAACTAAATATAATTTGTTCATTTATCGTCGTCGTCGTTTGCAAAGGCACCCACTCCGGGTCAGTCACAAACAGGACTGGGGGCCAGGGTTTATTCTTTTACTACCCCAGGATCCTGTACTGCCCGGATCAAATGCTGGCAGTGATGGTGTTAAGCCAGTATCGAGTTTCGTCATCCAAAACCATTAGACCTCGTGCTCCGCGTGGTGTCCGATGTGTAGGCACGCTATTAGGATGTGGTCTACGCTTTGTTCAGAGGCGTCGCACTCGCAATATAGTGGAGCGAGACTTCATTTGTGCATGGACGAACGGAATCGCCCAGAACCAGTCCCCAAGCGATTAAGCTTAACCCAAGCTGTTTGAGGCAAGCTCAATCCAACAGGCCTGGGATTGGTCCTGGTTGTGAAAACACGAGCTTGGGTGTTTTTCGCTGTACTCCGCGTTTCATCTATAATTCGTCCACTTAGAAGTCCGAATGCCTAGTCCGGCAAAGTTGTTTAATAGAATCCTCGCAGCTGGCACAAACGGGCGTCTAGATCTGAGTCTCTCTCTTGGCTCACATCTGAGAACCCATTTAAAAGGCCATGCAATATATGGTCAAGGTCCAGGTATCCACGGTAAGCCAAAGAGAGTGTCGCTCCTAGTCGGCAAAGCTCAGCTGGCTGTGTATCTAAAAGTATGGGTAAGTGGTCTATTGGTTTGGGACGCGGGCATTCCGTGACTATGCGCAAGGCGTCATTTAGGACACAGTCTATGAAACGAGTGTGAGTACTGCGACACCAGACTGGTGCGCAGTACTCAGCTGTTGAGTAGACCAGAGATAGGGAAGCTGTGCGCAGTGTTGTGGCATCAGCACCCCATCCTAAGCCTACAAATCGCCGCAGCAGTGTAACGGGCCAAAGTGATATTTTGTTCAATGCCACTAGATAGTGACGGAATGTAAGGATCTGTCCAGTTTTACTCCAAGATACGAAGGGTTGGACATAACGATTTCCATTTATAATACACTGTTATTTTGCAAGATATTTATAATTTTGTTTGATTGATATTTTTTTAGAACTGTCGTTAAAATTGATCGTTCAACTATGGCAGCTTCCAAAGAATTTTTTTTGATTAAACCAACTGTTAAAGCCACGGCTTCAGTAAGTTGTATTTATAGTTTTTTATGTATGTAATATATACAACCGAGATTCTATTAAACTTTCGTTTCAATATTGATAGTTCTAATTTTATTTTCTCCGTTTTATCGTGTCGTCTCCTTTTTTGGTTTCAACTTTATTGAGAGCATAAAGATGAAAATATCATTTAACTAATATTTAGCAGACAATAACGTTTAGTGAAATAGCCCCAATGTTTCGAGCTGTTGGTATTACTGCGTCAGATCTACATAGTCTAGATCAGTGGTTCCCAAACTGTGGTACGCGTACCACCAGTGGTACGCGAGAGTTTTCCAGGTGGTACGCGAGCAACTTAAATTGATAAGAGTGCAAAGAATAATAGAATTTGAAAGAACGTCCAAGTTACGCAAAAATGCCTTTATCATAAATACTGTGCGCGTTTATAACTGGCCTATGCTATTTTTCAGTTATTGATTTTTTTGTTGTACTTGAAATGTAAGCAGGAGTGTTCGACTTTGTTGGCCATTAAATCATAATCCGAAACAGGTTTGCTGCGCCTGGGCATGATTTGCTGGGCATCGGCATGAAACACTCTTAATGAAGTTGTTCTTCGAATCGACCAATTTTATGGAGAAAAAAACAATTATCTACATAGCCTATCATTAAAACTGCTTGTTGTGTTCTTTTTCGCTTTTTTTAACCTTGATTTAATACTTGTTTTAAGAGATTGTGTTATACTTTTCTTATATGAGATTTTTTTGACATAGGCCAAGGTGGTACGTAAACGCTATATGAAACCTCAGAATGGTACGCGTGTAGGAAAAGTTTGGGAATCGCTGGTCTAGATTCAAAATCACACTTGTCGCGCAAAAATCTGGAATGATAAGCCCTTTAAGAACCTTGTGGTTTGACTCGTGTTCCACTTCTTAATCATGTTCGTCATTGACTGCTATTATTGCTTCCAATCGTACCGCTTAAAAGCAACAAAAAAAACAATGAAATGATTTAATAAGACTAGAATATTTTTCTAATTCTTAAAGCTGATCGCTCAACTATTACAGTGACATCGAATTCGATTAGAGATGACAAATAGACGTTTTCGAATACACAGCTTGTTGTTCACTTAATGCCGAACTGTCGCGAATTGTAACTACGCAAAAACCTACGATAATGACAGCGAATCATATGAGGATATCATGCTGCGAGATTTGATCGTGAAAAAAATACTCTTTCATTTTATCAATTGCATCAATAATTGAAAGAATGCTAAAACAAAACTTAACCATAAATATTTCATATCTCTTCATCCTTCTTACAGGTCATCTTTCTGCACGGTCTCGGCGACAATGGGTGAGTTATGTAGAAGTCTGAAAGGCAAAGGATTTAAATGCAATTTACCAGTGAAAAACATGACTTTGTGCTTCGGATTTGTATATAAAGCTAATAAACGGAATAATCACCGTTAATTTCATATTTTCGTATAAAGTTTTTTTCATACCGCTTCTGATACTTGTGCAGGAGCGGATGGTACCATGCGTTTGATCAACTAAAGAAAAAAGATATTCGCTACATTTTTCCAAATGCGTAAGTGCCTAAGCTTTGTCGTGTTGTGTTCAATCTCCAGTTTAATTGATTTGAAAAATTAACCTTCAAAAAAATGTAAATGGTCAGACTTGTTCATTTCTATTAAAAATTCAGGCACCCAGCTGTGGTTTGTAGCAATACTATAGTAGTTATGCATTTTAGATACATAAGCCAGCTGTCGTTTATTAGCATCGCGTTTACTCAAAGAATCACAAGCTGATAGTCAATGCAAGATCAATTTGGTGTAGAGATGAAAAAATATAAAAAAGTAGTGTAATTAGAGATATTAATCATGTATAATAGATAAAAAAAAAAGCCTGAAGCATTGGCCACACACGAGAAAAAATTTGACAATCAAATCTCTTTTAAAACGCAAAAAGCCCTTGAAAAATTGATCTAAAGTTCGGTTTTTTAAATTGTGAAAAATCAACCAGCTGCTAGTTTGATTCATCCTGCCCAGCCCTGTTACAGTTTACTCGTCACCTGAATCTGGTTGTCTTGTTTATAAATTTTCAGATTGTTGATTTCGCCGTACAATGTCGTTGAAACAAAAGTGTAGCTCATCTGCAAAACGACTCCAGTAAAAACCTTTTTTGCTTTCTGGTCGTATTTAGTAGAAAGAAGTTTAACCGTATTTACTACAAGAAGGAGCAAACTAATTATTAAAGAACACTGTAATAACCAGCTTTTCTTCAGGCTTTTGTTCGTAATTACCTATTAAACTTGTCTACGTTTCGAAAGCTACTCATTGAAAACATAGTTGCAATTCAATCTATTTCGCAATTGGTTGTTGTTCGTGTTTGTGTCTCTTTAATTTGATTAAAATTTTTTCTTTCCTTTCTTTCAGACCGTCTATGCCTGTGACACTCAACGGTGGATTTGTAATGCCGTCGTGGTGAGTGGTATTCACTTTCCGAGTTTAATGAGCAAACTTTGAAAAGGAATTTATATTTCGATTGCATTATTTAAGGTTTGATTTGAAGGGACTAAGCCCCGATATCCCGGAGGATGAAGAAGGAATCAAGCGTGCTGCCTCGAAAGGTAACATGTGGGCGGGATATGGGCAATTTTTTTAGCTTAAGGGTAACTTACGGAAACGTTATGTCTACTAAGGAATGCGCGTTCTGTGAAGACTAAAACTTTAGGTAACTTTATTCGGGAAAATGACTAATCGAAATGGCAGGAAAGTACAGAGAGTAACAAAGACTGCTTGTTGCCTTCCCCTATGTAAGCATTACTAATTTTCATGCTCCATCATAAGCTGGATGAAAACAGAAGATGTCAATTTTTATTCTTTTGCTGTAGTTTTTATTTGAAAAGACAATTTTTCTTAATGGTAGTCTTTTTGTGTTTTGTAACTTGAACTTAAGCTTAATGTAAGTTTCTCTTTTTATTGGTTGTGCGGTTGGTGGTGAGCGTACTCGATTCATTTCTAGGGATAACGTACTGGTAAACTATGCGGAGTCTCAATAATCGGGCAACCTCCCAGAAATGTAACCAGAGATCTAGAATGGTGAGGGAGTGGCCGAAGATGGCCAGACGTAGAGAATCAACTGCAGGGCAGTCTAGCAGGAGATCAAAGAAGCTGTTTGATTTAGAACCACAGTTGCTGCACGAAGAAGTTTTGGCTGGACCTATCCTTTAGAGGTATGCAGCGAGAAGAGTGCTGTGCCCGTTGCAGCGTAAACGAGTAACGAGCAGAACAAGAGAGGGTCAGCTTCTCAAAAGATACAGTAGGGATTTGGTGTTGGAAGAAACTAAATTGGATACCACGTCTCCAACTAGCGTTGAGAGGAAATAAGAGATGAGAGGGAGAGTGCTGCAGTGGAGGGGTCATGAGTGGCACCAACTTTAGCTAGAGTATTTGCTAAGTCGTTGCCTAAAAGAGAAGAATGACCAGGTAACCATTGAAGATGGACTACCTTGGAGTCGGATAAAGAGTTAAGAAGAGATTGGGTGTCAGTGAGGGATTTGGGTATTAGGTATGGCAAGGAAGCAGAGAGAGTTGTCAGGACATATTGGGAGTTGGAGAATAAGGTGACGGATTCAAAGTTACATGACAAGGAATGAGAGTACACCATTCAAGAGCATGAAGAATAGCATAAGTTTCGGCGCTGCAGCTGGTGGCCCTGCGTCTAACCGAGAAAAAGTGAGAGCGGGCAGTGAGACATTGTACATATAATATGAATCCCTGCTCCTTTCTCTCCCAGCCTGCCAGGAACCGAGCCATCAGTCCAGGCAGTGATGTTGCTGTGTGGGAGGGTTAACAGATGGGGAGCGGCAGCATTATTGCGGAGGGAAGGAGGGTTGTTACGAGAACATAGGGAAGAAAGACAATAAGAGATAGAATAAGAGGAAGGCAAAGACCAGGGAGAATTAGGAGGACATAGGATTAGGGGTTCGCGAGATAATTGAAGGTTAAAGGTAAGGTTATGGGATCTGAAAAAGGATCTCTATGATATTTTCTTGAGACGGGTACGACGATTATGATGGGCAAGAGATGCAAAGAAAAGAATGAAGGTAGTCTTAGAGCGCGTTGGAAGTAAGTGAGAGATTGATTGGTGAGGATGACACGCAGTGGGGAGAGAAGTGCTTCCCGGTGTAGGAGGGGATTGGAGTTCATAACAGACAGCCTGTGATGGCTGTACAAGAGGATTGTACATTCTTTCCATGGAGTTGATATGGGGGGACGAAAAAGGAAGTCAGCCTGGGGCAGTATAGGTGAGAATGGGGTTATTAAAAGCTTTATATAATAAAGGGTTCAGAGGGGCCCCAGAAAGCAGAGGCAATAGTGCGAAAGGCTCGAAATCGGTCGTGAAACTTCTTCGGTAAAGGTAGGACGTGATGTTTGAAAGAAAGGATTTGGTCGAAGGTTACACCGAGAAAGGTCGGATTTGTATTAAAGTTAAGTAGGGTGTTGAGAATTGATAGAAAGGGTTTAAGACGGGATTGGTAAGGGTCTAGGCTGAAGAAAAATGACATCCAATTGAGGAGGTTAAGAGGTAGACGCACATAGAGGACCATTCCACAAGTCTGTTAAAGGCAATCTGAACGGCTGCAGTTGCATGCTCAACGTTTGGAGAGAAGGCCCAAATGGCGCGATCGTCAGCATAGAGAGAGACTTGAACGGTTGGAGGAAGAGAGGCATGGAGATCAATAATAAAAAGAGAAAAAAGGACTGGTTTAAAAACTGAACCTTGGGGACACCTCTAAAAACACGGAAAGGATAACTATGAGAATTATAGACGAACTTTCAAACGGCGATCTGAGACATAAAATCGTATTCATTTGACAAAACAAAGCGGAAGACCAATAGAGAGGATTTTAGAGAGAAGGGCAGAATGCCGGACTGAGTCAAAAACTTTTGCAAAATCCACAGTGGCAAGGACAGTACGTGCAACTGGTTTGGATTGGTGAAAGGAATTTCTCGAGTTATAGGACAGATGGCACTAAAGAGTACAATCCGTGGCATTGTGCGTCACGCGCGCCGAACCCGAGCTCACTACCCGACTATGGTTTCGAGTTTTAAATCTCATCTGGGACAGTTTGCTTTACCCAGGTTTTATCGCAGAATTGGTCATATATGGGTGTCCATAATGTCCGTGTGGACTTTTAGAAGATTATAACATTGTAAGTATTTGTGATAAAAAGAACCTGTAAAAAGTATTAAAAAAAGAAAATCTATATTTTTTAAATTTCCACATGCCCTCCCTCATTAGCAATACAAAGGGTAACATGAATTCAGTCCGATTTAGAATTCCCTATTTAGAAACTGTCTAACACGTAGAGCAAAGTGCCAAAGAGCTCCATCTTGTTGAAGTACTGCATCATGTTTTAGATTTAGTTGTTCAAACTGTGAAATAAGGTAATTCGGAAGTATATCTAAGTAGCTGTCAGCGTTAATAACACGATCTTCAAACAAGAATGGCTCTACGACGTGATTTTTTTCCAAAGTACATCCCATAATAACTTTGCACGAGTCTCTTACATGTTGAACAGTTTTATTTGGCTTTACAATTTTTTAAAAGTGCACACGGACTTCATGGACACCCTATATAAAGTGAAAAATTGCTAAGTTTTTGTGGCTCCTACGCGATGCATAGCTGCACTGGTAGAGGCGACATTGTGCATCGCGCACGCCTTAGATCATGCATCACACACGCAATCTTAGATTTATTACTTTGCGTATGACCAGCTCTGCAACAAAACCATGGTTGGCAGTGAGCTCGGGTTCGGCGTGTGTGATGCACAATGCCACAGATGGTACTCTTTAGTGCCATCTGTGTATTTCTAGCATCTGGTCATCGGCGTGCGTGATGCACAATGCCGTTACTATCAGTGCAGTAATGCATCTGTAGAAGCCACAAATCTTAGAAGAATTTCTCTTTTTACTCGTAATAAAAGTCATTTTCTTTACATTGAAAATCTATTTATTGTTTTTATTGCAGCATCACATTGGTAACAAAAATTAATTTACCGTTTGATAAAAATCGCTCAACACTTACTGCTTGTAGTTTTTAAACTTTTAGTAGGAATAGAAGAGCCAAGATGTTCGGGAAAAAGGCATTAAAAACCCTCTACTATAAACTTTTTTTTATTGAAATCGATATGAATACCCGAAGATTATATTTTAAAGGGAAACAATGATTCTCTAAGTTTATCGTGAGACATTTTTATGCCTTTTTCTTCACGTTTTAGCTCTTTTGTATAAAAGAATTACTTTTCATTTAATCCTTATTTTGATTTTATTATCCCAAACCTAATTGATCGAATTTTTATTCTTTAAAAGTTCGTCAAATGATTAAAAATGAAACGGAAGAGCACGGAATTCCTCCCAACAGAATCATTCTCGGTGGATTTTCAATGGTAACCACCTTTCGTGACTTACAAATATCAAATAAAAAAATAAATAAATTAACTAAAAAATTGATGGAAAGTTTTTGAAAAAGATCAAACGTTTGATTTTTATCGACTGGATTAATTAGTTCTCCAAAAAGTTTGATTTGTGTAAGATTGACCAAATAACAAACTCTATATAGCAATTATTACGCTTCAGGTTATGTAGCATGTTTTATTTAGGGTGGTTCGCTGGCGCTATACACCGCTCTTACCAATCCCGAAAACCTAGCCGGCGTTGTCGCCCTCAGCTCGTGGTTGCCGCTGCACAAAACCTTGATGGTGGGTGCCCATATAGTAAAGTTCTAGTTTGTTGTCTAACGTCGACGTATTCCTCAGAGCTCCAACCTTCAGGACTGTCCAGTCTTTCAAGGGCACGGAGTGGCTGACCCCATGGTGCCGATAACTTTTGGGGAAATGAGCAACGGTATTCTTAAAGGAAAGCGGCCCAATACAATCAACAACTTTAAGGCTTATCCCGGAATGGGCCATCAGTCATGTGACGAGGTCAGAGTTCACGTATGCGTATTTTGTTTAGAATTCTTAGTTGGGCATATTTCGAAGAATCATTTTCAAAAAACTTTCAAACAGGGGTCGAACCGTTTAGAAAATTTTATTTTTAGTACCTCGGGTTCAGGTTCAGCAAATTCTATTTTCGTGGGTTCGGTTCCGGTTCAAATTCAGCAAATTTTATTTTTAGTGGTTTAGTTTCGGTTCCAGTTTAAAAGAAACGAGCATTAATTACTGATTCTCGGTTCGGGTTTGGTTCATGCCCTGTTTTTATAAAAGTTTCTTTTCTGTCCCTATCTAACAAGCGTTTCTATAGGCGGTGAATATGATTTGGAGCTAAAGGGTATTTAGTTATCAGTGTCCTTTGAAACATTTTCTGGGCAAGGGGGGAGGGTTGGAAAATAATGGCATACCCAAAAGTTTTTAAAGGGTAGCCAATGACCATTTCCGGTACAGTTTTTAAAAAAATTAAAGACAATCAATTCCTCCGTAATCCGTAGCTATCGGTTTTAAAACCAACTCTGTATGTTTCAACAAGATTAAATGAATGCAGAGTAATGATTTCGCTAGCCCGAAAGCACAAGCCAAAATTTTTTAGTATTTTTGTTATCAAGTTTTCTGGCCTATTTATACCAGTACCAAGGTCTTAAAAATTTTTTAAAGAACCGGTCTATGTATGCGTCTATTAGATTTTTTCTAAACAATCATTCACACGCCTACAGCCAAGAAATCGTTCAAAATTTTTTAAGTTGGGCTCTTCACTGTAGGTTTGCAAATATAAGATGCAACCCACGCGGTTTTTTTTTGTATTTCATTTCTTTTATTATTTTTTTTATTTTTTTTGTATTTCAAAACAGGGCCGTTCCTTATTAATTCTCACAAAGGGTAAAAGTCAACCTCTCTGATTTTCCTAAAATTTTGCACAAACCTTCACTATCCTATACGATGAACATCTGCAAAATTTTAGTCAAATTGATTCAAAAGATAGTAATAGTAACTCAGCCAAATTATTGAAAAATGGCATCGTTTGGAATTTTACTATAAAAGGTCAAAGGTTATGGGCATCCAAAGTTGGTCGATTTTGGCTTTTGCAACAAATTTTTGAAAATTTTGAAAGCTTGCTAAATTTTTGATTTAAATTGGAGAAAAATGTTGTTGATGCGATTTTGTCTGATTCTTTAATTTTGAGAATATAGACAAACAAGGTGCATTCGAGAAGATAAATTGGAAGCTATACAATTACTAAACATAATAAACTTTGCTAATAATAAGCAGCAGTATCGATAACGTTGAATTTGTGTTTAATATTTGTCAACAATTTGACAAGTTTTATTGTAATTTTTATAGCTAAGTTTTTAATGTCGTCCAGAAGAACCATTTGTATTTGGCACAGAAATCGAACAAATAATATCATGAAGAGGAAGCCAATAAGTTTGTTGATGTGCAAGCCAGCTTAAGTATATGGTGTTTTTATTTAATATCATAAATTGAATTCTCATATCTTTCTTTTCATAGTTTTCTCACAATTGATATTTTAAATAATTTTAAAATTAAAAAGTCTTGAATTTTAAATAAAGAGAAATTAAAATATTGTATTCCAATATATGATTCTGAGCCCATTGGAAAAGATGTTGCGTCAAAATTGGATTATTGGTTATTGACTGAAGACTTGCATGTGCAACTAATCTTTTAGTGGTGCCACCTATTCCATCACATTTGTTTTTGCCATATGAAAGAGCAAAAAAATGCTTTCTGCTTAATACCTTCTTATGGCTAGGCAGCTATACAATTACTAAACTATAAAATCAGGTGAATGATGACAGAGATTAATAATTTTTTTTTCGGTTTTTGTAATGTAGGGCAGCACCATCATTAAAATAAATCATTTACGAAGCCAAATAACGTGACTGTGAAGAAACAAGAAATGCATGAACTGTAGTAGCAGAATGCTCCAAGTAAATTAACAACCAAAAAAATACCATCTCTTGTAATATAGTACAAAAGGGTGAGTGGTTGCTAGAGCGGTATTTCAATGGAAGCCCTGCACAGCATCTTGGACTATAAATAAATAGTTCTCAGCAAAATTAAGCAGATTTATAACTTGGTTATAGCAAATTTTCTTTAATCTGTTTTAAGTAGTTTGATTGCGATTTGCTGATGAAGTAATAGTTTTTCAAAGCCAGAAAGATATCACAAACCGATCAATAAATTCATCCACATCTTTTATCTGTTCTATTAATGTTGTTCTATCAGTGCGATCCATTGCTGGTACATTATGGTGTCATTTAGGTCATAGTCATTGCGAAAGGAATCAATTAAATAACTTGTAAAAGATTCTTTGCCAGAGCATTCATTGAAGACTCATTATGAAGTTTTTGCTAAAAATCAAAAAACGAAACTATTGTGCTGTAAATGTTAGTCAATATGTGGCTTGCAAATATGATTTTGATTGGTATATTGGTATCAATTGTGAGAAAACTATGAAAAGAAAGATATGAGAATTCAATTTATGATATTAAATAAAAACACCATATACTTAAGCTGGCCTGCACATCAACAAACGTATTGGCTTCCTCTTCATGATATTATTTGTTCGATTTCTGTGCCAAATACGAATGGTTCTTCTGGACGACATTAAAAACTTAGCTATAAAAATTACAATAAAATTTGTCGAATTGTTGACAAATATTAAACACAAATTCAACGTTATTGATACTGCTGCTTATTATCAGCAAAGTTTATTATGTTTAGTAATTGTATAGCTGCAAATTTATCTTCCCGAATGCATTTTTTTTTTTACTTTTTCAGAATTTATATAACACTACATAAAGCATTTTTTCATATACATCCAACTTGTTAAACAAATTTAATAGATGTTATGACTTAAAAATTACAAAAAATTGACAAAAAGTTGATCTTAGATAAAATATGGTGTTTTTGCAGGACACTACCTGAAGTTTAACCTTGCTAAACAAAATTATTCCATGTCTAAAATTAACCAATTTTGCCCTAAATTTTTGCATTTTTTCTCAAAATTTGACGCATGTTTTTTACATGAAAACATTATAAACCATGAATAAATTTTTGAAGGTAATTATTTCATACTATCATAAATATGTGGACAAAATTTTATGGTAAATTTTCACTTGGGTCATGGGTAACCAAGGCATATAAAGTAACCCACTTTAATTTTTTTTGTTTTGTACCATGTTAGCTTTAAATATCTCTCGAACCTTTTCTTATTTTGTGTTGAAATTTGTTAAGATCAGACAAAATCCCATCAACAACATTTTCTTCTATTTAAGCCAAAAATAATGAAAGAAAAAATTTTGGCAAGCTTTCAAAATTTTTAAAAATTTGTTGCAAAAGCCAAAATTGACCATCTTTGGATTAAAATTCCAAACGATACCATTTTTTAAAAATTTGGCTGAGTTACTATTACCAAAAAAAATTGGGTTGTTAGTTAATGTAGTTTGGAAGTATTGGGTTGTCCCATAAGCTCGCGCGTTTTTTATTAAAATTGCTCTATTTATTTTTTTATAAAATCCAGTTTTTCTAAATATTTGAAAAAAAATGTAACATATGTAGAACTATCATAGATTGAATTTGGATTAAATGATATCTTCTTTGACACGATTTTCCTAAATTTTGTAGAATTTTTCTCACCTAAATTTTGACAAAATCGACAAAATAGATTTAGTCTTCAAAATATTCCCCATCTTTTTCAATTGCCTTCCCCCATCTTTCATCAAGTTTCTTAAAAAAATGTTCTCCATTACTGACTCTTTGCCAATTTCTTTTAAATGTCGGTAAACTGAACTTTTATTGCTACCCATTTCTTTAGCAATTATTCGGACGGTCGTTGATGGTGTGCTCTTTTTGACAATTGATTTCAAATTTGATTCATTAAATTTTGTTGGTTTGTTAATCCGGGTCATCGTCGAAGGAAAAGTTATTTCATTTAAATTTTTTAATCCATTTACGAACACATGTGTATGAGCAAAATCCTGTGCCATGAACATCCTGAATAATCTGAAAAATTAGGCAGGGTTTTGGATCTTGTTGGTGCTGTTTGAAGAGGAAATATATGATGTGTCGAATACAGAGTTTTTTATTAATATGAGGATCCATAATTAGTTAAGATTTTAAAAATTAAAAAGTGAAGAAATAAAATTAATTTTTGCACAATAAAAGATCTACATATAATACACATTTATCCCAACTTTCATTAATAGAGAAGCCTACCTTAAAAAATAACAGATATTTAAATAAAAAACGCGCGAACTTATGGGACAACCTAATAATAAGACTTTAAACATGGTCAAAAATAAACAATTTGTATCCTTGCAAGTTGAACCCTTAAACAAAATGCTTAATAACTTTGCGGGTTTAAATCAATTTAACTAAAAGTTTGCTGATGTTCATCGTATAGGATAGTGAAAAATGTTTGGAAAATCAGAGAAGGTAACCTTTAACCATTTGTGAGAATTGACACTGAATGACCCAACAAGCTTTTAATTATTCAAATTTATAATAAAAAATTAACGCTTAACTTTCAGGGGCAGAAACAAAAAGCATTTTTATTGGGAAAAATTATATATTATTATTCAGTAAAATTTCAAAATCCAAAAGGGACAAACTTTCTCTTTGCTTCTTCCCCAGCAGACGCCCATGTTTCTAGCGCACATGGCGTTTTTTGTTTTGACGAATGGCCCGAAAAAGTTGTTTAAGACATCACCGTATTGCCGGACAATATGTTACCAAACAAATTTTGGCAACCTTAAATATAAATTGTGAGTTATCTAGTAAATCAAAATTTTATAAACTGTGGTTTATTGGGCTTCCAGAAATTTATAACGATCTACGCAAGAGTTCCACAGGTTTTCTGTATATAAGTATTTAGCTATCTATGTACCAGTTTTTCCAAAAAGATTTTTTAAGAACTCAAAATCAATTGCTTAAATAAATTTTTTTTCAACAGTGAGGTGGAAAGTTTTTTGTCTTCACTTAGAAACATCTTACTTTTATGGACACCAAGTCGAATTTTTTACAGTAAAAAGTTCAGTGAAGACCGAAAAAAGGTTTTCTCCTCAGTGTTAAAGAAAAACTCATTAGTCACGCTATTTTATCAAACATCGACCCGAGTAAACTCTTGTGTTCGTTTAAAAAGGTTTTGCTTTTGTAGTGCCACCGTGATCCGGCTTATTTCTAATAAACCTTGAAAGTAGACAACTGAAAAGTGGTGGTAATACATACTTGAACTGTTGTAGTATATTCGTATCTTTTACTTTGTACCAATCAAATACCGTTTTGATATTAACAACCCGTTCAGGTTTGAGGCAAGACACATTCAAAAACACTGCCATTTAACAGGAAGTCCTTGATCATTTGAAATTGATACAAAGTTATTTAGTTGCATCTTATAAATAATATATTTTTTGCAGGAAATGGATGATGTCACTGCTTTCATTGACTCTTGCTTGTCTTCATCTTAGCGTCATTTTCGATTAGATATTGGGACATTCCATGTCAACTCACACCCTTTTCGGCATTTTTTTGCCGACCATCTCCGATTTTGCTGAAATTTGGCATGTTTGTAGGTTTGGATGAGAAAATGTCTCACACCA
Organism: Diplosoma virens; assembly: GCA_963680785.1. Lineage (NCBI taxonomy): Eukaryota > Metazoa > Chordata > Ascidiacea > Aplousobranchia > Didemnidae > Diplosoma > Diplosoma virens. The sequence goes on from OY796887.1 coordinate 27,148,695, forward strand.
AATTTTAAGTTTCTAACTTAAATAGTTTTTGATATATGAAGGTTGAAAGTTAGACACAAAATCGCCGCTTGAACGCCCGTGATCGAGCAAAAGTGACCCTTTTGGCTTTATTTTTTGTTCGATTTCAAAGATGTTAATGTCATTGGAAAGCTCTTTTGAGCAGCTTTAAACCCCCACTCTAGACAACCCCACTCTAGACAAAAAAAGTTTTTCATATTTTTGTTCCTCACTTAAAGGACTATCAGCATGCCAAAAATCAAAGTGGGATCTCTATGGGTTGTCAAGATATTTTTTAATAAGAAAAAAATTAACAAAAAACTTGCAAAAAATGATTTATTTGAAAAAATCGCAAAGTTGCGAAAATATCAACAAAATTGCATCATTAGGCACACTTGTTCAATAAAATGCAAATATCTTGAAAACCCATAAAGATCCCACTTTGATTTTTGGCATGCTGATAGTCCTTTATGTGAGGAACAAAAATATTGAAAAAATTTTTTTGTCTAGAGTGGGGGTTTTGGGGTCATGCGAGGTTAAGGTCACAAGGTCACGACAAAAGATAACTTTTTTATTTATATAGCTACATTTAAGATATGAATATCATTGGAAAACTCTTTTGAGCAGCTTTGCAATGACATTAACATCTTTGAAATCGAACAAAAAATAAAGCCAGGAGGGTCACTTTTGCTCGATCAGGGGCGTTCAAACGGCGATTTTGTGTTTAACTTTCAACCTTCATATATCAAAAACTATTTGATTTAGAAACTTGAAATTTGGTGTGACATTTTCTTATCCAAACCTACAAACATGCCAAATTTCAGCAAAATCGGAGATGGTCGGCAAAAAAATGCCGAAAAGGGTGTGAGTTGATATGGAATGTCCCTATTCGCCGTCACATGACTGCTGCCAACCAATATGATTTCCTCATACAATCTCTCTCATATGCTGACTATTTCAAATGCTGCGATGATTAGAACTGTTTTTTGGATGTCTAAATCATAATCATCGTGAAACGTAATTTCGTTAATTAACTTCTGCGATCGTTGTAGCTCGCATCGAAAAATTAGATATTACAGTTTTACTCAACCTTAAATTATCGTCATCTAATGAAGCGTAAATCTATGGAAAAGTCTACTATTTTCGGGTCAATTGTAAGGGTTTAAGTAGAACTTGGGGAGCAGGTCTATATTTTGTTTTAATCCTGTTTTATGCCCAATTATTTTAAGAATTTAAAAAAGTTAACATTAACGTTTGCAAACGTTTTCGTTTTACATTTTAATTGGATTGCATAATAGGTCTTCGTAAAATGAATCATTCCAAAAATATTTTGACGATATTTATGATATTCACAAAATAAGCCCACCTGGGTCGGTGGCAAAGCTTAGAATGCAAATGCCAACACTCGGACTTGGCTGGTTTAAGAGAAGTTATCATCTTGTGAGTTTTTTCGACTTTTGAATTAGTGACAAATTGTCTGCTTGATTTTTGTATTTTTCACTTGCGGCCGATTGAGTTGTTTTTCTAAATTTTTTCTTCACCCGATACTGAAGTGATTAAAAAGTTTTGACTGCTGTTTTCGTACCTTGTAAATTTGTTTTCTAGGCGTCTTTCATGTCAATCCAAATAGATGCTTAAGCTTTCATTCTTTTCATCACAGTCCGGGATAGTCCTGTGCTGCGGATGAATATCAGTAGCATGTCATAGCCTCGCAAAAACTTGTTGATTTGGCCAATGCAATGTAAACAACAATAGAAAAATCTATTTTGGTGGCATTGTAACTTAAATGAAAGCAATAACGTTTTTTTTTGCTTTAATTGAATGAATTAAATTGCTGCCATTTTTTATAATTTTTTTAGTTCGCGATCGAATATTTCGGTTTTTTCGGTTATCAAGTCGATAGTCAAGTGAAGTCGATATCGATAATATATTTAAAATATTTCGGTTACAAAGTCGATAGCCTTTAAATTTTTGCTAAAAAAGAAAGAGATATTCCTGGTAGATCTGCGTTTGAAAATATTGCTTCAACTTGGCCCTTTCCTGAATTTAAAATTAATTTTTAACTTCGGTTCTTACCAAAGCCCCTACTTCGCGGCTCCAGCTCCAAAGTGTTTTTGTGACCTTTGTTTCTACCAAGCGAATGTTATTTTTAAAAATTCTAATGGTTTTATCGTTCTGCTGTGTTTGCTTCGTATCAAAACCTTGACATTTGACAACAGACTCAATCGCTCTTATATTTGAATTGTTGCAGTTAAATGTTGTTTGTGGTTAATGTCTTGTGTGCTCCTTTTCAAATCATAAAAAACGGAAAAAATTTAGTTTTAATTCGTAAAATAAGTTTGTCAAAGTACTTGATTTGATTTTTTTATTGTTTATTCCTGTCAATGATGTTTTAAGTGTGTCTTTTTTTTCCCTGAAACTTTTAAAAACTACTCGAAAGCTTCAAGTTAAATCGTCTGCGAAGAAAAAGTTATGCTGCCCTCTGTTTATGCCTTTATAATCAAGAGTAATGAAAACGGCCATGCCATGTTTGTTGTTAGCCGTTGAAACCAGTAATAGTTCACCGTCGAACACGTTTCAGTGCTCTCGCTAGATGGTGACGTGATTTTGAAAATTTCTGCAGTCAAAATGGCGAGTTTTGATTGGCCAAGCGACGGTTTGATGGCTCTTGTTGCAATTTCTTTGGGGAAATCGTTAGGATGATGCTAAAAAATTCTGTTCGTGTTCAATTTTCTTTGGAAATTTCAGAATGAAAAATGAATAATGATGTTGAAATATTAAAATGTTGTTCGTTCACATTCGGTCTGAAAAGATGGATGATTTTGTGTTGTTATTCAATACGCGATGATCAGTGGTTTGAGATTCGGTGAAAAATCTGTTTTCTAATCTGTTTTGGAAACCAGAAATATATAATAGAAAATAGATTTGTGAATTCTAAATAATTTCCTGATATCAATTTTTGTTATTTAAAGAGATGTTGCTATTTGAGTACAGAGACATATCAGAAATTAAGACCTGCTTGCTCTCTGATTTTAATTGTTACAGCGAAGTAGCTTAATTGTGCGAGAACAAGGTCAGAAATAAACCAACCAGTAATTCTGCTGAAGTAAATTCTTCAAAATCACTGACATAAAATATAGAGTACAACTTTAAAACTAAGTCGAAAGTTTATTTACAATAATAAGAAATAGTTAGGCCTAAACCAATTTTACAAAACAAACACTTGGCTAAATTAGATTCTTAAAGTTTCTATATTGATTAGTCCTAATTGGTTTCAGTTATAAATAGCTTATAACATTCTATAAACAGAATAATAAATTAAAGCTTCTTTTTTTACATTTTAAAACAATACTTCTCATTTTAAGCTCGGAATTCACTTTTTTGGTTACAGTTAGTTTCAAAAACCTTAATGAGACCACACAAAGCGCGCTTAAGAAAAAGTTGTTTTCACGTCCCAACATTATAAGGGCTTCAACTTTAAATAAACTACAATGTTGGATTTCATAGCACGAGGAAGCGGGGGGGCAGGGAAGCAATTGTCTCTAAGATGCAAAAAATTTGTCCAGAGTCAAATTTTTTCGGGCACTGAGCATGCTTTTCTTGGGCAAAAACAAGTTATTTTATGCCTAATTTTTCGAAAAAAATTGGAAAAAATCATCGTCATTCCAATATTAAAATCAATTTATCCAGCACAAAAGTACACGGTTGTATGTAGATTTCACAAATTACAATATAAAAAATGAAATATTACGTGAACAAAAACAAAGCAGTAATATGCAGAGAATGTGCCTGTGTTGCTTGAAAAGGAGTAGAAAAGCCATACAAATAACCACCCTGTCAACTACTCCTTACATGAAAATTAAAACAAAAAACTAAATTTGAAGTCACAAGCATTTAACAAAAAAGAGAAAGCAAAAAATAACAATAGTAATTATAATAATAACAACATAGACTTTTTGTTTTTGTACGAAATCTAATACAGTTGCACTCGCACAAAAATTTTATCCTTTCAAATTAAAAATTACTAATTATATGTAATACCAAGGACATACACCATGAACTAAATTGGAACTAAAATAATTTTTTGAAATATACTGAAGCCGGAATCGCTTTTTTAAGATGTGGTGGAGTTGGTATTGGGTTCGTATTTTTCTTTGGCACTCCGACTCCGATTTTCGGTTAATTGCTGAAAGCTATGGTCATATCTAACATTTGAATGATTCAAAAATATGCAAGCAAAAATAGGGCAAGTTACTTGGACAGTTCACATTTTGGACTTTAATTCGAAGTGCAAACTAAAAACAATTTGGCTTCATATTGACTGCAAAATTAAATCAAGTTTTGGTTTGGGGGCTGTTTTGAAAAATTAAAAAAATGCGTTGAAATGAGCTTCATTGTTTATCGCTTTTAAAAGTAAAGTGACAAATAAAAAGAAAGTCTTCATTCGAATTCAGACCTCCCTAAAATGCAGGGATTGTTTAAGAATTGTGGACCCTTGTCTAAAGCTACCGTTTGTAATCTCTTATTAACCCCAATACTTATAATATGCATCAACTTAACGAAAAAAAGTATTTTGGTCAGCGGTTGAATATACCAGAGTAAGAATAAAAATTTTCAATTTTAATCTATGCCTAGGCAATTCAATTCAATTCAATTCAATTCAGTTTATTCCCATAAGCATGAAAAGATCAGCTACAATAACAATAAAATATAAAAGTGTGAAATCTATATTTGCTCATGGAGGAGACAGCGAAAAGACCAAAAGGTCATCGAAGTCAGCTGCCACCGCATTAATTAAATTTGAGAGTAACCACAGTCACAAGTAATGTTAAATATGAGATGTAGGCATAATGAAACCAAAGTGGCAACAATAACAGCAAAAAAAACAGAAATAGTAATACACAAAAAAACAAAAAAAAAAAAAACACATAGACACACATAACAGAACAAAACAAAAAAAAAAATATATATATATATATATAATAATAAAAAAAAAAATAAATAATAATAATAACAATAATAATAAATTAGTTGTATGATTTCAGTAAAAGTTTTTTATATTCTTTTTTAAATTGATGTTTAGGAAGTATTTTTATATGTTGTGGAATTTCACTCCATATTTTAGGTCCTGCAAATGTAATCATGCTTTTACCTAAGTTTGTTTTTATTGAGTGTAAATGGTAATTATTATTTTTTACTAATCTAGTTTGATGTTTATGGATTGTATTAATGCTGGTGATTGGTTGCGTTTTACTATCAATGTTCCAGATTTTATTACTTATGTTGTACATTGCAATTGCAACCTGCAATTTATAAATATCATTAAGTTTTAGTAGTTGCAGTTTCATATATAATGGGTCAGACCTGGTTCTGTTAGTGCTGTTTGTCATAATTCGAAGGACTCTTTTCTGTGTAGTTATTAGTGGTTGGAGAGTTTTTAAGTTAGCCTTTCCCCAGCTGGTGATGCAGTACTTCAAGTGAGGATATATTAGACTATAGTACACCATTTTTAGAATTTTAGTATCAGTGTACTTTTTCAATTGAGATATGGCCCATGCCCCTCTGCATATTTTATTATTTAAGTAGTTGATTTGGTTTGCCCAACTCATTTTTTCATCAATCATTATTCCTAAATATTTAACACATTGTTGACGATCAATTACATTTTCACCAATTTTTATCACAAAAGGGAAGTTATTTAACTTTTTTTTTGTTAGTATCATGTAGTTTGTCTTTTTGTAATTAATAGTAAGCTTATTTATTCTCATCCAGTTTTCAACTTTGAGCAGTTCTAAATTAATATCGAATTGTAAAGAATTTGGACTTTTGTTAGAAAGAGATAGAACTGCATCATCAGCAAAAAGTTTTACATTTAATTTAGTTGCTTGGTGCAGGTCATTAATGTATATGAGGAAAAGAAGTGGTCCTAATGTTGAACCTTGAGGAACTCCGCATTTTACTGTACGCCATTCTGATTTTACATTATTAACCACAGTACATTGTTTTCTGTTTAGAAGGTAGCTTTTAAATAATTTGAGGGGTTCACCACGAATACCATATTTAGATAATTATTGTAAGAAAAGGTATTATGAAATGCTAACTCTGCAATAGTAATAACGATTACTAAAAGCTATTTTTAATATTGTATTTTTGAAAATATAAGGGAGTGTCGCTTCTTATCTGCTGGATCCTCCCTGGTTGCAAAGTGTGACTTATAATCAGAGTTGTGGTGTCGGATAAATTTTTTTGACTCCGACTGCATCTCTTTAAAATTTTACAATTCAAACTTCGACAATAGAAGATCTAAAAAAAGATCTGTTGTGTCCTTGAGAAAGACTCTTTTACGGCACTTTTACCTGCTTGGAGGTCTTGGCCAGTGGTGGATATTCAAAGTTAGGGGCCCGAGGCAAGGATTTCCAAAACTTGATGTTCTCAAAGAAAAAACATGGCTTTGATCTCGTATTTCCCTTTTTTCTCCCAAAATCATGGTGATCTCTAAAAAAAAAAGGTCTTCACTTCGAATCGATCTCCTGTTTCCAACTTTTTATTCCAACTTCATCATGGTCCCTAAAATAACATATACAGCAAATTGAGCCTATATAAGGTATTTTCGAGGGGAGCCCCTAAAAAAAGGGGGGACCCGAGGCAACTGCCTCATATGCCTCACCCACTATCCACCACTGGTCTTGGCAAGCAGTTCTAAATTTCGCTTATATTTCTATAAAACTAAAAACAAAACAAAAAAATTTCAACCGTACTTGCATCTCCGGTAGCAGGTCGCGGTAATTGTTTGCCCTACGTATAGCGCCTTTGTCGCTTTCCTGCGAGCCAGTAAGATAAATATAATAATAAAACATAAAAAGTAAAATAATTTAGCGTAAATCAAAGTGTCCAAAAGCAATAAGGACTCCGATTTCCAACTTCACCGAATCTAAAAAAACCGACTCCTGCCCGCGACTCCTATTTCATCAAATCTAAAGCAGTACTCCGACTCCGCTCTAACCAGGGCTGCGAACTCGAAGCATTTTTAATCGAGTTCGAGTTCGAGTTCACACAAAATTTGCAAGTCCTAGTTCGAGTTCTTTAAATTTCAATTTTTCGAGTTCGAGTTCGAGTTCGAGTTCACAAAATAGAGTTGAAAAAATACAGTCGGAATAGAGTTAAGAGAATAATTCAATCGCGAAAAACAGCACATGTTAAAAATGCTTTGTCATCAATGTTAACAATTTTAATCTATTATTAAACAAAATAAAAGAGGATAGCAAATTATAATTTGGCACCAACGCTGAGAAATGTTATTGTTAAATTTACTCATTAAATGAACTCAAACATCACAAACTTTTTCAAGTTCGAGTTCAAGTTCGAGTTCAGAAATTTTTATTTTTCGAGTTCGAGTTCGAGTTCGGCCAAAATTGCCGAGTTGTTCGAGTTCGAGTTCGCAGCCCTGGCTCAAACACATGCTACTCGGCGACTCCGACTACACAACCCAGCTTATAACTATATTGTTAAGTCGGAGTTACCACAGCCGCACATTTTAGGACTCTGGAAGCCAATTTATAACTTTTAATAATATTTCTTTCTCTACTAAACCCATCAATATTCAATACTTTGTTCTACAAGGCTAATACTTGGTCCTTTACTTTTCCTGATATACATAAACGACTTACCAAACGTCTTGAACAGTACACCCCGTCTATTTGCTGATGACACCTGCCTTATACTGCGATAGTCGTCCTGTCAGCTTTAGAGGAAACATGTTCAGATGAGTTAGTACAGCTCCAAGATTGATGTGATATGCTAACAAAATCCAAATCAACCCAAATAAATCATACAACCTACACATCAGGGACGTGCCGTCAGAGGCAAATGAAGCAGTGCCTCACCTGTGAAATCAAATAAAGCAGAAATAAAATATTGAAGTCATAGTCTTTGCAAAATAGATGCAACTTGCTATTAGTTGAAAAAAAATTAGTAAAAATTATACCCTACTTGTAGTAGTTTAATTACTTTTGCTTTTTAACCCTAATTTTTTACGGTTTTATTGTTGTATTTTCAGCGCTTTAATCAGGAGTAAAAAAAACTTTTTCTTACTCTTGAGATTTACTAAAACAAGATGAATCGGATTGTTCTCGTTCGACAGAATACACACATTGTTCAACTGCAAAGCAATAAATTTGTTTTAGGTTTTTGTAATAGATGATTTAGTATCTAAGCTAAGAAAATTTTCAACATTAAGCTTTCAATGTAATTTTGGCATATATATAATTCAGTGTTCGAACCTCAATTTTGGGCAGCTTTTTTATATTTACATAATTTATATTCGCACGGGTTCGCGCGAACCCGTTCTTGGAATTTCGGCACGTTTAGCGAACCCGGTTTTAACTTTACGTAATCTATGTATTTCAATATCTCTATGTTAAATGTAACAGTTTCAATCTGCTGCAGATGTTTGTTCAGAGTGTAAAGAACGATTCCGAGTGAAGACCATCTTTTTTCTTTTAGAGAACACCCTAATTTTGGGAGAAAAATAGAGAAATTAGAGACGAAATCGAAGTGAAGACCTTTTTTTTTTTTAGAGAACACCCTAATTTTAAAGCTGTTCTTAAAACTTTGAATCCCAACACTGTTGTTAGCGAGTTCGATACAAAAGAGAACCTGTTCTTAAAATTTTGAATCCCATCACTGATTATACCTTACCCTAACTTGTGAAAACTGATTGAGAAATTTTTTACTTCCATTGTGAGGACAATTGATACTATAGTGGAACATTTGCCATTGTGAACGACAATAGCCTTTCAGACTTTTAGTTTGAAAATGTAGAATGTTTGGCTGTATCTTTAGACGAGCGTCGGGTTCAGAGTTTTGAGTAAATTTAAGCCAGTAATTCTTAACAAAAGGCACATCTCTGCTGAAGAGTGTTTAAAAAAGTTCAGGAGGGTCATTTTCAATCACAGATTTTTAACAATGCATATATTTTGCCGACTTTAAAAATATTATTTGTTTCCATTTAAGTGTGCATAAAAATGAAAGTCTCATCTTTCTAGTGCAAGCAAAATACTTTTTACTCCTCTCTCCACAATTTTGATTTTTTTATACTACGACGTTGTTTTTTTCTTTACCGGAAGAAACTAACAAGATTCACCGAAAAACCTTTGAATTTTTAGGAGGTCATAGTTGTACCAAAAAAGTAGGTTATCTGCCAAAAAATTTAAGAATTTAAACCCTCTTCGCCCCCTGGATCCGATCATAAAACTTTAACAAGCATGTAAAATCGAAGGCTCGCATTTAATATGAAATTCCTTAACACTTTTAGAACCTAAAGAACTGATTTATCTCTAAATAAAGATTTCCCGATTCTATTGTTAAAAGAAACTAAAAATTTTGCGAGTTTTTCATAAATAAAACAGTTTTTCCTGGGCAGCGCGTGGAGTGGTTAAAGCACCGTGCTTATGATTAGCATTGTCTCGGTTCAAAATTTACTTACGCCATTCTCTTGGGTGCTTGGGAAAAAAACTAAACCGCACCTTTCCCTACTTGGTGGTGTTGGCAAGCAGTTCTAAATTTCAGTCATATCTCTACAAAAAACTAAGAAAACAAATTAATAAATTTTAACTGCACAAAACTATCTTGGCATCCTTGAAGCAGATTGGGGTAATTTCTTGCCCTATATATATAGCGCCTCCGACACTTTCCTGCGAGTCAGGAGGATAAATACAGAGTCAAATAGAAAAAATGTTTTTTAACCTAGAAAGAGTCAGCTAAATTTACTAGAATGCTTCAAATTGCCTTTTTTTTTTATTTAAGTATAGCATTGTTTTGTTTAATTGTTATTAAATAAAAATTAGTACCAGCATTACTTTAAAAAATTAATGCCTCATTAACGATGAGTTTTACGGCTCGTTACTGCTACACATTCCTCCCAAACCAATGATTTTCGACCTTTTTCATACCGTGGCCCACTTTCCCACCCAATTAAGATAATTTAACGACCCACTTCGATGAACAGAATTTAATTTTCGTCTCAAAAACATAGTGATCTCTAAAAAAAAGTCTTCACTTGAAATTTGTTCCCGATTTATCGATCATAATGACATCTTATACAAGTCTCATATTGCATTCATTATGATTTATGCTTTGTGGCCCACCCGTTTATAACTACTGTCCTAAGCAAAATACCACATCTTCAACCTTTCTAATTCCTTCATAGTAAGCAGTGTTTGTTGTAAATACCTTGGATTGACAAGCTAAATTTCAAACAACATATAAACTAGTTGAATCTAAAACAGCCAAATTGGTGGAAATTTTAAATGAAATGCGACATACTTTCCCCTCCTCAGCTCTTCTTATCTATTTTCGCTTAAGTTCACCTTCGAGAGTTAATTCCAGCAAAGTCGTTTGACTCTCTCGCCATTATGAACGTCTTACCGGTGCATATGAAAGAACATATAAAAGAATTATCGGCTTTTTAAGTAAGGAAAAAGAAATTTGCTGTCACGAGACAATTGTAGCCAAATAAAAATTTTCGGCCCCAGAATAAAAACTTTTTCAAATCACCATTTAACAATATGCATATCTTTTCGCTACAAAAAATTTATGTCCCAGCACATATTTCCTTCTCAAGAATTTGGACTGGGCCACTTGCAATAATACAAGATTAGCAGCTTTTCCGGAATGTTGCAGTATTCTTGGCTGGTTGTTTTTTTTTCAATGATGTTACAAGCAATGACAAAATTACTTAGATCTGATATCTAATTTAGATCGAAGAACAGAGAAAACCAGTCTGCAAAAGCCAGGCGGCTGATTTTAATTTACGCACTTATTTACTAAACCAGGGCTTTTTAAACTTTTTTGTTCTGCGACCCCGTTTTAAAAAATAAAATTTTGTGTGACCCCAATTAGTGGTGATTATTTAAAATTAGGGGCCCGAGGCAAGAATTTTCAAAAATTGGTGTTCTCTAAAAACAAAGAGGGTTTTAATTTCGCACTTTGCAATTTTTCTCCGAAAATCATAACTTTTAATCGATCTCTTTTTTCCGTATTTTTCAAAAAAGGTCTTTACTTCGAATCTCCTTTATCCGTATTTTCCTCCCAAAATCATGGTGATCACTAAAAAAAAGGTCTTCACTCAGAATCAAACTGCGATTTATCTATTTTCGTCGCCAACTTCAAATGTTCTCTAAAAAAAAGGTCCGCACTCAGAATCAAGCTCCAATTTGTCAATTTTTGTCCCCTAATTCTCTGATTTGCCGATTACATGTGCAATAACCATAATTTTTTCCAAAAGTTCCGCGGCATTACTGGGATTTTCAAAGTTTTGCGGCACAAAGCACAAATTGCCAATTTGTTTCGCAACCCCGAAATTATTTTAGGCGACCTCATTTGGGGTCGTGACCCATAGTTTAAGAAGCCCTGCACTAAACTGTTGACCATCATCAGTACTAAACATAGATTTTGCCTTAGGAATTAGATTATAAATAGCAGCAAAACTGTCTTTAAATTTTGAACAATTTTTTACAACAGGTTGTTGCAAACTTCACTACTTTTTGATTTGTCAAATTTTGTTCTGCTTTGCTTATTTTGATTCTATGAAAACTCTTTAAATAATTCTTGCTAATCCTCTAGCTCTAACAAATGTGTTTTTCCTTTAATAGCCAAAAAGCCCGTTTCAACGACTCGTTGCTTAAGATTTAAAGCGGTTTAGCAAGCACGTTTCGTCGCTTTTTTGACCAGTTTTCACAAAAACGTCATTAGGCCCAGCAGTTTTTGCTTTTTGGTTACGATTGGAGGCAAGTGTCGAAAATACGATTTTTAATTGATTGCCATTGGGTTGCGCAATTATTCAGTTTTTAACTATGAAGTAGTCGAAGAAGTGGTCAAGTAGGTACGAGTTTTTAGAAATCGATGTTATTTGTGTGAATAGTTTGAGGATGAAATGTCTAACAATCAGCGAACAGAAAAAATTTCAATGAAGTATCTCGCGGCACAGTGAGTTGCAATTCAAAGTTTTGCTTCCGACTCGCTGCATTCTGCAACAATAAGCTTTCTATCAGCAAAAAGTGCGCTGCTTTGTTAATAACGTTATTTTTGGAAGGACACAGAATTCTTTGACATTGTACAAGAACTTCTACTGTTAACAAAGACACCGGCGTTGTTAACATATCATGAACTTGATGATTGATTTTATTCTCTCATAACTATACAAAGTCCAAATGGAAAGTAAAAAAGCAAATATTTACTACAAATCATAGGTTGATATCGGACGTCTCTCTGCAAAGTAACGTTGGCAAAGACGTCTAAGGTTAAAGCGGGAAAAACTCAACATCAAAAAGAGAAAAATTTTTAAATCAAATTGAGATTTGAAACCAGCATCGTCCGCACTGGATCAACGTGAAAAGCTGAACGAAGCAACTCATTCTTCCATCTTTTCATCTGCAGCTGATTTGTCGATGGCGCCAGCAGTGGAAGCTTGAGCTGAAAAAAAAAAAATTAAATTGGAAAAACTACTCATAGGATGCCCAACCATCAAACCCAACACAAGCGTTCCTGGTTTGGTGGTCAATAAAAGCAAACTGCATCTAAGATCAATGCTACTCGCTTCGTTTTCTTCTTTTACAACTGTCCTACTAAAATATATCAAAACGTGCAAATCAGTGGTGCAAAGTTTGTTGATTGACAAGAGTGTACAAGACGCGAGCCCGTGCCCTGTAGATTCTTTACGTAGCCACAAGCTTTCAAGCAGACATTAAATTAAAAATAGTTTAATGAACCGCGTAATTCACGAAAAACTACGTGGTTGAAAGTTTGAATGCGGTTGTTGTATATCCACAGCTTGCAATTCTCACTAAAAACTAATTGATGAGACCTTTAAAATTCTTTAATATGTCAGCAGTAACATAACAACTGTACTTATCTGACGCAAACGTCATACAGAAGTCCGGAAATCATCGCCATTGATTCATAAGAACCGCATATTTTTTGGAGATTATTATTTAAAAATAAGAAAATACAGTCTTTGATGTTTTTATTTTTATTTATTTTATCTCTATATTTATCCTCCTGACTCGCAGGAAAGCGACGGAGGCGCTACTACATAGCAATTACCAGACATGCTTCCGGAGATGCCAAGATATTGCTGTCCGCTTGTAATTTAATAGAGATATAACTGTAATTTAGAACTGCTTGCCAAGACCACCAAGCAGGGGAAAGTGCCGTAGTGTCTTTCTCATGGACACAACAGAATGGCGCAAGTGGGTTTTGAACCGAGGCAATGTTGATTATTAAGCACGGCGCTTTAACAACTCGACCACGCTGCCGATATGTAACAACAAATATATAACAACAAATATCAACTAAAATTCCCGCATTTCCAGAAAATGGGTTTAGCTGATACCGATGATTGAATTTTCAGCAGCATCGTTTTAACGATCTACTCACTTGTGTCGTTCGGATGAGCGCCATCCGGCGGCGAATTCATTTTCTCGTCAGCATTGGGTTTGCTTGCGCCATCATTAGCAGCAGCTTTCTGTGGCTAAAAAAACATATTTTCTTCTTATAGTGAAAGCTTACAAAAACAAAAAAACAACCAGGAAGTATTATGATCATCGTTTTTTCATTGTCTACTTTGGGATGAAGCGTTATTAAAGTTTTTTTTTCTATCGAAAGTTCTCGTCAACTAGTGATAGATCAAACTCGACATATTGCCACAAATCCTCGTAAAATTTCTCAGTACATTTTTCTTGTCCATATATCATCATTTTTCCGACACTGACCCAATTAAATCGCTACGCTTTCACTCTTGCGTCACGAAACATCATGTTGCTACCGCCCATAGGTATACCGACCTGCAGTTGTAAACCTTGCTTAAGCGCTTAATTCTTAGATAATTGATTTGTATCTATCTTTTGCAGATTTCTTTATCAAACTTTAAGAGAATTAAAAAAGCGAGATTAAATTGAATAGTTACATACATCGCTGTTCGCTTCGCTTTTCAAATCGACGGGAGCGGCTTCGGAATCCTCGGCTGATTGTTTTTCGCCTGAAACACAAGCTCGAAATCGTGAACAGTCGCTGCTGACATGCACAGCGATACAGTCTTCGCTTGACTTCAATTTCGCAACTGAAGCGAGTTTTTTTTTGAAGCGAAAACGCCCATGGCATGAAGCTGAACGCGAACTTGTAAATATGTGAATGGTGGGGAAAGCGTGGGTCGAGCTCATGTACTGGACGCAATATAGGGCCCCGATTCGATTCGAAAATCCCGGCCCGATTTACAACTCATTCTTTTCCATTTGCACTACGAAAGTGGCGGCTTCAACTTAAATGCGTGCTGCTCACGAGATACCTTGGCGATGTTACATTATTTAAAGTGGACGAAGTATTTCTGTGAATCAAGCCGCTGTTACGTCAGCGACGGGAACTCGAGCGCACGTTCCAGTCGTTTCAATTCCTATTTCGCGGTTTCGCACCATTAGTTCCTCCTTCAACTTTTCGCCTTTTCTTCTTGTGCGAATCTTCGTTCTTCCTGCCGCCTTCTCCTTCATCTTCGGAGTCGGAATATTCGTCATCTCTTTGGATTCTCTTGTCGGCGGTTTTTGCTGAAATACAAGCAAATATGAAAAACAAAAGTCCACTCCAGAGTATAAAAACAAAATTTGGGAAGCAAGGAGGCTTAATTTACTAAAATGTTTGACACGAGCTTTTCGGCGAGGATTCAGTTTAAAACAGGAAAGTCATAAAATCCTGGTAATATGTCTACAAGATCAAATTTGTAAACACCGACCTTATTCAAAAACAAATAAAAAATATTATCAAGTTTGGGTTCTTTTAGTGTTGTGACACGAGACAAAATATTGTCGGTGTTGCTAAATTTTGCTGACACCAACTTTATCTCTTAGAATTGCAATACATAAATCTATTTTTTTTTAAATTGAAATATAAAAAATTAGTTAAAAAAAATTGATATTTAATTATTTTACTTTTACTGCAATGTTGCAAAAAATTATGCAGCGTGTTGCTGAGGTCAGTGCCAGATACACGTTGAAACCAACTATGATCAATAGAAAACTGTTTACAATTAGAGTACGTTAAATAGGTATCTTGAACTTTACAATAAAAATGTCTCAGAAATTATATAGCTCGGGCAAACAATGAATATCTAATCGTAAAAATTAACTCCAAAATGCAGACACTCCGAAAGGTGCGATTTCATAGTTTGTCTAGAGCAGGGATGGCAAACCTTTGTTGTAGGGAGGGTCAAAAAATGACAGTTTTTTGAAACTTGCATTAAGTTGGATCATTGGCTAAAAAAGTTGAAGACTAAGAGAAAAATCTTCACTTTCCATCAGTATCTAAAATTTCTTTCGGCCAAAATTCAAGGTGAAGACAAAAAAACGTCTGCAACGTCCAATCCGTCCTAAATTAATGTTGCAGACTAAAAATGCCAGAAATTTCAAAACATCAGGTGGGTCATTGAATTTCACCTAGTGGGTCACTACGTGACCAGCTGGTCAGTGGTTAGCCATCCCTGGTATAGGGTTTTATCAGAGAATAAAATTCCTATGAAGTAATAACTTTAAGCCTGCCTATTAATGTTATGAATAGCTTGAATACTAAATAAACACACAACAGTATAAATATACAAATGGTTTAGTTAAAAACTAATTGATAAATAATTTACTTAAAACGTCAATAGTAAAAACTTGTTCAGACAATTAATTGATACGAACATGAACTGATTCGGTTTCAATATTTTTATTGTGCCGAAAATCATTGTCATGAAATCAACAAAAAATGACGGACGAATGAAAACATAGTATTGTGTAATTACAAATATAGATTTGTTTCTTCCTAAGCCGGCTAAAATCGTCTACATTTATGCGAGCGTCTTCTGAAGAAAACATCGGCACCTGGCCCATACCAAGTTCATCCTGCCATACATACTAAGCATGTGTTATGACAGCTGAGGCCTGCTTATCCATCTTGGACTATCCGGTTAGAGCAGTTTTTTTACTTGTGGAAAATCACTGAAATAACTACTGTAAAAAAATATTTAAGTAAAGATGAGAAACAAGTAAAGAACCTCCAGTTAAGGGAGCAGCAGAACAAAGAAAAATCTAAACTTTTTATTTGATGCAAGCAGCAGAAGCAAACAATAACGTCAGCTCTGGCTTGAACCAAACAAAAAGTCTTTCCAGCAACAATCAAAGGCACGCTTTGAATGTGTTCACAGTTTTAATAAAAAAAGCACGAATATATAAAAAACAAGTGACAACATTGGATTAGAACAAAGTTTTCGAAAACAATAATCAACAAAAAATATAAAACAAAATCGACGTTCTCAGTGGAAACACGAAAATTGCAAAGCGAAAAGATCACAACACAAGCACTTCGGCCACGCCGCTGTCGTTCGATGTTGTTTTACAGAAAACCCGCTTCTGATTGTCGACGGACGTTTCGTCGGCATCCACGTCATTGTCTTCATTCGAAGAAAGCGAATTGTCGGGATCAAATCCGGTGTCGCAACTTGTCGGCGACATTCGATCGCAAACTTCGGCGGATGTTCCTTTCGACCAATAACCACTTTGTGCTTCAACTGTGCTTGCGTCTACCGACGCCGCGGCGATTTCATCTACGTCGGACACGTCATCGTTGCACAATACAGAAGACCTGGGTTCGCTTCGATGATACGAGGGACGAGGTTGATAAGAATGGGAAAAACCGCTATCCATGGAGGTTTCTCGAGGGCGGGGATCAGATGTGAGCGGATCGGATCCGGTTCGGTGAGATTTCTTCAGATACGAAATCGAATTGACTTTATCTGGAAAATAAAAGTTTGCAATGAATCACAATGAACCTTGACGGCGTTTCACAGCATTAAATATCGATTAACCGAGCTGAAATAAAAAAGTTTGAAGTCGAATCAGTGAATCAGTGACGAAATAAGTTGGCAATTTGTAAAATCTGTGAAAAGGCAAAGCAAGCAGATACACCTTGATCAACACTGATGCATCAATCAAGTCTCATCTACACAACGCGTAGAAAGTGAAATCACGAACAACTTAAAAGAAAAAAAGGATTTTAGGCTAATTCAAAACCAAGTCTTAAATACGTCGTTTAGATACAGTTCAAGTATAGGTTGTGCGAAAATTTTTTGAACATCTTTCGTGACTTGTTTGGTAGAAAGTCAATATTGGGAATCACTCTAAAAACATGAAATGGCATAAATCGTAAAGACAAAAGATTGACACACTGTACCAAGCCAGCCAGGCCAGAGATAAGGCAGAGCTGTGAGCAATGTTTTGGCACTGGTGCCTCATTCTAAGCCCGCAAGTCGCCTCAGTAGTGTGACGCACGAAGATAGTTTTTTTCGCAATGCCACAAGATGGTGACAAAACGTGAACAATCTGTCCAGTTTAACCTTATGATGGGTCGGAAGAGATTGGTAAAAATTTACCCTTTTTACAAACTTTTAGCTTACGTTTGGCCTCTTAATTATTTAACCCATATCCTCCTAGCGTCAGTTTAAACTGACGGCGCAAAAAAAAAGCATTTTAAGCACACTGATACTTGTAGAATTCTAGTTTTTGGATTAAACTGACAACGAGGAATCAAGCTAATTGTTTGACCGTTTTAAATTATAAATAAAAAAACTATCGCAATATTTATATACAACAGCCTAATTTTTAAAAACATTTTTTGTATTGCTAAAAGAAGTAACAGCCATCAAACGGTTGTGAATTGAAAATAAATTGAAAAATTACTAAAGATAGCTAAAACATATATTATTGAAGTGGTAATAAGCAAAAAAAAATCAAAAACAGGCTTGCAAAAGTTTTTCGATTGATTTACTTCCGTTAGTTTAAACTGACGCTAGGAGCAGGAGGGTACAGTCAGATGTGAAATAGGATTTCTTTTATCGAATGCGAAAACGTGATAGAATCATATTGCTTCATTGTGATGTCACAGAATGGTTGTGGTTTTCGAGTATTCACAAATACTTTATTAGTTAATCGGTAATTGAGAGCTAGTGCATGCAAATGTTATCATTTCCCCCCCCCCCAAAGAATGATGGTATAGACACCGACGAAGATGATAGAAATGATGTTAATTGTATTCCGGACAGCCTTTACGGAAGGCAACCTCTTTCAGATGCTGAAGTGGATTTAAAAGGAACAGGAGGCACAAAACTAATTATTGACGAATCGCAAGCTTTAGCGAGCGGTCAGGTAAGGTTCTGTATTTTCTCTTGTTTCTAGAATACTAGATTACCTACTGGTGACTTTCAACCAAAAAATGTTTTCCTGTCAGAACAATATGGTGGTCCGCCAGCAACAGAAAAGGTAGCATATATACATATTTCAACAATGAACTTATAGCTCTTGCTATACTATGATATACAATATGTTCATTCAACTGTTTTATGTGATCTTGCTGCAAAGCTTGCATTATATGAACTTGGTACACAACGCTAAATGTTTTTAAATTGTATAATTTTGTATTTCATGTTGGTATTCAACTTTATGTGTTTTTTAGAGAAGGATGATGAAACTTCTTGCTCTAAAACTGAAATGGAAGAAGGGTCACATATCTGTACAGAGTTCTTAATAACTGGGATTCTTTTGAAATAATAATTCTTTTGAAAAGCATATCTTGCTACATGAAATATTTGAAAAGTTCTTGACGACTGAAGAGATGGAAAGAATATGTTTGGAATCAAATAAGTATGCTCGATACAAAAGCAACCACTCATTCATGATGACCATAAAAAAGTTGAAATCATTAGCCATTCTTGTGCTGAGCAGTTATAATCAATTGCCACGACAAGAAATGTATTGGCAGAGGAGGGAGGAAAACCAGAACTGAATGGTCACGGCGCTAATGACCAAGAATGAATTTGAAGAAAGCAAGCAGTTTCTTCATCTTGCTAGTAATGAAAGCTTGGACAAAACTGACAGATTTGCCAAAGTTAGACCTTTGTTTGATGCAGTAAACAAGCAGTGTGTGGCTTACTACAAATCCGAGCAACATCTAAGCGTTGACAAATCTATGGTACCATACTTTGGGAAGCACGGCGCCAAACAATTATATCGTATTCATGGAAACCAATTAAGTTTGGTTGTAAGCTGTTGGTGCAGGCAAAGCCGTTGGAATGCTGTGTTCAATTCCGTCCGTCCGTAAAGACATTTGCAATACATTAAAGGTATGCCACAGGTTCTATTTCCTGGATCAATTTCACAGCCGTGTGAACATGTATGTTTCAGTGCTACAAATTACTGGATTGTAAAGGGGACGCACGACGATGTGCCAAACCTGGATGCTCAGAACCTCCCGGTAATCCTGCAAAGCCTGCAATGTTTGTCTACATCCTAATTGTTTTAAAGAATACTATTTCCAATAGACAATGTTATGTAGTTTGACATGTAATATTTTTCAGTTGTATTAACTAAACAAGTTTTGCTGAAATTTGTAAAGATTTTTCGTTTGTTAACAATGTTAATTGTTTGTGGGCTTGTTTTTTATCAAAAATTGGTTTGGTTCAAGAATAAAAAAATCAAAGAAAAGCAATCTTGTGTTTTGTTTCACATGTACCATCCTGCTCCTAGCGTCAGTTTAAACTGACGGAAGTGAAATCATTCATATCTCACAAAAAAAGGTTTCTCACGAAAAGAGTGTTTTTTTCCTTCAAGTTACATCATTCCAAAGCTACAATGGAGAAATGAACAAAAAACTTTGATTTAAGAGGATATGCGTTAAATCAGAGTTCTTCAAATTTTTTTATTTAAAGAACTCCTAGTCCTGGGATGTCCAACCTGCGGCCCACTTAATGTTTTTATGCAGCCCACTACTTACTCAAATTTTTTAGTTATATTTTCATAAATGTATAGAATTCGATGTCACTGCTGCCATAATAACATACAAGGAGACAGTGCAAATACATCAGTTGATTGCTGCATCGAGTGACGTCCAATGAACTCATCTATGAAAACATTTGTGGGCGGAACTTGTCATAAAAACGCTTGCCCCAAGCAACATTTTCAGTACCCACATTGTTTTGCAGTTATATTAATATTGATTGTGTTATTTTCAAACATTTTTTACAATATCAAGCGATAGTTGTTAATGACTTTAGTGGTAGTAAATATAATAACTTTGAACCAATGCGGAGTGATTTGGAATAAGATTACAGTAGTAGCAGCGACACTGCTAGTGGTAAAAAAAAGGAAAACGTGTTAGTTATTTAGGAGGGTGGAAATAGGATACGACATTTTCAAGGATTCTTGGTTCAGTCGTTCCTAGTTTGCGAAGCTCAGCTGGTTGGATGCCTAAAAGCATGGGTAGGTGGTCCGTTGGAATGGGACGCAGGCATTCAGTGACAATGCGCAACGCGTCATTCAGGACAATGTCTGTAAGGCGAGTATGAACGCTGCGACACCAGACTGGTGCGAAGTACTCAGCTGTCGAGTAGACCAGAGAGAGGGCAGCTCATCCTGAGCCTACCAGCTGCCTCAGCAGTGTGACGCGCGAAGACAGTTTTTGCGCAATGACACTAGATGATGGAACGTGAGAGATCTGTCAGAGTTTTACCAAAAAAAAAGTAAGATTTGGATAAAATAGTAAGAGTCTATTGCTGTTGTAAGCATTTAACTCACGTTTGACCTCTCGGTTGTTTAAATGAAAAGCTTCCATTACCGTCTTAGTGTGACTGAACTTCAGCTTTCAAGTCTGGAGATACGCCAAAAGTGTATCATGTCTTGACTTCCAATTTCCAGAGAGGTCTCCTCAAAAGTATTTCAATTTCTAGAGTGCAACAATGCTAGATTGTAAGCGTAGGTAAACTTTCTGGAAGTCGTGGAGGGCAGGTCGTACATATAAAAGTTGAAAAGGAGGGGAGTCAGGATCGATTCCTAAAAACGATGTTTTCCAGACGGCGAAGCCAGCTTTGCTTGTTGTCACAGGAATTAAGGGTGAGGGTGAAACTTTGGTTTTGAACAACCTCCATGAACATTCTGACCGTGTGCTTATCCGGCAGAAGTCTGAAGCAACTCGCAGGTAAGGCCACGGTGCTATGCCGCCATCAGACTACAAATCGACAACAAATCCTCGATGTTTTCTGTCAATAAAACAACTTGATCCACGGTTGACTTTTCGCGTCGAAACCCAGCCTGCTCTCTAAAGGGCAATGAATCGTCTCGACGCGAGCGTAGATAAGCCTCTCGAGGATCTTTTAGAAGACACAAAACAGAGTTATCGGTCGAAAACTTTTTGGGTCCTCTACGGGCTTCATCGGCTTTGCAATCGCGACTACAAGGGCTCTTCTCCAAATCTTGGCAGTTTTGGGTCGGCGCATGCACGAAGAAAAAAAGTCACGTCACCAGGACTTCAAAGCAGCAGCTGCATGAATATTTTTAATACTAATTACTTAATAATTTTAATTGTTTAATCAATTTCAAATTTACGTTGTAATTTTCATCATTTGATCTTGGCATCTAATACTAAAACTAGGAAATTTTATATACATATACTTCTGCTCCCGCCGAATTATACTTATACAAATTTATAATTTGGCCCATTATGAAAAAAGGTTGGACATTCCAGTCCTAGTCTTATCATTTTAGCCCACGGAAGACTAAGTCAAAAAAATATCGAATTACAAATTTGTCAAGAATATAAATGGACTTTTATTTTGCACGTCAAAAATCTAAGGCTAAATAAAGTTAGTGTCAAAACTGAGCATTACATATGAAATACAAATGTAAAATTTAAAAAAATATGTAAAAGTTATGCAAACTCAATGATGTACTGCAAACCTAGGGTTACCATATTTCAAAGTGGGCAATCGGGACGTTCGTTTAGAGGGAAAAAAATCGTCCCCAAGTAGTGATCTCTAAAAAAAGTCTTTATTTTGAATTTGCTCGAAATCGGGATTGTCCCGGCTAAATCCGGGCGTATGATAAACTTATGCAAACCGTCGTGTTCACAGTTTAGCGGAACACTCTCAAGTAAACTCACGCAAAACAGTTTGAGAAACGTTGGTTTAAAAAGGCTGCTGCTACAATTTAAATGACTGAGCTTCAACCTGCAAGTTTGGAGACATGCTGAAAGTGTAGTCATCCTTTGACTTAAACTTTAAACTGTTAAGACTTTAATCAAATATTCACTGATTTACAGGGTGTCAAGAAAGTTCCCGATCGATTTTTAAATTTAATGTAATTCAAAAACTTCAATGAATTATGATAAGTTCTGTACGTCATTTTTCCACTTAATCCTCCTTTTCAATGTTTCAGATACACTTTTCAAATTTTTTTGGCTAAAATAATAAAATGAGTAAAAGAGCTGCAATCATTCAACTTCATCGTGCGGGACATTCAAATTCTAAAATTATGAAGTTGCTAAAAGCACCAAAATCGACTGTTCGCGATACAATCTTGCGCTTCCAAGAACTTGGAACCATGGAGGATCGGGATAGGAGTGGACGACCTCGATCCGCTCGCACTCCAGCAAAGATCAAGGCCCTCAGGGAGAGAATTCGGAGGATTCGGAGGAACCCCAAACAATCCTTGAGGAAAACGGCTAAAGACATGAATATCAGCCATGAGTCTGTCAGAACAATTGTTGAACAGGATCTCAAAATGTCCCCGTACAAAATCAGGACAAGACAACTCCTAACTGACCTCCAGAAGCGAAAAAGAAAGGAGAGGGCCAAAATTCTGCTGAACCGTCTGAAGGGAGGCACGGAGAAAGGCGAAATCGTTTTTTCAGACGAAAAACTCTTCTCGGTGGAGGCGAAGTTCAACACCCAGAATGACAGGATTCTCGGAAAGTCGCCCAAGGACCTCCCTGATCATCTTCGATTCGTTTCACGCCGACAGAAACCCTCGTCTGTGATGGTATGGGGTGCGATCTCCAAATCTTGGAAATCTCCCCTCATTTTTGTTAAAGAGGGGGTCAAAGTGAATACAGATTCGTATGTCAATGATATTTTAACCCCTGCCCTCGCATTGATGAAGGAAAAGTTCAAAAATAAGTCCTTCACCTTCCAACAAGACGGCGCGCCTTCTCACACATCAAAGAAGACACAGAAGTGGTGCGAAGAGCACTTTCCTTCATTCTGGACCAAAGATTTGTGGCCACCATCTTCGCCCGATCTCAATCCTATGGATTTCTGTGTGTGGGGTATTCTGGAAAAAGAAGCCTGTTCTTCACCCCATAACAATCTGGAGGATCTTCGAGCTTCCCTGAAACGAGCATGGGAGAAAATTCCTCAAGATGCCCTTCGTGCTGCTTGTCAGAATTTCCGACAGAGGCTCCAACGTGTTATTAATACAGATGCGGGTCATTTTGAATAAACCAGATTTTTTTATGTTTATGGAGCTTTGTTCTATCACCACAATAAACCTTTTGTTGATTTAACCTTCTGTCATTAGCCCTATATAATTTTGTTTAGGATCGGGAACTTTCTTGACACCCTGTAAATGCATTAGCTGTTTAGCGTGCCCTAAAAATTTTAAATGGTTAAAAGACTTATGGTTTGAATTAAAATTTTTGCTTAACATCACGAATGTACAAAATGTTTCGAAACCCTGAAAACACAAAAAAAAAGATATTTAGCATTTCTGGTTGAAATGCCGAGTCATAATTTTGCAAATGATCAACATTTTAAAAATAATGCTTCCTCGATTTACTTTTTTCCTGCTATCAAAGTATTATCATTAACATTTGTGATAAAAGATTAGAGAACACGTGAAAAAATTAGGTCTTATCCCAGTAGCTTTCAACCTTTTTTTATTTACGGTACCTCTCAAAAAGATAAATATTTCGCGGTACCCCAAAATAATTTTTTTGGCTATTTTTACTTTCTTTTTTGACTTAAAATTTAATAAAAGTTTTAAACTTCAAAACAAAAATAAAATTTTAACTGTTCGCTGCACCCCAGCAATTCAAAACGGAATACTAAAATGGCATAGCACCCAGTTAAGAACCACTGTCTTACCTTACCACTAAATAATTGATATTAAAACTATTAAACAACGTATTAGGCGAAAACGCGCCAACAAAATAGTTTTATCGACAAGTTTAAAATACGTCACGGTAACATCGATCAGGTTAAATTCAATTCAGTAAATTTCTTTTGAGTGTTTTTAGCATAAATTTCTAAATCAACGTTTATCAAACTATTTTAAGATTTTTTGCATGGCGATCTCTTTACAATCTTCTAGATTAGGGTTTCCCAAATCGCAGCCCGCGGGCCGCCTATTTATTTTAATTACTTTATCTTAATTACTAAGTCACTTCATAGCATTTCTTTTATAGGAATTTGAAGAATTTACTAAAATCAAATCCCTTGTTTGTGCCATTCTGGCCAGTCTGTCAAAATTTAGAAAAAAATTGGCCTGCAACATAAAATGTTTGCCTAACCCTGTGTTTAAATGGACCTAATTAATCAATCGGACAAAACAATTTATGAGGTCACAATACAATTATAAAATACAATAGTAAATACGTTACATAACTTGTAAAGTCGAATCAACTTAAAATAATAATATCAACAGTTTCTTGAACACTCCAGTTAAATTACGTAATAATGCTGCAAACGTCGTAATTCCTAACTTCAGTCAATCACTGCGCTTGAATAGAAACGATAAAACGAATCTCTATAATACACTTATAAGAACAACTTCTAAACAAAATACTGTAAGTTAAGTAGAGGGGTTTGTGCAGCGATTACGCAATCACTAGGTAACAATAAAAAAGTATTACGTCGTAATAAAAATCTTAAAAATTACTGTAAAATTGCATATCAACTACAAAGTTATAAGGTTAAGATTAGAATTATGAATGAAATGTGACACAGTTGTCAATCAGATTTAACAGAGATTGAGAGTGAATGAGATAGTAACAATCGCAAATAACCAATGATTTCAACTACTGAGTGACTATTACCGTCCGCCTGAAACCTCTTGGCAGTCCCAACTTTGAGAATTGCTGTTCTAATTGAAAGTACAACCAAGAAAACAATAATAAATTTGAACAGTGTTATCAGGGTAAATGAAGCTTGAATCAAATTAATAAAACAAAGAGAATCCTAAACCGATGAAATATTTAAATGGGCTGCAGGTTCGCCCTTAGCTACCTGATCACGAATGGTTGTTGATATAAAAATGTAATGTAGGTAATACCTAGAGTTGTCTCACTTCACTATTCGTAGAATGTGTAGCAATAAAATCAAAAAAAAAACAATAGGAATTGTCGATTTTAATTGAATACAAAGCAACGAATCGCTAGTGTTATTAATTGTGTTTTTGGGAACAAAATTAGGTGAGATTAAAATTTAGCCGTAACACCGTACAAAAGAACAAAACAAAATTGATACAAGTTGGCCGTTTCAATAGCGTTTATAAAGAATATCATATTCTTGAATGCATCAACATCAACTTTTATCGGGTGCAACCTTCTAAGTTTTGCTATAATTGACCCAAACGAAAAAAAACGTATGAAAACATGTGTTACTTGGTGTTTAATTGATTAGTCTTCCAAATATCATTAACTCTGTCCAAAATGAAACTATTTAAAAAATTTGGGAGGAACAACCGATAGAAAGAAAACTAAGTCGATTTTAAACTTACCGCGATGAAGTTCGGGCGACGTCATTTCAATGCAAATTTGACTTTCAAAATCGTCGTCGTTTCTTGACCAACGCTTTAGAACGTCTAAAGATCGATTACAGGAATTAAGTAAATCTTTACTCAAGAACCAAATGCTATGAGTCAAATCATAAAATAAAGAGAGAATCTATTAAAAGAACGCAAGGAAAAGACGCAATACTCAGAATAAGTGCACAACAAGCCAACCAGTCGAGCACCGTCAAGAGGCGATTGACTTTTGTCTTTCCTTGCTACAACAAATACTGATTACTATCATCAATTGCTAATACGTGAATCTCGAAAAACTTGGATTTTTTTGGTTGTAATCGAATCGTTAATGCAGCCGTAGGAGCTTATTGATCATTCACCCGAAATAATCGTGTGAAAACCGGAAATTTACATCTTAAAGGAATCACGAGATAAATCATGCTTTATGTTAACAATCAAAATTGGACTAAATTTTTTCAAACGTTGTGCGGTACAAGTAACGAGAATTTTTAAAACAACTATGACTTTTACAGAAAAGCTTATTTTTATTGATTAAATATTCATTATAAAGCTATTTAAACGAATTTTAAATATTTTGATTATGGATCAGAAAAAAGCCATTATTAGCATTAATTCTGCAAACTTGCTCTCCTGACCTTAATCCAATGGACTTTTACATCTGGAGTTGGCTTGAAAAAGAAGTTAACAAAAAAGAAACAAAGTCCATTGAGATTTAAAAAAAAATTTGGTCAAAGCAAGGGGAAAAATTGCCTCAAAAAATTTTGCGTCACTCTGACTCAGAGGCTTTAGTTAAAGGCTGTAGTTGAGCAAAATGGAGGTCATATTGAAAAATAATTTGAAA
Source organism: Diplosoma virens (assembly GCA_963680785.1). Classification (NCBI taxonomy): domain Eukaryota; kingdom Metazoa; phylum Chordata; class Ascidiacea; order Aplousobranchia; family Didemnidae; genus Diplosoma; species Diplosoma virens. Next base: position 27,175,182 of record OY796887.1, read on the forward strand.
ATTAAACTGTTCATAAAAATACTATTTTTTTGACATATTTTTTAGCCATTTAAAACTCTTGCAACACGAGTTTGATGCAGTTAAAAAATTCTCATTACTTATGCCACACCCTGTAAGAGCCGTATCGATTTCGAAACTAGTTCCACTCACGAACAACTCGCTTTTTCTCTTCATCGTCTAAAACGTCATATTCTTCTTTTGTGAAATCAGGATTGCAGATTAGACCGGGAAGAGGGTCCAAGCTCCGTTTCACTACAGCGTCCTGTCAAGTGCAATAACTAAGCTTTTTATTGAGTATAAACAGAATTTCTACATTAGTTAGGAGGTAACGCAGCCTGGATTCGAAACCGTGTCAACCGGCTTGTTTGGGAATCACTGTTGATATATTCACAAAAACAAAAACAAACAAAGAAACAAAGAAAGAAAAATTAAGAAACAAATACATTTAATAATAAATACAATAAAGATACAGATACAAAAAGAAAAAAAGAAAAATTAAGAAATTTATCTACATTACAACTAAGCAATGAAGCGTCAAGTAAAATGAATGGCAAAAACAAAAGCAATTGGATTTGAAAGAATAATTAGAAGTAATGTAAAAAAAACATAATTGAAAATTGATGCTTAATACTAAGAGCCAGTTTTTCTGCTAACACAGACATTTTTCCATAAAAATATATTTGTAGTGACGAGGTATACAGTATTTAGAAAGAGATTAGCAGTGATGATTCCATAGAATTTCATGGGTTCTTAACCTATGGGTCATTCCCCGCCAATGGGAAATTAGTAATCAACTGGTTTTTAATTAGTTCGCAAGAAAAATGGCTTTTTGATTATCTACTAATTTTAACAATAGTGCTCAAATTCTAATTGTGTAAATATGAATAATGCAGTACTTACAAGCTTTATAAAAATGTTATAAAAGTTATCGATAAATACATCAGTAAATTAAAAATAAAAGTTGCAGAAACTTTATTTATGAAACAGTAAGAGCTAAAGGATTCACCGAAAAATTGTTTTGCAAACAGTTTGCTTTTAATGCCAGAAGTCATTTAATTTATTGAAATCCAGCAGAAAAAAATGGTATCCCTTGCGAATGTGCTTTGTTATTTAAACAATGTGAATTGCAAATTGCAGCATGATGGGAAAAGAGACAAGGTTGCTGCATTTAGCAAAGCTTAAACTCTGGAAATTGAATGTACAAACTGATTGAATGGGAGGCAGCGTTTTCAACTTTAAATAAAGAACCAAGTTAAACGACATTTGCAATACTACTCAATATACTCGTACATGTAAATCCGATAACCAAACGATTCTCAAAGTTTTTTGTCTTATTTCTCCCTGTCGAAACCGTCATTTCGTCAAATTTAAGTTTAGAAAAAATTCTTCTTGCTATGTTTAGTGAAGACGCTTTTTTTGTCTTTGAGATTTGAGATTTGAATTTGAGATTTGAATCACGGCTATTCAGAAAGTTCTTGAATAAACAGTAAGTTCAACTAAAACTGAAGACAAAAAAAGGTCTTGACTTCAATGAAACTGCCGTATCAATTACAATGATTCAACTGCCAAGGACGTGCCAGTTTTTCCGGGGTCAATTTACATTGTACTAAGATTCTCAAATTCTTCCCCCAAATATTTTTTCCCTAAAGATTTTGAATTTAATTAGGGAGCCAAGAACACTACATTGACCACTTTAACTGACAAATTAAGCCACTGCTTTTTGGATTTTAAACACTACACCCTTGTAAATAATCTGTTTAATTTCTTGTCGAAGATTAGCCAGAGATGAAGATATTCAAGAACATATGTGAGGTTGACTTATGATTTATTTGTCAGTGTTGCTTTTATAGCTAACATTTTGGATGAATTGCGGGCAATGATACAAAATACATACCTCAAATGTTACATCAAAACTTTAAGCAGTAGTCACTGATTCTCTCTGCAATTACCTTTGCATTTTTAAGCAGTTTTCAAAAAAAAATGTTTGGATTTAGAATCAGATTTACTATGTGGCATTTTAAAAATTAAACTGGAGACAATATTCTGTAAATTGATGCTAAAAAACAATAAGAAAAATAGCACTAACAACATTGTAAGTAATAAATTTTTTAAATGTTTTCGTGTTTATTTTTATTGTAATGTTCTATTATTTTTAGTCGAATTTTAACTTCAGCTACAGCACATGGTTCGAGCCGGATTAGTTTAGTTATAGGATTTTATAGGATTAGATAATGGGTGACTGAGATTTGCTTGAAAAGAAGGGAAAAAGGAAGAACATGCTATATATTTCCGGTACATCTTTATGAATTTTAAACAATGGATGATAAATCTTTTCTATTATGCTAAAACTGTGAACATGGTATGTAAATTGTACTTAAAGCTTAAGCATTACAATTGAACAATTGGATTAATTTTCTAAGTTTTAGCAGTAATATTACAAAATATAATTTTAAAGTTTTGTATCGGAATGTTGCACTAATTTTATGGCTGACCGATCACACCATTAGCCGATCCAAATACAGGGTGTCCCAAAATAATTTATACACTCTTTAACTTTAAATAGCTAATAAACTTTTTTTTCTATTTCAGATTTGATTTTGGAGTAACAATGGCGGATACTGAGCTTACGGTCGCGCAAAAAAATTTGTTCTGAAAACATTCTGGAAATGTTAAAATAAAGCTGAAGTGCAAAGACGCTTTACAAGTGAGTTCCACAGTGATGCCCCAACACGCGTCACCATTTCACGAATCCTAGATAACTTTGAGAATCATAGGACCATCCAGTGCATGAGAAAAGGACATTCCGATGTTCTTTTTCGTCCTGAATGTCCTTTTCTCATGCACTGGATGATCGCATGATTCTCAAAGTTATCTAGGATTCGTGAAATGGTGACGCGTGTTGGGGCATCTCTGTGGCACTCACTCGTAAAGCGTCTTTGCACTTCAGCTTTATTTTAACATTTCCAGAATGTTTTCAGAACAAATTTTTTTGCGCGAACGTAAGCTCAGTATCCGCCATTATTACTTCAAAATCAAATCTGAAATAGAAAAAAAAGTTTATTAGCTATTTAAAGTCAAATAGTGTATACATTATTTTGAGACACCCTGGATATATATAAATAAAAAATGAGAAAAATTGGAATTAAAATTACTAGCTTGAGATGACGGCATATTACAAAATATAAAGTACGTTTTTGATCGATCAATTTAACATTTAATTTGTAATGACGACGGCAATTTTCGCTTAAACCACGGTTTCTAAACCAGGGGTCCATGGACACCTAAGGGTCTACTCTATAGCAACCTACCAGGGGGTCAATAGGATTTTTCTACAAAATAATAATTTGCTATCTACATTTCACCTTATCCAAAAGCATCTCTAATCGTAGGACCAATAATAAGCGCAAAGAATCTTAACTCGGTGTTGAAGCATCAATTTTTTTTCCGAAAGTGAAGACTGAAAAAAGGTCAACAATTGAAGTTTGGTATAGTTTGTCGTTATGGGGTCCATAGAGTTTCATAAAAATAGCTTAGGGGTCTACGTGTTCCAACGAGTTTAGAAATGTGTCGGCAGAGTGGTCGAGTGGTTAAGAGCCCGGTGATTGTGATTAAAATGGTCTCGGTTCAAAGCCTACTCGCGCCATTCTGTTGTGTCCTTGGGAAGCAGTTCTAAATTTTAGTTAAATCTCTATTAAACTAAAAAACTAAAATAACAAAATTTCAACCATACAGCAATATATTGGCATCTCTGGAAGCAGGTCGGAGTAATTGCTTGCCCTATGTATAGCGCCTGTGATGCTTTCCTGCGAGTCAGGAGAATAAAAACGTAGATGAAATGAAAGAAATAAAAATGAAATCCTAACCTACACCAAATAAACCCAAGTGAACCAAACTAAATTCAAAAATTTAAACTGTGCTGTTCTTTTTTGTCTATCATTAATATTAGCGCAAATTTTAATTTCAGAGCCTTTATAAATTTGATCATTCTAAATCGTTTGACCAATTAACTGACATTCTATCCGCTTCAATTAGAAAATATGGTCTTGTGTGCCTCTTTTTCAGTGAGGGCATAAGCATGCAACAATTTCAATCTGTGATTGTAGACAATTATGCTTCAAAGAGTAAAAGCAATACATTGATTTTAAAAAATTTGAATTTTTTACTCACCCAACTAAATATAATCTAAACTTCTTGGAGATATTTAAAAAAACAAAACAATGGATATTATGACATCATTAGGCTGCTGCAGTGGAATTTTACCACATTATAAAGCTGATTTGTCCTTTTACTCGCTCGCACAGTTACTAAAAAATTACGTAACAATTTCCGTAAACCAGCTTTTTCTGAAAAACGTTGAGATTTCACAACTGACAGACCCAAAACTTGTTATTATTAGAATGGGCAGTCGAACCTTGTCGTTATTCCGAAGTAGAAACAAATTAACAAAAAGTTTTTTTTGAGTCATTGCGAAATAAAAATAAATTTACCAATATCACAGAAATTTGAGCGGTGATTCTTGGAGGTTGTGGCCAAACAAGAGCATTTTCGCGAATAAAAACTTATTAAGCCTGACTTCTCTACGGATTTTTAAACGTGAAGTGACTACTTTTTTAACACACGAGTCTTAAAATGCCATAAAAAGTTTTAGTTTTAGTAAAACAAAAATTATATTTTAAGTCAAATGAAGACCTACAAAAAGAGAAATTGTAGGCCAAACACAACCTTTTTGTCACTCAAAGTTAACTAAAAACAAAAATATGGCGAAAATTTTATTCAGAAAAATGGCTGGTAGAGGAGGAAGGGTCGTACACGGTTTGCGGAGCGCAAGTCGCCCGGCCCTGTTCTAACTTTAACTGTTCATTTTTATCGGTGAAAAAGCTCAGTTTGATAACACTCTGACTTGCGAGCAGAAGAACACGAGTTTGATGCTAAGTCTATCTGAACGATTTCTGTTGTGCCCTTGGCAAAGGTGCTTTACGATAAATTCCTTAATAATATCACCACGCTTCTCAACAACGGTGGATCCGCTTAATACAGAAAGCAGCAAATAAACTAATAAGACCATACGAAGAAGACTACCTATACGTAAGTAAAAATACATTTTTAAGTGTAATCTCGCATTGCCTTTCATATCAGTATTTGCAGTTGTAGATAACAAACTAGAAACGGTTTCAACCCAACATGAGTGCACCAATTAATTATGCAGAGGAACCGGCGAACAAAATTTGTTGACTTACTGTATAAGCATCAAAAATGTTAATCATCACTCGGGTCCTAAAAAAAACTTCTGAGTTCTCAACTTTTTATTGCTGAGCATATAAAATAAGATCAATGAGTAAAAAAAGTCATAATTTTGATTCCATGGAGTTTACACCGAAAAAGCACAATCTTGTCGCGGTTCCCTGCTATTCAAAAGAAATTCATGCGACAAGCCGGATCTCCAGAAAAATGGAGGCGGATATTTTTTTCGTTTTGTAACAGCCATCAAAGAAAAAAATAGTACGAAATTTTTGTTACATCAAACGCAAAAAATATTCTTATTGTGCTCGCTCCACGAAACACGGCTTGTCAGGTGTTTGTCAGCTGAAAACAAGAATGTTAGCAACTTCACTCGAAACATAAAATAATTTTTAAAAAATTCCAAATGCACTTACCACATCAGGAGGGACGGTCTTAGTTTCCTTGATAAACTTTCGGATATTTTTCCTTGTTTTTTGTAGAAGAAAACAACAAATGCAAGCGAAAAAAAGAAGACAGACGACTGGTAATACGATCATCATAACTGTGACAAACGTATTTTTCGGCTCGGACACATAGATGTCAGATTCTGTTTTTGTGTAAAAATATAACCCGCTTTAGCCAATGAAACAATAAATAGTAAGGCAATTCATGAAATTTAAATACGAGCTTTTTTTTTATCAATTTCACTCAAATAAAAAACAAAAAACATTAAAATCCTTGAATCAACAGATTCAAAACAATTGTCCTCATTATCAAAGTACTATAAAATTAAAAACAAGGTTTTCCCGAATTTAGGTTAAAGAGCCTTTTTTGCGAAAACATTTTTTCTATAGACCTCGACTTTGTGATAAATCCAATGAACCACCGAAGTAGGGCAAAGTGTTACACAAAAAAAGTTTATAATACAAACAACCGTTTTATAATACTAAATTCTGATACCATTAATAAGGAAGATAGCTTGCTTTATTCTCACATCCGCCATATTGTTTACTATTAACGATCAGTTCATTTTCTAAGCAAGAAACGGCTTTTACACCAATATTTATGCCCGCTATTCAAAATGAAATTGCGTCATTGAAACAGAACTTGAAATTGATACCAAAAAATCGACTAGTGCAAGCTTTTCAAATAATGAAGTCACCAACTAAGATTGGTGATTGCAATACTCGAGAACGGCAAAACTTTTTACAGATTGCAACGTATTGCCATATTGAATCTATCCACCATACGAACAATATCAAAAAACTTTAAGAGTCAACTTACCATTTTTGGGCATGCATTTAACTTGAACGCCTTCAGCCCTAGCTTCGTCGGTCCCGTTCGGCCACATGACCAAGCAAAGAAACGTCATATTGTCATGCCTTGCAGTTTCGTTTCGTACGACATCCGATGAAATTCGAAAGACGTCGGTGCCTCGGTAATGGAGAATAGTACAGTTGACGGTGCTGTTGGTAGTTAGGTCCTTTACAAGCCCATTGTATCCGGTGTAGTTGCGCATGTAATACACTGCGCGACGAAACACGGCCTCGTCCATTGCATTGTCAGGATCGATCATTTCGCCGCGTCGAACAACGTCATCTGCATGCGCAAGGCGGCGAATTAGTGCGGTGCAGAACCGGAAACGATTTAAACTATTAAATCTATGATTGAAGGTATAATTGAAATACAAATCAAACGGTGAAGCACACTGAAATAAATTAAGCTAATTTTCACCAGGCGAGAAAAAGTAAGTTCATTGAGCAATGATTGAAAGAATTAAAACTCGTTTTTGACAAGTGTTGGCGGGAGTATTCTTTGTTTGCTTTATTAAGTTTTTACTTCTTTCCGCGCTTAAGCGCTAAGAGAAGCAAAAAAATCAATAAAACAAAAAACAATACTTCCGCCGACGCTCGTAATAAAAAACGAGCTCTTACACAGTATTGTTTCATAGCGACAGCTTACACATACTTCTGGGCATTGTGAAGTAGCAAACTTCATATTTGTCCTGCTGATAATCCGTGTACCAAATCGAGTTGTCACTTGCACCGACTCCCGTTGGAGCGGTAAAGTTGCCAGGAAGCAAGGCACCGGTAAGACTGTCATACACGACACACTCGCAATTGTAGCTCTCGCGCCACATTGCGCTGCGGTTAGTGCACAGGACGAAGTAGCGAACAAAGGAACGTGGGTCGACACCTGGCAAGTTTTCGAGCAGCTTGTTAACAATCGCTGAACGACGAAAGACCGATATTGCGATCCAGTTTTATGACGCAAAGCTCGGATTTTGAAAACAATGTAAAAAATCGAAAGCAGACTTTTTACTGGAGGGACTCACATGAGGAGAACTGACGAAGGTCGCGGAATTTGTGTGTTTGGTCGAGTGTAAATGAAACATACACAGGTCGAGTGAAACACGAATTGACGTGACAACCGCCGTATGCAAAAGGAATATCACAGCACGAACTGAGAGGTTTACCACTGAAACAAAATATTTTTTGTCTCTTCGGTTAGGGCTCATAAAAAAAAAAAAAAAAAAAAAAAAAAAAGAATTCAGACGTTGAAGTGGTAGAAAAACGCGCAAGTGATTTCTAAATGTTTTAATTAGCAAATACCGGCTTAAAAATACGAATCGGTCTTTGTTTTTTCAGTAAAATAATAAAATCTGCCAAACAACAACACACAAGCTTTTGCTTTAAAAGTTTAATTTCTTAACATAATTTTTTTATAAGTCATGATTGTTTTACTCTCTTTTTGATCATGAACAGACGGAAACAGATAACGACAGACAGTCACGAAGAAAAGACGTTTAAAATGGCAGTGAACCTATTTATAGAGTCACAATAAGTCAAATAATGTAGTACTGAGTTCAAAAATCAACTACAAAATTTTTGCCATTATTATTATAGTAGATGCTTAATCATATCACGAGCAACGAAAGCTTAAAAAAGTTTGATAACGTTTTTACTCACACGTTGATATTCATATTCCATGTGAAAAGAGTAATCGACATGTTGATAAAACTGGAATTTCCATTATAAGACCAAGTTAAAAAAGTGTCGTTTATTTTATCAAATGAAATTGAGTTCAAATCTTGTGTAGCCGAGAGAATACCATGCAAAAATAAAAACCAATCACCTAGATGTTTAACTACAATTTCCATTATAACACACACACATACACACATACAAGTTATTAATTACAATTACTGCACCAGCGGAACGAGTGCTCAACAATAAACTAAATGATAAAAGTTATCAACGTTATGCCTTATTTTCTACATTAAAAGACCTTCTTCAGCAAAAAAAAATGTCAGTCCGAATAAAAACAAACTCAATGACTGATCAACTTTGTCAGAGTAACGCATGAGGTTATTGAAATTACTGATAATCGCACACGGACAATTCGCCGCCAACAGTTCTCCACCAACAATCCGCCATCAAAGATAGTTCTCCACCACGGACAGTTCGATTGAATGGTTTTAAGGCTTTTCTGATAACAGGCAAAAATTCCCGAATCAATAAGCAAACCAGCGGTTGGGCTAAGCGGCTAAAAACTATCTTTGGTGGCGAATTGTTGGCGGCGAATTGTCCTATTTTCACGAATAGTAGTAAGCAAAAATTACAAAGACTTCTGAACTTTGGGTGAAACAACTAACTTCACGAGCGAATAAGTCAGAAAATAGGTCAACAAAAATAATCAAAATCAAACTCTCTGAATCACTAAGATTTCGTTTCATTATAAACAAAGATGAATAAAGCACCAAGGAGTTAAGATTTTGAACAACATTACTATCAAAACACAAAAAATATCTTCCGAACTATTTAAAACAAAGCCAAAAAGATTTATATTGACAACTTGCAACTAGAAGTAATTAGAAATCAATTGCACCACTTTAAAAGTAACTGACCCCGCTCAATTTTGCATTTAGAGTGCCTGCTGACTCCCCAAGGCCTACGGAATGGTTAACTCGCAGTCTCACTGCGGTTTAATTTAACCACGATAAATACATTATTTGTGTTGTTCAATTATCTTATCCGCAAATAAAATGTGTTAATTGATTGATAATAAACTTAAAGCAATAAGAATCTTAAAGCCATGACAAGAAATTAATCTTTCAAAAATTTTAAATGTTAAACATGAGACAAAAAAATTCCTTATTTACCATCATCGCATTACAAAAATTTGCTAATTTTTCTTTAAAATTATTTGCATCACAGTTTAAAATTAAGTCTTTTGGCAGATACTTTCACATGACTTTGATAAAAAGTGTTTTGAAATCGTTATACAAATAGAAAAAACTATTTTTGAGGACCCAATCCTATATAAATGATTTTAACGGAGAGATACAAGAAAAAGCCTACCTAAGATAATTCAACTACTACAAAACCAAACAAAACAAAATGCATTAGCACACAACGTTACGAATATATCAGCACTCAAAATTGAAAATTGTTTAAAAAATTAACTCTTACCTTCTTGCAACGACAACCCGTAACAGGGAATTGACTCGTAACATTCGCCGCATTGTTCCAAGTTGATAGATTCCGACTCAAAGCAAGGCTTGGGTTTAAACAAGTAAGTAGCCTTTTGGGCGGCAGCAGTAAACAGTAAGTTGCAAATTATCAAACTAAGGCTTGTTAAACTCTTTAAAAACATGACTCTTCAGTCGACCGGTGCCAACCGTAAGTTATTTAACGTATAACCGCACTCGTTAACCCTGCGACATAGAAGCGTGAGCTGTGATCAGAAATTTTGGAATACAAGGCTTAACTGAAATTCGTCAAAATGACGTTGGCAATTCTTAATAACTGAGCGGCTTTAAAATATCAACGTCAATTACAAAACACAATATTTGTAACAGCAGGAAGTCGAGATGCTATTTCACTTAACTGACGCCGTGGCGTCAATGCATTAACAAACAACTGTATGTCTAAATCACAGCTGCAACAGTAACTATAAGTTTTCCGCCTGTTTTAAATATCACTTCTAAATAGCAACTACTTTTGTAATAAAAATTTCTTTTACACGCCTTTTCCTTTGGCTAAAAACTAAAGTTCAAGGCGCTGTATGGGGTGATAGTAAACTGAAAATCTAACTAATGACTGCACTGTAACATAAGTGTTATGATAGAAAAAAATTTTTTCTTGAGTCGTACATTGCGTCAAACAATTAAAATATCCCGGAAATAGATACGTCATACAATGCTATAAACGAAGACAAAAGTTCTTCTTTCTCAAAGTCTGATTATTTATTTTAAAACATACAAAAGCCCAAGGTACTTTTTTCGCCGAATTGGCTACGTATCTGATATTGCATATAATACAGTATAATTTGGGTTGTTAGGTTGGGTTTATGTTTTTGGTGATAAACAACAGTATCAAGCTTAAAATCAAGGTATAGGTATATCAAGCTGGTACTTTTGATGTTAAGCACGAATGACATATCTCTTATGTGGATATAAAGCCACGGTTCACGACTTGCGGCCGTGCACATATGTCACCCGCTTAACCCTATTCTTTTCAACCTTTGCAAAAACGTTTGTAATTACTTCATCTTTTTAGATAAAATTCTGGAGTTTCTTGACTTTTCCTAATTTGAATTGCTGAATAAGATGGTACTATTTTTAGGTGCCCCCAAAAAAGGGTTAACGGGTAAAACAGACATTTTTTAACAAATTTGTTAATTTTTGCTTGTTTTCGCAAGCAGAGCGTGGAAATTTCAATTTAACGCTTTTATTAAGTGACATGAATTTTACCAAGAATTGGCTTTGCGTGACGAAGCGAATTACGTCGTTTGGCGACGTTGATATGCCTTAGGCGATGCTGAACTTATTTCATGTAAATCGCATTTTCTTTTTTTGAGCTTTTTGCGATTGCTTGGAAATACTTTACGCCAGGGGTGCAAAAATTTTTGTTAACTTTAGTAGCGCAAAGAAATTTTTAGTAGTACATACATCATTCATACGCCAAATGCAATAAAATGCAATTAATTTAGAAATGAAATATGCAATTTATTACAAATGAAATTGTTAATAATGTGGCAATAAATAAGAACGATGTGTTTTCTTACTTTTAAAGTCTATCCATTTAAATTAAATTTTCTAAATTACGTTTAAAAGACAATTCTGAAAACATGCTAAATTCGCACAGAAGCTGTATGACATTATTAAAAATGTGATCATAGTTGGGAGAAAAATTGGGCAAAACTCACAGGACACCCTAACTGATTTTATGACACATTTTTTTTACTAATTGTTTATGTCTCCAACTTTTTTAAGTATCTTTTCGTATTTATTTTTGAACTCTTTCAATGAATGATGATCTCGAAAGCAAGTATCTAAGCAAAATGGTCCTTTGTATTCAGCACACCATGTACTCGTCTTTTCCTTTTTTTTTTGTCTGTCTACTTGAATGCAATCCAGCGTAGCAGCGTCTATTATTTTATTTTTATTTGGAATATAAGCCAAGCTGTGTCTTTCAGTTAATAAACTCATAATCTATCCAAATTAGATGCACTTTGCCAGCCGTTCTTCTGATGAACTGTTCAGCTTTTCAAAAATAAGTTAAACTAACCACATTTAAGTCGCATATTATTTCCACTTTGTCAAGTCAATTTTACAATGTTAAGGGATAGTTATGTCAAAAAAAATTTCATTCCTTCGACATATGATTATTATACTGAGAACATTGCAATTACGGTCGCACGGGCAAATCTCCTGGTCGCGCCGTGCAAGTGCGCGAACGTGTTTTTGCACCCCTGCTTTACACATATACATTTTGTTGTATAAAACAATTGTTGTTGGACTGCTTGAATACCAATCAAGCGGACGAAATTCAATCTTTACACTATGCATTTTTATAAAACTTCTTATACCTATTCATTCGTGGGAAAAAATAAATGAATTAACTAGTTCACATTTTAGATCTTATGCTGACACTTTCAGACAATTAAACAACACCTGACTGTTTATAATTGCATTTCACGTTGCATTTGAAGTAACAGGCCGTTTCTATGTTGAAAATTTTCTTACAATAACAAAACCGATGTATTTTTTATGTAAAAATTTACTTGTTTGAAAAAGTTTTGTAAAAAAATTTATAGCTTTTAGATGTGGGTTTTGCAAACAGAAAACACAAAATAAAAACAAGACGTTTGACACGATTGAATTTCAATGAAACAGGGGTTTCCAGCTTGTATAAATTCATGACGGTTTTAAAGTCTTGAGATTTACACAAATGACTTCTTTCTTCCAAAAAAATTTTCTCGCCAAAGTTTAAAAAAACGGTCCTTACTTATTGCAAACTGTTTGATAAATTTATTTCGAAAGTTAAATAAAGACCAAAAAAGCTCCACCCTGAAAATTCGAAAAGAACTTTTTATGTAAACATAAAAATTATTTTTGGTCTTCATGTACCTTTGGCAATAAATTTTATGTTTGAACTCAAAACGTCATTTAAAAAAATTTTTGATATGACTCCTAGTCTAATATGATTATTCTATTATATTCAGACGTCTTTGTAGTTTTAAAATGACTCACTAATTGGAAACCTTTGAATAAAAATTAACTTTGATATCTTAGTTACGGATGACCTGCGCAGTTTACAAAGATTTTTCCACGTAAAACCAGATAAAGCTCCGGGCCCTAATTTTATGTGCTTAGAGCAGTGCTTTCCAAACTTTTTGTGTAAGTGACACACTTTTAAACCACAAATAAATTCGTGACACGTTTTAATTTAATTTTAATCAAAAAGCTTTTAATAGCAAAAGGTCAACGTACAATCTTAACGAGATACCGGTATATGAGTGTGAAGACTAAGAAGAAAAAAAGTCTTCACCTTTATTCCGTGTCTAAATTTTCCGTTCTCCTTGGCAATTAATGGTGAAGACTAAAAAAAGGTCACTGAAGCTATCAATTCAATGTGCATCCAGTTGCTCGCGCGCCTTTAACCTTTCACGCCTCCTCCCTGAAAAACCCCAGGCTAGTGTCAAATATTGTTTCAAATCCAGTTGGCGACACACAGTGGTGCAACCAGAAATTATCAAAGGGGAATGGCAATTAAAGTAAAAAAACTTCACTTTGATTTGTCTCCAAAATCGCTATTATTCTCCCGAAAAAAAAAAGTCTTCACTTCGATTTCGTTATTTTTTTCCCGAAATCATGGTGATCTCTAAAAAAAAGTCAGCCTCAGGTTTCCCACTTTTTGCCCCAAAATCATAGTGACCTCTAAAAAAAAAAAAAATCCTCACCTGAAATCAGTCTCAGATTTTCCACTTTTTGTCCCAAAATCGTAGTGATCTCTAAAACTTGAAAAAAACAAGAAAAAAGGGGTCTTCACATCAAATCTGTCTTTGATTTCTGCCGAAATTGACGGGGAAGAGAGCTTCAAAAAATACTCCGCAGGCCACTCAATACAGCTAGGGCCACGGGTTGGAGCTAGCCCTGAACTAGTCTCAAATATTGCTTCAAGTCAAGTTGCCGACACACCATTGTGCTACAAGTGACACTTTAATGTGTCGCGACACACCATCATACCATAAGCGACACTAGTGTGTCGTGACACACACTAGTGTGTCGCGACACACAGTTTGGAAAGCTCTGGCTTAGAGCTTATAATCCATGTTAGAGCTGCTTTGAATTCTTGATTATATAACTTTCTCTTTTCCTGATTGCGTCAACTCCAATTTCGAAATCTACGAAAGAGCGCTTGCAGTCGCGATTTGAAAGACAAAGAAGGCTGTATAGAACAGTGGTATTATATATATGTATATAACAGTTATGATGGGATCAGTTAAGATTATCAAATATATTCGGAATCGTGTATTGCATTTAAAGGTTTTTGAGGCACTGTGTGAGCGCATGGGTTTACAACATCACCATCTCATTTTTATGCAAAAGTGATAGGGTTTTGGGCGTTCTTGCGCGTCTTTTTGATTTAAAGCAAATAAATTTTTACGGGAGTGAAAATTCCCTATTAAAAGAACTTCGATTCAAAAAGATGTGAATAGGCAAACTTGTTTACTTAGCATATATATTCAGCCGCTTGAACGATTGTAGTGGTTCTCTTCAAGGTTATTGCATCAACATATTTACAGTGTGCAACAAAACTATTAAAAAAGTTATTTTTTTTGTAACAGATGTTTGCAAAAAAGCGACATTGATATGTTTCCAAGTTTGCAAGATTTTGTAGCAAGTACCTCTATTGGCACTAAAAAGTTAGTTGTTATTATGAGTGAATACTTAAAAGGGTAAGCCATTAATTTTTGCCTATGTTTCTCCGAAAATAAGATCCTCATAAAAAAAAGTTTTAATTCGTTAATCTCTTTACAGAGGATATAAAGTTGTGCAATCCTAAAGCTGCTAAAAAAGAATCGCTGATTGAACTCGTTTGCGATACCAAGTTAAAGATTGAATATAAAAACTTACCACTTTTACAATTTTAGACTTCACTTAAAAACAAATATATACAACTTAATATAGTGATTTTCGATCTATTTTGACGTTGTTGCAATCAAGATTGACACTGTTGCAATCAAGATTGACACTTTTGCAATCTTGATTGTAGGAATGGAGAATGGGACTGGCGTGGTTGCTCTTTGCCCGGCAACTGCTCTTCCTCTTTTGGGCCGAGTACTTACAGACAGGGGCGCCGGAAGCGGGGGGGCAGGGGGGGCAATTGCCCGTGTATATTGCCGAATATTAAGAGGCCGACGTGTATAATATCCAGGTTTTAAATTCTTGTATTGACAGGGTGCTGAGAAACTTTCATGATACAATAAAGAAGGTCGATACGATACCCGATGCACGCAATAGGAGCAGTACGATTGAACAGCGCTTTAAATATTCAATCCGTTTTAGAGACCTCGAACAGGAAATTCCTATTGAGAATTTTATATTTGTTGATGAAGTGGGGTTCTCTGTAAGCAGGGGCGCCGGAGTTTTTTTCCAGGGGGGGAAAATTTCAAAAAAAGGGCACTTTTTGTTAAAAAGGCACTCCAACAAAAGTCGTTTATAGCAACCATGTCGCAATCAAATTAGCGTATTCTCTAAAAAAAAAGGTCTTCACTTGTAGTCGATCTCCAATTTTCCTGTTTTCGCCCCAAAATCATAGTGTTCTCTAAAAAGAAAAAAAAAGGTCTTCACTTGTAGTCGATCTCTGATTTTCCTATTTCGTCCCAAAATCAAAGGTCTTCACTCAAAATCGTTCTTTCACTCTAAACAAACATCTGCCTCATTCGCCTCACCCAAAATCCATCACTACCTAAAACTTACGATTTTCGCGACTTTCGTTATTGTACCATGATTTACGGATGTCTTTAATTTTAGAAACATCGTTGCATTTGATGGTGATCGAGATTACATAGGTTAAATGTAGAGCAGATCTAAAAATATTTCTGTAAGACAAATTTCAAAAGGCACAATCTGCTCCCCTGTGCCCCCGTGTTTTCAGAATATTAAAAGGCAATTGCCCCCCCTGCCCCCCCGCTTCCGGCGCCTCTGTCTGTAAGTACTCGGCCCAAAAGAGGAAGAGCAGTTGCCGGGCAAAGAGCAACCACGCCAGTCCCATTCTCCATTCCTACAATCAAGATTGCAAAAGTGTCAATCTTGGTCGCAACAACGTCACAATAGATCGAAAATCACTATAACAAAGCAATTAAACTGCTGCTAATTTTTTCTACGGCTTATCTGTAAAGAATAGGGTTTGGGTTAGGGTTAGAATGCTTAACATTATCTAAACAAAACTTAATCAATCTAACCCTATGTAAGAAAAGCTTTTCGGCTTTATCTCTTATCAAAGCCATAGAGAAAAATTGAGTGGATATTCAAGCTGAAGTTCGCCCAGAGGCGCCGGAAAAATTTTTGGCGGGGGAGAGGTAAAGATTTTAAACAAAAGCTCCTCTTTTTGGTTGAATAGAAAAAATTGTAGTTAAGACTTTAAAACTAAATAGAATCGTCCGAAATTAAAAGTCACGTGATCGAAATATAGTTAAAGACTAAAAAAAAGGTCATCACTCTGATTTGCACTCTCATTCTTTCGCTATGACTGCAATAATCACGCGATGATTAGCAAAGGTTCAAAGTTAAGAAAAAAAGACAGTCATTTGGTTGATAAAGTACTAACAATAAATGTAAAATATAAAAATCGTTTTGTTTGTATACAAGAAAATCTAAAGTTCATTAGGTGAACAAACTTCCGTAAATAGGAGATAAACTTTTTTTTAATCTTCAACTAAATTTCCAGGTCATGCATCTGCGCACCTGTTTTGAACGGGTAAGGCATCACTCTGCTTAAATTTCAAAAAGATAGCTTAAGTAGTTTTGAAATTATAAAACGTTAGTTTGGTGGGCTTCTGAAGCCCGGCCGTTGAGGAGTCAATAGCTCGAAAAAGGTTGAGGAGAATAGGGTTAACTACGAGTTTTTCTAACTCGTAATTACAAATTTATTCTGATAAAATCTTTCTCTCTATAGCAGCCTTTTTTTGAAAGGGCCACATCGGGAATAACTAATGACGATTGTGGATAGTAATCCAAACAAACCCGAGGTGGAGACCAAAAAAAAGGTTTTGGAATCAAAGAAGCAAAAGCCTCATTCTTGCTCTGATTTTAGGTGAAACCTTTTTTTGGTTATCATCTAGAGATAAATCCACTGGTGGCCCTTGGTCAAAACTAATTCTGTAATGTAGTTGGCAAAAATCAAACAAAATGGGTTCCTGTGAACCTTTGATGTAATTTTAACCCTGCTGACCCACGAAGGGTCAATATAAAAAATGCAATTAATCAAAAAAATCAAGTTTCTTATGGTGACCATAAAAATATGAGCGAGTTCTAGAAAAACTGTCTTTTGCAATTCCTTAAATCCAGATGCGGGTAAACTTTTTAGGCCGCGGACCAATTTTGACTAAAGAGTCGCTTGAGCATACACAACGCGATTTCTATTAGCAAGTTTCTTTGAAATCCGGTAACCATCAAGCGCATTAATCATTGAAATGGGTTAGGTTCGATCGCAGGCCATAGTTTGTCCACCCTAACGATAAAACGAAAGTATTTAAATCCTAATTTGCAGAATATCATAAAAGAATGTTTTTGTATGCAACTGTTCGAACGGATCGTTCCTGGATGATATAATCGCTGGCGGCTTATTCAAAACTTAGCCAAGAACAGCGTCTGTCAGCTACCATAGCTAGCTTTGAAACTAAACAAACTACAAATACACACCAAAGTAACAAGAACATTACGATTCGATTCGGTTTTGGTCGATGCAGGATATGATTCGATGGTTTTTGCTGATCGAAAAAATCATGACACAAAGTCAGTTTAAAAAAGAACAACCCGATCGAAAAAATCATGACACAAAGTCAGTTTAAAAAAGAACAGCACGATCGCCGGTTGGAATCGTAAATGTCACTGGTTCGTTGTTTTAAGATGGCGTTTGTACCAGTCTGTGGATTAATATTGCAGCATTGAAGCGGCTGCAAAATTATGAGCTTGAATTTAAGGTTTAAAAAAAGATGATAAAATTCGATTTTATTTTGTATTACACAGATTTCTCTAAAACTTAATATAAATTTTTGGAATACTCATAGCAAAAAGTTTAGATTAAATAGTATTTTTCGAAAAAATTTTAAGTAAAAAGTTAACTTGAATTTTTTTTTTTTATTTACTTTTAAACTTTTCTATTTTGAATTTTGAGTAAAAAAAGTGAAACTTTTTAAATTGAGAATTTTTTTTCGGCTTTTTAATAACATTTTCGGAACACTAATTCCTAAGAAACATTTAAAACAGTTTTGACAAAATTTTTCTCAAAACGTTTTAAGGAAGAACTTAATTGGTTCAAAACAATCTAAGACAAGAATAAGAATATCCCAAGGCATTTTTCTGCAACTTTCCGTTTTTAACAATTCTTATTGTTCTATTATGGTTGTTTTCCGGCTACTCTAAAATATATATTTAAGAGTAACTTGATTAGCTTTCAAGAGGGCAGCAATCTTTGAATAATAGTATTTGATCTTGCTCCAATATCATGCAGTCGTAAACAGAAATGTGTGTTAATATTAAATATGTTTTACTTAATACCTTCTATATTAATTATGTTTAAAGCAATTCTTTGTGGTCACAAGTTTTATAAACAATATCTTCAGTCCAAATGGCTTCCTACACCATCACATAAGGACGTAGATGTTTGTTTCTTTTCAAGCATATTTTTGCCGTTTCGTGTTCAAAAATAGTTATTAAAAAAATTTGCTTTCTCATAGAAAACCATAAATTTGCCAGAAAACTTAGTAGGTCAATTATCGCGCTTGAATGCAAATTAGGATCACTTTTATCAGATTTCTTTACCGCTTTCCGACACTTTGGACTTTGGATCGAAGGCGTTGAAAAAGTTTGTCTGAAGGATAGAAATAAGTTCCTGTTTTTATGAATTTCGCAATGGCCAGATTAAATCAAAACTGTATCCTCACTACGTTTAGTAAAGATCTATTTGTTAAAACGACAATTATAATTTGCTGACCACCAGAAAGAGAGTGTTTTTACCCAAGAACACATCTTAAAATAATTGAAAACAGCAATATGATCTTTACCGGCTAATATTCAGTTGATATTTGATAAACACTGGCTGATAAAATTTTAATCAGAATGCAAGTGACAAATTTGCAAAAACATCTGGAGCAATATTATCACATGCAAAACAAAAACGCCATACAATTTTGGCAACCACATAATGTTTTAGGATTTCAGCAAAAAAAAATTTACTACTTTAAAAAGCTATTCCAGCAAAAATGCAAGACACTAAGAAACAAAAAGAACCTCAATAAAACTCTTATAGGTACTCACCAGAAGTTCTTTTATCGGGGTCGTCGTTTGTATCATCATCACTGTCTTCGGCAACTGCATCAGCGGGGATCTCTACAAACAAAAGTTTTTGGAGCAAGTTCAAATATTTGCTTTGAAATATTTTCTTTTTTATATTTTGGCACATTTTCTTGGATAGCTAGATACTTTAAAGTTATTTTTTAATAATAAACTCGCTCATTTTTTTCGTGAAATTTAATATGATAAATTCGGTCAGAGGTACGCCTCCAGTTGCCAAGTGAACTTAATCGGGCATCCGCTCTAATGCAAGAAACAAATGCAAGGAAAAAAACGGGAACCTTACCAAGTTATGCTGTTAGCGTTGGGTGGCAATTTCTACAAGTAATAAAAAAATTCTTGGTTTTACCCTTTACTTATCCTTGATCGCTCAAAAAAAAGTAGAAAAGACATCAAAGTGGCGAGGTTTGAAAACATTCGGCAAAATCAAAAAGATATAAAAGCTACACTTTAAATTAAAAACAGCTTAACAACCTTAAAATACACAATGAAAAAAATATAGTAATCGTTAACACAAAGCCAACACTCGAAAATAGCGCCACAGTGCGGCGAATAATTTTAAATCAATAAAATTAAAATTGTTTGAATGCAAAACAAAAAAAATTGTCACATAACACCCAAAACTTTTATTCTAACTAAAGTATTTTGAAAGCCACTTTATATCTTTCAACGCAGAGGTGCTCAACGCGGGGCCCGCGGGCCACATTTGGCCCTCCTAAAGGTTTTAAACTAAATAAGCGAAGAGTGTTTTGGAAAAATTTTCTTTTATATGCAAAGAAAAAACCCTCTCTTGTAAAATTCGGCAGCGATGTTTTATTTACTTGGACCACGAATAAACGCCGCTGTTTTAACTTTAATGATTTAGAACAGTGGTCGCGTTACCGATGGTCCGCGGACCACTAGTGGTTCGTAGAAAAATTTTGGTGTTCCGCAGAAAAAATTAGAATTATTACAAGTCCGCCAGTTGAAGAACTCGATTCAACCTGAATCCAACAACCTTTGAATTACACCATTCGTCTTTACATTCAATTTAATTTTAAAAGCTTTTTTTTAGTTTTTCCTCATTTTCGAACAACTTTTCACCTCGGGCATGAAAAATTGGGAATTTTAAAGGTAAAAACTGTTTTTTCCAGTATGCAGAGTAGTTTTTTTTCTAATTTCGTATTAGTGGTCCGCGAGTATTAGTATAACAAATTATACATTTAGTGGTTCATTAAATTTAAAGGGTTGGCGACCACCGATTTAAAACGAAAGGTAAATGAAGTTAGTTGTGTAAAATAACATCAATCGAATAAATGGGGTTCTCTACTACACTAAAAACTTTATTTTTAAAATCGCTGTTACGTATCTACTGCAACATTTTGAAATGTATTACGTTATATAGAAACGAGAAAACTATTGTTTAAATTCAATTATTGTAGCAATTAGGAATACTTGTAGCAGTGCACTCTTAACTGTTTATTTAATTGTACAGTACGTGTTCTAAATTTTTTGAATTTTTCTATGTTTTACTGTACCGTTGCGGCAAAAACCTGGAGCCTTAATGCATTGTTAAGAATTCTGGAAAACTTTGTTTTAATAAACAAAAATATTATTTAGCCATATTATATGAAATTCTAATGTTCTTTTCTACTTGTTAGTACATGAATAATAAGTGTTTTCGTATCTCTTGCATCACAACACATGGTTCAACACGATTCGCATCATCAACCGACCTGCCATCTGTACACCTGGTGCATGGGGCAGCATTCTCAGGTTCTCAAAAAGACGCTGTCTGATCTTGTGCAGATATTCGGTCGTATTTTGGTTCGACATGTTGCTCGGGCTGATGTGCAGCTAAAAATGAACGAAGCGATCAAGTTATAACAGAGGATTGACTTGTGCGCGAGATTGAGCCTGTGGTCTTACATTGATGTAGATCTGACTTTTATTGTTTTCTTACAGAGAAGCAGTGTGAACGCGAAGCTTAAAAACGATTGCTAAATAAGAAAAGAAAAACCGCAACAACAGTGAAGTTTTCTAATGAGCAGCGAGGATATACTTTCATGGACAAAAAATATCCAAACATCGAATTAGACACCGAAATCGTATAAAACTAAATTAAGCAATATTGCAGAACAAATCATCAAAATCCGTAAAAAAAGCTGTATTTATTGATGTGTTTTGAGTTTTTTGTGCGTATATTTAGGTTTTAAAAAATGAAATTCAAGAAGCTAGGACACAAAAAAGGTTCAGAAACCTTGTTTGATGATAATTATAAGACGATTTTGATGTAACCAGTAGCCTACATCAAATTAGCTAATATGTTTTTTGCTTTATTTCTATAAATCTTGTCATTGCCAGTCAAATACAGAAAAATTTTTAAAAAGTTTCAATAAAACTCGGTAGAATAAGGAATTTTAAAACGTACCTTAAAATCAGGGCCAAAGTACTCGAAATAATCATTGTACGGAAGTTCTACAATAGACAAAGTTAAAATAAAATGTTAATTCACATCAAAATGAGTGTCAAAAACAAGATACAAACCGTTGGGAATTTCTTGGCCAAGAGCAACAGCGGTTTCATAGGTCCAACATCTTGCAACGTTGCGAATCGTGTACCCGCCACCCCCCAGCATGAGAATGGGGACGTTGAATTTCTTCACATATTCGACACACTTCGCATGACCTAAATCATTCCCATCAGTTTACTCAGAGAGTTTTGTCTTACAGCGAAAAAAAATCTCGCAAGGCATTGTAAGAATCTGCTCACAATACTGGAAAAAAAAGATATCATCATTCATCAATTTATGTATCCTCCTGACTCGTAGGAGGCACAAAGGAGGCTTTGAACTACAGCATTTGCAAGCGGTTATTCTAACTTGCTTTTAAAAATGCTACCGATATTAAAGTATGCCCAATTAAAAGCTTTTATGTAGTGATAAACCAGACTAAGTTGGACGGTTAAAAGCTAACGTAATAATTAATAACAAAAAACAACGAACCTTTCACGGTGAGATTAAAACAACCCAAACGATCACCAGTCAATGAATCGGCGCCACACTGGAGCACAACGGCACTCGGCTGGTAGTATTCCATCACCTGAACGAACAAAACTCTCGAGAACTAATGGCAACTGTTGTGGCTATAAAGTAGTTTTGAAAGGATTTTTAAGTAAAAAAGTGCAACAAGTTTCCGAGACATCAATTCAAATTCGGTTAGTTTAAAGTCAAAAAACATAACTCACTTTCGTTATGACTGGTTGAAATATTTGTTCATAGCACTCATCATCCATACCGTCTCGAAGAGGAAAGTTCAAAGCGTAATACTTTCCTTTTCCGGCGCCAATATCCTGCAAAACATTGATTGGCGTCACATGGGCCGCAAATTTTAAATCTTCACTTACGATAGAAAGGTTTACATGATTAGGTGCTCAACAGTAATGGTATTGACTGTGTAATTACCTAGCTGCAAAAATAATCATGTAACATCGGTACTACTTCCAGCCAATGCAACTTTAATATCGGTTAAATTTGGCCCAAAACGACAAACAAAATAAATCTAGGTTCGATTCTATGTCGAGTCGATCGGAAAATACAAATATCGATGGTATTATTATGAACAAAGTAGTGTTAAATTTTCATAAGTGTCCATGTGCGCGAGTTGATTTTTCACCAAGTTGAATGGTTTATCCACACTTCATTCAAACACGTCGCATCATGAAGTCCTCCAAGACTCTCATGCAAAATGAGGTGAATCACACACGCTTGATTACCCGAAGATCGCCGGTCCCAGGGAAATACTCCCCGTATTTGTGGAACGAGACTGTCATTACTCGGTCGGTGGTGTAGAAAGCCTCCTCGACGCCGTCGCCGTGGTGAATGTCGATGTCGATGTAGAGCACTCGCTGGTGGTACCTGACAGAACAAGGCGCGGTTGGTGAATGATCGAATTAGGTGCAGCAATGGAATCTCGTGTTTTGTTAAATTACGTAAGCGATGCTACTTCTGAATGTTTTAATACAAAAATTTTTGAGCAGAAACGCAATCGTAAACCTTATAAAATAGCAAAATTTATTTACGGAAATCGAAGTAAATAAACAGACAGTTGTACAACTTGAAATAATAAACGTCAAAATAATTTCTTGTAAAATTTGAAATTACAGAATCCCCTGCCCTCCCCCGCTATTCGCGGAATACGTTTTTTCCCCTGCCGCGAATCCCAAAAATCCGGCAATTGATGCAGTTTTAAAACGCCTATTTATAATACTATATACGAGACTGGTGTCATGAAAACTTTATTGAAAAATATTGAAATATACCAAAGTCAAATTCCTTCAAAGTAATTCCCTTCCACTTGAAAACACTTGTGCATTCGCCTTTTGCACGATTCAAAACATTCTTGGAAGACATTTTCTGGGATCTTTTTGAGCTTCGTCATCGCAGCCATTTTGATGAAATCGATGTCAGATAAATGGGTTCCCTTCAGAACAGATTTGATCTTAGGGAAGAGAAAAAAGTCACACGGGGCCAGATCGGGGGAATATGGGAAGTGTTTCAAAGTTGTAATGTTTTTTTCTGTGAGAAACTGACGAATACTCAGGGCTGTGTGAGCAGGAGCGTTATCGTGATGGAGCGCTCATGCGTGGGCTTCCCAAAGGCTCGTCATGCACTGATCTTACGAGGCGCCGAAGAATCTCTTCATTTCGAATTCCTACCCCAAAGCCAAACAGTGAACCAAACCGTCTATAAAGAGAGATATTGGCTGCGACGACGGAGCTCAAAAAGATCCCAGAAAATGTCTTCCAAGAATGTTTTGAATCGTGGAAAAGGCGAATGCACAAGTGTTTTCAAGTGGAAGGGGATTACTTTGAGGAATTTGACTTTGGTATATTTCAATATTTTTCAATAAAGTTTTTATAACACCAGTCTCGTTACTTTTCGGACACACCTCGTACGCTAAAATATATTTCCCAATCAGATGTAACACACCAAAACTTTTCTTTCTGCTACAAATATTGGTGGCATTATAGGGCGTAAATTATACAGGGGTACAGTATAATTACATATATCACATCAAAATTTTTTCTGCTAAAAAATGGCCTAAGAAATTTACGAAATTGCTGAAATTATGAAAAAAACTTTGAGAGCAAAATCCGCGAGTATGCAGGGTGGCGAACGGTAAACCGCAAATGGGTGAGGGTATACTGTATACCATTATTTTTATTCCACAATACCATTAATTTTCTTCGTTTACTAATGAAACGAAACACGCTATAAAAAAATATACAAATTTATGACGTTTTGTAGAAGTGACGAAAATGCAAAACGTTGATCTCGTTCAATGTTCTCGAGTTTCAAAAGCGACCTATATTGTTGCAAGTGTTGTGTAAATTTTATTTTTGATTGCGTTTCACAATTGTATGGTTTTCTCTTATTTAAAAGCGTCTTTTTGAGTAATTACTTTTTTAATGCTCTTTCGTTGCAATTTATCGCTGAAAAAGACTGTATGCTGCAATCAAAACGTCACGCTAGTTGCCGATGATAAATTTTATACAAAAGCGAATCGGAGAAGAGTGATGAGAGTAGCTATATAATTCCCAATAACTTTGCAATAAGCTTGCACCATTAAAACGGTAGTACTTTGACATTGAAATGCAATTTTAACTGTAGCTAAGAACATTTTTCTGAAACCATAATTTCTCTGAGAACCAGTTATAATTCTTAATCTCTTTTTGTCAAAAAAGCAAAAAAAAATTAAAAATTTTTTAGATGTCGACTTGATTTTAAAATTGTTAGAAATTTTGAAATATTTAGAACAGAAATAAAGCATTACGCGTATATTAGGCAGCACGGAAACAAAACCGATTACGTATGTGAAAGAATAACCGATATTCCACGGTATTGGGTGAAATAAAAAATCTTACTTGAGAAGCTCCAAAATAGCAAGGACTATATCATTGACGTAGCAGAAACCGGAAGCCTCAGATTTTTTGGCATGATGAAGCCCCCCCGCCCAGTTGATCGCGATGTCTGTCTGCTGTTTATTAATTTTGACTGCTCCAGCTGATCGAGAAAGATTGCAGTTTAAGAGTTGATATCTTTTGTAAGACACACTATTGGTCGTAAAGATAACTCACCAATAGATCCACCTCCAGAAAGTTGACAAAAGTCATAGAGACCATCAAATACAGGGCAGTCTTCTCCAACGTTAACTGATTGAAAAGATTCAATATGTTTATCAAAACCCTTATAATAGAGCAAACAAATAATGACTTATTTAGGCGTAGTAAACAATCAATATCACAGCTTTTTTTTTATTTAAATTTTTCAGAATTTTAAAGTAACGAAAAGTAAAAAGCAATGTTTCCCCGCAATCAAGATTAAATATTTTGAAAACATCAAACTAAAAATTTACCAAACCACTAAACTTTATTACTTACACCGTTGCATCTGTTTGGTATACTCTGACATGTTGTCAGGTCGAATGCTTTGCAAAAACTTAATGTAATCATCGCTATGATATTTTGACATCTCTTCTGAACTGCATTTGTGAGGACGCTGTGAATATTTGCTTTTTTTTTTATAATCAAAGCGAAAAATTTATTTTAAGCAGTATCTAAATACAAATTATGAACTAGAAATATAAAACATACAGTTGTTTTTTGATATTCTAGATAGAGTAACATATGAGGTTGAGTAAAATAAGAGTTTTTATAAAAGTTTTTAATTGCACCGAATTAGTACAGCCATTTTATTTAGAAAATTAAAAATACTGAAAAATCGAATTAATCAAAAAACAACCCTGAACTTAATCGGCAATTACTTGCGAATAGATCATCGTTTTTGTTGAATCTATTTTAAATTGTTATTTCTGTTATTTGGATTCGATGTGTTGTATCGGGTTTGCAATTGTTATTTTGCGTTTGTTATTTTGCTTTTATATTTTTTAATCAATTATTCACCAATTCCCCTTTATGAAAACCTCGTGTGACCAATTTGATAAGCAACTACGTAATCAGGTCATTGACCTCGATCTTTAAATTTGATGGCAAAATCTCTATACATTTTATTCATTTGAAGAGGGCTAATGTAAACAGAAAACGTTTATGGTATTTCATATTAGTTCATTATTTTTTTGTTGTTTTAGTTCATATTTTCATCTGGTATAAATGAATTAATGTTGCTGAACATAATGTTGAAAATAAAAACATAAAACAATGCACCTACACAGCAGGTTGTTAAAGAGATAAAAACTAAATTAGAAATTGCAAATAACAACAAAATTAATGAACACTGAAGTAAAAAAACAATATAATTTTAAAAGTTTTCAATAAAAAAAAAAGATTTACATAAATTTCCATTTTTCTATACAACCCATAGTTGAGAAGAAGATTATGAGTCATGCGAATTCGATGTGGCTTCATTGGATGACCTTGCCCATAGTAGTTGTTTCCAATGTCAGCTAAATAAAATATAAACAGTGTTAATTAGTAAATACTTACAGTAACTGCTTTAGAACAGTATTGTATTGCTGCTAATAGAAAAAGCTAGGTAAATCTATCACAAACAATCATTCTGACACGAAACACATAATTCCAAACCCAAAGCAATAAAAATTCAATTAAAATCAATAAAAAAATTAGTAATTAAATAAGGTTTAATGAAAAAGTAAAAAAATCTTTATGCAGCCAAAGAATTGGGGTTTACGAGATTTTAGCATGGAAAGTTTGCAAAATCATTTGCATAAAAAAAGAAACACAACATGTAACAAAGTGAGACGTTAAACAATTAGAAAGCTAACAACCAAAAGCACAATTACTGTACTTTCTTTTGAACAATATATCTTTTGTTCAAACTTATTTTAATATTAAAAAATTTCTTCTGTTTAAAAAAACAAGAAACTAATTGAGCATTTTTTACTTTATAACAAGACACAAACTAAAGATTTTTAATCAATTTGAATGAGAATATAAAAAAGCTAAAGACGATTATAATTCAAAAAAACTTAAAAAAACAACAACATGGAGTCTGACAAAAACAACATATAACCTTGTTTAGCTATGTCAAATGCTTTTAAATAATTGAAAATTTACTTCAGTAGATTGTAACGATATCTGAATTTCTTTCACAGCATTAAATTCAGAAAACTAGAATAAAACCTGAATTAATTCTTTTTTTAAAGCCAGAAACTTTTGGTTATATTCAAGTTATTGATTTATGTAAACTTAAAAACATCAAATATAAGTTGAGAGTGAGGCAAGGTGTGATAACTTTTTTTTGGAGATCACTGTATTTCAAGATGAAAATCAAGAAATTTGCATTTGAGGCATGGAAATCAAGAAATTTAAGTCAGATTTAAAGTGATAAACTTTTTTTAAAAGACTACTGCATTTTAAAGACAAAAATCAAGAAATTCAAGATACTTTCAAAGTGTAGGACATATTTTTTTAGAAATCACTACTTTTTGGCAACAAAAATCAAGAAAATTGGAGCAGATTCAAAGTGATTATGCTATTTAACTTATGCAACCTCCTTTGCTAAAAATTAAAAAATCTGGTTTCCAATAACAAAAAATAAGAAAAATCCTCTAGCATATATCATCATTAGTTTTTTAGATATATACACCTCTACCTTAATTTAAACTAAAAACTGTCTATCTAAGACTCCTTTGCCAGAGGCTACTCAATAGTAATGCTCTGTAAACTTGGATTCCAAAATTAAAGAGGACCTGTAGTGCATAAAGCAATATTTCAATTCACAGCTTAAACTATTACCTGATGAACAATTCAATTCACACAAGAGTACAAAAAATACAATCAATATCAAATTATTTTAGATGCCAATACCAAGTTTGTTCACACAAGAAAGTAGTTTCAGCATAAATTTCTAAAGTCAAATTCAACACACAAATTTACATTCAACGTATTTCCAAGAGAAATTGTAGGTGTTAGTGACCAGCAAAAATGTATGGATTGGAAACAGTCACACTTAACAAAAAACAGGAAGCAAATCTGGAAGTAGCTGAAATAAAAATGGAAAGATTTTTCTTTGCAAGTAACAAAATTAGATGAAATCAAAAATGAAGTAATTTGTAAGACAGTGCATATGAGATAAATGAGTGATAAGCTGAGAGAGAGTCAAGACTGAGGTGGTTTGGTCAAGTATAAAGGAGACATGAAGATAATATAATTAAAAAATGCTACAGATAGAAGTTACCAAGGAAAAGATCTAAAGCTGTGACTCTCAACCAAGAGTCCACAGACACTTTGGGGGTTGCAGAGTGTTCAGGAATGCACTGGATGTTATACAAAATTAAAAAACAACTTTGCCAAATTATTAGTTACAGTCAGTCTTAAAATTTAGGGGTCCTTAGGCTTTCTATTTTTTAAAACAGGCCTTTGACTAAAAAAGGTTGAGAACCACTGATCTAGAAGCAAACATAAACAAAGATTTATAAATGAAATAAACGAGGACATGAAGATAATAGTTGTGACTGTGGAAGGTGCAAGTGATAGGATAAGTTGAAAAAAGACAATCTGTTGTGGCAAACCCTAATCATGAAAAGCCCCAACAATTGGAAAACTAAATATTAAATCTACTTCAGCTTTTTCACAACCAAGCAGCTGAGTGGTAAAGCATGTTTTGCTGTTACTGGGTTTGATAGATATAATGGTCTGTTTCACTAGACAATTCATTCAAGAAGGCAGATGAACCATTTTAACACCAAGTTTCAATTCCAATCCTAAGCAGACAGATTTGAAATTAAATTTGTGTTTTAAATTTAACTTTAGAAATTTTAGCTGAAACTACTTCTCAGATAGACAATTTTTAGTTTAAATTAAGGTAGAGGTATGTATCTAAAAAAACTACTGATAGCATAATAAACTTTGGTTAATACAGATTCGATTTGACTGACAAAATCATCCAAATTAGGCAAAGTCTGAATAATCCAAGGCTTTTTATTAAGATTTACAGTATATAAGAAATCATTTGTACTTTCAGTTTTATCAGAGTTAAGCAAAATTCTGCATTAACCTAATCTGGATTAACCAAGGTCTACTGTACAAGTTTAGTTATCATGATGAATCATTTCAATAGTTAAGTGTTTTCTATTAACTTATAAAATTTTTTGATTGTGTTGTTGTAACCCAAAATGAGTATTTTATATTTTTAGCTAATTCTTAATAGAAATAAGAAAAAAAGTTGTTTAAAAGGATATAAAAAAGTAGACTTTTTGCATTTCTGACACCAAAATAAACTTTATAACCTTAGCAGTTTTGGAGATATGAAATTTTGACAAGATTTAACCTCCTGTAACCTTTCCAATTGAGATAGCCAACTCAGTTTTAGAGGCAAGTCATTAAAACCACTTTTAATCAAAGTTTTGGACCCAAAGACAACTTTTTAAACCTTTTTTTAAAGTTCAAAAAATTTTTTGGTCTTTTCAAAAGTCACCGTAAGCAATATTTTTCAGAGAAACTAACCTGGAATCCCCTTTCAGCACCAGCATGGAAATAAGAAGAAACCAAGAGAAAAAGGATTTCTCAAGAAGCAATAGTAACCACAGGGGGATCAGGATTAATTTTCACTTACAGAGGCTTTTTGAAAAGTCCCATTTTTTTGGGCCTCTAATTACAATCAAAGATATTTTAAGTTTATAATTTTTTTCCTTAAATCTTTTAATTCAGGATTTCTTTTTTTAATCTTTATATTTTAAAACCATTTTCAGCCATAGTTCCAACCTAATAAAAACTAAAGCAATATCATATTGTATTTGTAATTCAAAGGTTTTTTTTATGAGTGAAAATTGAATCAATCAAAACAAATCTTTAAAAATTGTTAAACTTGACACAAATTTTTAAATTGCTATTAAAATAAATTCCACTAATGCAAAAATTAGATGTGAAAGCACAAAAAAATTATCTAAACATTATGGGTTTCAATGTATATTATGCAAAAAATCAGTACCAAAACCAATACTTGACTACAATAATCAACATTTCTTCTTAAACTTTTTACTGAAAGAAAGTAAAAAGCAATTTTAAGTAAAAATTTCTTAAATTTAGGAGTCTTAGCACAAAAAAATACAAGTACCTTAAATACCTTTTATAATTGCGTTCAAAATCACTTTTGTGGTATTAATCAAGGTTTAAGGGATACATTACGTTTATATATAATTATGGAGTACAAAACATATTTTTAAATAACAAAATATTATTAAAAATTATTAAAATTTTATATATTATATAGTAAAATTGGACCACATGCACGGCACCCGTACATAAAAAAATTACGTTAAAAATTAATATAAAATTGTAATCAGTAAAAATATTCGCCCATTTTACTCACAATCATAATAGTAACAAACTTTTCGATTTCCTCCGGGATTAGTTAAAGCCATAATATAATTATAATTAATAGAAATTGGATTGATAGATTAAACTCTTGAAAGCCCGCCTTCTGCAGAAAGAAAATTACTGAAAATATAATTCTTATTAGGTGTTGCCAAACGATTAATTAAGATAGAAAAAGTTTTTTAACAACTTTGCCTTTATAACTCTTTGCTTTTTAAAATAATGAATAATTTTTCCTAA
Organism: Diplosoma virens; assembly: GCA_963680785.1. Lineage (NCBI taxonomy): Eukaryota > Metazoa > Chordata > Ascidiacea > Aplousobranchia > Didemnidae > Diplosoma > Diplosoma virens. Next base: position 27,205,843 of record OY796887.1, read on the forward strand.
ATTACAGTTTTTACAATTTTTTTTATAAATTATAAGCACGTAATAAATATTTGTTCACGAAAGTAATTACGAAATAATTTGTTAGTAATTAAAAATAATTTGGAAACTTCATGTTCAGTTTTGTGAAATCTTTTGCTGTTGGTAAGAATTGTTTGTTGTCTTGATTGTCATATTTAACTTAACAAAATTGTTACAATTCAGCTTAGTTATGTGTATAAATGAAAAAAATAGTGGTTATTTTAGTTTATTTGGGGTAAAGTTTGAATTCTTGAGATTATCATTAATACTTCCAGCTTTTACCGTACTTTGTTGCAGAATCTCAATATGTCACAAATTTTGGTTGGATTTTTGCTTTTATCGAGTGACACGAAAGAAATGGCTTGCAGTTCCTTATTGTTATTATTTTCAATTGTGCATCGCTTTTCCAAATAAGATAAATCAACTTATAAATTGCATGTTCTACCTGGTTTCAATATGGACTAATATTTCTGCTTTTTCTATAAAATTTTTAAGCCATCAGTTTGGGTTTTTTAATTAATTTTGCTAAATACTTTTCAATGTTTTAGGCAGCATAAGTACTTTTCTATCAATTGTGTATTTAAATATGTTGTCTATAGTTTTTGTAATTTAAATTAATAATTCAAAGTAATTTTTTTTAATTGAAAATATTTAGATTGTAGAATTAATTGCTGGCTGTACTAGAAAGATTTCAATTTTAATGAATGATTTTTTGGCTAGAAATAACTAAACTGAAGATTTTAGTTACATCAATAAAGTAGTAAATTATCGTCTTTTGATGATGGTTTATCATATGATGATGTGGTTTAAAGATTTCATAAAATTGAATTAGGGTAATTTAAATAATTTAGTCAAAGCAAACAATATTGGGTCTCTTCAGGAAGTTACTGTAAGTGATTTTTATTTGTGAAACTAACCCAAATCCCCCTGTGATTACTATTGCTACTTGAGAGGTCTTTTTTCTTTTGGTTTCTTAATTCTATAAAAGTGTTGAAAGGGGGATACCAGGTTCAAGTTAGTTTCACCAAAAAAATTGCTTACGATGATATCTTAAAGAGACTCAAAATATTTGCTTGTTTTTTTTTACATAACATTTATGAATTTAATTGCTTACATTTATACTAGTAATCCAAAGTTATTACAAGTTATCTGACATAGCTTAAATACTTGTTTTTAATTATAATTATATTTGATTTAACTATAAAACTAAGATTTTTTAAAATTAAACACACTTGATGATTTAGTCATCTTTTTTAATATTTTATTGTTATACAAATGTGATTTTTATTAGTTGTATTTTTTAAAACCTTTTAAATTCATAGATTGTTTGAAATTTTTAGTATGACATTATTGCATTTATATTTATTACTGTAAGTTTGTAATATTTTGATATATCAGTTTGTATATTCAGAATCATGGCTCCTGTTAAAGGAAAGCAAGGCACTAAAGGAGCAAAACAAATTAAAGAAGAAAACATACAAACTTTACAGTTTTATATGTATATTATAGTGGCTGCAAGTGTTTTCATGGTGCTAATTCAATTTGTTTACTATTATTCCAGTCTTCGATTCAAAAATTGGTTTCTGCTGTCTTTCTCATTATTAGTATATGTTTTAAGCATGATGACAATGAAATCAATGTCAAACAGTAATTTAGATCTCAATATGAATGCTGGTATAGGAGAAAATCTGAAAGACATCATTATTTTAACTGCTGCATGCCAAGTACTAGGTTGTTTATCATTGTACTTTTGGTTACTTTGGCTTTTAATTCCTTGTATTGCTGTTTACAAGCTCTGGGTCAGTGTTTTAGCACCATGGTTTTTTGCTCCACCACCCCCAGAAATGACTGATAAACAAAAGAAAAAACAAGAAAAAAAGCAAAAAATTCGTTATCGCTAATGATTTATTTTGCAATTTCAATTTTTTTAATAGTTAGGTAATTATATCAATTAAAAATTCATTATGAAGATATTTTTATCATTGTATGTTTTTCACATTTATTCTGAAATGCTATAATAGTCTGTCTTAGATTGCTTATGTTTCAACACATAACTTAACACATTGACTGCCCAGCTTTCCTTTTTCCATATACAATAGCTTTCTTTCAGTTGCCAACAATTTGTTTTGTTTGTTTAAAAGTGATTGTTTATTAATAGATTTCTTAATTTCCACTTTTTACAAGCAACAGTTGCTGTGACAAATATACTCATTTCTGAGAGAGAGAGAGAGAGAGATCTGTTTATTTGCATCAAAATCTTTTCAATATATTAATGGTTAAAACAAACACAATGATTTTTACATATTGAAATTAAACAAATTGATTAATAATGATAAGAATTTATATTAAACCAAAATCCACTATAAAGATATGATGCAGGGGTAGGAAGGGACAAAAGTCATTTAATCACTACCCCCACATTTAAATGTGGACAAATGTGTTAAGTTCCTATACAAATAAAGCGGCAGCAAATGTGTTAAGTTCCCATACAAATAAAGTGAAAATAGTTCACTTTTTTTATCCTTTAAAAAGGGTCAATATAATTGAAGTGCTTTTTTGCCATATTTTAAGTCTTGTGCATTTATTTATAATGACAATTTCAAAATAATGCATGTAAAAATTAAAACCATCATCAAAATCTGAAATATTTACATTCATGATATTTGTAAATATTTCTGAAATATTAACATGTATTAAGTATGTGGTCAAGTTCTGAAATTAATTTAAATCAAGTAAAAAATATTATTTGTAAAATAAAAAATTTTACTGTTCTTGATTATTTATAAGTGTGAATTAGAAAAATAACTTATATTGTGATTGAAATTTACTAATTATTCTTTATCTTCACCTTTATTTATTTTTTTGACTTGCCGGACAACATCAGAGAGGGTGAAATTGGTAAATTGTCAAGGATTATCTCAATTTGCTTTTAAAGATCCAAATATTGCATCAGATTAAGATTGTTTATTTGTTTTTTTTTTAAGTTTTCATACAGTAATATATTGGAATTTTCAGCTGCTTTCTAAGACCGCAAGCAAAGTAAAAGTATTATAAAATGTCTTACCCAAAAACACATGAAATGAAAAGAGTAAGAACTGAAACAAGACACGTCATTCGCCTTTGCTACCAATACAGTGCTTCTACATTCGGCTACACTTTTTGATTGTTTGAAAGTTATCGGCTCAAAAAAATTGTGCTTTTATTTTCTGCTGATGTAAATTTACCAAAGCGCATATCCTTTTTATTATCATTAGACTTTGATTTAACTCGATTATTCTATAATTTCAAGGGTTAGCGTTAATTTCAAAGGTATTTGATATGTTTTTATATTTTTTTTCGTTGTTTTTACAGCCGAAATCCAGTACAACTTTACTCTCCTACGTTCTGCAAAATATAATATATGTGTTTTGTTTAAAAAAATTTTTAATGTACTAAAAAAAGCATGTTTAAGCGAACAATCTACTCATATTTTGCATTTTTCAAACTTTATGTCATGTTTTTTCCGTTTATTATTGTGTTACTGTCTCCGTTGCTACGATACATTTCTGATTCGTATTTAATTTTACTAGCAATCATTTATGTGGAATAACTTGACCTTCTTTCACAGTTGTCATGCTAGTTTTCTTGCTCTTGGTGGTGAATAGAGAAGATCGTGTTGCTGCTCGCGAACTATTTGTCGAAAAAAGATGGTGCCTAAAAAGCTTTGTATTTTGCTAAAGCAGTGTAGTTGGCAATAAAAAAAAGAGAAAAAATATCGCTTTCTTATGACAGTGTTTTTTTATTACAGTATAAAATTTTACTTTTTTCTCTCAGTAATAACTTTTGTGCATAGAAGTCACGGACAGAAAACTCGTTTTTAAGCAAAAATTATTGCATTTCTGCTTTTTTTTATACAGTATTTTAAACGAACAGTTTGTCTTGATAGCGGTAAGGTAATTTTTATTAGTGGTATTTGAATCATTGTATCATCATCTCTTTATCTTCCAAACTCTCAGCACACATCGAGGCATTAAATTTTGAAAACCATTGAAACATCTCTTGTTTCCCGGTTTTAAGATAAAGACTTTTTTGTCTTTCTGTTTTTGGTTGTAAATAGAGTAGAAACGATTGGTTTTGCCAGGATAAACTTTTGGCTACAAAAAAAGTTTTTCACATTAGATCTAAGTTGTTTTTGCTTGCTGATCTGCATCGTTTTTCTAAATTCAGTAACTTTATACCCAAACAGTTCATTGTTGGTGCCCAAAAAAATCTGATTTTGCCCAAATTTTTTGGCGTTTTGGGGCGCAATAAGTGTAAGAGTTGAACTTGGGTCGTGTAGACACGGCTTCTGGTTGAGTAGACTAAAGCGCCGTATTGAAAGTAAACACGTTCAGCTCCAACTTTCGTCATTCTGTTGTGTGTTTGGGGGATACTTTACTGGTTATCAAGTAGGCAGTGTAATTTTTAAATGCCGATTTTTTTTTTTTTTTTGGGATCAAACCCCCATACTTTTTTATCAATCTTTCTGCTTTTTAAAATTTATAGCCTAGGTCTACAAATCATTGCGCAATTGTCATAATCTAGCCTATACAGACGTGACATTGTTGCGAGAAAGCAAGTAATTGTTCTATTACCACCTACTTTACCATAGCGTAAAACCTTTCAGTGAACTGTGTAAACTGTAGCCTCTTACAACGATAACAAGTATCAATTAGCAGCAAAGATGTTCAATTACACTTTCGAAACATACATTTTACCTATTTTCTCGAACAACAAGACATTCTCTCACCCGTGCAAGCTGGTTTTAGACCTGGTAGATCGACTGTAGATCAGGTTCTCCTCTCACAGTCAATCGCAGATTCCTTCCACCAATCTAAGCCAGGCGCACATACAGTCCTTGCCACTGTGGATTTTGCGAAAGCTTTTGACTCAGTTTGGCACTCTGCCCTTCTCTCTAAACTCCTCTCTTTAGATCTTCCTCTTTGCTTTGTTGAATGAATACGATCCTACCTCTCAGATCGCCGTTCGAAAGTCCGTATCTGTAATTCATATAGTCGTCCTTTCCGTCTCCGAAGAGGAGTTCCCCAAGGTTCAGTTCTTGGACCAGTTCTCTTCTCTTTATATATCAATGACCTTCCCACTTTCCTTCCTACATCTGTTACCTCTTTCTATGCAGATGACCTTGCCATCTGGGCCTCCTCCCCGAGTGTTGAGTGTGCAACTTCCATAGTACAAGCTGCCCTCAATAGACTGGTGGAATGGTCCTTCCTCTCAACCCTCTCAATGGCTGGTGGAATGGTCCTTCCTCTCAATCCTGAAATGGCGCCTTCCTCTCAACCCTCTCAAATGTGAAACATCCTTCTTCAGCTTAGACCCCTACCAATCACGTATACAACCCTCTCTGTACATTCTTAACACCCCACTCAAATTTAACCCTCATCCAACCTTTCTCGGTGTAACCTTCGACCGCACTCTCTCTTTCAAACATCATGTCCTATCCTTACGGAAAAAGTTTCACAGCCGATTCCGTGCTTTCCGCTCTATCGCCTCTGCCTCCTGGGGTCCATCAAAAGAATCCTTATGCACCTTATATAAAGCCTTCATTCGCCCCATCCTCACCTATGCTTCCCAGGCTGGTTTCCCTTCTCATCTCCTACTCACATCACCTCCGTGGAGAAGATGCATAGATCTTCCTGTAGAGTAATCACAGGTTGTCTATCGTCCACCCCCATCCCTCTACTGCATATAGAAGCACTTTTACCTCCACTACGAGTTACCCTTACTCACCAATCCCTCTCCTTCTTTGAACGAGCCCTCCGTCTACCTCCAACCTTTCCCATAGCCTCTCTTACAATTTCTAACCCCCGTACACATCTCAAAAAGAGCTCATGGAGATCCTTCTCCAGATCACATAATCTTACCCCTAACCTACATCTTGCCCGTGAACCTCTAATACTCTGCCCTCCTAAACCCCCCTGGTCTATCCCATCTACTTACACAATTTCACTCCATCTCTCATCCCCATGCTCCCGCAAAGACCCCCCTCCCTTCGCAACACGACAGCTACCTCCCATCTTTCCTCCCTATCTCACAGCGATATCTTGTCTGGACTGACGGTTCGGTACCTGGCGGGCTGGGGCAGGGTGGTGCAGGGATACACATCAAGTGTACAAAGTGTGTCACTGCTAACTCGCTCTCATCGACTGGTCTCTGGGCTACCAGTTATAGTGCGGAAACCTTCGCTATTCTACATGCTCTTGAACGGTGTATCTCTCACTCCACGACATGTAATTTTGAATCTATCACCCTTTTCTCCGACTCTATCTGTCCTATCAACTCTCTCTGCCCCCTACCATATTTAACCTCCAAATCCCTATCCAATACACAATTCCTTCTCAATTCTCTATCCCAATCCAAGGTAGTCCATCTCCAATGGATACCAAGTCACTCTTCCCTCCCAGGTAACGACTTAGCTGACTCTTTAGCCAAAGCCGGAGCCTCTCTCGATCCCTCCAACATATCCGTGTCCCTCGCACCCTTTATTTCCTCTCAAAGACAATCTCTCTACACCAGTTGGAGACGCAGTGTCCAATCTGGTTTCTTTCAACACCAAATCCCTTCAGTATCTCCCGAGGAGCTTACTCTCCCTCGCTCCGCTCGCTGTGCTCTCTCCCGTTTACGCTGCAACGAGCACACCACTCTCCTTAACTCTTATCTCCACAGAGTTGGTCGAGCCGAGACTCCTTTATGCAGCAACTGTGGTTCTGAACCACAGGATCTTTCACATTTCGTGCTTGACTGCCCTGTACTGGACCATCTGCGTCGGGCCATATTCGGTGACACACTGTCACTTCTAGACCTCTGGTCCCGTCCGTGGGGAATCGCCCGAATACTGGGACTCCGCGGAGTTGATCCACGCCCCATTCCCAGGAATGGGTCGGGTAAATTCAACACCACCACCAAACATACACTTTACCAAGCATAATTTTTTTCGGATAAAACCGTTAAGAAATTAGCCTTGCTTTTGGGAATATTACTTTGCTTTTTATAAGACTGCTGTGACTATAACTTTTAAAGATACAGGCCAAGACCGAAAAACTGATAAATATTTTATCCAAGGCACAATAACGTGACGCAGGCGGTAGTCGAATCGAGAATATATCGATCACGCTCTTAGGCTATTTCAGCTACTTTGGCGACGGTTTAAATCGATCATAAAACAGAATGTTATCCTTTTTTTTTTTAAATGGATGAATTGCGAAATACCAGAAAATAAAAAGCTTAATGGTTTTTCGGACCGTTTTTTGTTTGTTATCCCAGATAATGCTGGTAATTTCTAACAGCCAAAGACAGGATGAGCTGTTTATAAAATCACAGATATTATAGCGAAAAAATCAAAACCTTGAATTCAGAAGTACGCGTGGGGAATCACTTGAAAGCTGATAGATGCTGAAGCTTGAAAAGTCACAACATTGCAATCGTAGAAACATCAAAAAAAGAAAAATGCAAAATCGAGACAATAAAACTTTGTTCTTGGGTAGTTTCGACAAAAAACATATTTTAATACAATAAAATAAAGCAAAATATTGCACGAAACGTTTTCGGATAGAAAAATTTCATGTAAGCGCGGCAAAAGCGGAAGAGTTAGCGGCAATAACAATAAATTTTGCTGTGCAGTCAGAGTCATCGGCCTGTAGCAGTGTTCTATAAACTTCTGCTACAAAACTTCAACCTCGCAAGCTACCATTAAAGCATTTTCTATGACGATCGAATCTTTAATTTCGAAGTCACTTGATTGCAGGTTCAGCAGTCATCTTCTGACGCCAACTTTTCTGTTTTCCTCCGGGCTAAATTGCAAGATGGTCGCCAAGGCAACAAGCATCCTCTGCTTTGCAGTGTAATCGGCGGTGGTGAGGTAGCGATACATGACGTTTTTAAGATACTCCATGTTTGCATTGCCGCGAAGCCTAAACACGAGAGATGATTAGCGAGGAAGCCGAAGACGCGACTCGTCGCGATCAACTCACGCTGTCCGCTCATGTTCCGACACCTTCTCCTTCAACATCGCCAGATCTTGTGCGTATTTTTCATCCCTGTAAACAAAGAAATAAAAGACTTGACAATGGAGAGAAACACTGTATTCCACCTTGCACAGTGCACACATTTGAAAAACGATTTTGACAAATATAGAAAATCATTAAATTATTAGCCGTGCGAATGTCAAAAAGCATCAAAAAACCTTTGAGGTTATTAAATCAAGACGCTTTCTGATGGTAACAGTCAACGATTATTAAATAAATAAAAAACAAAAAACCGAGAAAAAAAGGTATAAAGTAAAAAATTTGGTATTGTACGTACTATGATCATGAATTTCAATTGATTTACCAAATCATTATGATTCTATCCAGAAGACACATAAATTTAGCAAATTCTAATAAATATATATCAAGTGATGGATATTCAAAATTAGGGGCCCGAGGCAAAATCCTAATCAGGATTCCCAAAAATTGGTGTTCTCCAAAAAAAATGTCTTTGATCTCGTATTTCCCTATTTTTCTCCCAAAATCATCGTTATCTCCAAAAAAAATCTATTTCCCACTTTTTGTTCCAACTTCATAGTGATCTCTAAAAAAAGCGGTCCTCCAATAAATTCGTTCTGAGATTTCCCACTTTTTGTAACCATTTCATAGTGATCTTTAAAAAAAATATACAGCAAAATGAAACTATATGCGGTATTTTCAAAAAGGGGAGAGGGCCGAGGCAACTGCCTCACTCGCCTCACCCAATATCCACCACTGTATATATCTTCCAGTGGTCAAAATTTTAGTGTTTCATAAAAAATTTAAAAGTTACGACGAAATAAAATAATTCTTAAATTTTATTTAAATTTAACAACTCTAAACTATGTTTTATTAGCTGTTGCCTAAACAATAATTCCATATTCTATCTTGCTATACACCAAGAAATTATAGAATAAACGATACAGCAGCAAAAATATATTAAAGCAAAACCACGGAAAAAGGTGGTTTGAAAAGTTTTATCCAACATTCTATCAAGAGAAATTTTTTTATAAAAAAATTCATATGACTGGAAAACACAAAAGAGCAAGTTCAATCAAAACAGATTTAGCTTTTTGACAATTTGTGGGCATACAAAACAATTGATTATAAAAAAAATTTCAAACGAAAATTAATGCTGTAATTGGATTTGTTAGGAGACAGCACTAAAGAACGCCAATGCATTATAAGAAGCAACAAATCTTAGATTTTTTTCTCTCCTTAATTGGCCAGCTCTGCAAACATAACACGAGCAAGTAGATTCAAGTTCAAAACTCGAAATCATGGTTAGGCAGTGAGCTCGAGTTCGGTGTGCGTGATGCACAATGCCGTTCTTTGGGTGCAGCAACGCATTGATGGGAGCCACAAACCTTAAATTTGATTCTTTTTCGTTTACGAAGGAAATGCAAGCGGGTAAGTAGGACAAGTAATTCAAGCAGCGTACTTAGTAATGCTGGCATCTTGCAGTTGCCGGATTTGCTGTTCAAGCTGCTTCTTATGACGTCGTATGCTGTTGATCATCACATCTTTACGAGCGAGCTGCTCAACGTAATGGATAATGTTCTTTTCTTGGGAAGGCTGAAAAAAAAATTAGGTGAGGATCGCACCAGTAACCACTAATGTACTTGATTTTGAATAATAAATATTCCAAAACGTAAAAAGCAGAGAAAGTCATCGAATACTGACGTGGTTTAAAATTTCCGACAGAGATTCTTCGGTGACGTCAGATGTTTCTTCGTTCAACAGATGTTGTTCAGAAGACGAAAAACAGTCGCCAGAACTGAAATAAAAACGAGTTTAGTCAACCATGCATCTAGATTCTCACATAAAAAAAGGTGAGGAGCACGAAAGCACTGGTTCGACTCCTCACAAAATCAAAAAAAAACTTTCTTTTTCTATGTACGAATGAATTTTTACACTTTGTATTAGTAAACTTGATTCTTGGAGGAGATGCTTAATTTTCAAGTTTGTGATCAACTAACCGAAAGATCAAACGCAGCAAAGCTAGTGACTTATCGTTATTACACAACTGCTGTATCAATATTAACAAAAGTACACAGTTATTAATAAAAAATAGAGTTGATAGAATTCGGCCATCCAAATCTTCTAAAATCTAGCCTGCATTTGAACTTTTCAAAAAAACTTTTACATTTAAAATATAAAAAACTAAATAATTCTATGAATTACCTTCGATAAGTAGAAGTATAGGCTTTCAATTGTTTTATTTCTTTGTCTTTATCAGCGAGTAATGCAATCGTTCTTTCACGCTGGTTTCTTATTTCACGTTCTTTTTCGTTGATCAAACGCACATGTGATTCGTTTCTATTCTCTATCTCACCCTTATGTAAAAGAGCAAGCTTTTCTAGTTCTCGCTGATGGGCCGCACTCTGCAAAATATAAAAGAAAATTACCGAAAGTAGAAAAATTGTAACTATATTCATGAGTAAAAAACAGAATGCATAAAAAAGCTTTAACTAAGCAACCACATCAACACTAAAAATAAGCACAGATATTACAATTTTAGAATTGAAATGTCAAAGAAAAAATTATTTTTTAACGAAATGAATCGTGTTAATTTAGCTTCCATATATCCAGAGCTGTTGATTGTTCAGCTTTCCATGGTTTCTTTGAATTTTTCTTGTTGTCGCACAAAAAAATTTAAATATCTTCCATTCTGACAATAATTTCTGTAGCTTTTAAGAGCTAAATTTCGATTTAAAGTTCTTGCACGATTTCAGAAGAGTAAAAAATAAGAAATGAACATTTATCAAACCCCTATTGTTTGGCAACATTTACTACCATTTGCGAGCATTTCGCTTCGAGATCATTACAACGCGAACGAAGATGAAAGTGTCGTTCTCTCGCTTCTTGCAACTGCCGCTTGATGTCGTCAGAGTCCTGACTTCCGCTCGAAGTTCTTCCTCCTTTCATGTTCTTGAGAACGTTCTGGGCTCGTGTCTGTAGCAATGGCTCTATAGTAAGTGATAATCCCAAACAAAAAACGGAAAACTAAAGGTACTTGAGGTTTATTCTCGGTTACCACCCAACTGAGCAAAAATTAACGTAAGTCAAAACAGTTTCAAAATTACTTGCAAGCTATAGTTGACGGTTAAAACAAAAATAAAGTTCTACATAATCACAAAAATGTATATTTAAACCCAAAAAAGACCTCTTTACTTTGGACATAAAGCAATTCAAACCTTATTAAGCACATTTTCTTGAAAAGTTATTGAAAGCTAAACCAATACTGATAAAAACTTGACTCCAAAATAAGCGCGTTTCTAAGAAATAAGCTTATTAAAATTCATAAGACAATGCTTATAAAAATAAGCTCGAAATGGTAACGCTGGGGTTATCGCAAAACTTACGATTTTCGATTGTAGTTTAGAATCGAGATTTACGAAGTGCCAACTTTAAAACTGGATCGCTAAAATAATCAAGTGCAAATTATAGACGGGATTTAATACTAGATGAAATATATTTCATATTAAAAAATAATCAGAAATGACAATATTACACGCAATAAAAAATAAATTGGTCAGGTTTTTGACGTGAGATATTTTATTTATTATTTGAGATGAAGCCTTTTCTTATATTTATACGTAAGTTATTTTTTCTACAATTTGTTTTTGTTCATCGTGGCTCAATTGAAAAAAATTTGGTTACGACAAACCAACACCAAAAGAAAATATCAAAAATTGAGCACCCCTTGCAAGCAGCGAAAATCATCCAGAATGCTGCATCAAAATAGCCTTGGTGGAAGGGCAATAAAAATAACAAGCAACCACCAACCTTGTATCGCTCGTGCTCTTCTTTCAGCTGAAGTAGATTCTCCTGAGATTCGAGGTAAAGCTTCCGATAATCTTCCGATTCGCATTGCAAGGAAGCAAGCACGTCTGATAGATGTTTTTATAAAAAAAAAAACGCATTTTAAACTCGACCCTTAATTCAAGGGCGTTTCAAATTCACATTGATTCAAACGTATAATCTAATAAGAAACACTACTTGGCCGCGGTGGTAACAGCTTTTTAATCACTCTCACCAGTTAAATCAACAGGCTCGTTGCTTTTCGAGGCCGCTTCTTTAAGCAACTGCTGGTACTTCATGATTTTCTCTTTCAAGCCTTCGACGTCCAAGTCATCTTCTTCCAGTCGAAGCTTGTTTGAAATGCCACTCAGAGGATCGGACTGTTTTGCTGCTTCTAACTGCTTCGACAAGAGAGTGTTTTCAATGTCAAGTTGTGAAATGCGATCTTTCAAGTGCCTGAAACACAAATGATTGACCGAGTTTAAAAACGGTTACCATTTCAACCTTTTCTTTGGCAGAAAACTAAAATATTTACAAGATCTTTTGGTTTGTTTTCGTTATCTTTACTACAACGAAACACTAAAATTTTCCGTGGATTTTTTTAAATAGAAAATAATTTAAGAACTACGCGATTGGATAATATTGTAATTACAAGCGAGAAACAACGAATAATAAAACAAAAATAATAATGATAAATAAACAAGGTTTGAAATAACTTTCAATCGGCATCATCAATCATCTGTTTCATTTTTCATTTTTATTTATTATTTCAGGCGTATCCTAATAGGTAGTAACAGCGTATTCTAACACCTGTTAGATTTATATTCGAACTGGTGGGTGTGCTGTTAACAACGAAGTTTTGAAAATCGGTAAACTCGAAAATAGCTATAGTTTATAAACCTTTCAACGTCAGTTTTCAAGTATTCGTATAAAAAAATACGAGTCAAAACTCACTGTATCGATATTTGGTCTTTCTGCATCTTTCCGTCGTACAAGCCCATTTTGTTCGAGATTTGAATGAGTCGATTTTCAAGGTCGGCCACCCTCTCCTCCTCCGCATGAGCGACCTCCCGCTCCCGCTGCTCCATCTCGACGACACGAGCGTGCTCCTTCTCCAGCTGAAGCTTGTGAGAGAGCTAAAAAGAGCTTTTTTCGGCAACTTTATTTTAATGAAAATGCATCGGTTTTAAAAGTAAGAACGATTACGAAAATTTGTTTAACGTATATGCTAAGAAAAAATAAACTGGATTATATTCAAAACAATTTTTCAATTTATTTGAAAAAGCCAATAGAAAAAATTAGCTGCGGTATAAACTTTGTGGTTATCCCCAACTACTAGCAAAATCAACGCATGATTTGCACAATTAAACAGCGGCAAACGACGAGTACTTCTCACAGGAAATCACAGGATCGTGAAAAGATAATAAACGGAAATATTTGAAAAGAAAAGTACACAATAGAACAAGTCGAGAAATTTTCTCGCACATAAGACTCATTCATCCACTTAAGAATGTTCAAATTTCTTACTTTCATAGCTTCCATTTCTTCTTGCAATTGCAAAAGTAAAGGTGGTGGTTTGCTGGCTTCCTCCTCGGCTAAATGAAGTCGCTTTCTCACTTTCTCCAGTTCGTCTTCGAGCTGTCTCACGCGACGTTTGTAATCCTCGCTTTGCTGCGCTTCAACGCCAGCACTCTGCGCCGCACTGCGCAGCTGCTTGATCTAAGCAATCAACCAATCAAATCAAACCACTCAAAAATGCTGCTTTAAATTTCATGGTCAGTTTTTAACAAGTAATGTCAAACGTAATTGTGGTCTGGTGGCGATACTAAATGACTAGATAAAAAAACATGGAGAAGGTGCAAGAAAACTGTTGATAAAATTTATTACCGTTGCTTCGCAGGTCTCGTTTTTCACTCTTTCCTCGTTGAGCATTTTCTGAATTTCACGAAGCATGATCGAGTGAGTAGCTTGCTCCTGCTCACGATCGCTCTGTTGCATGCGAAGTTTCTCCTTTACCTGGTATAAAATGGATTGCGGGTTCAAAAATTGAATTTATGGTATTTAAACCCTTTTAGCTGATTTGTTGAGCGTTAAATAAAGCATAAAAAATTTTTCTTGGGTTGTTTAACAGGTTCTGTATAGCTTTTTTTTTTATACTGGCTTCAATTTAGAATACAAATTAAAAATAACATGTTTAATTTAAAGAGAAAAAAATATAAAATCATATTTAAAACCCGACTTGCTTTTAGAGATGCCGAGATACAGCTGTCCGAGAGAAAGTTTCTGTTATTTAGTTTTTTAGATTTTATAGAGATATGACTAAAACACTGAGCTGCTTGCCAAGCCGAAAGCAAAAAAAAGCGGTAAAGCGTCTTTTTTCAAAAATACAAGAGTTGACGAATGTAGGATTTGAACCGTGACAGTGTCGATCGCATTCGATGTCAATACATCGCTCTACTCCGCCACGCTGATCTCTTTTCGGTAGCGCAAAGCAATTCGCGGCACTGAGCATCATGGTCGCCAGAGCTAAATGTACAACTGAGCATCATTTTGCGAGATAAACGTTCATTAAAGAAAACTGACAAAAGGATTTAATAGAAATGCCGGTCATAACGTACATGCTATAGAATTCGTCTTTTGTCAGTAAACGTCTACACCGAATAAAAACGGCGTTGTAAACTCTTCTTTCATTTTAATGAATATTCGAAAATAAAGATTCGACAAAGGTAAGTTTACCAAAAACAATCAGAACAAATGATACCTTTTTTAATTCGTCTTGCAACATATTTGCTTTCTTTGAATAAACCTCGTTTTCTTCTTGCAGCATTTTCACCTGAAGTTCTTGTTCTTGCTAAAAAAAATCAAGTTTTACAAGCATATAACCAGAGAAAGTGCCCACAAAAATTTTGTCATTTTCTGAAGCACTATATATTTTCTATAAATTTTTTGCAAGTTATACCGCAAATTCGCAAATGTATTCTAAAGCAAATTATCTTCACACCTTCAGTTTCTTCTTGTCAGCTCTATATGTGGCAACCATCTTTTCTTTTTCAGCAGACATGGTTGAAAGAGATTGTGTTAAAGTGAAAATTTGAGAGCGCAAATGTTGAACATTTGAATCTTCTTTTTCATTGGCTCCTTCATCACATGATGAAGCACAATCGTTATCATTATCTTAAAACAAAAATTGAACTTTTGAAAGAAAAACCGTTTTACAACAAAATTAGTTATAACAAATCATAAATAAACTTAAAAGGTAATCATAAAAAATCAATAATCTATACTGAAAAACCAGAGAGTAAACGAAAAGGTATTTTACATTAGCAAATATTTGCTCAAAGTAATTTTAAATCCAGGAAAAATTACTTTGCCCATCATAACTAACAATGACAACATTATGTATAACAAGGAATAACAAGGACTATACATTTAAGAAAAATAAAACTGTTTACCATCTCCTTTAAAAAATTAAACCAAAATTTAATTTTAATTAATTGTTTTATTACTCTTTAAGAATAATTTCTTTAAAAAAAACTTTATCTATCTAACCAATCAAACCTTCATCTAGCCAACCTCACCATACAGAACATTTTGATCAATTGAAAAATAATATTCATTTAATAAAAATAATATTGCCTCTTAGAATCTGCTGATAATTTGCATAGCAACCTACAAACATTACCAAATTTGTGTCAAAGTAATAAATCACAGTTAACAATAAACTAGTTAAAATAAAAGTTTTCAATCAAGAAGAGTTAACAATAATGGTGAAACAGTTGGTTAAAATGTGTCTCTTGTAAAAGCAAATGCCTCTCCACATTGAGCGATTGCAATCACTAATTAATGGGATAGAGTTTTCTATATTTTAAACTGCATGTTTGCAGGAATAGATTCAGCATGGATCAAGCAGTAAATCATCAATCAAAAAAGTTGCCAATACTTTTTAAATAAAGCTACAATCTCTCATATTTTGTAAATTGTTTTGCAATCATAAATTAATTAATTAACATTTTATATATATAATTTGTTATTGCAAAGCACAACAATGACGTTTGTCCAAATTTTGGCATTTTTAATTATAAAGAATAGCAAACAAATAAAGAACTTTGTAATATAAAACTTGAAAAAACTCAGAAATGCAGTAATTAATCTAAACTTTGATAGAATACAATAACTATTTGGCTACTCAAAACAATAAAATTAAACACAAACTTAATGCAAAATCAAGCAAATCAATAAATCATGATGCAACTATAAACACTTTTAATATTAACTAGGTCCATATAATTTCAACTTACCGAAGTTCTGTTTCTCATGATCTTTACTGGAACTTGTATCAGTATCTAATTCTGAATCACCATCCTAAAAACATTATATTGTACTTTTAATTTGCTTTTCCTTAATTATAAAAAATTTATTTCTTACTTTATCAATGTTATCATTACACCTTGAGCTTTTTTCATTTACTTGTGAAGGAGCAAGAGAAGTAAGTGCTTTCATGCTGTTTTCCAAAGCTTCTTTTTCATTTTGCAAACTTTTGTATGCATGGACAATATCTGAAAAGTTAAACTCAATTTATAAAACTACTCTAGTTTTTCTTGTTTTACTATAATGGTCTGGTTGTGCATTCTGTTTTTAATAAGGTCGCCATTTTAAGTAAGCAACATGGTCCCATTTTGTAATTTGTCATACAGTACCTTTTTCAAAAGGCACAGAGTTTCTTTAAGAAGTCACCATAAGTGATTTTTTTTGGTGAAACTAACCTGGAATCCCCTTTTCAGCACCAGGATGGAATAAAGAAACCAAGAGAAAAGAATCTCTCAAGAAGCAATAGTTTCATCATAGCAATAGATCCAGGTTAGTTTCATGAATAAAAATCACTTATGGTGACTTCTTGAAGAGACCCAAAGCACAAAAGAAAGGTCTCTTCAAGAAGTCACTGTAAGCATTTTTTTTTGGTGAAACTAATTTGAAATAAGTCTTTTCAGGAAATCACTGCAAGCAATTTTAGTTTGTGAAACTAATCCAGATCTCCCCAGTGGTTAGTATCGCTTTTTGAAGAGATTCTTTTCCTCCAAGTTTCTTTTTTATTCCATCCTGGTGCTGTGGGGGGATTCTGGTTTAGTTTTACCAAAAAAATTTGCTTACAGTAATTTATTTAAGAGACCTTCTGGAATTCCTTTACAGCACCAGGATAGATTAAAAGAAACCAAGAGAATAAGGATCTCTTCTAAAAGCAATAGTAACCAAAGTGAGATCAGATTTAGTTTGACAAAAAAAATCACTTACAGTGACTTCTTGAAAAGAGTCAAAAAATACCCTCAGGTAGATTACATCTCAAACTAACGTTATTCTGGTCGCAAGACAGAGTGTTAGCAGATTGAGCTATCTTGCCAACAACTACAGTAATTTAAATTAAAATAATACAATCTTATAAAACTTTGTTTAATTTTACACTGACAAACCTCTTAATCTACTTTCATATCTTTTTATTTGATCTTTCTGCTTGTCAATAGTTGCAATCAGTTCTTCGTTCTTTGAAAATTTAAACATGATTTTAGTTTGTAGCAAAAAATTGTATCGAAAGTTATAATTAGTGCAATTTCACTTTTTCTACAAAACAGTAATTTTTCTTAAGTTAACAATTACGTTTACAATATAGTAATCAATACTTAACTAACTGAATTTCAATTAATACTGTACATAAACACATTTTTCTTAACAGATTTTAAGTTTTGATAAATGTTTGATAAGGACAACATTTATCAAGACTAAATACGTATTATTATTCATATTTTTCAAGTCAAATTCAATCCTAATCTTAAAACCTTAATCCAAATCCTATGTTTATTCCATAGGATATCTATGGTTTATTCTAACAAAACCGTTAAGTCATCCATATCCGATTCATCCACATTTTTGTTTGATCTCGTTTTTGTGTTTTTGTTTAGGCTTAAAAATATCTTGGCCAAAATATGTAAATTCAAATCCAATCCATAATCTCCTTTTTTAAATTTAAAAAGGTAAAATTAATATACAAATCCATAAAATCTAAATTCATGGTGAGCCGTCTCAAGTTCATCAACAACTAATTTGAAACCGCACTTGTGGATCTTCTTCATTTAGGGAAGATGGATGGTCCACTAAATGGCTGGACATGTTTCTATCAACCAGGTCGCCAGGTTCTTGTCCACAACTGAGAGAGCACGGACTCCATTTGGATGGTGATACATGGGGCAAGACATAGGCGTACCAGCCAAAAAAAATTTAAGGGGGCAATGAAGTTTTGCCCACATTGTGTGACGTTTGCCCAAATCATGATTTTCTAGCACATTACGAATAGGACAAAAAAATTGTCTGAGTTTCTCAAATCAATTCAGTCTCATATTTTTCAATTTTCGTCCCAAAAGCAAGGTGTTCTTTAAAAAAAAGGTCTTCACCTAAATTTGCATAATAACTATTTTTTGCAGTTGGTCGTTGTCATTGCCCTAAAATGTTTGACTTTGCCCTAATTTTTCATATCGCTGCCCAAAAAATTCTGGTTTTGCCCAAATATTTTCTTGTCACTGCTCGAGAAATTTCAATTTTGCCCAAATCTTAGAAACTTGGGGGGCAATCGCCCCCCTGCCCCCTGCAGGTACGGCTATGGGGCAAGATGTTCTTATGTGCTAAGCTGTCTGCTCCTTTGCGCCACACTCACAGGCACTCATAGAAGCCATACTCCATTTGTTCGTTTCTGAGCGGAATAGACCAACATCAGTTCATCAAACTGCTTAAAAACGCCGTTCAATAAATTTAGTACCTCGCAAACTGACTGACACTAAATACCTCCTTATTCCTGAAAATCGATTAGTGTGGAGTTGACTTTCGAATAATGCTAGTCGAGATTCGCATATTTATGTAGACCGCATTAGAATCTTTTATTTGTGGTTTATTAGCGACGTAGTTGCTATATTCGTCCTCCTCCTTCATGCTTTCGAGTGCGCTGATTGCGTGTTGGTTGACGTTGTTTGAGCGACGACTGACGTTAGTGATGAAGCCAGCATACATGGGCGTCCCGTAACCAATTTCCAGGGGGGGGTAAAATCTCTGAAAGGGCAGAATTTTACAAAAATGCAGTTTATATAGCGAAATTAAAGTGTTTCGTAATAAAAAGTTAATTTCCAGAAAGCATATGCCCGCTTTGCCCCCCAGCGGACGCCCATGCCAGCTTAAGTAATTAACTAAGAACTATTTTTGATTCAGCAAATAGAAACGCTTAAAAAACAAATTATTAATAAAAATTTTAACTATTTCAAATAAAATTATGCGCATATCAAATGGAGCATTGTGCAACACGCACCGGGCTCATGCCGCTCAAATAAAATTGATTCATATAGACTTGAACAAAAGAGAACAAATTACATTGGCATTTTTTTGACAGAGTTGGCATATAGTTGGCAGTTTTTCTGACTCTTTACTGTCATCCAAAAACTGTTCAAATTTTTTTCAACTATCAGACCATAGAGACTAACATTTTTTTATTCTTTTTAAGCGTTGAGGCATAACAAAAATATATAGGCTATCCCTCATCAGAAAATGTTCTATTACTTAACAATCAAAGCAATTGAAATTTCATCAAGCAAAGAACTGTAGCAGAAATACATTACTTATTGTCGCTATTTTGTAAAAAGCTTGCATCAATATTTAACACAAACAACTGGTAATGTCTTTAAATAAAAAATTTTGGCCAACTTCTTACCAGCGTATCACCAACTTAGTCGCAGGGGAGACAGCCAATGCTGCCTTCAACGTTGGCCCAACACATTACCTGCAGCTGTGAACACGAATTTTACTAAGCAAAGAAACAGTGGCAAAAAAGCTTTTTTGAGCGTAAATTTAATTTTTTTTTCCACTTTAATACTTAACGCAACAAATAGAACAAACCAGAACTCAAAAATAAATCATCGGCAGAAAGTTGCATTGTTGGTTAAATGTTGGCAATTTTGCCAACTTTCTCCCAACCCAGCCGCGCTGAAATATATACCGTTTTGTGCTGAACGTTGGCCCGATGATGAATATTTACTGGGTAAGTGTCGGCAAAACGTAAGTGCCCTGTCCAGTTTTATGCCAAGATAAGTGGGTTCAGCAAAAAACGGTATATAGGACCTGTATATTGACAAAGATGTTACGCTCAAGTTGTTCCTTCTTGTTGTAAAGATGAAAGGCTGCCGACGCCGTTCTTATTGTGCTGAACTTGAGCTTCCATTTGTAGAGGTAAGAGGATAGGTTTGCCATGTCCTGAGTATGAGTACCCTCTCATGCATGCCAGTCGCTTGCATAGTGGAATATGGCCAGGTTATCAACATAAGCAAATTTTCTGCCAACTATGACTGTCAGGTCATATGTATGGATATTAAACAAGAGGGGAGACAGGACTGATTCTTGTGGGACGTTATTCTTAAGGCGTGGTAACCTGCTTTGTTTTCCGGTACCGATGGTGAGGATAAAACTTCGATTACGGGCAAGTTTAATAATCAATGAGATCATGTGCTTGTCCGGAAAAACACGAAGTAGCTTGCAGGTGAAACCGCGGTGCCATACATTCTCGTAGACTGCTGTGAGATTGACAAACACAGCGCCGCCTTCTTTTTGGACAAAAAGCTATCCTCAATTTCTTAAATCAGAAGAGTGACTTGATCTACGTACGGTCAACCTTCTGCGCCAAAACCCAGTTTGCTCTCTAGGTAGCAGTGGGTTAATAATTGGTTTTAATTGCCGGCATAGATAAGTCTGTTCAAGATCTTGAAGGGGACGCAAAGCAAAGAGCCTTTTGATCTATAGCCTTTTTGATGCCTTATTCCGCTTCGGGATGGCAACGACTAATGTCCTCCTCCAAATTTTTGAAAGCTTCAGTTGGCGCATGTACGAAGACAGAAACTTGTTTAATCAGGACTTCAAAGCAGAGCCGGCATGGAGTATCAGCTTTGGACGCCAGGGCCGGGAGCTTTTCCGGGCTTTAACAGCTGGAGGGCATTGAGAAATTTTTCCGGAGAAAAATCTTCAGAGATGCATTTGTCAGGCGGTGTTGGAATTGGGACACCTCTGTAACGATAAGTCTGGCTAACTCGCGGTTTCTTGTTTTGTATGTTCCATTTTTAACCAACTGCGAGGCAATCGAGTTAGCGGTAATGGGGCAGAGGCGGCGTGTGTGTCTGGTTTTGCCACTCAAGTTGTTAAGTATTGTTTCGTAAAGCAAATTGCCTTTCCGGAGAAAAATTAAATTGCCGTCGTGACCTTTCACAACGCGAATCCTGCAGCTGCCAATAGCGAGGAGATTTGATGTATTTGACGTTTTTGAACAGATTGATCAATTTATAGCCTGTTAAAATTAGATGTGATGACCTATCTCCGCCGTTAATTATCGTAATTGCATCTTTTTAATTGAGTAGTAGCAATGTGACCTCGTTTTGGGCAATGATTCTGCTTGGTGCTTGAAATCGATTTCATTAAAAATTTTGTTGTCTGAGCCACGTGGCACAATTCAAATTTGCTATAAATGGAGAGACATCGCTGCCATCAAAAGTGTAACCATAACTTCGCGGAAGGAATAGTGACCGTGATTTTGCTGAAGGGTCAAGTGACCATTGTTTGCTGAACAAGTTTTAATGCTTTGCTGAAGAAGTTTGCTGTGTTGTGCTAAGTTGCTGCGCTCGCAAAACCGCAAATAAAAAATAAATTTAATCCCCCTTTTGTCGAAGTTATAGCTATATTTTTTTGCTCGGGCGTCACAAATACGCATATTTAAATATAAGGGTAGTTTGTTACTTGGGGGAATTTTGCTGAGCTTGTCCAAGAAGTTCAGCACCACGCGGACGGAGAAAGCAATCGAATTCCGTTAAATTACCGGACGAGCCAGCTTCTTTTTAACGAAAATTGAATTTACGAGTCTCTTTATTACCAAAAATTATATTTAGTCTTTAAGTTTAAACCAAGAATTAAATTTATAATTTTTTTTAACTTTACCAAGTATATTCCATGCCAGCCGACTGGAGTGCGTGAAGTCGATATTATTGACAACCTCGAACCAGCGATTTTTTGTTTTTTATAAAGATGGGACAACAAGGCGGAAGCAGCTGGACTAATTGCTTTACCATGCTGAGCCCATAGAAAAATTTGGTAGAGCTGTTGGCACTTCGCATCCCAACACGGTCTATAGTTATTTCTGCGACAACGTGAAATTGAGAATTTTGCTGCTGCAGAGATGGTATTACAAAAGTCCAGGTATGCCTCATCAATAGAGCTAGAGCCAGGGAATGGTAATTCCTGAGAGAGCTGGTTTGTGATGTGGCCTATAGTTCCTAGTTGACCGTGCAAATATTTCAACGCTTATACGACTCACTTGGAACAACTGAAGCCAAATTTTTTGAGGCCGTTATTAGCGATGTTAAGATTTTTTTATTGATCATGTTGGATACGAACATAATCAATAAAAAATCCTTTTTAAATCTCCTTTTTTACTAACTTTGAACATGAATGGACAAGACTGAGAGAATGTAACAATTAACAATCAAGAATGTGAATTAGAATTCACAACTCAAGATTCAAAACCTAATTGATATAATATGTATCATCTTCTGTTTATTCTCCCGAGTGAATGATTAACAGTTTATACTATAAACAGTTTTGATAAACAATTTTAGCCATCATATATTTTGATTTGTTACCAAATTTTAGCCACTATTTTTAGCTTACAGTAATAATCTACTGCGTGGTTGTAGTGTATTCGCAACTTGTTGCATCAGTATCAAATACGAGCCCGAATAGCAGCAAAATCCTGGAGTCGCCACCGATTATACCAGTGGTTCCCAAAGTGGGCGCTACCGCCCCCCAGGGGGCGTTGGCGAGATATAGGGGGGCGGTAAGAAGAAAGGGGGCGATTGGGGGGCGGTAAGAGAACAAGAGGGCGATAGGAGACAATGAGAAGAAATATACATGAAGGACGATTAAAGACCTTTTATAGGTTGTGGCGAGCTATTCTATTCGTGATGTTTTATATTGGCAACATAACATTGCCACGCAACGTCACTACGCTATGCGAACATGTGCTTTATTCGAAAATATAACTAGTTGAGAAGCAGACGCGTGTTGGTTGTTATAAACTATAAGTTGAGATTAGTCAAGGTTAAATAAAAGTTAAACGAGACAAGAACACTATAAGGTGATCTTGCAGCAGTGTTTCCCAAAGTATTCAATACAAGATCGATTCAGGGTAAAAACCTTTATTTTTTTAGAGATCACAATGAATTTGGGAGAAAAATAGCAAAATTACAGATGAAATCAAAGTGTAGACCTTTTTTTTTTAGAGATCAACAAATTATAGATAAATATTCTCTGTCGAACATTCTTTTCACTTAAAAAAGAAGCGAGGGGGCGCTGGGAATCGAGCTGAAAATCAAGGGGGCGCTGGGAATTTATCTGGAAGCCAAGGGGGCGCCAGGCCGAAAAAGTTTGGGAAACACTAGGTTATACTTATGTATGTTCGTATTGTTTTTGTTTTGAAATGGTTTCTTTTAATTGAATGAAGCCTTCATTTGGTTATAATGAAATAAATCTTATTTAAGCCACGGCTGCCCAACCCGCAGGCAGCAAAGAAATTTTGTAGATAATTATGCAAAATGATGCCCTTCTTTTGGTCTTCAAGAAAAATTGCGGACCAAAATTTGATTAAAAGGGATGTGTATACAAATATTACCCCGCAATCCAAATGAAAACCAAAAAAATTCTCACAGTAATTTCCGGCGGTATCAACTTTGGAAATCCAAGTGATGACTTTTTTTCTTTTAACGAGCGTCCCGAGTCTCTATTTTAAAAATATGATAGCCTTATTTATGCGGCTTATTTTACCAACTATCAAAATAATCAATTCAGTCAACCATTGGTTAGTTTTTTTTTGACCTCGCTTTTTTTCAAACCTGTGAATATTAACACACGTAATTTACATTTTACATCGATAATCAATAAAAAAAAACAAAAAACAATCCAAACAATTCAATCCAATAAAAGCCATTTCTTCGAAGAATAACCCTTATTTTCTTTTTTAAAAATAATACAATGAAACTAAACAATGCAGTAAAAAATTGAATAATAACGATAACAACGAAAGACGTAATGTATAATAGGCTAACATAAGTATAGACACTACAATCATATTTCTTATATTTAAACTCAGACTAAGAAATAAAACATAAAATTTATAAAAAAAATAAATCTTATTGTCTTTTCGGTCGATTCGAGTAATAGCGTCGAGTTGTAGAGCTGTCACGTGACTCAAATTGACCATTGCCGTAATGAGTGTAACTTCTACTGTTTGGTCTTGCGCTGTAGCCTGGAAGTTGAGATCGATTGATAATGTGTGTTCTAGAATGCTGATAAACTGAAGTTTCTTCTGGGTTATTGGGTAGTCGCAACGACTTTGGTTCTTCTGAATGATTACTTTTTTTTATTCTTTTCTTAATCGAATTGGCAGGGGCTGTCGTTATCACGTGAGAAGTTTTCGTAGCCGACCTTTAAAAAATTCTAATTTGATTTCCGTTGGTCTCATTAAAAAAAACATTGTTTTTCGACTTATAGGTACAAATCCACAGGTCTAAATCACATTCAAAACACACAAATAAATTTAGTCTCGTTATACATGTTTACTTGTGTTAAGTCAAAAATATGTCACTTTTTTATTAGGTGAAAATGTGTTTGTCTTGAAATTCTGTGAAAAAAGTTTCATAAAAAAATATTTTTGTATTTGATACATGAAATAAATTTAACTTAGTGTTGTACGACGGATCAGGCTCACTTTTTTTTTCGAAAGTGTCGCACCACGAATATAAGCAGCAGAAGAAAAATTACGATTCCTCCGACGACACCGCCGATAATAACTGCCAAGTCGACTGACGCTTCGCTGGCATCATCATTGTCATGAATAATCACAGCAAGGCCTGTAAAAAAATTCATAAATATTTTGACGATGAAAGTAAATACACCATTAATTTATTTAACTCAAGATACAGTGGACTTCGGCATTAACCCAAGGTCGAAAATTTTGAGTAAATTTTATTGTATTTTCTAGGCATTTATCTTTTGGATAAACGCTCGATTATTGTAGCATCACTTTCGGCTCCATAGGCCGGGATTCAACTTTTGATCCGGTAAATTCTGATTGAGTTGTTGCCGATTGCTGGACACTGCCATGCTAGTGGTTGCGCTCTCTAAGGGTAACACTGCGTAAAAGCCACCCTCGTGCTACCCTACGGTGTATGAAGTGATCAAGTTTAAAAAAAGGGTTAAAATAAACTTCACTCAACCAATCCAAAATTACTACTTTCTTCAGGTATACAGTTAGGCTGAAAAGGAATTAGGATTTATTTTTCAACAAAAATGTTTAGAAACTTTGGACTACTTCATACCCTAATTAAGTTATTTGCCGAAACAGCAATCAAATAATTGAACTGTTAATTGCTCTAAAAAAAACTGACTGATAACTTTTCTGCTAACCTGGTTGGTGTTGGTTTGAATTTGGTGCTTTATTTAGTTTTGTGTTTTGAGGAGTGAGCGGCGGTGATGAAGTTCTCCGACGAGAAGGAAGACGAAATTTACTTGGAAGTTTTGTGGTTGTAACCGTGTTTTTGCTGAAAGTTTCAAAAGTGATTTGAAACGTTTTATTTGTATCAAGAGGATCAAATTAAATTACTGTATTTTTTTTATTAGAAGATTTTTAAAAAAACTAAATTTGAAAATAACCAAAACTTTCATACGGCAAAACAGGCGCCAGGTTTAAATGGTTGTTTCTTTTGTTTATAATTTCGTTGTTGTTAATGATTTTACGGTTGATTTGGTTATTGGCAGCATCGATCTCTGCATTGTTGTTTTCATCAACTTCGTTTGGATCTCGCGTCGACAACGTTGTGGTGGTAGTCGTTGTTGTGACAATAATGTCGCCTCCAATGACGGCATATTGTTTCCACCTTCCTCTAGAATCTCGAACTGAGGATAAAAACCGAGCGAATTTCAAGCTAAACTCTTGTTTACTATTCGATTTGTCAATAACGTATAAGTAGGCTTCTCAGTTTTAGGTTCATCTGACAATGCTATACAGTACAGAGTTACGTATATCTCTGTATTGAGATCTCTGTGATATCTCTATGCAGAGTTTTAGGTCGTGCAAGGCTTTGGGTCAAGTGCGAAAAATTTCAACAAATTTGCCACCAAATGCGTCATATTTTACGTTTCCACGCACGTCCGAAAGTCTAAGTCAAGTGTCAGATTCGATAAAAACTAAAGAACAAATAAATAAAATAACCAACGCCTTATTTTTAGTTCCATTTGATAAAAAATATAACTAAAGTTAAGGTTGAACTTAAATTTTTTTTATAGAAAAGCAAATAGATCTAAAGCAACAGATGCAACTAATTACAAGTGTAAATTGGTTTTAAAAAAGTTATTGCGATTAGGTGCTCAAACAAGCAGTCAACGGCAACAACAAAAATTTAAACCTTTATTTCAGTATTTCCTTAAAACTTATCTCAGTGGCAATCTCTCAGCTACATCCTAAGGAGATAAAAAGTTTTTATGGTTCAATAAACATACGTCGAATGGATGAAGCCAGCCTTGAAGCGCGATACTTTGCTCGGAATCCCTGATAAAACAAAGATTGAGGACGAACCACGTTCGATTCCAAACTGACGCGAACAGTATCACCTGCCAAAGAATACAGATTGAAACAACTTGAATCAGTGTCTTTTCTGTTTTCAGCGCACCTGTAGAGACCAAGTCAGGAGGAAGTGTATTTCCGCAGTAACGTCCGTCCGCTATTCCGGAGAAAACGTCGCGAACAATTAAATATTGAGTAAAACAGGATTTTTTTTTATCCATGCCACCAAGTAGATAAAAATTTTCAAACGTTAACTCTACACGATAGCGTCTCGGTGCTCTGATTCTAAAA
Organism: Diplosoma virens; assembly: GCA_963680785.1. Classification (NCBI taxonomy): domain Eukaryota; kingdom Metazoa; phylum Chordata; class Ascidiacea; order Aplousobranchia; family Didemnidae; genus Diplosoma; species Diplosoma virens. The sequence continues at coordinate 27,232,678 of OY796887.1, forward strand.
GTAAAATCACCAAGTCACACTTCGCTATTCAGTGAAAATCAATGCGTTTAGCGAGCAGTTTCCAAATTTTTGTGCCCTCAACCAACTTTTAAGGGAAATCTTTAGAGCTGTGGAATTAAAAGTTCTCAGTTTTTCGGTGAGTATTTAAGATGTGACTCCTTTTTGTCTCTTTTCTTATCATCGCAAATTGTGCCAGGATTTTTTTCGTATATTCCGTAAGTAGAAGAAGAGGATGGAGAAGTTTTTTAAATGATTGCTTTTGCTAGTGGGGGAAGAAAGCTGAAATGACTACATAATCAAGTTGAAATAAACGATGATACTACAGTGAAGAGATTTTTGCAATGAATAGGAGAAAATCGTCTTTTCGCTTACGTTTGCTTACAGATGGGGGAAGGGAGTTAAAGTTCCAAATATCTCCAACTGTCGTAAAAATGACTTAAAGTTCCAAATATCGAGTTAAAAATTTCTTTAAGTAAGTTTAGATTTAGACTTTAATAATGATAACCTTATATTCAAAATAAAATTGCCAAAAGTTTATGAACAGAGATACGACTAAAAACGATTTTTGTAATAGAATACAATATTTTTTTATAAGTTCTAAAGTTGGATCTAAACCAGTGATTTTCAATCTGGATCGTTTGGCTTCTTTTTATGGATCGCGAGAGCTTTTGATAAACAGCAAAAAAGTAGGTTTTTAAAAAAGGTTATATTTATCACCAAAGCAAAATAATAAGACAGCCTATTACTACTAACTGGAAAAATACTGTGCGTTAGCTATTAAAGCCGAATGAATTAGGATAATTTCAAAAAATTTTTTATTACGTTATCAGGACATGACTGGATGATTTTAAAATGTTTGTTACATCAAGCGTGTCAGCATGGTGTTGTAGATTAACAGAATAGTATGTAAAAGATTGTAAGAGCTGTAGTCGCGTGCGGTCAGGGCATGCAAGTCATGCGTTGCATGACCAAATTTTTAGGGATTGCATGACGAACTTTTGCGCGATGAGGTTGATATTGTTGAATTCAATGAAAAATATTACTTGTTCGGGATGAAATCTGAGGCCAATCCGAGACGAAGACCTTTTTTTGTTTTAAGATCACTGCATTTTTAGGACAAAAAGTGCATTACTTGGGAACGATTTCAAGTGATGACTTTTTTTTTTTAGAGATTACTGGAATTTTAGAACAAAAAACAAAAAGACCTGGAACCGATTTCAAGTGATGACCTTTTTTTTAGAAATCACCTTGAATCTAGAACGAAACTTGGTCTTGAACACCATGATATTACGACTAGAAATTATAATCTCACATAGAATTTTTTTCCTTCCAGTAAAATATTGCATGTCTTACTCATTGACTATCCATAAAATACCCGATTGCATGACCCGATTTCGGCATGCCAATCGCATGACCAGTCTCAAAGGTAACCGCACGCCACTGGAGAGCTGAATACTGACTAGCTCAAAATCAGTCTTAAAATAATGATCTCAGGTACCTGCATATTGAAAATAAAAGGCTACAGCTTGATTGTCATATGAAGTACCATATGAAAGAGAATTTGCGTAAAAGTTACAATGGGTAATGGCTTATGGGAAAGTGATTGTTTTTTTATATTGACTCGCTGGAAAGGTTGGAAGCGTTGAACTAAGAGAAACCATTAACCGATTACCTAGACCTGCTTTCAAAAATGCCGAGATATTGTTATCCGGTTACATTATTTTTATTTGTATTTTCAGTTTTTATACAGTGATATGAGTGAAGTTTTAAACTGCGTGAATGATTGAGTATTATAAGAGTCGTATTATTGAAGAACTCGTCACAGCTTTAATAACATGTTCAATTGAGATGCTACACAAGCTCTACAAAATTATTCAACTTCGAAAGAAATTTATTGGTCTGCCATGGTTTCCTTCATATTCCAGAGTGGTAACACGACAATTCCAATTTAAACCACGTAATTCAAACCCGGTATAAGTTAAACCCGACTTTTTCAAACAAAAGACAATTGATATTACGAGTATGACACGTTTTAATTTAACAAAAACAAAAAAGGGAAATGAGTTTATTGAAGACAGAAGCTAGGGTTAGGGTTAAGGCTAGGGTTTAAATTTTTGCATAACCGTCAAGAGTTGCAAGCGTCCATTCGATTTCTGATACCTAAAGTGTCAGACTGGCTTCTCCAGATTGTTGGGAGTAAAGAAAAAGTAGAGAATAAAATAATAACAGAGTCAGATTTATGGTGAGTTCTCGGAACTGCAATACAAACCATTGGAAAATTTTTTGCTAAAATACAACACTAGTCTCCCACTAATGTTGTTTTGAACGTTTAAATTTAATTATTAAGTTTTTATTCAAAAATGATTATTTTTAATAATTTTTTGTGCCATGCCCCACTCCCCATTGGAGATTACTAATACGAGAAATCAGAGACAGATTCAAAGTGAAGACCTTTTTTTGAGAGAACACTATGTATTTGGGAATAAAAGTCGACAAAATCGAGACAGATTCATAGTGAAGACTTTTTTACCACTTGAAAAAATTTTTCCACTAAGCATATTTGATTGCGGTTGTATGCCCTCCCCTCTCAAAAATCCTCGGTACACTACTGGCCTGCAAACATCTAAATAAAATTTTTTAAAAAAAGGGGTTTGTTAAGTTATCTTGGATTGCCAAAGTAACTCGCGGTCAGGGGCGCTGAAAAATTTTTTTTAGGGGAGGAGCAAAATTTAAAAAGACACATTTTTTTGAGTTTTAGAGTTAAGGTTCATAGCTGTACCAACCAAAAAAGTTCTGGGGGCAATGCAATCTTGCCCAAATTTTATTGACATTCAAGGACTCAATGATTTTGTTCTAATTTACAAGGTTGCAACTTTTAATCGCGAACATTTTCAGCGCAAAAATTTGGTGAAGACCGAAAAAAGGAGGTCATCGCCTTCGATCAATGTCCAGACTCGCCATTTTTGTCCCAAAGTTTAGGTGAAGACTAAAAAAAAGAGAGCTCATTGCTTTCAATGGAGTCCATGGTCTCTATTTTCGTTCTAAATTTAAGGTGAAGACAAACCAAAATAAAAGCCTTTCACCTTCAATTAATCTCAATTTTGGTCAAGTTCTATAATAACTATGAAGGCGAATCTAACTCAATGCTTCTGTATCTTCTCACCTCCCTTTTTGAAAAGAACATGGGACAATTTAAAGAGGGAAAAATTGTCCTCTTTTCCCCCTCTTTTGGCGCCCCTGGTTGCGGTATAAAAAAAGTTGAAAACCAGTCATCTAAATAAAAGTCTATCATCGCATAATGTTGTCAAAACATATAAGCAGCAAAGTCCATCAAGCAGCAGCTCTTTCTTTCTTTCAGTAAAAATAATTAATAATGATCAGCGCCCTTCAGAAATTCTACGAAATTTTGCTAAATATGTCAACAAAGACAACCAATAAATCAGCTAAGTGCAACTTCGAAAGCAAATATTCTAAAATAAGTTGGGACGAAGTATAAACCATGACCGAGTGTTCAAAGTTTTTTGACTTTAAAAAAAAGTGCAATAAACACTTTCCGAATAGTTTAGCATAGCTTGTTCGCAGGGGCGCGGGAGAGTTTCTTGGCGGAGAGGCAAAACTTAGAAACAGGGCAATATTTGGATGAAAAGACCCTCTCAACACACCCAAATTTTTGTGTATTGGACAAGATTTTTGCGAAAAATTAGGTAAAGATTAAAAAAAGTTTAAAGAGACAGTTTGCTGTACAGAATTTAAAAATAACAAGTAGTATTAAAATCGTTCCCAAAACTATTTGTCCAAGGGGAGAAATCGTTCGAATGAAAAAGAAGGGAGCCAAACTGAGTTGTAAAGTAAAGAAAAGAGTAAAAGATTTTTCTTCCCAAAGCTTTTCATCTGACACTCTTCAGGGGAAATCGTCAGAATGAAGCAGAATTGAAACCGAACTAATTTATAAAGGAAGAAAGTAGAGTTCTCATTGGCTGAAAGAGTCAACCAATGAGAGAAAAGGTTAAGAAATTTTCAAAGAGTATACGAATTCTTTTTGCTTACACAGAAGGGGATTGAGAGATTTAATGAAAGTCGCTTCAAGAGCAGAGGTCGCTCTTCCTTTCACCTTTCTGCTCTTGAAGCGACTTTCATTAAATCTCTCAATCCCCTTCTGTGTAAGCAAAAAGAATTCGTATACTCTTTGAAAATTTCTTAACCTTTTCTCTCATTGGTTGACTCTTTCAGCCAATGAGAACTCTACTTTCTTCCTTTATAAATTAGTTCGGTTTCAATTCTGCTTCATTCTGACGATTTCCGCTGAAGAGTGTCAGATGAAAAGCTTTGGGAAGAAAAATCTTTTACTTCAAGCAATCTTCAAATTCTGTACCACTAAATGTTTATTAAAGAAAAGAGCTTTCATTGGTTGTGATTTTTGCTGTCTAAAAGAAATCCTGTTGAAGTAGATTTTCTATCAAAGTCACACACTCGAATTTTTGCCTTTTTACCAAGACGTCTAAAAAGTGAAGGGATTGGTTGGTTTTTTTCATAAGTAAACTGTAAAAAAAGATTGAGAAAATTGAGAATTGGGGCCCTCAAAAACGAAAAATTAAATTTATTGTTGCTTTTGACTTAAATAAATGATAAAATGTACTACGCTATATACATAGGTTATATGTAGCGTTATCAATGCATATATATATATATATAATATGTAGCGTTGTAAATTTTATCATTCATTCCAGCTGAGAAGTGCATAGGAATCGTTTGTGTTATTGTCGCCTGTGCAATATCGTTTAAGTGTTTAGGTCAGTGTTTCTCAACCCTTTTTTGGCCATGCTCCACCTAATTACTTCTAAAATTCTGATGTCCCCCATTTGGTGACAGATAGCTGTAACAGCCGAAAAATATTTGGAGGCAATGCAGTTTTCCCAAAAGACTAATGAAGACTAAAAAAAATTCATCATTTTAAAACTGCCTCTGATTTCTTCATTTTGTAAAAAACTTTAGCGAAGGCTTCTGCTAGTGGCCCTTTTGTATTTTTCCACTAAAATTGGTTTGTAATGTCTTAAATCTCCATACCCAACCAAAATGTTCCCAAACCCCATATTGAAAACCAATGGTTTAGGTAGTCGAGGGCAATGTTTAAACCTTAAAAGTTGATTCTCTGGTGAGATAGAATTGTTTTAGCCTGTATAGTGTAAACTATTAAGTTTAATATGAGCCCCCAGGGTTCTAATTTATTCTTATAGTTAGTCAGTACAAAGTTGTTTAGTGATTATTTGCAGTTGTTGGCGATGTGAATCGTTTCGAAGCTTAATAAAGCTTGAGAGTCAAGCTTTACGATAATTGATCAAGTTCATTTAATTTTGTGAATATATATTCTTTATAGTAAAACTGTGGTTTCTTCCTATTTGTGGAGAGAATTTGTCACAACTTTACGGAAGAATCTTAAAAGACCAGTTGAACTTAATAACCCGAACACCAGCGCTGAAGTTAAGCTGTGTGTATTTTTTATTTATTCCGGCTCAAGAAATAGTATGCCGCGAGACTGAAGTTTTTGCTAAGCACAAATGAGTTCTCTATACAGTTAGTTCTGGGTAAGCACAAATGAATTCTCTCAAAAAATTTTCTCAACAGACAGCAAGAAACCACTGTTTTTTACTATAAATAATATATTATTCACAAAATCAACTAACTCGATCAACTCTCACGCTTTACAAACTTCAAGGCAATTCACAGCGACAATAGCTGCAAGTAATTACTCAACAATTTCGCTGATTAACTTAAGTATAATCAGCACCCCGATGGCTAATAATATAAACTTAATAGTTTTGCATGCCCCTCTTTTCAAAATTCCTCGGCATGTTACTGAGTATTCATACCATTTTCTTTGAAACTACTGTAAATACTAAAAACATTAAATACAATAAACCACTTTGCTTTTTATTTCTTTATAGTGTAATTGGACGTTGAATATTTTAATATTATACCGTAGTCTACTTTTAAGAAAGAATCCGCTTACATCCAGTTGCATTGCGTTTGCTTAGCAAATTTTCCAGGGTAATTCGGAGATGTAATATATTTCCATTTCTGACTAGCTTTAAAAACTTGCTGGCAACCTAAACAAACATTCACTATGATCTCAAACAAAAAGTTATACAAGAAATTTTTCTGATCACATAGTTTGATAAATAGTGTAAATAGAAATTTCAGTATAACTTGGCGACGGTAGTAATGGAGACTCCAACAAGGTCGGATTTGTATCAAACTATAGCTGGTTTTTTAGAAAATTACAAATGACTTGAAGTGATTTTGTTTACAGAAATTAATTACTTTCCTTTAGAAAATACGCAGAAAGTCGCACTTGATTTTTCAGTGCAGCTGTCTGTGCTAACAATTAATTCGTGTAAGTGCATACAACAGCACTGAGTTTTTTCGACACACTTACAAAAAAACTTTTGTAACTGTGTCGAAACCTGCTCAGTGCGAAATAAGACCTTGACTCGGCGTCGAAAAACTAAAGTTGCGTTTTAAATAAGAGCACGTGCTGGCAGCGCTTAAGTTTTGCATTAAAAAAACAACTATTGCAGTAAAATTTAAAGTGCTTTTATTCAAGAAACAAAAACATTGTTTCTCAAAAAAGTACCAATAATTACCTTTATTTTAAATATATATAACTTTTTTTTAAAAGTAAAATAAAAGAAGAATTTTGAAGAATAACATTGATAGTTTCTATTTGCAAAATTGACTGCGTTACTGTTTTACAAGTATAAAGATATTTACTTTTATATTTGAAGAATTAAGAGGATTTGGAATTAATTTTTAAACAAGCTGCATAAAGATGAGAAACACCAGACTCGAGTTTCGCTCTCATTAGAGCTACTACAGGTCCCTGGTTCGATTCGCGGTGAGATAAGCATCACTGATGAGCTCTAATGAGAGCGAAACTCGAGTCTGGTGTTTCTCATCTTTATGCAGCTTGTTTAAAAAAAAAAAAAATATTTACTTTTATCCTTAAGCACTATTTTGACATTGTAATTTGAATCTAAAAGTGTAATCAGCTTCTTAACTTTTGTTTTAAAAACATTGATTTTTTTGCTTTAAATTCAACACATTACTAAAATTCTTTTTAATTTTTTAGTTTTAGTGCGTTTGAACACGTTTCTCCGTTCTCGACGGCGTGGTCAAGTGGTTCGAGCGTCGTCATTTTAATCGACATGATTTGAGTTCAAAACCTACTGGCGCCATTCTGTTGTGTCCTTGGGAAAAACACTTTACAGCTGGCACTTTATCTTGCTTGGCGGTCTCGGCAAGCAGTTTTAAATTGTAGTCATATCTTTATAAACCTAAAAAACAAATAAAAAATTTCAACCTGCAGCACTATCTTGGCATCTCGGGAAGCAGGTCGGTGTAATTGCTTGCCCTATGTATAGCGTCTCAGACGCTTTCGTATAAGTCAGCAGGATAAATATAGAGAGGAAATGAAATGAAATGTTTAGCATACCTTTGATTGTTGAAACCTGTTTACACCTGAAAGATATTTGGCCTATACACTCAGCGGTACCATATTTGTTTATAAAATCACTCCAGCATCTACGCGTGGAACGTAGACATGGGAAGTCAATGCCTGGTCTGCAACTTCTTATATCAAGCGTATGCGCTCAACGTACGAAATTCATTCAACAAACAAACCTATATGCCAGATGTTGACAAAAAACTTTCACGCCAAGAAAATTCGTTGCATCTATATCATTTTAATATGTTTTAATACATTATGCACTTACTAGAAGCTGCAAAACTTTTTAAAGCTTGCGTTATTAAAAAGAATCCCACAAACAATTTAGCGTTTGTTACCAACATTAGAAAGACTTTACTGAGAATTCAAGTTCCGACATTTAGCAAACAATTATATACATAATTCTTCACTCGAATTTTATTTCAATGCAGAGGAAACGTTTTTCTGCTACAAAAATACAGTATAAATTGATTTATTCTTTTAGATTTGCCCAAAAAAATAGCTGTTCTGTTTTGTCCAAAAAAAACTCAACGCTTTTCATTAAAGTACGCTTTGTTTAATGCCTTAGGGCTCTGCAGTATTCTGTTGTAAGAAGAAATTTCATTCACTTAAACTTGCAAAACAACTCCCAGAATAGATACAAAATTCTTAGTTTAAAAGAGTTTCTTTGATATGTAGTCCTGCTATTGTAAGTAATTTTTATGTTGATATGCAAATGTACAATCCTATATGCTTACATGTTTCATGATTGTGTTGCATAATTACTTTATCGCAGGGTAAAATAAAATAACTGTTTTAAACGAGCTATTCTGTAGCAACAACAGTACGTATTTATAGTCGTACCACAAGTATTGTTTGTAGCCATACCATATCTTCAAAGGGGCGAGCCGGGACGCTTGTTAACAGAAAAAACTTGTCCCTAAAAAGTAGTGTTCTTTAAAAAAAAGGCCTTCACTTTGAATCGTTATCGCATTGCTTAATTTTTGTTTCAAAAAAGTAGTGTTCTCTAAAAAAAAGGTCTTCACTTTCAATCAGTGTCCGATTTCTTAATTTTTATCCCAAAATAGAAGTGTTCTCAAAAAAAAAGTCTTCACTTTGAATCAGTCCCGGATTTCATGATTTTCTTCCCTAAAAAGAGCTTTAAAGAAAAAGTCTTCACTTCAAATCTGTCTCGGATTTCATGATTTTCATCTCTGAAAACTAGCGATCTCGGAAAAAAAAAAAAACAAGAAAAAAGAAGGTCTACACATGGAATCTGTCTTCAATTTCTGGCGGGATTTCTGCCGAAATGGCGGGACAGAGTCCTAAAAATCGGGACGTAAGGTAAGCCTAATTATTTTCGTTTTAAAAATGTTGTTATATATTTTATGCAAAAGTCTACAAATTAATCGGAGATTAAATTAACCACATTCATTGAGAAAAAGTGTTACAGTAAACAATCTTTATGAAACACTTTTCTTCCTACAAACATATTTTATATTTTAAAACAATTTATTGTGTATAAAAAGCAAAGTTTTCTTCTAAAACGCTTTATTTACAAAGTAGAATATCTATTGTTTCATATATTAGTACAGTGCTTTTCAAACTTTCTTTCACTACGGCACACTAATAAATTCTGAGTTTGCCTGCGGCACACTTACTTCATAAAGGCGAAAGCCTACTTAATACACTCTTTAAGTTTACATACAGAAATTATATTTAATATATGATAGCAGCAACACCTAATGAAAGGGTGTGCCTACAAAATTGTTTTGATACTGGCAGTGGTGAATATTGGGTGAGGCGAATGAGGCAGTTGCCGCGGGCCCCCCCTCCTTGAAAACACCGCATATATCTCATATTTCGCTATTTTTCTCCCAAAATCATGGTCCCCTCTAAAAAAAGGCCTTCACTTCTATTTGATCTCTAATTTCTCTTAAAAAACACGTCTAAAAAACAAACAACTTTATGCAAATAGCGTCTTTCCTTTTACATTTTTTACTGAAGCAGCCTATATTTAAGATTTTTAGCAATACTAAAATCACATAAAACACATAAGTCATCTGTAAATCAAGACTCTATGGCTTTCTGTCAAAACACGAAAATTTTGCGGCACATTATAATCCTTTTCATGGCACAGTTAGGGAAACCTTGTATTAGTAGTCAGTACACAATATAAAATCTGCTGCAAGTTTTCTAATGCTGCAAGTTTTCTAATCATTGTAGTCGGCGTTTTTGATATTGGCAAAGTTCTTTAAAATGTCTTTAATTTCGCAGCAGTTTTTTTTACAGTTTAGGTTATTAGATAAAAGATGGGCCAGCGACGGCCTGTGCAGCTCTCTCCTGCCGCCTGCAGATTCTTTGGTCTTTAAAAAAATACTCAGTTGAACCTATTTCAGTTTTGCATTTTCTAAATAAAAAAAAATATATTCTAAAAAAAAAGAACAACAACGTGAAAAACTTTAAAACATGGGTTCTCAACCTATGGGCTACAGCAAGTTTTTTAGGTGGACCATACAGAGATAGTGTGAATAGCGTGTTGAAATAATAAATTCGTTGTCTTAAAAGTAAGCAGCGGGGTCGGATGATTAAGAGCAACATGGTTGCAATCGACATGGTGTTGGTTCAAAACCTTGCCGGTTTTGGCAAGCAGTTCTAAACTTTAGTCATATCTCTATAAAAACTAAAAACCAAAATAAAAGATTTCAACCGAACAACAATATCTGGGAATCTCTGGAAGAAGGTCAGGGTAATTGCGTGACAGTTGCTCTATGCACAGCGCTTTAACGTTTTCTGCAAGTCAGAAGGATAAAAATATAGATGAATGAATTTCTGCTTACATTAAAGATTCTCAACCGTTTTCACTACCCTTAGGATTGGAATTCGTGATTCAAATTTAATTGAGGACAAAAGAAAGGTCTCCACTTATATTTATAACAGTGCTCAGGGAGGCAAAGACCAAAAAAAGGTCTTCACTTAAACCAATGGGCCGCAACAATTGCGTTTTAAGTTTTTGAGCCAGAGTGGTATAAAGATTCAGAAGCACTGTTCTAAATTTTAAGTAAAATATTTTTCACTTTTAAATAGTTTGTCTTTTGACACCAGTCGTGTGCAGGCAATATTGTATTTTTGAGATAGAAAACCGGAACGCTTGTTAAAAGCGTTTGATGGCAAGTGAAGATCATAAGAAAAGCGATTAATATAATTATCTAGTGAATTACTAGTAAAATTTGGATTTTTCGCTGGTAAAGCAAAGTGATAAAAAGAAAAAAAACGGGAAAAAGATTCAGAATCATAGTAACACGGCTGCTACAAACACAAAAAGACAAAAACAAAATCTCGAAAAATTTTGACTGACCGGCCGGGAAACAGTTTGTGAAGCGGGACGATGGTTGGGCTAATCATACACCCTTTTCATAAACTGATTTTTGTCATAATAATAAAGTTAAAAGTCGGGAATACAATCAGTTATTATTTTAATCCTGATTCTTAGCTTTATGGACGATATATAAGTCTTCCAATGTAGATAAAAACAGAAAATAAATTTAAGACTTGTAGGCTTCTATCAGATGCATTTCTCCACCGATAGAAGTGGCATTGCGCATCACGCACACCAATAAAAAAAAGACTAAACAAAAACATTCAAAGTGCTATTTTATTTCAATAACAAGAGTTGTAACACTATCAGGGTTTCTTTTCTATAAGAAATGAGCTCAATGATTTTAAAGTAGTTAAAAGTATTGACACCAGATTAGATTTAAACCATATTGTAAGAGTACCCGTTTTTATATTTATTGTACTTTTGACATAGGCCTACTACCACATTGGTGTAAAAAACTTTAACAATCTTGTTTATAAATGTTAAACAGTTTACTATAGGGCATTAAACCAAATAATTGTTTGTGCAGATCTTTTTAATTTACGGCAGGCCATTAAATATTTTATGCCCAACTGCTTGATTGCCAGCATAAGCGTACGCACGGAGGAGTTTTAGGGGTCAATTCTCCCTTGAAGAAAGGTGATCAGAGATACACACTTTTACATAACAACATATCAGCGACACGTAGGGTGCAATAGTATGGAATAGTTTTTATTGTTACCGTGCTTTGGTCTTTTTCAACTTTATTAATGATTTAATATAGAAATCATTTTTTCATCATTGAAATTGCGTTTAAGTTAGCTAATGTACAAGTATCAGATCACCTGTGAATAAAACTTTCAAAGCCAAAAATATTTAAACTTCAGTCAGGTTTTTTTATGTTTTCTTTTTGATGTCTGCTGTTCTTTCGCTATCCCTGCGCGTGAGATGCGAGCCTGTCCTACTCCACTGTACATTGCTACGAAAAGCAAACAAGTTCTAAACAGCCAAGGAGCGTCCCAAAAGGCACCTCAAAAATTCTGGAAAAGCACGATAAAAAAAATTGAAAATGAAATATAGGCCTATAATATGATAAAAAGTAGTTGAACTTATTAGTTTGCCATAAATAAACTTTTTCTGCGCGAGTCAAAGATTTAGAAAGCTTTAAAAAGAAAAAAATTTAGGCTCACACCAAAACTAAATGAGTAAATTTAACAAAGGTTCTTTATTTTTACAAAAATTTTACCCGTCTTATCTTATCTTGGGGTAAAACTGAATAGGTCGCTCACATTCAGTCACCACCTTGTGGATTCTCAGATGGATACTACGACAGTTGATCAAACGACACTTGATTGAACTTCAGTTGATTAAAACACATTTGATTGAAACAGCCGTTGATCGAAACGATAGTTGATCAAAAACGACACTTGATTGAAACGACATTTAATCGAAACGACACTTGATCAAAATGACAGTTGATTGAAATGACAGTTGATAAAAAAAGATTTACTTTTGTGTGTTTCTGCGATTAAACAATCTTTTTGTTACTGCAAATTAGATTCATAAAAAGCAGAGGCCATCAGTAAGAAGACAGTTTGCTTTTTAATTTTTATAATTTTTCTGCCAATGATAAGATGTTTTTCAACCTCAACAAGGTGCCTGTGTAAAACATTTTTCGTGAGGCAACAAGTAGATCTCTTGTCATGGTTATGGTTTGTTAGATGCCTATTGCTGCCATTTTTTTACATTCTTTTTACATTGTAGTCCTATTTTAATGACACATTTAAGATATTCCATGTTACAGCGACTCACAAAATTAAAGTTGTCCTTGCTGCAGCAGAGAAGCTGGAAAATTTAAGAAGTTTCAAATGCGCTGAAATTCACTAGAAATATTCGCTATTTGCCAAGAACGCTATCGTCATGCTGAAGAGTCTTTGAAAAAGGCTGAACCACGTTGAAACAGACTGAAATTTATCGATTCCAGTAGTTGTAAAAATTTAAATGCTTTGAGGGCAGCAGCAGACTTTGCAATGTTTTGTTGCAAATTTTCTCTTTCACTATTCGATCAAGTGTCATCGATCAAACTATTGCTATCGATCAACTATCGTTTCGATCAAATGTCGTTCAATCAATTGTCGGGCCACGCCTCAGATGACCGTCGAGTGAGACTATGGTCTAGGCGTCGTTTGTTCCAACTGCGCGGAAACTATCAAACGACCACGCCGAACTAGGAATTCTGACCAATGAACAAGTTATACATGGAACACGAAGTATTTTGAAAGTACAACCAGACTCCGTGCTTTCATTCCCATATCTAGTACCAGGCTTGTTGGAATGTGCTTGCTCTGAACAGCCTTGGGTCAAGGTCAATCGGCTGCAGACTGTTGTTGGGCGATTCCATTCGTCAATACATAAATGGGGTCTCGCTCCTTCATTGAATTGTAACTGTGGCGAAAATGAACAAACCGCCGAGTACATCTTAAAAGCGTGGCCCATGGCCTGCATCGGGCACCACATGGAGCACGAGACTGACGGTTCTGGATGACGAAACCCGATGCTGGCTCAACGCCATCACTGCCAGCATTTGATCAGGGAAGTAACCTACAGCAGCCTGGGATAGTAAAAGAATAAATATTCGGCCCCAGTCCTGTTTGTGTTTGACCCGGAGTAAATTCTCTTCTATACTACAATGAAAACAACCTTTTTTCGGTATTCGCTTTTTTCTTTGTAATTTTTTTCTTACAAGCGGATCGGGACATAAGATAAATAGGGTTTTACGCATTTAGAGACTGAATAAATAGTCTTCGTTTGAGCAAAACAAGTTTTATGAGCTGTCAAGGGGCAACTACAGTGTATATAGACGTCCCAGTTTTGTTATCAGTAAGGAACTTTGAATTAACGTATACTTTATTTAAATCCCTCCCTCAAACAATTATTCCTCCCTACATATTACAAATTTTTTCTTAGAGAGCTAAGGCTTACTTTGAGGAGCACCGAGCTAGATAGAATTGATATCAAATGCAATACAGAGTGCTGAATAAGGCAGTTAGAGTTGAATATTTTTTAATCGAACTATCATGCAAATAAAATTTAATTTATTAAAAACCCAACTGTTTGTTTCACCCAAATGCGATTTTCAGGGTATCATATTCAAATAAAATTCAATATGTAGTTATATAAAGTAAGTTGTCTCCATACCTTAGTAGTAGCCTACTGCTTTGTGATCGTAGCGCGTCGGCAGCGAAGTCGAGTTGTTAGAGCGTCGTCATTGTGATCGACACGGTTTCGGTTCAAAACTACTTGTGCCATTCTGTTGTACCCTTCGGAAAGACACTTTACGGCACTTTCCCTGCTTGGTAATCTTGATAAGCAGCTCTAAATTTCAGTCATATATCTATAAAAACTAAAAAACAAAATAATACATTTCAAGCTGACAGCAATATCTTGGCACCTCCAGAAGCAGGTTGCGGTAATTGTTTGTTCTATATATTAGCGCCTCCGTCGCTTTCCTGCAAGTCAGGAGAATAAATACAGAAATAAAATAAAAACTAAAAAGTAACTATAATTAAAATTGAGTTCGCTTTCAGCTGACTTAATTCATTTATACCATTGAGCTTAATTCAAGAAAGCTTTTATTGATATTTACCGTGTTTCCCCGAAAATAAGACAGGGCTTATATTAATTTTCACTTTAAAATATGACACTAGGGCTTATTTTTAAAACCTTTACAACTTCATGGACCACTAAACGTATAATTTGTTTTTTGGCAGACCATTAATACAAATTTACCACTGGTAGGCGACTCTCATACTTGTCAATATAAAACAGCGTGTGTTAAAATCCTCGATCATTCTCAAAACGTTTGCAATTGCAGTTTTTTGTTTTTTTTAAGTAATTAAATAAATTATGTTAAAGAAAACAACCATAATAAGATAGATGAAGAGCCATATAAATGTCATTTGTGTCATTCCTTTCATTTGAAATTAAAGAATATTGCATCCTGGCGTCAGCACAAAAAAAGCAATTTGGCATTTCATTTACACTTGCATTTAAACATTTTTGAAAATTTTAAACACGCTATAGCAAAACAATTTTACAGAAAATATGAAAAAGTTTTTTTGTCGAGTCGCTCGGTTGTTGCTGGGTGGATGCAAGTAGTCCAACCGAGACCTCTCAAAGTATAAATACAGTTCGAAATTATTGTGCTTCGAGAAAAAGCATTTGTTAAAAACGTGAAAGCTGAAAGGCTTCTTTTATTTTATTTTTCTTTTCATCTCTATATTTATCCTCCTGACTCTCAGGAAAGCGACGGAGACGCTAATACGTAGGATAGGCAATTATCCTAACCTGCTTGCGGAGATGCCAAGATATTGCTGTCCGCTTGTAATTTAATAGAGATATAACTTTAATTTAGAAGTGCTTGCCAAGGTCACCAAGCAGGGGAAAGTGCCGTAAAGAGTCTTTCCCAAGGACACAACAAAATGGTGCGAGTAGGTTTTGAACCGCCATAATGTTGATCATGAGTACGGCGCTCTAACCACTCAACCAAGCTGCCGAGATATTTAATTATTTATTGATATATTTTTAAAAATAAAAATAAAATAAAAAAATAAATTCTTTGCTTTGCTTTTTCTTTATCAAAAGTTATCAAAGCTTTATCTTTTACCAAAGACTTTTTTGCTTTGCTTTTTTTTTATCAAAAACTCTTAAAAAATTCCATTGCACTCAAAATTTCCGCTTTTGCTTTACAGTTTTCATATTTTCTCGGAGCAATAAACAAAGTATTTAAAATATTAGAGAATCTTATATTCAGTCAGTGGCTCTCGATCTTCCGCCTGCGACACACTTTGGGACTTTTTCGAAATTCACGGCACACTAGGACCAGGTTTTTTGATTTTCGTCCCCAAAAAGTAGTGTTTCTTAAAAAAAAGATCTTCACTTTAAATCTATGTCGAATTTCTCGATTTTCATCCCTACAAAGTAGTGTTTTTTTAAAAACAAAAGCCCGCGGACCAATGGACCGATGTTTTTTAAAAAAGTTTCGCGGCAAACAGGTTGAGAAATACTGTATTAAATAGCAGGCAAATCGGAGCAGTGATGCCAAAATATTGCAGTTGGAGACACGTGTTCCGACTTCGTATACCAATCTCTTTCATATCACTTTTTAATGATTTTCTCTTTTTTTTGTCAACACTCTGTGAACCTTCTGTCTTTTTTAAAGAAAAAGTAATCAGATTGCTATATCATAGGAATCGCTTTTAACATTGGAAGAAAACTTAATTTACCCGTGCGTATTTTTGTCTCAGGTGCATAAAATCAATTAATTATGGGATGACAATGATGATGACGTTGTGACTTTTTTATAGGATTAATTTTCGAAACAGAAAAATTCGGATACTTTTAACTGAATAGATATTATTAATATTTGATTAATCTGAACAGAAATTGTTTGAAAGTGTAAAACGTGCAATGGTTCGACACTTGGTGAAGGATATTTCAAAAACACAGAACGTTTGATAAAATTAACACGAATTGCGACTAGGTAAGAACTTGTCCGATCAAGAAAATCTTTGCATGTAGTTGATTATGCAATTGCAAAAACAATAGCATCAGCTTGGACATGAAAGGTTGAATGTTTATGGAAGATCGGCGTTTCAATGAGATTTTCTAATGATTGTTTCGCAATGTTTTTTGCCAACAAGTTTTGAATTTATGAAAAGTTTTTGGGCTTTACGTAAAAGCAAAAACGTCTTCTTTTTATTTTCTTCTCTAACGTTGTGAATTGTGCAATAGCAAATTATTTTGTGGCGTGTCGAGTGGTTAAAACCTGTGCTCATGACCAATATGGTCTCGGTTCAAAACCCACTCGCGCCGTTTTGTCGTGTTTTTGGAAAAGACACTTTATGGCAATTTTCCCCTGCTTGGTGACCTTGGCAAGCAGTTCTAAATTAAAATCATACCTCTATTAAATTACAAGCGGACAGCAATATATTGGCATCTCCGCAAGCAGGTTGGGATAATTGCCTACCCTACGTATTAGCGTCTCCTTCGCTTTCCTGCGAGTCAGGAGGATAAATATAGAGATAAAATAAATAAAAAAATAATAATAATTTTCAAGTTTCCAAATATTTTTTTCGTTTATGTTTTGTTGTTATAAAATAAACGAATTGAGATGGTGAGTTTTAAAAATTTTTAGTGGCAGCTTTTGTCAAACTTGACAACGCAAACCTTTAACTGTTTTTTCTTTTGTTGCCTTTGCTATTGTTGCATAACTATAATAATGTCCAGACATTATGATCGATATCGCTCCCCTCTTATACCATTTTTGTATTTTTATTTGTTTAATTTAGAGTGTACTTTATACACATGCCTTTTTTAAATAAAGAATGCGCAAATATTATTAAGCACACAAAATCACTTACTTCAAACGAAAACAAACAACCTGACGCACTGAGCAACTTTGACAAAATTTAGCAAAGCAATGAAGGCTAAGCCCACAAGTTTTTTCAAAACTCTACGCTGAATTGCTCAGCACACTATTATAATTTTTAAAAATTCAACAGAAAAATACAAAATTAACAACATTCAACATTCCTTGCAATTAAAAACGGGACCCTAGGTTGCCGCTACATTCTGCAAGAAACCATTGGTCAACAGTATTCTATATTTGTTGTAACATTTTCTAATTTGAATGTTTTACAGGTTATTGATTATGAATGCCAACTATAAATTGTTCAACCGTCTCATGTTGGTTAAAAGTTAGTTTTGCTTCAAATCTGTAATCGAGACGAAAAACCGTGAAGTACACTTTGATGACAGAAACAGATCAGTTTCATCGTAGCAAAAAATCAAAGAATTCACACTGGGTGCATCCTCTGTCGATATTTTTTGCAATAAGCTCGGCAACCATGATAAATACGCGATCAATTTTTAAAACGCTTTTTTACAAAACAATGAATATCACTGCGAATACTGCAATAACTAAACCAAATGAGTCTCGAGAAGATATTTGAAATTTAGCTATTAAAGAGATAATATGTCGATCAACCATAGCGTGTATATTCTGAACGATGTTTAAACAATTTGAAAAAATTACAAGGGCATTGCCTAACGTTATGAAAAAATTCGATAATAATAGAAAAAGATTGGAAAAAAATATAAAAAGTTTGGCTAACTGATTTAAGGGCCATTTAATAATGGAAATAACTTTTCCAATAAAAATAATTAATTTTGATATAAAAGTAAAAACTGCAGATAAAAACAAAAGCAACGCAGCAATTGCATCTAAAATTTCAGCGAGAAATATAATGAACTTCCAAAAGAATGCCACTAAGTCCCAAAATAAAGCTTCCACTGCCGCGACGGGAATCCATCGAGTCCAAATCGACACCGATCTCCATCGAAAACCGGTGCATTTTGCAAGGTAAAGCAAGCAGAATAAAGCAACCGAACAAAGTCTGACGATCCATTTTTTCTCATAAGATATTAAATTACTCGGCTTAAGACCGAACCTCTCAATCGTAAAACCGAAAATAGCAACGGTGATTGGCACGATGTAGCAACATATAGTCACTAAAATGTTTTTTAGTCTGCTGTTATTCATTATGTATCGATACGAATAAGCTAAACCGGCTACCACGAATCCAATTACAAATAAAAACAACATTATCGGTCCAAGCTTGTTTCTTGCTGCCCGATAAATGTTGTATTCCTGAAAAATAGAAACTTGAAATGACACTTTGCCAACCACTGTTGATAGCATACGTTCAAAATTGTAAACGGACCAGATTGGGGTTTAAATTTCAAACAAAATGCGTCGTGATTGTCATAATATCGCAGTATACATTGATTATAGCTTCAGGAGAGAGGTTACTTTCTTACACCATAAAATTGCAGTGGAAAGCAGCCATATTGGATTAAACGAGTCTAGGTCGAAACCCCGAAAGTCAAAATCCCGAACGTTCAAAATCTTCAAAATCAAAATTTTTGGTTTAAGTGACGTAAATGCATTGTATGTACATGTATATTGTAATGTACAGTGTAAAGTCCCAAAACATTGTTTTCACATAATCCTCATTGAATCAATTAGATGGATTTATTTAAAATAGGAAAATGGGGAAAACTTTAATTAATGTTTATATGTAGATGTTCCGTTCTTAAAAATCGCCCACACTATGTATATTCACAATCTCATAAAAAATCTCTTTGATTTCGCTTTGGTCCGGCTCAAATAGCCGAAGAAATAACGGTTTTATAAGCAATTTAAATATTTTACATTTAGTTATAAAAAAATGGCAACACTGCTTAATTTCACGAATCTTGAAGTAACTTCCAGAACTATCCGCTTGACCTGTTTTGATTATGACGTAATAGTTGTTGTTGTTAATTTGGATAATTTCAGAACATTCGAGATACTTACGACCGAGTAATATAAATAAGGCTCGCTCGGAAGCATTATTATGATTCGATGATTCGATGATTCGTTGTGGTAACTTAAATTTGGAAAATTGTTAGCTGTGTAAATTCATAGTTTTTTGGACGCAAGTCTTTGGTTGTCTACGTGATTGTGAAGAATTAAGCTACTGAATTTATTTGCTGTTGATTTATACTATTCGGGCTCCTAAGTGGATTGGAGCATATTTCTTAATAAAGAAGATATTGTGGTAATCTGAGCTGTGATTTAGCTAGACTATATTTTTGCTGTCGCTGGTTTGAAGGTCAGATCCAGCAAGAAGATTAAGAATTTTATCGTTTAGTAGACACCTAGATTGCGTTATCGGTGAGAGCCTTTCATAACAGGCACCGAAAAAAGTACAAGATAAAATCAATTCTACAAGAATTTAAAAAACTAAATTTCAAGAACTATTTACTAATTTTTACAAAATTTAAAAAACTTTAACAAACTTTAAAAGATTTGCTACAAAATTTCAAAAACTTTTTATCATCGGTACAGTAGATCTGCTGAGACGTTATTTATGTTTGCTTTTTATTTGTGCTGCTAAACAAGTTTTAAACTCAAGTCAACTTGTTTAACCCTTTGAAGGACATTGGTACTTCTGTGTACCATGAAGTTATTTTGGCATAGCTACTTTTGTATTTTGATTTTCGGGATTTTGAACGTTTGGGATTTTAATTTTCGGGATTTTGACATTCGGGATTATGTCATACGGGATTTTGACTTTCGGGATTTTGAACGAAACCGGAATTAAACATTCTTTTGTTTATTTATTAACAGTACATTATTGAAGCAAGAAAAAAAAACAAGACAGAATAAAACAAATGTTTTCGGCTAACTAAAACCTTCATCAGGTTTCGTGCGTCTTTCATGACTTTAGTTCAATTTAAACAGAGAGACAATTACTATACATGCTGACAAAGTAATTTTATAAGGGTTATGACAAAAATAGTTTGTCTCCAAATACTGTACACACTAGAGATGTGCTTAACTGTTACTTTTGAATAACTGTTACTAACTGCTACTTTGAAATATTTATCTGTTACTTTTAACTGTTACTTTTTATTCGTTAAGCGAAACAGCACTTTCGCTAGTAGCAGATACGAGAAATAAGAGAAAACAAAAAAGCAAGTGGACTGCACTGGCAGATACGAGAATAACGGAAAAATTAACAGTTAACTAGTAGCAAAGAATAGATACGGGAAATAACGGTTGAGAAAAGTACTACTATATACTTAACATAACGGTAGGTACTGCTTTTCTTTTATCCGTTATTTTTCGTGTCTGCGACAAATAAGAAAAAAGCTGCTAAACAAGCTGTTGTTGAATAGTAGAGATGTGCTTAACTGTTACTTTTGAATAACTGCTTTAACTGCTACTTTTAAAATTTTAGCTGTTACTTTATATTCATTAAGCAACTAAGAACTAACCAATAGCAATTGTATGTTGTTACCATATCAAAGGCAGAAACAGATAAGAAAAAAGCAGTTACATTACAAATTATGTTATGTATTTTTTTTCTCAGAGTATAAAATTTGTAATGCTTAACTAATCTCAGAATAAAAAGTATAGCCAATATATTTTGAAACATTATTTATTAAGGATGATTCGAAATGATAGCTCATTGCATTATCAACTATGTAAAACTTTTTGTTATTGGTTGCTATTGTTAAATTAAACTTTTTGTTATTGTTAAAATTTACTTTTTTGTTATTGGTTAGTTCTTAGTTGGCTTAGGTGAATATACTTGTAAAGTAACAGATAAAATTTTCAACGAGCAGTTAATGTAAAAGTTCCTTAGAAGTAACTGCTATTATTCACACCATGTTATCTTAGAGCTCAATTTTTTCAAAAAAGCAGCAATCTCTCATCTGCTTTACATTTTTGTTACATATAGCAAAGCGAATTGCAAGGTAACAGTTAAGAAAAAATCGTTAAAAAGTAGCAGTTAAGAAATAACATTTAAGAAGTCAATTTTTTAGATTGAAATGGTATCTTAGAGCTCAATCTTTTGAAACTTTTTCTTTTTCAAAAAAGCAGAAATCTCTCATCTGCTTTGCTATATGGTTTGCTATATGTATTACAAATAGCGAAGCAGATGAGAGATTGCTGCTTTTTCAAAAAAGAAAAAGTTTCGAAAAAATTGAGTCCTAATATACCATGTGACATGAATAATAACAGTTAACTTCTTAACTGTTATTTCCTAACTGCTACTTCTTAACTGTTACTTTGCGATTCGCTTTGTAACACAAATGTGAAGCAGGTGAGAGATTGCTGCTTTTTTGAAAAAGAAAAAGTTTTAAAAGAATTGAGCTCTAACATGGTGTAAATAATAATATTGTAGCAGTTCACTTCTTAACTGTTATTTTTTAACTGTTACTTTGCCATTTACTTAACTGTTAATATTCGTTAAGGAAATTAACTGTTACTTTTTAACGAACTGTTATTTTTTGCACACCTCTAGTACACATATTAGCGGTAAATTACGTAAACTACATGAAACATAAATGAAAAAACGAGCAGATTTTTGAAAAATGTTAACTAAAAATGATGTTTTATAAACATATATTTGACGATTTAAATTAGGACTTGACTTTTTTATTAATAAAGCTTGGTGTATTCTTGTGTGAAATTCTGATTTATATCTGCCCAATATTAAAAAATTATTTAAATCAAATTTTACGTTCGAACGGAAATTACATGATAAAATATGATTTTTTATGGCACTCTCTTAAATACTTTTAAAATTCAAATGCTCCCGGACTCTTGTGATTAAATGTCTCGATGACGTAGCAATGTATGCATGTTCGTGTCACGTGAAACTGTGAATTTATCGATGACGTTTGAACACAGAGCCTTCGGAGTTCTCGATTTTAATAAAAAGTTATTTTTTTACATTGAAAGTTTTATAAATTGGTAACATTTTTTGGTTAAATCGATTACTGATTAAAGCCGAAATTCGGCAAGCAAAATAATGTGATTCTTTTTCAATGTACGGTATAATAATGCAGTTTTCATAAGTCTTATCATCGTATTGCGCTGATCGTTCGTTAATTCGAAAATAAAAATGTTTCAAAACTTTATCCAAAAACCAATTAAGATAGCCGTTGTTTAAAAATACACTTTTCAGCAATTTAACTTCAATATTAAACGAAAAATTGGATGAGCAAATACGTTTAGCATGATTAAGTAAACAAAAAATTAAACCAGACTTCCACTTGGTGCGACGCATTGTATTCAAATATAAGAATAAATTAGTGTTAGTTGGCTTTCTATAAACCCATGTTTCAGTACCAGTATTATTAATTTTATTTTCAACGTCAAGAAAAGGAATAGTTTCCCGTGTATGTTCTATTATAAATTTGTTATTTTTATGTTGGGTATTCAATAGATCGAGAAATATAGAACATTTTTCTTCTTTATCAAAAACGGCAAAAATATCGTCAACAAAGCG
Organism: Diplosoma virens; assembly: GCA_963680785.1. NCBI lineage: Eukaryota > Metazoa > Chordata > Ascidiacea > Aplousobranchia > Didemnidae > Diplosoma > Diplosoma virens. The sequence continues at coordinate 27,255,425 of OY796887.1, forward strand.
TAAATAAAGCTTTGAATGAAATTCAGATTGAGTTTTTAATAATTTACTTTCTAAAGAAGTCAAAAAGAAATTCGCCATAGTCGGAGCTAAAAGAGACCCCATATTGACCCCACCCATGCAATTTTAGCTTATTTTTTGTGTCTAAATACCCTTTCCTTTGTCGAATTTGCAAATTTTAATGTCGGAGTCGATCGCCAGATTGTTTAAATTTGATGTAAATCTACGTTTCTTGGGTAATTACAAATTCTTTTCCCATCATTCATAAATTTTTTAAAAGCAAATTTTATTTTGTCTTTAAATTGATTGATGACAGAAACAAAATTAAGTTGCGTTTTGGTTTTGTTTATAACGGAATTCACCAATTGTTCAATCTGGGGTTTTATGTTATCAAGTTTCAACTTTTTCATTTGAATATGGTTGACAAAACCGAATTGAAGAGCATCTTCTCTGGTTGTTAATTGTCTTATGCCTAGATTATAAATACAATAAGCATAGAAATTTTTCATTTTACAATTTTCTGCATAAAAAATGAGCATGATTTTTTAAAAAGGCTTAATTTTAGTAAAATAAATTTTTTGTTACGATTGTCATTTTCTGCTTGTTCATGATCATTCTTTATTTCTTTTAACTCTTTAAGAACAACCATACAATAAATATCTTTTTTGTTTCTAAAGTCTTGAATTTTGAAAGTTTTAAGTGAAGAAATTGTGGACATCAAATTTGGTAGGCGCAGGTTTTAAAAAACTTAATGTCCTATTACAATTTTACAACTTTGAAACCATACCTTTTAATCTGTTTCAGATCTTTAATTGGTATTCCTCTCGTACTGCTTAATCTAAAATACAGAAAAAAAATGCATTATTAAAGAAGAAGATTTTAAGAATTCTTAATTTTTTTTTTCTTGCTTTAGTAATGCAATAAATAAATTCAAAAATGATTTATCCAATATGGCTGCTTTCCAAGCAAATTTATGTGTTGATTAACATCTAAAATAAAGAATTGATTAACTGTAAACTATTTTATCATTTTTAATTTGTTATTTTTATCTCTATTTCTTTCTCTAGTTAACATCCGGGCTTTAAATAAATTTTTTACTTCGGATCTGCTTCGAGTGTAATAAACAAAACTTGTACTACTGTGCATACCTCAGCGAAAAAAAGCAAATACAGTACTAAAATTCTTAAATTTTTCGTTACAAAAAATCCCAGCTAAATACCACTATAGAGTTCATTCTACAGTGATACCTCAGGATACAATTGTTTCTGCTTACGAATATTTCGGCTTACGAACCGACCGAGTCTCGAAGAAATATTTGTTTCGAGATACGACGAAAAGTTTGAGATAGGAATAAAATAAAATACAAAGTCATAAAAAAATCAATAAAACACAAAGTCCAAAACAAAAGATAACGTAATGTACACAAATTAAAGTGTTAAGTTTACATGCAATGTAAATTTTTGTGGTTGTTTCACACTTCATAGAGTACTGTACGACTTCTCGGGTGGGTTACAACGAAATTGTCATTATTCATAACAACAAATTAATGTGCATTATTATTGTGGTTTTATTGATTTTATTAATGTCTCATCGTTTGTTTAGATGTATATCTTTGAATATGTGCTTATAATGTCTAGTTTTTGCCGGGGGGGAGGGGTATAATATTTACACTTTATAAGACTGGGTTTGAATGGGAACGGATTAGGCCATTTATATGTAAATCTTGCTTCTGCATAAGAATAATTCACCTCCCGGAATTATTCACCTATGAACGCCGTCCCGGAACGAATTAAATTTGTATCCTGAGATACTACTGTATTTGAATATGTTATCTGAAGAAATTGAATAAACAAAAGCTTATAATTGTATTTAGTTGGGATTTTGTTAGGAAAAAATTTTGAAATAATTTTCCCGGTCTAAGCATCGTACAGTGAACCTACCACTCATTGCAAGCTTAGACCTGGCTTAGTTTTCGACAGTTTTGGATTTTTTTTAATTTTTAATTGTTTGATTTTATAAATTGTTTTCTTTTTTATGTGAGACGCTTTCTGATTTTGTGAGTCGTCTTTTGCAAAAGTCATACTAATCTTTTCTCAATTATTTTATTGTTAGTATACTGTATTTAAGCGGCGAAATCTCTTTAGTTCTTGAGAATTTAACAAAAGTTTTTTGATGAATTGTAAATATATTTCTAACTTGATATTGAAAAAGTTTTTTAAGGTCAAAATTGCAACCCACTTTGAAAAACTTTTTAGTACTAACTTTTCTTTTTTAAGACAAATTATCTAGGTCAGCGTTTCTCAACTTGGAGTCATGAACCCCGTGAGGATCGCCAAAGTTTTTTTAGAATGGTTGCAACGATACCTTATTCAATATTTTTTAAAATCTCAAACAATAAAAAAGAGGGCTTAAAGGAGTCTCAGCTTATAGGAAAATCCGCAAAAGGGTCATTAACCGCGAAGGTTTCGAAAGGTTGAGAAACACTGGTCTAGGGTTAGTGCTCCGCTACTGGTGTGCCGCAAGATAATAGTAATCCAAAAATACTTTTTTAAAATATTAATAGAAAAAGACTTTTATTTTTTTTAAATTTAAGCTCTACATCTGTCAGACGATTCCCTGACTTATTAAAATAAATCATAAAGTCTATTTTGTGTTTAAATTGACCAGACTTTTTTACATTTTCGGTCGACCTGGCCGCCAGGTTTCGACAGTTTCTAAGTGTGCCCTGACTCGGGGCTGCGGAGTACGATTAGGTAAGGTAGTTTGATACTAAAGGTAATATGATACACCTACCCTACAGGTGTATCATACTAAAGGTAAATATGATACACCTACCCCACAGAAATTGAATGAAATTATCGCTATCAAGTGCTGCACGAAACAAAAAAATAACCTCCATGTTGAATTCTAAGCGCCAGTTAATTTGGAAAAGCTGTTAAGAGTAAATGTGTAAATTTTGTAGGTTTTTGTAAAAGTTGTGGCCTACGTTTTACTGCTTCTTGTGTTGTCAGAAAGGGTGGAAAATAAAAAAGGTTTTATCAGTTGTAAGAACATAAAAGAAAGATTCTTTTAATGGTAGTTTTATTTTTTAATTCCAACTCATTGTTTCAAAAAAATAGTTTGAGTGCAAAATCGGAAAAAAGATATATTGATACATCAATGGGAAGGTGAATTGATACACGGTATCAAATTACCTTCTTTTTGTTAAATACATATTTACATAAATGTTAAGTAAAACAAAGTTTCAAATAAAAAAACAAACTAGTGTAAGCAGCTAAAACTTATCCAATTACTTTATGTAAGTTTACAGCTTTTTGTATTTTTGAGTTGGAATACTCTAATCATTCCGTGAAATGGTTTATGCAAACTAGTATTTAACAAATGTTACCGGTATGTGCTTAATGCTTAGTAGCCTAATTGGCTAGACTAATGAAGAGCTTTAATAATGTTTCATTAGGGATATAAACATAGGCTATATTATACTCTTATCTACAGTATTTAACATAATTAAGATTTTACTTGTAACCTGTGCAAACTCTTAGTTTGTTCACCCAGCAGCAATTAAACCTATATAGTTACCAGCAAGTGCTACTAGTAACTAGCAATTGTTTTAACCATAGGTGTTGTAATAAACACACGTGGAATTGCTTGCTATAGGCCTAATGACACGTTATATTTTCAGCTGCAGATTTATTCTGTAATATTCAGTAAACTTTCCTATTTGTTGCTTTCAAATTTTAATATTTATTATTAACTTCATTACTGAGGTTTATTTATAGACAAATAGGTAGACCATGCCTTTAAAATATATTAAAAAGACCAACAGAAGTGTGCGATTACCAGAAGATGTTTTAGAAAAAGCTACAAAGTTAATTAATGAAGAAGGATTTTCATATCGCAAAGCTGCTGATTATTTTGGGATTGATAAGATGACTTTAATGAGATTTAAGAAAAAAAAGGAAACCAATCCAAATTGTGCAGTTGGATATAAGTCAACTAGCATAAAAAATAGAATTATTTCACCTGACATGGAAAAAGACCTTGCCACTCACATTGGTTATTTGGCAGGTATGTACTTTGGCTTGTCCTTGGAAAAATGCAAAGAGTTGGCATTTGAATATGCTGTGAAAAACAATGTTGTTGTTCCAGAGTCTTGGATAAGATGCAAAAAAGCTGGAACACAATGGTGGCTAGGGTTCAAAAAAAGACAAAATTTGTCTATACGTGCACCTGAAGCAACATCAGTTGGTCGAGCATCTGGATTTAATGAGCCTGTTGTTAAGCAGTATCTTAACAACCTTGCAAATATTTTAGATAAACATCACTTCACTGCTGACCGAATATTTAATATTGATGAGACGGGGGTTACAACTGTGCAAAACCCAAAAAAAGTTGTAACCCCAACTGGAGTAAAAAAAATGTGGGAGCAGTAACTTCTGCACAGTGAGGGGAGCTGGTAACTGCAGTGTATGCAGTTTGTGCAGCTGGTTATGCTTTGCTCCCAATGCTGATTTTCCCAAGAGTAAATTCCCAAGAGCATTTCATTCGTGGTGCTCCAGTTGGTACTATAGGAAAAGCAACAAGATCTGGATGGATCAATCAAAGCGCATTTCTTGACTTTCTTGATCACGTTGGAGATTTAACCTGCAGCTCTCGAGAAAACAAAATTTTGGTTTTATTGGACAATCATGAAACGCACATCTCTTTGAGTGTCATTGATAAAGCTTGTGAAAAAGGCATAGTTTTGCTAACAATTCCAACTAAAACCTCACATAAATTGCAACCGTTGGACAAAACTGTTTTTGGCTCTTTTAAATCCAGTTACAACAGAGCTATGGATAATTGGCTAAGGTGCAACCCTGGTAAAAAAGTAACCATATATGAGATTATATTGATAAATGAAGCTTATCAAATTTCTGTGGTCCTTCGTAATATCTTATCTGGTTTTAGTTCTAGATTCTTAATTAACTTAGATTCTTGTTATATTCCCCCTGCTAGCATTATGCCACTTCCAAAAGCATCACCTAAAAAAAGGTCAAGCCGGAAAAAAGGCAAAAGCAGAGTGTATACCGATACTCCCAATAGAGATGAATTAATTAATTGAAAAAGCAGGAAAGAAGTCAAAGAAGAGTGCAAAGAATGTTAAAAGAAAATTATTTTCTCAAATAAAAAGGGCTGCTAAACATGCTGTTGTATCGTCGTCATCTGATGAGAGAGATGTGGTGTATGATGGTGAAAGCGACTGTGATTCATTGGATGAAATTGTGGAAGTAAATGTGGGTGATTATGTTGTTGTTTTGGTCTCCGGTAAATCTAAAACATTAAAATACATAGCTCGAGTGGATGAGTTTGATGGGGAAGATTACGAAGGTATAATTTTGCAAAAACTTAACTGCAAAATTATTCCAGGAGATAACAATACAGCACCCACTTTTATAATTAACGAAGCAGATGGTGCTTCATTTGCACCACAAGACATTGTTTTAAAACTTCCGGCTCCACTTGTTATTGATGGTTCAGCCAAAAAGAGTAGTCAGCTACGATTTGATTATGACTTTAGTAAGCTTGATTTAGTTTAATCAATTGCTTGTGCCAAGAACTTCTATGCTTTGCCTATTTTGTTACTCCCATAAATTTGCTTTTTTTTAAAACCGCATTTCAATACTGCATAGTGGTTACTGTGTTTTGCAGCCTACATACAAATGCTTCAGAAATTGGATTTTCTTAACAAATTAAACTATGAAATATTAACTTTAAAACTTCTTGTATTATGAAAAACTAGTTTTTTGAAGCAATATTAAACATGTAACAATCTTTAAAAATTATCATTTTTTAACTATTGAGAAATATTTTAGCAAACTATATCTTGGGCATATCGGGGTCAAATAAAGCTTGGCATAAAAGTTTTGAAAATCTCTTTAGTTGAAATTTTGGGGAAAAAGCTAACCAACATAAAACTATTAAACAAAAAAATATGCTGCTCTAGAATGTGACTGGAGTTCAAATATGACTAGAGTCAAATTAATTTTTTTATAACAATTTACAGAACGACTCAAATGTTACGTTAGGCAGGCTAGTACTTTTTTTATATAGGGTTGTAGACTTTTTATCGGTATGTGTAGATTGTCTTTTTATATTTGTTCTTAAATTTTTGTTATGTTTGTTCGTTGTGTTCGTTATATTTATTCAAAGTAATTGCGATGCAAAATTGGACGTTCTTTTTGCATGTCTGCTGAGAAAGTTGCAGAAAATTGCTGCCGAGTGTGCAAGTATTTATTTCATTCAAGTTGATTGCTGTTGGTGCAATTATTTTTATTAATAATAATGCTTTATCAATGTACCTTCAGCGTATCAAATTGCGTTTGACGAGTATCAAATTACCTTCCTGTAAAGGTAATTTGATACGATTGAGTGAGTGTTGTATCTTTGCACGAATACACAGGTTTATTAAATAACAATAATTAAAATTCACAAAAATCACTTAGCCAAAAAAACAACCGTATTGAAATAGAATGCTTTTAGTTCGTTTGCTGTAGTAGCTTGATAACTTTGAACTGACTGATGAACCGAAATAGAGGCGCAGATTTAACTGGTTACAATTATGCTTGGAGATACGCGTGTCCAATAATTGATCGAGCAGAAGGCGCTGATTAAGATTAGAAGCGTTTAAGAAAACACTACGTCATCGGTTGCACAATATCACAACAGTGAGTAATTTCAAAAATTAATAACAAAAAAATATGACAAGGTGAAGTGCTCAAAGTTTTCTTGAAATGTCGGGAAAGAACCAAACTTTATTATAGACATAAACTTAGAGGCGTAAGTCTAACCATTTTTGCTTAAATGTCAAAATTGTATCAAACTACCTTACCTTCCCCTACCATCCTGGCAACCACTGCTTTCGTTTTCTGATTTTTGTCCTACTCTTCAATAGATTTTATTTTTACGTTAATTTTAAGTTATTTTCTTTAAAAAGCTTGTTTTTGGCGGTTTTTAACAACTAAAAATAATTTACTTATATTTTATTTCTCTTCTTTGCAAATTCCACATTCCTTCGTCAAATTTAAGTACGGTACTTGCAGGAACCACAAATCAAAGTAAAATTGTTTTAAAAGACTCATTATTCTTATAATAGGTTTACTATCAATTAATTGATAAAACAGGAAGCGATTTTGTAAAACTCTTTTAATATTTTAACGATTATACTTTTTAAACATAAGCTATCATTGTCCTCGCTAAAAATTCCTTCTTCAGGAACAACCATATCTAAAATTAGCTTAAGTACGTTTCAAAAATTCCTGGTTAGCGTTTTTTTTCAAACAGTTCTGAAGTTTTACAGTATATTTTTTAAACTCTCTCCCATTTTAAGGCTGGCTTCAGCTTTCATTTGCATTTTCAATTATTTTTTATCCCACGTAAGTTTTTTTTATGTTTCAAGCATAACGGAGTAATATCCTGTTTATTTTTTCTAGCAAAAAAGAGAAAGATAATTACGATAAACCTAAATCATAGTCTCATCAGCTTAGCCTATTTTCCAATTTTTCAAAATCTTTCACGCTTCAATGGATTGTTTTCATAAAGTTTGAGTTCTTTTGTGATCATTAATTTGGTTCCGACATGGCCAATGAACTTTAAACGCAATTTTCTTAATTACCAAAAATAACACTCATGCTTTTAAGGAAATAGCACTTGCGTATTAAATAGGGTTTCCAACCGTCTTTTATTTTAAAGAAAAATTTTTATTTAAGGACTATTTTTTGTTTTTTATGAATTAAAAAAGAGTTTCTTTTAACGTGAAAATTCAAATGTTCTTCTGCGGGGAAATCATTTATAGTATTTTCCATGACACAATTGTACTAAACAATACCAACACATAAGCATACTTTAAAAAAAGCAAATTAACACACAAATGAGCGTTTAATTGTGGCTTTAAAAGCCTCCTTCAGACAAATAACTGGGAAAATAAATTTATCCAGCAAAATTTAAACTAAACTTTATTGATCTAATTATATAAATTGGTTGCCAAAATTTTTTTTAGTTTGATAATGCTTGTTACTGGTATGATAAAACAATTTACTTCAGAAAAATGACCATGGAGATCTTGCTTTAAGCGACTTGGAGGCGTAAAGCTTGAACCACCTGATATAAGTCAACAATTTTTATTGTTGGGTAAATAGAAGTTTTATCCCAATAGTTCTCAATCGGTTAGGAATTCTTTCCTTGAGGGGAGTTTCATCAACTCAGGAAATTTTTAAAAATTCAGAAAGTTTGATCAATTCAAGAGAGGAATTTTTAATTTTAGAGTCAATTCTTTTTATTTTTTATGCTTAATAATTTGTGTTGACGAAAATTATAATACTACAACGTCAAATCTAAAGTTAGCAAAAAATATCGATCAAAAATTGCCGCAAGCGTCAGTACTGCAATTCTTTGCGTCAGCAACACAATCTCGGACCTCTTTCAGTTCACCCGAAAAACCTCTTCTTTATGGTTTCTTTCTTCCCGTAGAATCCACCCATTATTTTACTAAACAAAATATGTCGTCATGAACTAACACCAACCCACCGCAAATACCCACAATCGAGTTGTCCAAAACCTTTGATCTCTTTAAGATACTGTGATCACGATCTGAATAGATGACTCTGTTCTTACACCGCTTGACTTGGGAAATTCTAGCGTATTTACAAAGTGACTGCAATTAATAACTTCTTTTCTCTTCTTTTTCGTTAGTTCTATCTCCTAAAGTTACACTACGAAAATCTCTAAAGTTTCAGTCAATTTGGACAGGTGTATCAAACAAACCAATGCTATTTTAATTTCAATCTTTTTCCATCAATTCTAAATCCGCCGTCTCTCCTCTTTATTTTCCAAGTTATTTTTTTGTCTCTCTTGCAAAAGAACTGAGACAAACAAAAACGTTCCCTTGTCTCAGCTCTTTGTACTGTACAATTGCCCATCTCTTCTGACATCCTACCATATCTCTCTTCTTGATATTGATACTGACGATTAACTTGCCAGTAAAATTGCACTAATTTTTTTTCAACTGTGATTATCTTTTTATCTTTTTTTAGTTAGTGAAAGTTTCTTTGTCACCCAACGGAAAACGCTTTTTTTAACTATCTTCATTCCAAGATTTCTCGTCTCTTCTGAGTAACTTAGCATTTTTCCTCTTCATGCACTGTGCTTTTTAGAAATCGCTACCATAATCTCATCCTCTTTCTTTCATCTTATTTGCACAGAATCAGAGAACAAAAAAATTCTTCTTGCAGCATTTGTGATAAACCAATATCGCATCTTCTTCACCTCCTGTTTGTCTATTCTAATCTTGATCAGTTTTTTGCGCCAATTTAGCACCACTTTTAGCAAAGTATCAAAAGCAACTTCACTGAAATAAAACTTAACACATGTTACGTCGTTTCAGAATAGAATCGAACGTAATAAACGGAAAACGTTCATGACGTAAAAAAAAGGCAAATAAAAATGTTCGCTTGGTCAAGTTCGCCAGTATTTGTTGACACTGGGCTGTTTAGATTAAATTAAATGGTTTCTTTCCAGAGTATGATATCTGATTCTAATGCAATGTGCAACAAAATATTTGAATCTAATGCAACAGTTTTCGACCACATATGGACAAATCTATATAGCAATCAAATTAAATCAGGAATTATTTTACATTCCATCTCTGATCACCTACCTACTTTTGCTGTGCAAATATGAATAAATCATTGCCTTGCCCCGAAACAAAGATTATTCAATCTGCAAAATATCAAAAAATCTAACCAATTACTGGAAAAAGCTGAAATTACTCCTATACTAAATAAACATAATCTTGACTATGCCTTTGAATTACTAATGGATATATACAGCAAAGCTTTTGATGTCAATTTTGATGTCAATGGTCTATTCTTGGACCCCCTAGTTCCTAATTTATGTAAATGATTTCCTAAACTATACAACATCGGGTGAGAGTATTATGTATGCTGATGATACTAAATATTTCTAAAACATAAATCTTATGAAAAGCTATATCTTGAAGCTAACCAACAGCTATTAAATATTGAAAAGTGGTTAAATTGCAACAAGTTAACTCCCAATACAAAAAAACCTTTTATATAGTTTTTCGAAGGCCAAACACAGTAGGCTACTCCCTCCAAATTCACTTACACTCTCATTTAAAAATAATTGCATCACTCTTAAATCTGAGGCAAATTTTCTAGGTGTTTTCTTTAATGAATTCTTAAGCTGGAAACCCCCCATTGACCAGATACTACAAAAAACAACCATAAACTTGGGTATAGTTAAATAAAATTTCACCCCACCTAAACAAATACCACTGGATATGCTCTACCACTCTATGATTGTTAGTCACATAAGGTACAGTATAACAACTTGGTGTAATTGCAATAAAAAATATTTTTTAAAATTTAACAAATTTCCCATAAGTTTATAAGAATAATACATGGAATACATTTTAAAGGCAGTGTAAAAAACGCACTGTGTATAAATGGTCTAATGACAGTAGAACAAATACAACAACTAGAGACGGCCTGTTTCACGTTTAAATATTCAAAAAATTTGCTTCCTAATAGCTTTGCCCACTTCTTTTCAAACAATCTTGTTGACCTTAACAACAAAATAAAGACAAGAAGCAACTTCGCTTATTTTACATCTGTATTAAGGTATTTGTTGTGTAACAACAGAACAATCCCTTAAATACAGAGACCAGTTGTCTGGAACAAAATTCCTTTAAAAATTAAAGAATTTAAAACTTACAAAAAATTTCGAAGCGAGTTGAAACGTCATATCTTACACTCTTAGTATGTGGCCTACATAGATCTACTATAGTTTTGGCTGTTGTTTATTTTATTTTATCGCTATATTATCCTCCTGACTCGCAGGAAAGCGACGGACGTGCTAAACATAGCGTAGGCAATTACTCCGACCTGCTTTCGGAGATGCCAAGATATTGCTGTCCGCTTGTAAATTAATAGATATAAGACTGTAATTTATAACTGCTTGTCCAGACCACCAAGCAGGGGAAAGTGCCGTAAAGTGTCTTTCCCAAGGACACAATAAAATGGCGCGAGTGGGTTTTGAACCATCATAATGTTGATCATGAGCACGGCGTTTCAACCACTCGACCACGCTGCCGACAAACAGTCTTGTTTTTGTCGCTTTTAAGTTATATTAATTATTGTTCTGTGGTTTCTGCTGTTTTTTTTTTTGTTGTTACAGGTTTGAAAATACATCCGAATCTAATTTTAAAACCAAGTAAAAGAAGATTAGCAAGCAACCTTGAAATTAATTAAACTATGCTTTGATTTTTTTATTTTATTGAATCAAAGTTTTGATTAGTGATAATTTTTCTCCTGTATTAATACATCCTACCGACTTAGAGTCACGTCCAGGTCACCAGTTACTGAAATGGTCTTTGACCCACGGCAGGATTTCTTTTGGTGGGTTTATTTGCCTGCCCGACTCTTCGGGGTCACCAGTGCTTGCACTCCCACCCCTGAATAAGCAATGCACTCTTGACTTGTGACCTGTAGAAGTGTATTGTAACTTTTTACAATTTTTTTTTTTGCAAATGTACTTTTAAATTTTCAATGTTAAGGCCCGGGTGCGGTGACATGCACAATTGTGCATGTTATTATGTACGTATATCGTTTAGTTGCCGTCTCCTTATTTGCAACCTTTGCTCTATTTTGTTTTCAATTATTAGCAATTGTTCTTTTGGATGCAAATAAAAACAAACTACTACTACTACTACTACTACTAGAATACAAGTTAGAGATATAATTAGAGTTAGTGATATAGTAGCACAGGAAGAGGGTAACACCGGATATCTTGCGTAGGGCGGACGGAGCGGCCGCACGGCCCCCCCTACGCAAGATATTGCTCTATTTCTTCATAGTAGCACCAGGACGGTGGTATCCCTAAAATTAGACCTTTGTTTAGAAATAACTTTATTTTGATACACTGAAAAGTGGGCCCCCTAAAACAATGACCTTTTTTTAGAGATCGCTTTGTTGCTTTGCTTCGGAACACTAAAAAGTGGCCCTTTTACTTTTCTTGCACTGAGCCCCCCTTTTTGTATGGCCATATCTGCACTTGAGAAATATAATAGTTTTTTTAAGTCGGAGTTGCTAAGTTATTATTAGCCAAGTATTGATGGCGGAGCATTCTTTATGTTTGATTTTAGCTGCTTCACCACATTACTACACGTAGGTCGGATGATGAACAAAGAATAGATTAAAAATATGCGAACAGCTATCTATGCTTGAAACCTAATGCAAAAACACCGTTTCAAACAATTTCAAATGGCAGTCAATTTTTTGATATAACTTTTTCTTGAGTTGTTTTTACAATGAGGAAAAGTGTCTGAACATTCGGTAGCCTATTGTTCGGCTTCTTCGTTTATTGGCCATAAGTCTAGCTTCCGTACAGAAGCTTGCAATGTAGAAACAAAATATACAATAGAGCTGTTTCGACCTTGAAAAACAAATTCATAGATTGAGGTGTCAGAAATATTCGGTAAGTAGCTCGTGACAAGAGAAACTTATGATTAATCGAATGATGATTTCTTTGCGTGTAAAATTTGAGCAACTCTTTTTTTAATTCAAAAACTCTTCTTACCATATTTCCTTGTGACAGCCAACGTAAATTTGTACAGAAAAGGAGCCATTTGTTTTTCAAAAAATTCATAACATCATTATACATTTGAATACAAACAATCGAAAGCAGCAACATTAGGACAGACGCTTTGGATCAGATTAAATTGCTGTAGAGCTTGCGCTTTGAAAATGACTAAAAAGATTGCCGTGCAAGTTTTTACGCAATTTTTCAAAAAAATTTTACGCCAAAGTACACACTCTGATTATTGCGATATGTTATAATCTATGAAAAGAAAAAAATTTAGCTCAAATGTATTTATTAGAATAACATTAATGAATATCTAAAAAATACAATTTAATTCGAGTAATGGATTCTATTAAAATCTAAAAATTACTCACGTGCCACTTAGATAGATCTCGCGTACCACAGGTTGAGAACCATTGATCTAAAGTGCCATTCATACTCTTGCAATTACGCTTTTTCTTGAACGCAATTGTTTATAGCTCTTTAAGTTTTTTATTGTTCTATCTCAGGGGTCGGGAGCTTTTTTGGGTAAGAGAGCCATAAAGGCTACATATTTTTAAATGTATTTCCATGAGAGCCAATAATGTTCCTCTAATTTTTAGCTGTATGTGTGTGGGAGAAATTTGTTCGTGAGCAAACTTATTTTGATTTCTTGATTTTCGTCTCAAAAACGTAGTGGTCTCTAACAAAAAAAAAGTTTTCATCTTCAATCTGACTCTGATTTCTGGATTTTGGTCTTAAAAAAGGGTCTTCACTTTTGAAATCTTGTGTAAATCTTGCAGATCTTTTTCTTTTATGTGCGGTAATTTATGCTTGGCAACAAAAGAGCCAAATCCTCGTCGTCGTCGTCATCGTTTGAAGGGCATCCACTACAGGTCAGTCACAAGCAGGACTGGGGCCGAGGGTTTATCCTTTTACTACCCCAGACTGCTGCACTGCCTGAATCAGATGCTGGCAGTGGTGTTATTAAGCCAGCATCGAGTTTCGTCATCCAAAATCGTCAGACCTCGTGCTCCATGTGGTGCCCGATGTATAGGGCACGCTGTTAGTACATGGTCTGCGGTTTGCTCAAAGGCGCCACACTCGCAATTCGGTGAAGGAGCGAGACCCCATTTGTGTATGGATGAATGGAATCGCACAACACCAGTCCGCAGGTGGTTGAGCTTAACCAAAGCTGCTCGGGGTAAGCCCATCCCAACAGGCCTGGCACCGATCCGGGGCAAAAAAGCATGGAGCCTGGAAGCATTTTCACTGTACTCCGCGTTCCATTTGTGATTTGTCCATTTGTGATTATCCATTTGTGATTATTCATTTTTGATTCGTAGCCAGATGCTGTTGTCAAAAGAGCCACATCTGGCTCGCGAGCCATAGGTTCCCGAGCCCTGTTCTATCTATTTAGCTCTTTCGTATTCTTGATAGCGTAAATGTTTCGGCCAGCGCGGTGCCGTCGATAACTAAAAGCTATTTACTAATTAGCATGGGGAAAACATTTAATGAATTTCCAAAGCAAAATGCATTTTATCTGTATCTATCAGCCTTTGGCTGCCCCGCATGGATGTGCAATAGTTTAATGTTGTCCAAACTAGTTTTGTTGTTTTTTACAAAAGTTTAGTTTTGGGTATGATAGGTAGTTTTAGGTTTAATAACCAGTTTATAAAATTGCGTTTTTTTTAATGTGTAATCTAATCGAGAAAAACCGGAGTAAAAATTGGCTATTATTGCAACTAACGTAGTGAGTGGTCATGGCAGAGTCAACTTAAAGGCTTTTACAAGATTCATTCATTCATTTATTCTCAATCATTATTAAACAGTTTAACACAAAAATTATAAATATTAAAAAGATCAAGAAAAGGAAGAAGCAGCACAACGTCAGACGTTAAAACATGCATAAGATAATCAGAAAGTGAAAGTACAAAACAGTAGAAAGCATGGCCGCAACACCTTAATCAGATAAAAATATAAAAAATGAGAAACAAAAAAGAATATATAATAATAATATTCTCAAACAAATTGAGAGATTGAATAACCAGTGCATGATTACTCTGCGTAATGATAATGGGTGGCACAGCTAGCCAAGATAGAAATTTAGCTCAATTGAGCAAGGTGAGTAAAAAAGCCACCCATAAAAAGAAACCTCACCAGATCCGGAAACCTTTTCTGAATGTATCTGCGACATACAAAAAATAATAATAATGAATATATACAAAAAAAAATTACGAAATTTTAAATTAAATAATAAGCAGATATTAACGATATTAAAAATTACATAACATAAAAAAAACTATTATGCTAGTCGAAATTGATGGGAAAAAATCATATATGATTAACATAACAAACATAAAAAAACAGCCCACCTTTAAGATTAAGGCTTTGAGCTCTGGATTTATTAGAAAGGATTGATATTGATTGATATTAATCGATTGTGAACAGAAATAATCGATTAGCAAAATAAATATTTTTTGAGATACCGGTCTATCCTGCGCAAACTGAAATTCTATCAGTCAAACAAAATTTCAAATTGCAGCATTGTTGCCAAGATTTGCTTTTGTTGCCAAGATTGCCTTTTAATAGAAAAAGTACCTTTTTTAAGAGTGCTTTTTTTAATAGAAAAAAAAGGGTACTTTTTTTGAATTTTTCCCCTGGAAAAAAACCGGCGGTCCTGATCGTATATGATGTACGTGCAATAACGGAAAGGCTGATGAATTGTTACAATTCTGAAAATTCTTTTAAAATTTGAATGTAGAATTTTAGCGTCTAAACTATTTCTTACATCTATTTGCCATTGCTCACTCATCGAACACGTGAAAGCGGATGCAGCGAAGCTACAAATATTTTAAATGTGACTATGTGCTGGAAAAATTAGTGCAAGTTTAGTCTTGGACTAATTGCTAATGAGGAAGTTCGTCGGCGAGTATTCGAGGAAATAAAGTGAATTCTGAAGATTAAAAAACGGAAAAAAGTGAAACTGTTAGAACCACTAGGGACCTTGCTTTTCGCATTTCTCCTTGGTGCTCCTTTTTCTGGAGCACTGGTTTATTTTCTTGTTTTTGAGACAAGTAAAAAACTCTCGGAAAAGCTACATTGCTTACTTTACCAAGTTATAATCCTCAAACCGGATTAGTCACTATTATACGTGGTCAATTGGTTAAGCCGCCGTGATTGTGATCGACATGGTCTCGGTTCAAAATCTACTCGTGCCATTCTGTTTTGTCCTTCAGAAACACACTTAACAGCACTTTCTCCTGCTTGGTGGTCTTGGCAAGCAGTTATAAATTTCAGATATATCTCAATAAAACTAAAAAACCAAAATAAAAAATTGCAAGCGGACAGCAATATCTTGGCATCTCCAGAAGTAGGTTGAAGTAGTTGCTTGCCCTACGTATTAGCGCTCCTTTGCTTTCCGGCGAGTCAAGAGGATAAATATAGAGATAAAAATAAAATAAATAGCTATAACCAACAAACAGATGTGGGCTGAGCACAAGTTAAGGCGCAAAGCGCAACTTCCGCAACTTGCACAATTGCGGAAGTTGCGCTGCGCTTTCATACTTTTTGAAAAAGTGTTATGCACGTTGCGCTGCGCTCTTCGTTAGAAAATTATAAGTTGCGCTTAATTGCGCTGCACACCGAGAAATAAAAAGATTACTTACGCTTTATTGCGCTGCGCATCAAATATTAAACAAATCAATTGCGCCTTGTTGCGCTGCGCCTTATGCAGTCTTATTTCGTTACATGGAAGTGAAACGTGGTGTTTGAGAGAAATTGAATTAGCTATTTTGAGAAGAGCAGAAAGATCTATGGTGATGGCGATGTGTGTTGGAAAGTTGGTAGAAAAGAGGAATACAGTGGAGCTGATAGACATGTTGGGATTGAAGGAAGTAGCAGATAAACTGGCAAGGGCGAATGGTGTAAAGTGGTATGGTCATGTTTTGAGACGACCTGAGGAAGATGCTTTGATAAAGGCAATGGCACACGAAGTAGATGGAAAATGTAAACAGGGCCGACCGAGGATGAAATGGAGGGAACAAGTGGAGAACAAGTGAAGGAAATATGAGAAGGATTGATTTAAGGAAAAAGATGTGGCTGATCGGTGTAGTTGGAAAGAAGGTGTAGGAAGAATTGCGGAAGTAGTGGGATGCATCCGGTCCCCTCCAATCACTGGGAATATCTAAACCGGATTAAAATTGGATTGCTTGATTGATTGATATTTTGCAAAAGCGCAATCAATCTACTTCGCTTGTTTTCAATGTAGGCCATTGGAAAACCGATTGGGTCGCACTTATGATTGGAAAAAGTACATTACGTCTTAATTGATTTAAAAACCACGTTGTGCAGCGCTTAATATCGTTTCAATATAGATATTAAGTTTACATGAATTTTAAATTGCTCTTGTTGCGCTGCGCTTTACATGAATTTTAAAAGCGGATTGCGCTTTAAATGATTCCCAAAATGCATTGTGCTTATCGCGCTACACTTTCCTAAAGTAAGAAAAAATGCCTACTTCTGCCAACAAATTACAATACATTATTAAGACCAGAAGTGCAAAATTAAGTTTGCAATGTTTATAAAAGTTTTTAAACTCGTAAAATAAAAATTATGGTCATATTATTTTAGAAAAATAGTAAGAGTTGTTTTCTTATTTCGTTCTTATCTTTCTTAAAATAGCAAAATGTACAGTTTCCATATTACGTATATATGTATATAGATCCTATGGGGTGACCTTATACAAAGATATATATATAAAAGTTTTGGCAAAACGAAATTGATTGCAAAAAGAACGAATTTGATTGCAAAAACAACGAATTAGATCGAAAAACCCTATACTTTGTCGGCCCAAGAGAAAGTAAAATGTTGAACTTGGAACAAAGTTCATGAAGCTTTGTTTATTCGAAAGCGTACATTGCCCTAAATCGTCAAATGTTCACAAGTGGATCGTTATCTCTTGATGTGTTTTAATGTATTGGAGTTTGCTCTATTGGATTCCGTTGGCCTTCTTGTTGCTTTTGCAATTTTGCGCATTTAAATTTTTGTTTATCCTTATGCGCATTGCTCCCTAAGCTCTCAAAAATTTGGGCAAAATCAGACATTTTAGAACAGCGACAAAGAATCGTATGGGCAAGATTTAAGGTGGAAATTTCTTTTTAAAGATTACTATGTTTTTGGGACGAAAATCGAGAAATCAGAGACAGATTCTATGTGTAGGCATAACCAAGAAGTTCCAGGAAAAAACTAAAATTGGAGCCAGAAAATCAAGTGAAGGCAAATAATTTAACTGTTTTTTGAAACTGCAAAACAATCTGTTGGTAGGAACAAGTTTTAAAAACCGGAGAATGAAATTTAAAACATGAAAAAATATGCTGTCTGAAACAAGATTTTGTTCTTGTTTTATTTAAGACGATAGATTCGTTTCTTTAGTCACTTAGCAGTTTGTTTTAAGTTGTATTCACGTTAGGGTTAGACGCATTAAATCTTTCGAGTGCGCTTTTGCAGCAACCTCGCTTTTACATAAGCAAATCGGTTGACTTAAAAAATTACTTTTTTCTTGTCAAAAATGCACGCGGCACTGGAAAGCAAGCTTGCCTCGAGGTATCGCGCTTTCACCAGACAATGAAGCGACTGCGCTCAATGCTAGAAAAGTTTTTTGGCAGTTAGGAGCGATTTCAATTAAAAGTAGATATTTCTTGTAGTAGGTTAAACTTAATAGGTTAACTTTTCAGAAGCAGCTTTCGGTCTTTAGTTCGATAAAGGCATTCAAAATGAAACTAGGGAGTGAAAGATTTTTGCTTTACGTTCAAGAGAAACTAGGGAGTGAAAGATCTCTAAAATAATTCCAAATAAAAAGTTGTTAAAGCACAGGAGCGGTGCAACGAACAATAGCATTACCAAAAACAAAGAATAAACTTTTTAGCTTCAACTTTTTCTGAAATTAAAAAACAAGCCCATATGATTATTAGATAGAAGAGAAACTGGTAGCAAATGTTGTTTTTTCTTTTGAATAAAATAAAGCTCAATGAATGTCGGCGAGAAAGTAAAATAGAACTTTCTTGATTTTTGAAAATTATCTGTATACGTATAAAAAAAATTTATATCACATATTTTACATAAATAGCATATAAAATCTTTAACGAAAAAAAATTACTTGAAATTAGAAGAATAAGAGCTCATTATTCAGTCTTAAGACTCGTCGTTAAATCTTTTAGTATGACGTAATGTCCTTTCTTCGAATCTCTGCAGAAAAATAAAGTCATGAATTTGTAAAAAAATTATTTATCGCTGTTTTCCATTTATGCACATCATAAAACAAAAAAGATTAAGTTTTTATTGGATTGAAGCAATAACTTTGTTGCATCTTGATTTTGAAATAAATGTTTGCTTTTTACTTCAATTTTGATTTTTTGTATTTTTACATTTTTAACAGCTGAGTTCTTTGAAGATAACCAGTAATCGCGTTTCGCTGGCTAGGCTTAGGTAAGCCAAGGTAATTATAGAGGCTGATTGTGAAACTCTAAAGGCTTTAATTTTTTTCATTCAAATGATTCTGAAATTATTCAATCCAACTGGCGAAAAGTGTTGCTACAATTTTTTTGTAGAGAGCGACATGGTTAAAAAATTGTGGATGTTTTTTTAAATCAATTATATTTTTATATTGATTCGAAACAACAAACGCATCATATTATGATAACTTCGTGCTTCGCTGATTTATTCTTTTAATCCTTTTTTTATTTCTACATTTGCAAACCGAACAACGATGATGACGTGCAGGCCTGACATTTCGTTAACACCCAGAAGATTTCAAACATTTTAATTGTAAAGCCTCACCAATGGCATTGCTGGCATTAATATGAATGTACATCGTTTTTCCATTTTTACTTTTTTAGTTGTGTCTTTTTATTGTTTTCATTCAAAGATAGCATGGCCGAATAAATAAGAGCGCTGTTTTAATGGCGACCACGTTCAATATGGTCTCGGTTCAACTCTCATTCTCGTCATCTGTTGTGTTTTTGGGTGAGACACTTTACGGCAGTTTTTCTGCTTGGATATCTTAGCAAGCAACCATAAATTTCATTTATATCCTTAAGCAAAAAACTAAAAACGTTTAACCGGACAGCAATATGTGGGCATTTCCGTAACCAGTCGGGGTGATTGCTTGACGGTTTTCCTAAGTCTTAATTCTCCGACGATGTTCTGCAAATCAGGAAGATAAATAAATATTTGGAATGAATGAACAAATGCACGAACATTGTTTTATACTTTAGAGAATGTTAATTTGTAAAAAACGTGTTATTTTGTCGTTTGTTCCTCTTAGCTTTTGTTATTATTTATTTTGATCAGCTCTTCCGGAAAATTGGCTTATTATTTTTATTTTGATCCGAATTTTTTCTTTCTCATATCTTAACCCTTTCAATACCGATTTTGTAATGAACATATTAACATTTTCGGTGCCAAAGAACGTATATTTACGTCTAAGAAGGGTCTCATTTATCGTTAACCGTTAGTAACCCACCAAGCTTTGGGGTTTTCCCTAAATTTAAAAAACAATTAATTAAACTTGGCAAATAGTAAACAAGAGCCCAATTGCTTAACCTTCGGCACCGAAAAAGTTAAATTAATTCAAGGAAATTTATGTCATATATGTGTTTTAAATAGATTTTGTTACTCCGCATTGTATTTCTTCTACTTTTCTTAATTGGAACACATTTGTCCCATGGGACATATATGTCCCGACGGTATTGAAAGGGTTAAGCCATGGTGGCGCCAGGGTTTATACGGACCCAAAAGAAAAATGCAGCAAGCGGTGCAGGACCCTGGAAAAGTGTATTTCAAAAAACGATTATCTTCTAAAATTTAGAATAAGACTAAAAAAGGCTTCAGTTTTATTTAAAAACGCATTGTATGCGTTGAAAAATTTTTAAATTGAAAGGAAATTTAGTTTTTAATAAAACCACTTTTTGGTCTTCGGTCTAAAGAGAAAACTATAAAAGTTTACCATCGCATTCACTCATGCTTATTTTTTCAGTCATTTAACATATTAATTCTTTGACTACATCTTTCTAAGCTCTGAGTACCCGCTTGGCGTAAGAAATTCACTGAGAAAGCAAATGGACTGATATGGACCAGGCATCAAAAAAGTTACGAAACAAACAAATCCTATTTTTGGATTTTTAAAAAATTTTAACTTTTGTTGTGCACTCAACCCTAAAAAAATATGGGAGCAAAGTTTGTCCTACCTAGTCCAAGAAAAAATTAATTTATGCCTAAATTCGTATGTAAAAACCATAAATTCATCGTTACCCATTTCAACCGAAATAAATTTTTGATGTTTGCAAAGATAAATAATTAATTACCTTTAATCTAAACTAGAGTATTTTTTAAACATATTTATCAGATCATATTTTCAGTGATTACGTATATAGGTGTGTTTAGAGTGATCATAAAAAATGTGGTGGAGAATCGCTTTAATATTTTTGATTTTTACTAGCAGAACATTTGGAGCCGCTTTTTTGCGAGAAACTGGTAAGTCGCTTTTTTGTATCTGTTTTTACAAATCTATTTTGATTTCGAACAAATGCTTTATAAATTAAGGTAACCTAGCAACTTCAAAAGCTAAAAAAATTTTTTGTTAAATATAGAGTTAGAAAGTTGTCGAAAAGAGTACGATGAAAAAGTTGGAAAATTAGTCGGTGAGTAAGCTGCTTTTATTGATCTGTTTTTGCTAGATATTACTATAAATGAACTAATTGAATGCAAATTGCCTTATTGCATCTAGTCAATGAAATAGTCTACGTGCCGAAATAAAACTTTCAAGAAACGATAAGCCAGGCTTAAAATTGAGGCAAATAAGGAATTACAGTATAGCGAAAATGTACAATTCAATAATTACGCATTTTACCAGCAGACTTTGAAGTTTGCTGGCATTCACAGTTGCGTCATTTTACATGTTTGAATGAAAGCCAAAATTGTCTTTCGGTTGTTCTGAATAAGATTACGTGCTTAAGCTTGATCCTTTTCTTTACAACTATTGCTTAGCCAGTTTGATACCAAATTAAAAGTTTGTTTAAAGTTAGCTTTCCTTTTTTATGATTTGGGAAGTTGAAAAATTCGTATGAAATTTTATACTTGTGTTTCAATACGTCACTGTTATTTATCACATTTCGCAATCACCGATTGTGTTAGATAATTTGTTTTTTGTTGCATTTCGCGCTATTTTATTTTAACATGTCTTTCATGTGTGGCCTCGTTATCAGATTTTATATGACAAGTTCTTGAAGCAAAATCTTATCGAAACTATCTCTTTTTTGATTAAAAGTTTAACCTGTTCTGTTTGCCATCACAATTGCGGTTGCACGACATGACGTCCATCCCCATGCAAACCGTTTCTCACTTAATCTTGTTTTCTTCAGCTTCTTCTGGAATGTCAACTGCGACCGCAGTGTGGCGCATTTCCTTCAACAACTTCGACTTGAACGGAAACGGAAAAATCAGCGCGTCCGAGCTGATCCTAACGTTAAACGCGGAAAACTTGGGTAGGAGGCTTCATTTAAAAGTGCAATTGCATAACTTGACCTAATGTGTCAATACTGCGGATTTTTTCAATTTAAATCAGGAATTGGCAACCGTTGTACACAAAGGCCACCTAGGGAGATGTAGCCTAATGTATACTGGAAAAGACACAAGGCTTTGCAAAGCAAAAATTGTCTCAAAGTAGAGAAAAAATTAAAATAAGGTCTTCACTTTGAATCATAAGCCAGAAACAATCTTTTTTTCCTGTAAAATCAAGTAAAGAATAAAATTTATTATAATCTTATTGGGTAGAAAATTGGGGAAAGAAGGAAGGGTGGGCAGAAAGTATCGAAAAATCATAGGTTTCCAGCTCCTAATCAAAGCTATTTCGCTTTAATTCGCAGAAAAAGAAAAAGTATTGGACTTGTTCATGAAAACTTTGACTTTATACTTAAATCTTGACAGATAGTATACTTCTCTTTTTAATCACAATTTAGGCTTTAATGTATTTTAACATTGTACAGAAAAATGTGATATAACAGTATGTAGCTGCTATACGCATTTCTACAGCTGAAAAAAAATTTGTTTCTTATTTCATTTTGAATTTTAGTAAAATAGTTTTCGAAACGATATGATTTGAATGTGTACTGTACACACTTCCATTCATAAAAAAATTTTTTGAATTTGTTTTTTGATTCCATATTAATTTATTGAGCTAATGATTGTAACAAATCTTTCAACATTTAGTTTCATCTGAAAATATGAGATTGGTTTTATCGGAGGCGCAAGCTTGGATCGATTCGGCTCAATCACGTGACGATGAAGATCGGGAATTAACTTTTAAAGAATTTTCTGATTTGATTGGAGACTCTATTGGACAAAAACGTATGTTAGATGCCATTGGTTGTTTTTTGATTAATGATGCTTTTTTTCATAGCGCTATAATTTACTGTTCGTTCGCCGATGTTTTCATTTTTTAAGGTAAAATTTTCAAACACACTTACTTTAATACTTAATATACCCTATTTTAGAAACACAAAATAACCCGTTTTGGCTTACTTAAAAACAAACAAATATCTTTAATCCCTTTTAATGTTGCCCGTAAGCTACATAAAATCTATTATTTGTTTCTTCGTACAGAGTTGTCTCAACCTACTGAATGGGATAATATAGCAGAAGCAGTCTGTGTCTATTTTAATCGAAATATTCCAATCATTACTTCGTCTATTCAAGGTAGGAAGGTTGGCTTAAAAAATTATTCCCCCTCAAAGTGTGAAGTATTTCTTGATTTGATAACTGGAAAATGAAACAGAGTTTTCTTATTTAATTTTTTAAATCGTAATAACGAATTTGTAATAATTTTCTCCATTTGATTAGTCATAAAACTACAGATGGTCTGTCTTATTGACGGGCAAAACATTAATTATGAAACGCTTGGGTTTCATTTCAACATTAAGGTTGTTTCTGATTAAAAAACAAAAATGACTAAATTTTTTTAATTGAAACATTAGTTTAGATTCTCGCCGATGTTTTTGCTTGTACAGTTTTTGTAAATGAAAAGAAAAAATAAAAAGTCTTTTTTTCTATTTTATATTTTATTAAAAATCTTAATAAATTTTTTCAGACCTTTCAAACTGCACAAAGTCACTCAGAGACGAACAGCTTGCGACAATCGGTGAGTATGACAGCAGACTTGGACTGTAACGAAGTTTAATACTGCCATAAAATTTTAATATCATAATCGAAACAAAAAAATGAGATTTAGGGGTTTATCAATTTAAGGTCTTCTACTTAAAACGCTTTTAAACACGTTAAAAAAAGCAAATTAAGACAACGTTTCGGCATTGGACCAAGCACGATTCGATTTTAGCTTCCAGTTCTGGACGAGCTGCTGTCAACCTGTGGAAGGCTGTATTTACGACATTAGATCAAGATAACGATATGATTGTGAGCACCGACGAAATCGCTAACGTTTCATCCCAATACAGCTTTTCTTTAAACGTAAGTTATAACTTTGAACTAAACAGATACATAAATATAGTGTATAAATTTTTCCTTGATAATGTTTTTTTTAAATTTAATTAAGTTATACACTGCAGTTTTATTTCGTTCATGTGGTAGTTTTTGTGGGCCCCAAGTCTATTTTTAACTTTTGTTTATAAAAAAAGTTTCTATTTTAGAGAACCAAGAAAAATATTGAAAAAAAACTGGCTGACTTTTTACCAAACAAAACTTTAAAAAATTCGCAAT
Organism: Diplosoma virens; assembly: GCA_963680785.1. Classification (NCBI taxonomy): domain Eukaryota; kingdom Metazoa; phylum Chordata; class Ascidiacea; order Aplousobranchia; family Didemnidae; genus Diplosoma; species Diplosoma virens. Next base: position 27,279,809 of record OY796887.1, read on the forward strand.
TTTTTAAAGAAGTCAAATCGTTGCTATTTGGTAAGTTTATAAGGGATTAACTTTGTTAATTTTAAGAGCGGAATACCAAATTAACAAAAATTTTTTCGTTCCAGCGTCATATTAAAGTTAATTTTTCAAATTTACTAAATGTAAATTTTAATTTTTTGAATAGTTATTAATTGACATGATTTTGTTTGTAGCAGGGGCATCACTTAAGGTACCTGGCACCAGATGTATGGTTTTTTCATGCAGTCGTAATCAATTAAATTGAGAAAAACTTAGATGTAATCGATTACATTGAGCTTGCATTCAAGCGCGAAAACCCCATTTGTGACGTCACTATGTTGTCGCTTTTATTCAAATACTGTAAACCAAAGGTTCTCAACCTTTTTGGCTCATGGTTCATTTTTTAAAATAGTATCTGACGGACCTCTTTGCTATGTTGACAGCTCACGAACGCCATTATTTGAAACTGTATTGAACATAGGACAGTGAACTCAAAGGGTTACTCAATCTTTACCCTTAATAAAATAATAACCATTAAACTATTTAAGCAATCACTTTTAATTTGCACATTCAACCTAACTACTTGTTTAATTTTAACAACTAAAAGATTAGTGAGGAAACATACTTTTAATTTCAAATTTTATTTTAACAAAACATGTACTTCGCAGAATTAATAGAACAGCCTAGAGCGCTAATGACTAACTTGGCTTTGATCTTTCCGGCACAAAGAATCAAAATGTATTTTGACAAAATCATTCAGTCTTAATTGATAGTTTCTCTGCTGTTGATGTCCAATTTGCATCTTTTTTAACTGAATATTTCCAGTACAGCTAAAAACGTAGATTTTTGATTTTATCTCAGTATTTTTTAGTTTTTCTAGAATTTCTCAAGCTTTACCAGCTTGTTTTTTGTATTTCCAAACTACCATTTAGAACTTGAACTTGAGAAAATTGATCACTTGTTTCCACAAAATCACAAGCCTTTCAAGGCTGAGGCCTTTTGGCCATCATCTCAGCTCTGGGTGAAGCAACAGTGTTTCTAAGCTTTTAGATTCAAAGAATTGCACAAACACTTCATCATTCATTGAGTTTCTTTTGACAAAGTTAATTGCGTATATGAATGCATTCTGTGACAAGTACAAGGCCAAGAATAGTGTTGAGCTGAAAAACATCAAATAAATTAGCTATTCAGACACCAATCCAACACTAAAGAAAAAATACTGTTGCGATCTAGGGCTAGCTACATAATTTACTTACATGTACTTCCAACATAATTTAATATTGTAATGTTTATAATTTTCAGGATCGTTTTATCAAGATTTTATAAAACTTTCTGTGAACCATTAAAAATTTCTGTTAGCAGGTTGAGAGCTTGAACTAAACCAGGTTGAGAACTTGAAAACCACTAAGATAAACGACTTTAAAACTTATATTTATGAAAGTAACAAACGTTTTAAATGTTAATCCTGATATTGATTAACGAAAAGATTGTTCTACCAATGTGTTTTAGAATTTCTGTTGTAGCAATCGGAAAACACATGATCATTTTGAGTAATCGTATTCGTAATTGCAAAATGGGTAAGTAATCGTAATCGATTACATTTGTCATGTAATCACTCCATCCCTGGCTGGCACCTCTCCCAAAGCTCTTTGAACAACCTGGTTTTGGTTTAAACTTTTGATCTCTCGCTTTTGAAGTAAACGTGATATACTCCACTCAAACTCGAGGCTCGGAACAACAATGTTGCAGATGTACTGTATAACCAAAAGAACACAAGCTCCGGTATTTACTACAAGCTCGCGTTGCTGAAAACTAGTACCCCAATGTTGAACACTCGTACAGACCAAGCTGCATTGTTTTGCCGTTGGCGTAATTACAAAAAATATAAGTGTTGCTTTTTTGCGGGATCCGTTTGGCAAAAATTCGCTTTTAAGAAGAACTCTTGACATTAAGCGTCCGTCACCTGGCAAATCTGAAATTACGAAATAATAATTAGTTGATTTAAATTCGTTCAAGAAAGTGAAAAAATTTAATTCTTATACATGCTTGCATGATTGATGTGAAAAAATGGGATTCAGTTTTAACACTATTACGTGGATCAGGATTTCTCAACCTGGACCCTCGGCCCCCATCCCACGAAGCATTCTTCGGGGAGCCACGAGCAGAAACTCTTGCTAAAGACCATTTTTTAGTCATCACTAGTTTTTTTGGACGAAAATGAAGAAATCAGAGACATTTTCAAAGTGATGACTTTTTTCTTTTTTTTTCTTTTTTTTAAATTCTTTACTTCTTTCTTTTTTTTAAAACTTTTGGGACAACATTTTTATTAGTTAGCAGGGGGCCACTAATGTTGAGAGTCTCTGAAAGGGGGGAAAGAACAATGAAAGATAGAGAACCACTCTTCTACATTATATTGTTTTTGTTTCAATAAGAAATTTCAACAAATTTTATTGGCTTTGTTAATTTTGGTCTTAAAGGTCTAGTTTACCCCTGACTATCGTACATTTGCTACCCCAGCAGTGAAGTGGCAATGTGATTGATCTAAACCAGGGTTTACCAGGTTTTTTTCGAAAAGAGCCCATAAAGAACGATGACGATTCCGGGCCAGATTTGGCTGCCTACATGGCTTCCAAACAGATAAAAAGGTTTTACTTTAAGGAATCTAGGTGAAGAACGAAAAAGATCTTTGCTTGCGATAAAAAACAATTACTATATCTTGTCCTTTTAATATGAAGATGATATTTTTCTCTTTATCTAGATTTCGGTGAAGAAAAATCGTTTTTTCTTTTTTGAATTCGACCCACAGTGTTTGTTGTTCTTCGTTATGAAAACTTTTTGATAACGGTTAAGCTAAAAAACTAAAAAAAATACATGATATTTTCACGATCAAGAACGCACTGACATTCGGCGGCTGGATAAATTAACCTTGAGGACCGGATCGCAACCTCTGGTCTAAATCGAATGATTAAATCCATTTTTGAACAGCAATGTGTCATTTGCTTAAAGTGAAAGTAAAGGTCAAATTAACCTTTTTCCTCGCGTGCATTTCTCCAGCGGTTGTAAAGTGAACACCAAAATTTTTGTTGATTTTTCATGTGTAGCAGCTTTTTGAGTAATTTTCAACGCAACTTTTCATATTGATTTGTTTTTTATTAACGAAAAATAACTACCCTACTAATTAAAGATGAGATCTGAGAAAAATATTTATTTTTTTCATTAGATTTGAAACTTGATTGGGTTGTTGCCGAAATAGAAAACAGCTTTTGAGATTTGCTTTGCTTTCGACTGATGTAATTAAGAGTCGTATTCCAAAAATTTGATTTGCTTCAGTAAACTTGTTAAAACTAATTTAATTTTCGTTATTTCAGGTTCAAAAAACACCAAAAATTGGCAAAACGTCAGTTGTTTGAGTGAATTGGAAGGAAAGAAACTTTTTTGTTACGCATTACGTCAAACACGTGATGAAATCAAAGTTGAATTACGCAAAGCTGAACAATGCATAGCGTCATACAAAGACACGTTGGAAAGGTAAGTGTGAAAGTTTATGTATTTTACTGATCGTGGGAATGTTTATGCATTTCACTGATCTTAATAAATCAATATAGATTTAAACCTCATCAACGAAACTTTCTGGCTCCAGTAATAATTGTCAGGCTCTTTATTTAACCTAGAAAACAGTCTTCTCTCCCGAATTCGGAGTTCAAAGAGTAGACCAAAAAAAAACTTTAACTTTAGAGGTTGATGATACTTTCTAAAATTGTAATTATTTCCTGAATATTTGAAAAGTTTCGCGGGCCAGTTGAAAGTTTTTTACGTATTCTGCTTTAAAAACTTGGTAAAAAAAAGTTACTTCAATACAAGGAATTTTAAAATGTACGTATAACGACGGAAACTATTTATTTTTATACAAACGGTTGCAATGTAGCTCAAATTTAAACTAAATAAATGTTATTTTTCCTAAAAACCGGATCACTCCTTGATTTGTCTCGCTTTGGAGAAAAGTACTTTTATTCAAAATAAGTAAATCAATAAAATTATTGCTTATGCAGTATTGCTAATTGTTAGAGTTTTCAAGAAAGATGCGTCGTTTGCGCCAGCATATATTTTTACACTGGTTGACAACAACAAAGATGGCGTCATTACGTCACAAACATTTCAAGAACTAGTATTTGACTCTCAGCACAAAAACATCACTTTGGATATACATTACAATCCGTCTTATGACAAAAAAACTTTTGAAAAAATGTTGCCTGACAAAGTGGTTAAAGTAGAAAATAATTCTTCAGGTATGATTTTGTTCTTTATTATTTGTCTTTTTGGGAAACTATTTTAAAAAATTGATAAGGAAAATAATTGACAAAACTCAACTTGAGCCAACGCTCAACGACAAGTCTCGCATTCATTTAATTTAAATTTGGATTCTTGGCTCTATTTGAGTTAAATGATAATGGCGAAAAACTTTAAAACTTTCGAATCTCCGATAATAACTATCTTTTGTGTGCTATGCTTATAGCCGTACCTGCCGGGGGGGCAGATGCAATTCCCCCCACCCCCAAGTTTTCAAAATTAGGCAAAATCGTAATTTTTCGGGCAGTGACAAGGAAATATTTGGGCAAAACCAAAAATTTTCGGACAGTGACAATGATAAATGCAGAAAATAGTTAACATATTTAGATAAAGATCTTTTTTTTAGAGGACACCATGATTTTCGGACGAAAATTGAGAAATCTGAAACTGATTCAAACTAAAGACTTTTTTTTTTTGATCTTCGTTCTAGAATCTCATACAACTTTTTAGCAGTAAAAAATCATGATTCGGTAATCATCATTTCAAATACTAAAAAAATAAATAATGATTTCCGTAAAGTACTAGAAAATCATGATTCGGGCGAATGTGACGAAATTCGAGCAAAACTTCACAACCCCTTCAATTTTTTTGGCTGGTACTGCTATGGCTATGTTTATTATTTGATTATCTGTCATTTATATGCACGCAACAGATAATCTCTGCTCTACATACGTCATAGAACGAAGTGGCAATATTGCACTTAAGTTCTTAATCAAAGAATGTCTGTATTACATGTCAACAGTTTATGGCTTCAATTTTCGTCATCATTGGTCTGTGTGGAATGCCGGTGACAAAAAACGTTAATGTCTTTCAGTTATCTTGCTATAAAATATAGTCATCGACCTTTCTCAAGTACAAAAAATTCTTATAATTTAAATATTTGACAGAAGCAAAAAGTATCATCAAAAGTTTATTAATACAATACTTCTCAACCTTTTAGTGACTTGAATCCGTATAGCACACTCAACTTATAGTAAAGCTTTCCCGAACCAATTTTTTTTACCATTATTCTCAGACATATTTTAAAAAATTGGATGCACCATCAACTTTCGTAGTCGTAAAAAGTGCGTATTGATGTTCACTGTGACAACTTTTTTAAACTTTTATTTGTCTTACAATATATTTCCAAATATAGTTTCAGGTCAAAATTTTGGGTTGTCATACAGTTTAAAAATTTTGACAAAAAAAGGATCTTACAAAATACGTCCACAAATTAAATTGATCCGAACAAAGTGAATTATTTTTCCCAAAATTTATTCCTTAGTATGAAAATTACTGCAATGGAGAAGGTTACTCAACTATTAATTGGCTTTGCAAACTTGGGGGGGGATTGCCAGATTACAGAAACTCCGCGAAGTTGATACGGAGCCTCATTGGTTGGAATGGGTGGGATAAAACCACCAGCACCAACTTTTTTGGGGGTCACGACCCAAGGTTGTGAAGCACTGGTTTAAGGTAGGGTTTGTCTAATTTCTTCTCTAACATTCTTTGCAAAATTTATTATTCAGAAGACAGCTTCGAATTATCTTTGCTTTCTACCAGCGATCTCCGAATTTGGAACTACTTTTGTTTGACGACAATTCAAGTGCTTAAAAGCTTTCCGTCGTCAATTGGTCGTTCTCCTTTGAACAACGTCGACGCGAGTTACGAATCTGACATGGCCGACGACATCGCATTGCTTCGAAAGTTTGAAAGACGATTGGTGTGGATGCAAGTAAATGAGTCCGCTGACATTTTGACGGATGTTGCATTCAACGCGACGTCAGGTTCACCAAATCTCGTCGTTTCGTCAATTTCTACCAACTGGACAATCTCGCCTGAAATCGTTCTCACGAATTCGAGTGAGAACGATGCGATTGATAACGATTCTTTTTCGACATCCGTAACACTGGCGAAAACGACGTCGACCAACACCACCGACGCATCTCATTCCGAACCCAAATTAATTAAAACGTCATCAACGGAAACAAATAATCTAACACAAGTAATCGACGGCGTTATCGACGATTTGAAACGTGACAACGACACTGATAGTGCCTCGGAAGATTCTCGATTAGTCGCTTCACTTCAGCGGCTGAACAAGCAAAACAACGGAACAGAAGCGGAATCGTTAAATTTCCTGACCATTGAAGAACGAGAGTTGTACGACCTGCTGGTGAAATACAGTAACGATGACCGTTTGGTGAAAAAGCCTTTAAACAAACCAGCCGCTTCATCAAAAGAAATCGTTTATTTGTCTTCGAATAATCTATCTCTGGAGGAACAACAACTCAGACGTTTGCTTAATGACGTTATAGAAGACAATGAAAATTAAATTACTGTTTTAAAGCGTTTTTATTGAACTTTTTGCTGATGGTAAGATCGATGAAGTTTTTTATTGACATTGTATGTATAAACGAAGTGCTTTTGACGAATTTAAATTTTTGTATGTTCTTTCTATCTGTCGCGTTTTATTGAATTTGTGAATATATTTTAACTACCAGCTTTTAGTTAATATAATTTGGGTGCAAATATATAAAATTTACTGATTTTTACTGGATTTTTTTAAGCACTGTTCATTGTCTAAGATATTTTTATCTGTTTTCTATTTATCATTTGTTGCAGCAAAAAAAAAGATAATAATCACAATGTTTTTGTATGCTACTCTACACCGAAATCACAAAAAAAATTTGGATGGTTTCTATAAGAGGTCAATCTGTAAGAGATTAAAAAATCACGAAAAAAATTAAAAAGCTTTAATAATTCGAATTCCCAAGATTCTTTTTTTACATTGAATCAGAATCGCAAAAAATAAAGGTTTTATGTTATTTAATGCCGTTTAATTGTCGGTGAAAGTTTTTAAAAAGTGTACTTCAAAACTTTTCCAAATTAACTGGTTTACGAAAAGTTTACTGTTTACCGGTTTTATAACCGTACCAGACATGATCTCTCATCAATCCACAGAGGTGCCTAAATGTTATTCCTATTTTTTGTGAAGAATTTTTTTGTCTTTACTTGTTTTTTAGTTGTATATGCAGCAGAAACGATTAGTTTTTCCCGGAAAAATAAACTTTTGAAGACCCAAAAAAATTACCCCCTGCTCCCGGCTCGTACGGCTATGGACACAATATCAAGATTTACGGCAGCTAACCCCGTAATTATTTATCAAATTTCCAATCGAGTCACGCTGTGATGTCTTTAGATGAAGTAATTATTATCGATATCTCTGCTTCATGGTTTTGAACAAGCAGCAAATTTCTGATTAAAACTTTGACAGTCTAAGGGGTTTTTAAGACGTCTGAGTTAAATGCCCTGTGTATCACATGTGATGCACGGGACTGTCAAAGGGTTAAACAAAAATCATTCAGTTGAAATAGTTAAGTAAAACGTTGATCTTTCATAAGTGAGCCCAAATTAGTACTTTGTATAGCAGCATTGCATTTTCTCTTTACTCATAAAAAAAAATCGCAACAGACAAGCTCATCAACAACAGCAGCAATTTTTAAACGTTTACAGAGTCTTTAAAAAAACAACCACTTAAGCATGACGAAATCTCAATAAATTATGTAAACAAATAATAAAATATACCTCCACAACTCACAACAATGTGGCTGATATTGCTGCGGTTTAATTTATTTTTGTTTCTTAATTTATTTTTAAAACATTGGGTAAGCAAATAACTATCAAAACTTTGCGGGAGCCCAAATGGCCAAAGACACAAACCTCTTAGTTTGTTTAGTTTATTATGTAAATTTTCGACAATATCTGAGCGCAACTTTAATGCTCGACGTAATTCATTTTTAATTAAACGTAAGTTTATCGTTTTTAGAAAAAAAATTTCTATAGTAAATTCACGCATTGTTGTTTTCTCCCACTACCAAGGCATCGACTTAACTCTCTTGATGAAACCTACTTTGACTCTCACAATGACGTGACCTCTGCCGCTTGCGACGTGCTCTGCTGCAGACTACTGTTGTGTTGGTTTTTTGTTACAGTATTAAAAGTAAAGGGTGTTTTGTGTATATGTGTGTGTGTGTGTCGGGTACAAAAGCCGTTAAGAGTTTGTTGGTTGTAGATAACTAATTAATCATGCAATAATTTTTTTTATTTTAAAAGCGGCGTAATAATTGTGGCAAAACGTAATAATTAAAGGCCAAAACACTACGGTATGAAAGAAGCTTTTTAATATAAATAATAGGCCACAAGCATAAGACTGAAAGTAGGTAAATATATGGCCAAAAAATAGTGAATTTGGGCTTTAAACAGAGGTGGACACTTGCGCAATTGTGAAAGTTGCGACGGCACATTGACATGCAAGTAGTCTTTATGTTTCTGGGCGCACATGCCAAAGTGCGCCACGCTGTCAAAAATGTTCCAGTGCAAATTCGGAAAGTTGCGCTTTAAATTGCGCGTTCTCATCTCTGGCCTTAAACTACTTGTGCCTTAATCTAACTTTAGTTGAAGAATTCCTGAACTGAACTTCATCATCACAAGCCAGATTGCATGCTTAATTAAATTTAATCTTAATCGCTAATCTGGTCGAATAAAATAAATTATGTTCAACTATGTCTACTTGTCAACTGAACCAATCAATTAAATTGTGATTAATTATGACGTTCTCTTTTTTAATCAAATATGAGCTTGCTGTCAGCTGTCAGAGTTCAAACAGGTTATTTTTCATATGATTGGTTTTAAATAATTTCGGTCATGTCAGAATACTCGTGGTTTATGAGCGTTTTCAGAGTGAAGTTAACCAATGAAACTCGTGCCGTGCGCCGATGGTTGTGACTATAATATGTTGAGAAAGTTTCTGTTTTGCACAACGGTGCACTCGAAAAAGCTTGAAAATGACCAAAAAGTATTTTTAACCCAAGTAACTTATTAAAAATAAAGAATTATTTTGCAAAATTAATTTTTCATAAACGTTAAATTGGTAATCCTGTACTTTAGCGCGGTAAATAAAATCACGCCAGACTTTATTTGAGCTTCGTGAAAAGCGCGAGTTATTTACCGCGCTAAAGTACAGGATTACCGTTAAATTTTCAAATGCCAAGCGACGAAAGCACTCCTTCAGACCGAAAATAGGCACCTGATATTAATACCTTTTAATGGATGATAAATTTGTTTAAAGGCATTTTAAAGTTTAAAGTATTTTAAAAAATTGAAATCTCGTAATTCGATTTTAAACTATTATAAACGTTGATTCAGACTTGTGGAAAAAGCAAAGCGTGTGTTGGAAAGCATAAAAAAACAACAACGAAAGGCCGTTCAAACTACGAGTAAAGGCCCGTTTCCACTACGAGCGTGGAAAAGAGCACTCTTTGTTTGTTTTATTGATTTTTTTGCGCTCGCTTCAATCGAAGATCAATAAAAGAAAGAATGCTCTTTTCCACGCTCGTAGTAGAAACGGGCCTTTAAGCGGAACGTGTAAACAAATCGCCAAAGCGTAGAATTTATCGTGCTTTGAGGAACAGAATGAAGTTGAAATATTTAACTTTTTAGCTTGGTTTAGACCAGTGTTCTCAACCTGCCGCAAAACTTTTCGAGAAACATTAGTCTTGCAATGTCCAACCTGCGGCGGTAATGTAATCGACAAAATCAAGTCTGATTCTGAGTTTAGAACTTTTTTTTTTTTAGAGAACACCTGATTTTGGAGGTGTAAATCAAATAATTTGGTCTAAGTGCGCCGCAAATTTCGAAAAAGTTTCAAAATGTGCCGCAGGCCGAAAAAGGTTGAGAACTACTGGTTTATATTGAACTAACCTTAAATATTTACAGTAATTTATTAAATTTACCAAACTTTGAGCAAGAAATAAATGTCAAGTTATACTCAATTATCGCTTTACGTAAAGATTTGCTAAAAAGGAAATACCTAAATTACTTTTCAATTTTTCCTGAGTACGAGTGTAAACTACATCCGGTTTTAATAGGCTTACCATACGCCCCGGTTTAGCCTGCGTTTAACCGGCGTCCTGCCTGGTTAACCAATAAGTCCCGGTATTTCTAATGAAAAGTGAAGAACTTTTTTTTGATGTTACTAATTTTTAGCGACGAAAATCAAGAAATCCGAGAAAGATTATAAGTGAAAACCTTTTCTTAGAGAACACTAATTTTTAGGTACAATTTTTCTTAAATGAACGTCCCGGTTTACCACTTAAAGTAGGTTTCCCAAACTGTGGACCATTTACGGTCCTTTTTACTTATTAATCCGGCCCACCAAAGAAATAATCTTAATTATTGTTAATTGATAGCATTGCTTTTAACTGAAATTTAAAAAGTTAATTAAAATTAAACGCGTTGTTTGTACCATTCTGGCCCGACAAATTTTGGAAAAAATTGGCCAGCAGCATAGAGTTTGCCCAACTCTGACTTAAAGGGTATAAAAATATACGTCGTGATGAATGGAGATACCTGATTACAACTTTCTTCAGGTCACCCTTGGGAAAGATGGAGCAGGTCAGGCCTTCCAATGCTGTTGGGATTGCAAGCCATCCAATAATAGCAAACGTATTTAACCAGGCTACGTTGATCTATTGTGTGTCTATTTTGCTTTGTTTTCTTTCGTTAAGTGGTATAACAATAAAAATCTTTTATTGGTATAGTTATTGTTTGTGTTTGCATGTTTCAACGTTGGGCTTGTTTTGTTGCAATGTTGCATGTCCCTTTTCTGTAGTGTAAATGTTGTTGACTTAAAATCTTTTGTTTGAAAAATGGCAGAAATATAAAATAACTGAACGGTAACAATATAAATTGTGAATTGCAAGACGAACTGACCCAAGAACAACTTGAAATTTAATCAAGTAACGACAATTAAACCAAACTAAGGCGCCAGGCAAAGTCATTTGAAAGTTTTGTGGGGAACCAATAACAAGTCTTGGCTGCCGTTGAATCCGCAAATTAAAAAAAATTCAACAATTAGTTTACTCTTAGCTCCACAACCGTTTAAAATTTGCATTTAAATCGGAACAGACTTAGATCAAATGAAAAAAGTGATGCACAGGTAAAGTTAGACAGGTTGGTTTCGAAAAATAGAAAAAAAAGTTAAAACTGTCTCTAATAACAAAATCACATTTGAGAATATCAAAAGAACAGACATAATTTATTTATAATAAACAAAAACAATAATTCAGTCGCTGAACTCTTCGATTGTCAGCTCGTCGTCGTCGTCTTCTGTTTCGACTTTAACCGTCACGTGACTACTTGTAGGAGTATCTTGTATTTCAAGAGTGTCATTTCCCGTTACTCTTTCGTTCAGTCGATCGTTACAACTAAAAGAGAAAGAAAAATTAATTCTCGAAAATACTTGGCTTTACAACGCGTCGAAATGTTTCATTCACTAATAACTACGAAACCGTATAATTCGGGTGTTACAGACTCATTCCCAATATTTGGTGGAGGTACATCAAACACTTCTAAAAAGGGAGGGTTTTAAACAGTGCGGAATTCTAAAAGTTGAACGAGTTGCAATGAAAGCAAAGTTCGGGAGGCAGGAAGGTCTTGTGTCGTCATCGCCTGAGCAAATGAATCGAAGGCAGGACATTTAAGTATGACGTACACAAAGAAGTATCGAAACCAATAATACCAAAGAGGAATTTGAACTGAGACATGAAACCTTAGATTTTACTTTGAAAGCAGATTTTTTAATTTTAATTGTGGAGTGAAAGCAGGCACTTTTTTCCAAAAAAATTCTACACGTGCAAAAAAGTAAAGAAATTGGAGAGGGTCCGGAGTTTGGTTTCATACAGTTTCCATAAAACAAGAATAACATTATAATTACGACCATTGAGTTTTACCTTCTGAAAGATCTCCATTTTGGAATTGCTACAATTTCACGAATAAAATTTTTTTGTGGAGGATCAAACTTGGCAGCAAGATGCACGAGCATAGGAAGATCATCCTTGTGCTTCCAAAAGAGTCGGTGGGACGTGACTCGATTTTCCTGCTCTTGGCGGCGGACTTCATACCAGCTTGGCTTATGCAAAGGCTTCCAAGTTCCGGAAGAGGAAGAACAGAGATCGGATGTTGCTCTGCAGGAGTTGGAATAAACCAATCCTCGAGCAGCAAGGATACCTAATCAAAAAGAAAATTTTGCATTAGATCTTCATATGGCTCTATTAACAAGTGATTAACCACAATTATTTTTGGAGACTATTTATAAGGATAACTTCTATAGCAATTACCTTCTATTCCTTTTTCGAAAAAAAAAAGGCTGTATACTTACGTTTACGTGTAATTAAGTGACAAAGAATTAGTTCAACGTTTAAGCTACAGAGCGTTAATTACTTCCTTCACCTTACTTCAAAATCAATAAAAACACTAATGAAGGTCAACCTTATAAACAAGTCGGTATGAAAATGTTTTATAGCTACGTATCTAAGATTTAAGAGTACTTTCAACCAATTGAAAGTAACCAAGATTAAGAAACACCGACTTAGATTATTGAATACAAACACGTCCCTGTTTCCCACCTTCATAACGATCCATGCTCGTTGCGGCACCTGAAGATGGATCGCTAGATGTCAGAGCAGAGTTTGACAAATCAGCAAAGCTGAGGTAGTCAGCAGCGGCAGTGACGTCATCGACAGAATTGTGTTCGAAAAAGGTCAAGTAATTGTGATGTAAAAATAAGCTGAATGAATTTCCAGATAAGGAACACTGTTCTAATATTGTCTGAAATAAGAGCAAACAGGAATGAAAAACTTTTTTCATACTTTCTTACAACTGACGCCTCCAGTCAATAACAATAAAAATTTGTGCGAAAAAGTCAAATAAGCCACAAAATAAAAGTTTGCTACATGATTCAACCGAAAACGAATCGGATTAAAAACCGCGATATTAATTTTTTATTACTAAACTTTGAAAAAAAGTCATTAAAGCACCAAAGCCAAACAATTTTCGGTCTTTACCTCGGGTTGAACAACAAGAGGATCTCTGTACGTTTTGTCTAAGTTTGTTGATTTCTCGTTCTTTTCTTTGTCTCCTTTAAAAACAGAATGACAAAATATGAAAACGTGGAAAATAAAACCAATTTACTTTTGCAGTAAAATATTTTTCCAAGAGCACGAAACAATATCATGGTGGTATCCTTGGCGGCGAGGCATGAAGACTTCGAGCCGGGTACTTTCTTGCGCTTCTTTGGTTCTTGTGTTATAGTATCTTTAAAAAATTCATTTCTGACAAGAAGTAAACTCAGAAACCACAAAAGACTTACCAAATTGGGATGAAAATTGAAGGCAATTAATGGCAGCCCGGATGTCACCGGTAGATGATACGGTAGTGACGTCATCTTTCGATATCAATCGACGCTCGGCCGCGCAAATTCGATTTAAAACTTTTGTCATAATTGAAGCCGATATGAGATTGAAACTGTACGAGAAAATTCTCAAAAGGAGGTCAGGTGACCAAACAATAAATCACAATGCTTACGCACGTGACGGTGGACAGGTGGGTGGGCATGGTGCGGAGCTGGCGCTTGATTGGATCCGAAGAGGATCCGTCGCTGAGAATAAGGATCAGCGGCCAGCGTTGTGTCAATCGGTATTTGCTGCGAAAATTTTGCTTTAGACTTTGATTTACTTTTTTGAAAATAAACAAAAATAGAATAAAATTATCGAAGCATTGATTTGAAAAAACTCTTGCGCAACGATTTAAGGTCACAACTTGGACTTACTTTAACAGTTCGACGATTTTGGAAGGATCACGATACAGAAAATTCGGCCAGTCTTCTAACAGAACTATTTTTTTATGTTGATTCGAATTTAGGTTAGATTTTGTTTCAACAACAATTGAGTTATATTTTCCCGATCGAAAAAGAAATTCCTTAAAACGATCGATTTCTGACTGGTAATTTACACCTGAATAAGTATTTAAAATAATTAAGCATAATAACAGTTGCTTGTTGCACCGAATATTATATACTAGGCGCGTACCAGCTTGACGCGAAACGTTAAACGGTGTCGTCAAAGGGTTGGTCCATTCTTCGACGAGGATATCGTGTTTTCTCGCAATCACCATCACAGTGGCAGTTTTTCCACATCCTGGCGGGCCGGATATTAACAGAATTGGAGCGCCACCCTGCGGAAAAAAACAAATTATTTAAAAACGTTACAAAGAGAGATAAGGTTTTGAAAACCGTAATGCTGATTTACTTTAAAACCAAAATAATTTATTCCATAATAGACAAAATCCGAAAAAAAACGATAATTGATTTATTAGCATTAAAAAAAAAACTTTTTTTGGAAAGTCCGAGATAAAAATTAAGAAAGGAAATAAACTAACTAACTAAGCTTGGATAAGGGATACGAACAGAGTAGATGGCGCTCAGAGAACAAGAATTCAGGACTTGACTTTTGATTATTACCCAGGCAAGGGAAAAACTTGTTAGTATTAGCTGATTTACATGATTTTTATTGTGGCCAATGTCGCGAAGAAATTCCCACATTATTTGGGGTAGTGTGGTGGAATAAACTGCCCGTGAATAATTTGTTAATTAATTCGTTCATCCGTTCTTTGATATTCTTTTGCTATTTGTGAACGTCATTGCGAGACGTGGTAACAATCGGCCATTAACAGGAAAATCATCAAATAATTAAAAGCTACTTTTTAATTGTATAATTTCTTGCTATTGTTTGATCATCTATCAACCTTGCAAACCAGCGAATACAAACAAACTGAAATTTGACAATAGGCTGGGCCGAATTCTGGAAGACCAATGATCAATAAATCTGTTTCTTTATAATGTTGTTATGCTTTGGGAAAGGTTCTTTACGGTATTTTTTTTTCGGCTTTGAAGTCTAAACAAGCAGCTGTAAATTACAGCCAAATTGTATGACTAGTTGAAAAAACTTTCAGTCGGATAGCCATAGTATGACGTATTGGAAAGCAGCTCCAGATAAAAAACGGACAGTTGCTTCAAGTTTGATCTTTGCAAGTCAATAGTATAAATAGTTGATATCATATAATAAAAGTTAAGTTTAAAAGAGAACTAACAATTAAAATGAAGAAAAATATAGGACTGCAGTCACGAGAAAGTATTGCTTAAAACAAACATATCTAAAGCCTGTATATACAAATCAAGGGGTTCCCAACTTAAACCTAATAGATCAAAAATAAAAATATTTTAAGACAGATAAATAATAATTTTCAGTTGATCAAAACAAAAAATTTTAACAAAAGAAAAATTTGTAATTATGCGATAACTATAGATTACACGTAGCAAAAATACAATCAGCATATCAACTTAATTTACTGCAATAAAATAGTACAAAACTAAACCTTGGCGGTTGCTTTATTTTGTGTAACCCACGATTCAACTTCAAGTATTTTCTTTTTGTGGACAGCAAGATCTTCCTAAACATATATTTTTGTATGACACAAAAATTAACCCAAATCAATATATTTACTAAGTGACATTTTATTAAAAACTTAAAACCCTTTAGTTTTAAATCAGATTTCATGAAAATTAAACTAGGTTGTAACAATTTCGTATGTTCTAAAAAAGTGTTTTTACAATTTTTTTCTTCTCGGAATACGGCAAGGTTATGTACATGGACAAAACACCTTTAACAAAATCGTGCTGCAAGCATAAAAGTTTTTTTACTTTTATAGTGGTTATTTGAATTAGTACAGTGAAAAAATTAAGCAACCGTAAAAAAATCGAATTATTCAATCCAGCGCGACACTTGCTTGGTCTTTTTCTATACATCTGTATGTCAAAAAACGAGTAAAGCATAAATACATCGACGCAAATGATAATAACTAGGCACTTTAAGATGATTGTTCTTCCCTTTTTTTTGTGACTAAAAGGCCTGTTTCCGCTACAAGCGTGGAATGGAGTATTCTTTGTTTGTTCGTTTTATTGATTTTTTGCTCTTTGCCGCGCTTAAGCGCTACGCGAAGCAAAAAAATCAATACAAGAAGTAAAGAATACCCCATTCCACGCTTGTAGTGGAAACGGGCCTTCCAATAAAATTCATAAATAAACTATGTCACGGTGGCCTGTTTAATTGGAGCAAAATTTTTATCAGTTGGTTTTCAATTTTGATTAATTTAGATGAAAAAAAATTATAGTGGGAAGTTGTAGCAAAGTTAATGGGACTTATTAAATTTTGACAGCTGAGATTTTTGACTCACTTGGGCTAAATAGTTCTGATGGTGTCCTTTTCCTACTCAAATTACGCAATAAAATGTAATCAAACGACAGGCACAAAGATGTTTGTTCTTATTTTGTCGTGAGTCAATCTCAAAAAACAATCAAGACAAAAAATTTTCCTGTTTGTTTGAGTAATATATTCAAACGTCAGCCACTGAATTTTCGCGTGGCAAATTTTGCACATCGCCAAACTTTTTGGCGCCGAATTTTTGCTACTTGATACTGCTGTGCCTTAGAAAAAAATCTTTTACGACAATTTCGCTTAGCGAATTTAGTAGGCATTTCTAAAATAGGGTTCTAGGGCAATTCGTCGCAGGTGAATTTGTTGCGGATATTAAAAGACGGCGAAACAGTAAACTCTACCCGATGAAACTGACAACGAACTAGCGCCGAATAAGCCTATGACGAATTTATCGTGCTCCAAAATGGCCGCGACAAATCCACCTGTGACGAACTCCTCAGTAACCCTAAATTAGTCATATCACTTTATAGCAGTCTCACCGTAAACCAGCGGTTCTCAACCAGTGTTCCATGGGAGCATTTTAAGGTGGGCCACAGAGCCATTTGAAAATTGCTAGATTTGTTAAAAATTTAGTTTCTTCGTGTCACAATAGTTATTTTACACTTGTGTGTTTATTTCATGGTTTCTCAACAGGTGGGCCGTGAAAAGGTGTGAAAAATATGTTGAAGTAATGCATTTGCTGCACTAAGTAATATCTGCTTATGTAGTACATCAAGAGTTTTTAACTGATATCACAACCTTGAGGACTAAAAGTAGGCTACAATAATTGCTTTCCAAGATTTTGGGCTTCTATGGTAAAAAGGTTGAGAAGCACTGCGATAAACAGAGAATTATGACATTATATTGTAATTGCCTTTAGTTGAATCTCCTTAATCATTTTTAATTTAAGCCATCATTAAATTACATGTATATAATACATTTAAACTTAATTTAAACCTAAAAAATTCTAAAAAAAGTCAAAACCCAGGTATTTACTTCAGCAATAAAACTCATATAAAGTGTAACAAATATTAATTTATACAAAAAGTTATTTTGGAGTCTGTAGCATAAATGTTAGCCCATCTGTCATGCATAACTTGTATGCCAATATTTTTATTGAATTTGCTCTCATGCACCATTGCTCATTGACCTAAATTTTTAAAAATTATCAAGCTAACTATACTTGATAAAAAAAAAGCTTATTTGACACAAGAAAATTTATATAACTTACAATAGTTTTTGGAGCATGTTTTTGCACCCAAGTTTCAGTTTCTACTTTGTATGGTTTTGAAGTATTTTTGGAAGATTGTTGTAAAACTTTACGTTTTCTTGATTCATTACTAGCTTCCTAAATAGACTCATTCATAAATATAAAAGTTAGTGAAATATTCTTGACAAAAGTACTTCTTATTAAGTATATAACAAATAAAAAGTCGATTGGCTGTACAAAACTTTAAGATAGCTTTTAAAAGCGTATTTATTCCTCGAAGACTTTTCATTTGACACTCGTCGGGAGGAATCGTCAGATTGAACCAAGGGCGATCCGATCGTGGTTATATAGAAAACGAAAGCGCGTCTGATTGAACAAAAAACTCGACAAATCAGAAGCGAAAGAAAAAGAGCGTTAGTGAATGAATTTTAGATTGTGAAGAAATTCCTTGTGTTTCCTACTTCCAGAAATTCTTTCTTTACAGCCTGAACTTCATTACTAACGCTCTTTTCTTTTGCTTCTTCTTCTGATTGGTTGAGAAGAAACAACCATTTCGCGCTCTCGTTTCCTTTTCTCGATTGGTTGCTTTCTTGTCCAATCAGACGTGCTCTCATTTCTTACAAAATTATGATCGGTCTTTTAGTTCATTCTGACGATTCCCACCGACGAGTGTCAGATGAAAAGTCTTCGAGGAATGAACACGCTTTTTAAAGCTATATAAATAAATAAATAAATATACATTTTAGGACATTTGCAACACTAAAAAACTGAGCCAAAAGCACTTATTCTAAGAATTTGACATTTCATATTTTTTGAACTTAGTTTGAACATTATTAGCAAGTGATCATTATATTGCCAGTAGTAAGCACTTCTGCTACAATGCAGAAGTCCTGAGTTCTATTGCCATGTTGGACAAATCCGACATAGTGGTTACATTGGTTTGCAACTGGTACAGCAGCTATATGTAAATAACGTGGTTTGATGTAAAAACATAATTTTATTGATAAGTTTTATTTTGATTTACACTTAGAATTATCATTCTGTGATGCTTATTTCTAAGATTTATGCTTATTTTTGTAAAAATTGTCTTAGAAAATTTTAATGTGCTTATTTTTAGTTATTTGCCTAGGTTTTATTGATTTTGTTTTAGTCTTCAATAATCTTTATGGAAAGTGTTCTCAAAAGTTTTTTTTTGTCTAAAAAAGAAGTCAGTTTTTGGTTACACATCAAGTGAATACTTTTTTTTTTGGTCTTCACATATCAATTACTGCTTGCAAAACTGCTTTTACATTGAGCAATTAGCCATACATATTTTTTCATTAGTTCAAATGTTGACAATGTTTTTGTTTACACATGATAGTTAAAATTTTAAAAGATTACACAAACAATTTTTGAAATTTTGAAAACAATAGTTATATTATTTAAATTTAATTAAGACCATGGCTAGATCCAGTACTGGAATCCAAATTTTTGAAAATTAAAGGTCCAATAATGCCTTTTTCAACTCCCTTATCAGATTACTATTTTTTAGGTGTGCTCTTGTCAATTAGTGTGGTGCAACAAGGAAGGTGTTGGTGAAAGGATTGTGGTGCTCAGGTTTGATTCCCAGTTGAACATCTTTATTTTTTTAAGTTATATTATAAAATACTTGCAGGTTTTATGAATAAAGTTGGAGTGCCCTCCTAAAAGATTTTCAAATTGTTGTCAGCATGGTTAAGTGGTTAGAACACCTGGATTGTGATTAACATAGTCTCTGTTCAAAATCTACTTGCACCATTCTGTTGTGTCCTTGGAAAAGACACTTTAAAATACTTTCCCCTGCTTAATGGTCTTGGCAAGCAGTTCTAAATTTCAGTCATATCTCTATATAAAACTAAAAAATTTAAAGAATATTTTGGCATCTTCAGAAGCAGGTTGGGGTAATTTCTTACCCCATGTATTAGCAACTTTGTCGCTTTCTGGCAAGTTAGGAGGATCGATACAGAGACAAAACAAATAAATAAAAAAGTTAACAATAAAATCAAGCTTAGGACCTGAAATTAGATAAGGTTAAAGAACTTAAAACTTAAAGACTTTAGCTCAAATTGCATTGGCTTAAATTCAAATTAGAAAGGACCCACATTAAGTTTTAAGTCAATTTTAACAATTCTGTGATTGCTAATCAACACTTAAGCTTACTCAAATTAGATTGAGTAATTTTTACTCTAATTTAGCTTTAACACATCTTAATTTATAGTCTTAGCCTTAATTTTGATTGAGCTGAGTCAAAGGTAAGTTAGGGTATAAATTTAGACATGGTTAAAGCTAAGTTAGGGTAAAAATGACTTAGGCTAATTTAAGTTGGCTTAAAGTGTAGATTATAAACATAAACAAATTGGTTAAAATTGATTGAAAACTTAATGCAAGTCAATACAATATACTCTTAAGCCAATGCAATTTAAGTTGGATTCAACTTTAAGTTCTTCAACCTTATCTAATTTCTAATTCTAAGCTTAATTTTATATATTACCTTTGTTGACAAAATCTGCATGTATTTTATATAACAACTTTGAAAAAAAACAGAGATCTTTTAACTGGGAATCAAACCCAAATACAAAAATCCATTCATGTCTCACCTGTTGTACCACACTAATCCACAAGACACAGTGCAAAAAATAATAATACAACAATCCAGTGGAAAAAGTCATTGACAGAGCTTTAATTTTCAAAAATTTGGATTGCAATACTGAACCATTAGTCACTGCATTTAATTAAATCCTAAAATAATTTAAACTTAACTCACATTACATTTTGAATCTGTTTCAAATGAAGATGATATCCATTGACTCGTTTTAGCTTTCTAAAATGCAATGCAAAATATAGGGTAAATTAACCAAGGCTTCTCAAAGTACAAATTATGATTGCAATTGCAGTTACACTAAAATTTCCTCTATGTATTAAGACTATTGCAGTCTCTTTAAGAAGTCACTGTAAGTGACTTTTGCTTGTAAACTAAACCAGATCTCCCCAGTGGTTACTATTGGGGTCTCTTCAAGAAGTCACCCTAAGCAATTTGTGTTCTTAAAACTAACTGAGATCCCCTGCAGTTACTCTCACTTCTTAAAGAGATCCTTTTCTCTTGGCTTCTTTTTTATTCCATCCTGGTGCTGTGAGGGAATTCCAGGTTAGTTTTACTGAAAAAAATTGCTTATGTTAACTTCTTGAAGAGATTCTAATATTGTTGGTTTTGATATACTATTTGCAAGGAATCCTCAAGTAATGTTTCTTCTTGTTGCTAATTAAAAAAAAGAATAAATTAATAAATATCTATATAAGTAATAAGATACAAAAGATATATCAGTTAACCTTGAATGTCATCAATAGACCCATAAAAGCATTCTAATAATAGCATTTTTTATATTATAAATTTTCAATTATTGTACTGGTAATGTGATGACTCTTATTTCACTTCATTCTATCCCTATATTTCTCCTGACTTGTAGGAAAGCACTGCAGGCACTATACATAAGGCAAGTAATTACCCTGATTTGCTTCTGCATATGCCAAGATATTGTTGTCCATTTGAAATTTTTTTATTTCGGTTTTTTAGTTATGTAGAGATGTAACTGAAATTTTGAACTGCTTCCCAAGGCTGTTAAACAGGGAAAGTGCTGTGAAGTGTCTTTTCCAAGAACACGATAGAATGGCATGAGTAGGTATCACAGCACTTGTAACCACTCAATCATAATACAAACCACTCTTATGCAATAACACAAAGTCACACTGCAGATCATGAGATATCTGGTAACCTTTTTGTTGACAACATTTTAAACGTTAAAATCATGTTAAAAAAACGCTGCAGCAAGAAGCTTATAAATGATCTGGTGATGAGATTTTTTTACTTGTACTTGAAAAATAAATTATTTGAAAATCGAAAACATTAACAAGAAAAATAAACGTTAACTTGTATACCATCTTAATTGATTAGCAGTTGAAGAAACGCTAGCAGAACGCTAAATCTTTGCAAATAAACGCTAAGATGTTATACTCAACTTATAAACAAATGGGCATACTTTTTTTACTGTAGATGATACTTCACTGGAAACAACTGCTTCGTTCATGTCTGGTTAAAAGTATTTAAAACTTTAAATGACGAAATGTAGGCAGGGTTGTAGAGTGGATTAATGTTGTTGGCAGCAAACTGGCAGGGTAATTTAATTTAAATATCACTACAGCAGTAGCAGCAACTGGAAATTAATTAGGAGCTGCATTGAAGGTGCAGGAATCGAAAACAATAAAATTTTGTTTAAATCATAGATTCTACAGTGAAATCCCAATTTATCAAGAACTATGTCTTTTTCAGTTTGATTTGATTAAAAAAAGTCTGTTTTATAGCATAAGACAACGATTTGAATTGTTTTTTTGTAAAAAGTCTTTTTATAGCATTAAGGCTTGTTTCCACTACGAGCGTGGAAAAGAGCATTCTTTGTCTCTTTTATTGATCTTCAATTGAAGCGAGCGGTTAAAATTGAAGCAAGCGCAAAAACAAATCAATAAAACAAACAAAGAATGCTCTTTTCCACGCTCGTAGTGGAAACGGCCCTTTATTGCTTGAAACAAAGTCGACGTATTGTCAAATATAAAAAAAATATGTTAAAAAATATTACATTACTATTTTCCAATAGTTGAAACAAAAGTAAGGCAGCATTATATCTTCTCTTTAAGGCTGTGAAAAAAATATCTTCTAAATTTGGGAAGCTGTATCAAGAATTCCCCCTTTAACGCCATTTCTAAAAATTTTGCAATGCAGCGTGGTCGAGCAGACAGGAGCGCGTATTGGTGTAGGTTTAACCAACTTCAATCTCGTCATTCTGTTGTGTTCACAGAAAAAAATTTTGGACTTTTTTTTATTGTCCACAGCATAGTCGACTGGTTAAGAGCTCCGTGATTGATGGCAAAAGTGATTCACACGGCCACCGTTCAAGATCTACTGCTGCCAATTTGTTGTCGATGAGAAATACACTTTCCTCTGCTTGGCAATTTTGGATAGCAACTCTAAATTTCTTTATATTTCTAAATAAAACTAAAAACTAAATAAAAAATTTCAACCGGATGACATTATTTGGTAGGCTATCTATAAAAGGAGGTCGGGGTAATTGCTTGACAGTTGCTCTGTGAACAGCGCCTCCAACACTTTCCTGCAAGTTAATAGGGCATTATAGAATAAAATTTTTCTGTTTGGCTGCCTGGGCAAGCAGCTCTAAGTATCAATCAAATTATCCTACTATACGCACGTATAAAAACTGAAAAACAAAATAAAAATTTTCAACTGGACAGCAATATCTTGTTATCTTCAAACTAGGTCAGGGCAATCGTTTGAAGAATCGTCAAAGAATAACGCCTCCGACGTTGTGCTACGAGTCAGGAGAATAATAGAAATGATAATAGCAATGACTACTTAGACTTAAACACTTTTTTAAACTAATTTTTAAAGTTAAGTGCAAAAAATAACTTGAAACGGCATGCTAATTATTGTAGAAAAATTACCAGCCGACAGCTAAAATTTAAATTTAAATTAAGGATATCATTTTTTAGGGTAAATGTTTTTTGTAATTTAAGTTTATCAAGATTAATTACTTTTAATGTGACGCAGTAAAAAATATGATAGAATGGCAATTTAGTCCATATCTTAAAAAAATTGAAACAATTTAGTCTTACTTAAGATTAGTAGCCTACTACATTTTGATATCTAAGTGTTTTTGTATGATAAATTTCATGAGCTATACCTACAATCCAACTTTTACTTTTCTATATGCTGAGTTTTGATTCGAGATGTTAATAGTAATTTATAGTTGCCTACATAATGCTGATACAGTAAAAAAGTGAGAGTTTGTTTAAAGTTGTCCAAAATGTGCTTCTGCAGACTTTTGGTAAAGCTTAATTCTTTGGTAGTATCCGAAATGAGAAAACTGAGCAGCATGGTTTAAAGTATTTACGAGCACAATGCTATTTACCAGCATTCGTATTAACAGCACAATACCATTAATAAAATTATACGGTCCTTGTTCAACCATGGTTTAAATTACGCCACCTTTTTAATTTTTTTAAAGTGCGCTCTTCCAATTTCACTTGTTCAGTTTTTTATTTTTTCATGTCAATGTTCCAAATTACAGTGTTTTTCGATCTACTTTAGTCCTCTACCGATCAATTTTAATCATGTGTCGATCAATTTTAGTCACTACCGATCAAATTTAGTTCTGTGTCAACCAATTCTAGTCATGTGCCGATCAAATTTAATCTTGTGTCGATCAATTTTAATCGTGTACCGACCAAAAATAGTTATGTCGACAAACTTTATTTTTATTGGTAAATACAGTACATGTAAACAATTTTGAGATATAATTGTTACTATAAGTTTTTTTGTTAATTAAAGTTTTACAACTGTTGCATTTTTACAAACAAATACTGTAAGAATATCATAATTTTGTAGAATACCTCAAAGAATTTATAGGGTTTTTCAATCTAATTCGTTCTTTTTGCAATCAAATTCGTTTTTTTTGCAATCAATTTCATTTTGAAAAAACTTTTATATATATACAGTATCTTTGTATAGGGTCTCCCGTAGGGTCTATATACATATATAAATAATATGAGGTCTCTGTATTAGGTCTCCATAATCTATAGTCTCTATAATTATGTTTCTATAATATAGTCTCCATAATGTACTGTATATATAGATAGTATATATACCTATCGGAGATCCTATATGGAGACCCAATATTATGGGGACTATATTATGGAGACCATATTATGGAGACCTAATACTGTATCTATCATAGAGACTAAATTATGGAGACCTAATTTTGGATACCTAATATTATGGAAACTATATTATAGAAATCTAATTATGGAGACTATATACATCGTTGAGACCTAATATTGTGGTGTTCTAATACAGAGACCCTATGTTATCAAATATATTGACTCTATATTATCAAATATATAAAATTAACAATAGCAAAATTACGGAAATAAAAACAAAGCTGAAACCCAACAGACTGTTTCACCCATAAAAGGGATCATCAGGGGTATCTTATTCAAATAGAATCTTCTATAATGTATCTTCTATCATGTATCTTCTATTTGAATAAGATACCCCTGATGATCCCTTTTATGGGTGAAACAATCTGTTGGGTTTTAGCTTTGTTTTTATTTTCGTGATTTCGCTATTGTTAATTTTAATTCAAGCTCTAACTTTATTATCGAGCACTTTAGAAGAACTGATTTTTATACAGTGTTATCAAATATATAGATATATACTGTAATACAGAGTCTTTGTATTAGGTCTCCATAATTAGGTCTCAACGATGTATATAGTCTCCATAATTAAGTTTCTATAATATAGTTTCCATAATATTAGGTATCCAAAATTAGGTCTCCATAATTTAGTTTCTATAATAGATACAATATTAGGTCTCCATAATATAGTCCCCATAATATTGGGTCTCCATATAAGATCTCCGATAGGTATATATACTATCTATATATACATCAGTGTTTTTGAACTTTTTTCGGCTGCGGTACATTTTTTTACTTTAGAAAAATGTCACGGCACACTACTAACATAAAGCTAAAACAACAACAACTTACAAAATAAAAAGTTAATTTTGAATTTATGTTTCAACATAATTCAATTAGTGTGAACATTGGGCTTGCTTGGATAAACACAAATTGTATATTCTGGCAGGAATAGAGGAAAGGCACACACGGAGCTCTTGTTCGACACCTGTCAATCTTTCTCTGTACTTTGTTTTTATAGCAGTCAGGTTTTGAGGAAGCTAAGCTCACACAAATAGGCCTATGTTGTTGAAAGCGGGAGCAACATTGAAACAGCTTTGTTTGACAGAACGGGAAATTCCTTCGAGGCAGTTATTCAGAAACTGTCCAAAGGTACTTCTGCGAAACATAGTTTTAAACTACGATCTTGCTTCAGCTCAGTTAATTCCTCTTGCTCTTGCAATGTCATGCCAAGTCCAACAACTGCGGATGAACTGTATGGGTTCCTCACCCAGTCAAAACGTTCCGTGCAAGCTGACGAAAAATAAAACGACAGTTTGTCCCCGAGAGTTTTCAAGTGTTTGCTTATTGTCTCACAAAGGGCAACATTATTGGCATTTTGCTGTGTTGGGAAATATTTCAAGACTGCGAATTTCCGCGCGGTGTTGCCAGAGGTGTAACTTTGACCGAAACTCGTTAATTTTATCGGTACTTGTAAGCAGATTTTTATTTCGGCCTTGCATTCGTGTATTTAATTCATTAAGATGGTAAAATATATCTGCCAAATATGCCAACTTTGCACACCATTCATCACTTGCAAGCAGCTGTGCGTAATCTGACCTTTTGTTAGTTAAAAACTCTTTCAAGTTCTTCCCGCAACTCATACACACAAGCCAGCACTTTGTCCCGCGACAACCAGCTCACCTCTGTATGGAGCAGTAATGTTGCATGCTCCGTGCCCACTTTATCACACAACAGAGCAAACAAGCAACTTTTCACAGGTCTCATCTTTAAAAGTTTACCATACTCACCACATCATTTAAGACAAGAACTAGATCTGCTGGTAAATTTTTGAAAACAAGTGTCGCGCGGTGCAAAAAGCAGTGTGTAACGATAACATTTTGATTTCTTTCCTTCACTCTCTTGACCAAACCTTTATTTCGTCCGATCATGACTGCAGCCCCGTCAGTACAGATACTTATAAAGTTTTCCCACTGAAGATTTTCATTTTCAAGATATTCCTTTGTAATACAAAAAATTTCTTCTCCAGTTGTTTTTCCTAGTGTTTTGCAAAACAAGAAGTTTTCCCTGATGGTATCTCCATCCACAAAACGCACGTTGGCCACAATAATTGAACATTTTTACTTATATCTGTATACACGTCCAATTGCGGAGAAATATGTTTGCCAATGTGAATCTTTTCCAAAACAATAGTTTCGATATCTACAGATATGTCATCAATATGTCTGCTAATTGTGTTGTCTGAGAGGAGAACTTTAGTTACTTCTTGAACCGCGTCAGGGCCGAGCATTTCTTTTACAATGGCTTTGCAGGCAGGTAATATTAATGACTCTGCTATAGTGTGCGGTTTTTTTGATTTGACTACAAGCTCAGCTACTTGAAAGCTAGCTTTGAGAGCTTTCTCATTTATTTTTACGGCGTTATTCATAAAGCTGACCTGTTTCTCTGTGTGTTTGATTAAGCGAAGAAAATAGTCTGCCGGGTTGTTTTCGAGCGACGGGTGTTTCAATTGCAGATGGCGTTTAAGTTTGCTTGGCACCATAGCACTGTGGGATAGCTTTTCGCCACATACTGCGGGCAACGGAGAAGGTTTTGTGGCATTCGCAGTGAAAATAAATCCGAACAAAAGATAACTTTTGTTGTATTTTCTTCACATCAGCGTTTTTGCTTTTTTTTGACCACTGCTCGTACTAGAAATTTTTTCCGGGAAAGCATTGTTTTGGTTAGGTTCAAGTTCGGCTTCTCGACTTCTATTTAAAAATTTATCCATTACTTTTACTACCATACTACTTGTCTTAACACAGTTCTGCCTAAAATTTTAGCCAAAATATTTAGACTTCTAAATTTTAAATTAGACTATCTAAAATTTTAGCCAAAATAACAAAAAATTTTTTCGTTAAAATTAATTCCTCTTTGATTCCTTACTTTATCTAGGCTCGACAATTTAATCGAACACCTTTTAATTCTTTAACAAATATTAAGACTGTCCTCAAAAGGGGGATTTCTTTCGATGGGGAGTCGGGTGTAAATTCGATAATAAAATTACCAGGTGCAATAATTCTCAGATAAAGATCCTTTGTTTTTTGAATTCCCACACCTTTCAAACTAACTGTTTAAGCATTAAAAGCGAAACTGCAAATGATGTAATAGTCTAACAAAATGCTTCTCAGGGAGAAAAAGAGGTGACGAATTGAACGAATTGACAATTTAGAGCATGGCGAATTAGACGAACTAAACTGTCCGCAAAAGATAGAAATTTTGCCAGGACTGACAAAAAAGTGACGACTTGAGCGAATTGGCGAATTAAACGATGACGAATTAGACAAGTTCTACTGCAGATGAAACTTGACAATTTTCTGCGGAACCCTGACACGGTCTCATGGCACGGTTGAAAAACACTGATATACATTATGGAGACTATATTATAGAAACATAATTATAGAGACTATAGATTATGGAGACCTAATACAGAGACCTCATATTATTTATATATGTATATAGACCCTATCGGGAGACCCTATACAAAGATACTGTATATATATATATAAAAGTTTTTTCAAAACGATTTTGATTGCAAAAAAGAACGAATTTGATTGCAAAAAGAACGAATTAGATTGAAAAACCCTATAAATTCTTTGAGGTATTCTACAAAATTATGATATTCTTACAGTATTTGTTTGTAAAAATGCAACAGTTGTAAAACTTTAATTAACAAAAAAACTTATAGTAACAATTATATCTCAAAATTGTTTACATGTACTGTATTTACCAATAAAAATAAAGTTTGTCGACATAACTATTTTTGGTCGGTACACGATTAAAATTGATCGACACAAGATTAAATTTGATCGGCACATGACTAGAATTGGTTGACACAGAACTAAATTTGATCGGTAGTGACTAAAATTGATCGACACATGATTAAAATTGATCGGTAGAGGACTAAAGTAGATCGAAAAACACTGTAACAATAAAACTTTTACGTTTTTTCTATTATAAAAGCCAAGCGTTTATTCTTCGCAGTGAAAGGGAGAGTAAGAAAAAAGGTTGTGACTTAAATTTAAAGTTATACGTCTAGCTACAGATCTATATAACCTTTTTTCTTGAGATTGTCATTCACGCATAGAACAGACCGGGTGCAACATTTCATCATTTTGGTGACAATCCTTGACAGTAATAGCTTTAGCAGGGTGCAAACGGAGCAGCCGCAATGAACATCATCAAGAAGTACCTCCCCCCTACGCAAAGGTGTTGCTCTATTTCTTCATAGTAGCACCAGGACGGTGGCGTCCCTAAAATGAAGACTTTTTTAGATATCACTTTGTTTGATAGACTAAAAAGTGGCCCCACCTAAAACAATGACCTTTTTTCAGAGATCGCTTTGTTACTTTGCTTCGGAACACTAAAAAGTGCCCCCCCCTTCTTATAAGGCCATCACTGATCTTTGAAATTATTCAAGTCTCCTGTTTGGAAATCCCAAAATTTTAAACAATAGACCTACTTGTATATATAATTTTTCAAAGTTTTTAACGCAAAATTTTATCAAGCCAAAAATCTTAAATTTCTTATAAACAATAAATTTTATTTTGAAAACATTACATCGAACCTGATGGAATAAAAATATTGCAATACTTAGAAGCATATAATAAGTTTTTTCATAAAGTGATTTTATTGAATTACAGTAATTGTATTCTTTTTTTACCTATTGCGTGTAGTTGGCGAAAAACATTGTCATAGCAGGCAAGTTAAGGTTATTAGTAATGCAGTTGACCTAATAGGCTAACTTGTGCCTGTTTCGATGGTTTTGTTCTATAGTCACGTAAGCTAATTCTAATAGTGCAGAGCACTCTATCAAAACAAGTAAATTGTTTTTGATGTCAACTGACCAGCTAATTTTTTTTGTTTTGTATTAAATACGTATGCCTTCGAAAATAAGTCTATTATTTTAAGTATAGCTTTAAGGCTCTTTTTCATGACACTTACTTTATAAGCTGATCTTTTTTTTGAACATCAACAGACTCATTACAAACTAGCAAGCACCATTATTTGCCAATTTACTAATTTGATAAAAATAGTACGAATAAAATTTACACAGGTAAATTTTAAAATCACAAAAGTTCGTTCTGGATAATTTGTTTTAGTGAAGCAACCATTTTTTCAAACAAGAAAGTCAATTTTCAAGCAAAACATCATCGATTTTTCAAAAAATTTAAAAAATCTAGCATATACAACCAAAACAATTCGATAAACTTGATACCAAATATGTGAAGCAATTTAACTTGAGATCTTAAACAGAAATTGTTCATTGCTGTTTTCTGAAGCAAATACTACAGTGTGAAGTGTATTGATAATCTTTTAGAACAATCGTAACCATAAACGACAGTCGTACAACATAAACAAACGTTATTATGAAAGAGGCAAGTGAAACAGGTTAACGAAAGACGGTAATCAAAGAATCAATAATTTCAGTTAAAAAACGAGAGCTTTAGTCGAAACAATGAGTAATCCAGTAAGACCCACGAGAAGGTTATTGTCGTGGTTTCAAAGTTCGGTTTAAAAACAATTTTCCATCAGAAACAAAAGTACGCACACATATGTAAATGCGACAAAACTGGCATCAATTTGTTTCCCAGAAGAAAATAGCAAACTTTTTAAAAGCTTGTTATTCAAGGAAAACAAAAAAATAAATAAAACGTCAACAGTCATTACAAATTATGGGGTACACCATATGTCTTGTGGCAAATACACAACATTTCTGCAGATATGTTGAATGGATATGATGTAAATTTTATTGGATCATGTAAAAACGCACGGGCAGACGGAACAAAAAAAAACAAATTATTGCCACCACTTTTCACCTTTAAATTACTTTTACGTTTCCACAGATTAATTTCACCAATAAATAAATAAGCATCAAACAATTGTGCGACAGAAAACTCTGCTTTTTTCTCGTTCAAAACTGAGAAAATAAGAAAAAGTACAAGCTGATCACAGAAGAACCGACGTGCATTGGTTCAAACGGACAATGCGTTACTGAAAGCAACTGCTGTAAGCCGAGCACTTCTCTGGTGAGGCGTTCGAATCAGGATATTCGTTGATACGAACACAACAAACACAAGCTTAAAACAAGCAGGTAGTTTCCTTTGAAAACTTTTTCTTCATAAAAGAGTAAAGGCGAACCAGAAGACGAAGCAAAATATAGCAAATTGCAAACATTGCAAACCACTACGATTTTGCAATTGCAAATTAAGTCGAGTGAATACATCGAGGCGGGCCGTCTGTACGCCAGAGCACCGGGCAATTCAATGCCTAATTGCGATCAAACTCCTATTTTAACAAGTTGCAATAAATAATGTACTAACCAAAGCAAGATTCAAAATGAATACAAGGCCCACATGCAAACGCCATTTATCACTGATCACAACTGACGCACTTACGCGTCACAACGACGAAATTGGCACAAAAACTTTGCAAAACCGTAAAAGGATGTTTTGAAAATACGAACAAAATACGATGAGGAAAAAAACATACGGTTTTGTATTACTACGATATCTTATTTGTAAAATCAAAGTTAAGTGACCAAAAATCAAAAGGTTTGCTGTTGGCCAAATTTTGAAAACTAAAAACCTTAAACCTTAAGTAGGATTTTAAAAAAGGAATGAACCCAATCAATAACAAACCGACAGAGATGAGATAAATATTGTACAAAAAAGGCATTATATTGTTAAGTTTGATATTTATGCAATGCAACCATGTACTATTTTTCTACTAATAAAATGCGTACACACAGATTAATTCTTAGAAACTTCTCAAAAACTGAATTATTTTTTTCCTATCGCCTCACAATCGTACACAAATACTTCTTCGCTCAGAGATCCTCAATATATTTCAACCACCTTCAAGCGAAGTTTTTATTTTTAAAACCAGAACAACACTTTTTTTTGACCCAACTCGTAAAGCAAATTTAGTTTTTTTTAGTTTAAAGAATGCATTTGCCCTTGCATCCGGACAAAAAAGTAAAAATAACCACACAGAAGCGGCCAAGCTGCTGTAGTTGGAAAGCTTCAAGAGCAAAGCGAATGTGCAATTGATACTTGATTTGATGTTTTGTGTTTAAACTCATATAAAATGGTCGAGCATGGAAAAAACTTTTTTTTGATTTACAGCAAAATTTGGGTTTTCATTGAAATGTAAGGAATTTCAATACTTTGCCCCGGCACAAATTCATTAAACAGCTCATCATTAAAGCTCAACAAAAAAACGCGAAAATTGCCTAATTAATACTGTACAAAGCCAAAAAGACTAAAAACGCTCAAGCACACAAGCTTGATTTTTCAATTTTACACCCAGAGCCATGTACTATCCAAGCAACTTCGTAACCACACAAGCGGCGATGGTTGCACCCCCATAACGCAGCGTACAACGACCCAGCTCCTTCAAGTCGCTATATTCTTCCAAGCAGACTGCTCTTGCGGTTTCAATTTCAACTATTGCGTTTTGGCCCTGAAAGCAACGAAGCATTTTGAGCTGTCGAATAGCGAAGCCAAAAGAGGTCAGCAGAGAGCATGTGCAACCGGAGATTCGACACTCGAGAAGCAAAAGACACAATTCATTTCTAGAATAGCAAGACACAAGCAAAAGACACTCGGAAAGCAAAAGATTTCCGATCAAAAGCTATTTTAAAGACGCCAGCTAAACAATAGCTGTAAATCTCATTACAGAGCCACGTGCTTTTATACCGTATCAAAAATCTCGAAATATCAATTGACGCTACTTAAGTTTGGATTAAGCCAGGGATGTCCAACCTACGACCCACTGCTCACTCAAAGTTTTTAATTATATTTTCATAACTGTATAGAGTTCGATGTCACTGCTGTCAGTGACGTATAGAGAGACAAATGGAATATATCAGTTGATTGCTACGTCGAGTGACGTCCAATAAACCGATCTATGAAAACATTTGTGGGCGGAGCTTATCATAAAGACGCTTGCCCCAAGCATTATTTTTAGTACCCACATTGTTTTGCAATTATATTTATATTAATTGTGTTATTTTCAAACATTTTTTACAATATCAAGCGATAGTTGTTAATGACTTTAGTGGTAGTAAAGATAATAACTTTGAACCAATGCGGAGTGATTTATAATAAGAATACAGTAGTAGCAGAGACACTGCTAGTGATAAAAAAAGGAAAACGTGTAGATTTCTTAGGAGGGTGAAAAAAGGATCACATATTGCTAGAGATTTTAGGTCCAATCTAGAAATTTAACATATCGTCGGGGTCCAGGGTTTAGCCAAGGAGAGTGTCGCTCCTAGTTGGCGAAGCTCAGCTGGCTGGATACCTGAAAGTATGGGTAAGTGGTCTCGGTGCCAGACACAGAGTCATATGCCGCCGTCAGATCGACAAAAAAAATCCTCGATGTTTTCTATCAATAAAACGACTTGATCCACAGTTGACTTTATCCGTCGAAACCCAGCTTGCTCTCTAGGGAGCAATAGATCAATAATTGGTTCGACGCGTGCGTAGATAAGCCTTTCGAGAATCTTGTAAGAGACACAGAGCAAAGGTATCGGTGGATAACTCTTTGGGTCCCCACAGGCTTCATCGGTTTTGGGATCGCGACTACAAGCCTTCTCAAGATCTTGGAAAATTTGAATCGTGCAAGAAGAACGAAAAGAATGTACGTAAATGGGACTTCAAAGCAGCTCCAGGATGGGAAATTTAATGCTATTTACATAACAATTTTGATAGTTTCCTATTTTACTTAGATTCCTAATTAGTTGATCAATTTAAATTTCTATTTCAATAGTCGTCATTTGGTCATGGCATCTAATACTAAAAAAAGGAAATTTTATAGACATGTATTTTTGCGGCCCGGTGAATGTACTTATATATATATACATATATATATACAGTATGTATGTATGTATGTAATTTATAATTTGGCTCACTATGAAAAAAGATTGGACATTCCTGGATTAAGCAAATGTATGCATTCAATAAGGCCAAAAATTTACCTTTTTTAGTACTCGCGGTTTCTTCGCAAGAACTTCACCGGTGCTTTTATGCAACAAGGATACAAGTTTGCGGAAGGTAGCAGGCTCGGAGAGAGCCTTGTAATGCAGCTCCACCGGGAATCCCCTGGTGATCGGAACTTCAATGTTGAAGACAATAACCCTTGAAAGCAACCGTTAACCTTAAATGAGTCAAGTTTTAAAATATACAGCTTTTATAACTGGCTTTGTACAATTAAAACTTTTATAAAGATAAACAGGAAATGTGTTTCTTGAATGAGATTAAGAAGCGTTAAGAATATGGACTGAACTTGATTTGTAATTTACATAAGTTAACTTCGGATTCACACATTGCAAGCAACACTTCAATCAAAAAAATTAATCAACAGAACGTTGAGCAAAGGTCGTTTACACTACGCATTGCTGTCTGGTGTACGCAAGATACTTTTTTTTGTTTATTGATAGTTTTAAGAAACAAAAACTTTTTATAAAAAATTGATGCAAAAAGCAAAAAAAAGCATGAACCAAACAACATGAATGGTAGAAGAGAGCTTAAGGTAGAGTTTTACAAACTGGAGTACGCGATGACTGCACAAGGGGTCCGCAACAACATGACAAAATTTTTCAAACATATATATTGGAAAGTAAACTATATCATGAAATCCGAGACTGGTCCAAAGTGGAGACTTTTTTTTTTGAAGGAACACCTTGTTTTGGGTTTGTTTGGGCCGTGAAAAAAAGATTCGCAAATAGGGGTCCGTGGCCCAAAAAGGGAAACTCTGGTTGAGTGAAAGGCATTTATATGCAAAAAAGGCATTTATATGTTTGAGTGATTGTTAAGGATTGTCTTAAAAACTAAATGTAAAGGACAGTCAATAAATCCAGCATGTGTAGAATGCTCAAAGCAAATGAATAAATCAAAAATTTCCTTTAAAAAGATAACTAGCGGTTTCAAAGGGATTATGCCTGATCAATCTAATTTCAAACAGTGACCGACGTTTCCTAATATTGATAAAAATCGCTCAGCACAAACTACCTGGCTTGCAATCGAGTTACAGCTCTGATGGGCTTGTTGAAGTCGCAGACGATGCTGCCTTTGTTTATTTTGTTCATTTCAACGCCGTTCAAAATCAAAGTCGCGTGTTCTCCGGCCAGAGCAAAGTCGAGTCGGCCTTTGTCGTCGCTCGATTCGACGACTTTAATCAAACCTTTCTCCCCGGCAGGCATCACTGTCACCTGTGCAAAGCAACGAGTTTTTTGTCGTTCTTGTGTCAGGGCTTGAGATAACAATTTCTACAAAAATGCCTTGCAAGATCGTACATTTTCTACAAAACCTAGCTTCATGTTCTACAAAAAAGCACGTTACAAATGTTGCGTTTTGCAGGGTTAAATCTGGAAAATTTATAAACTTGACGCGATTCCGTTTTTTCTAACCCCTTTCTTTCTCACCTTGGTATTCGGACATATTCCACCAGATTCCACTTTTCCACTGATGTAGATCCCACTACCCTGGCCGCGAAACACGTCGTTGACACAGAAGCGGAACGGATAATCAACTGCACGGGGAGGCGGCCGGAACTGATCGATCACCTGTGAAACACAAAAAAAAGTGCTAACAGTTACCAATGTTTGACAAACCGGTCACTCAATTTGAAAACTTTAGTCAAACAAAAAAAGTTTTAAAGAGCGTTTGTTCCGAGAGATTTTCAAATCAATTAAAAACAAAGGCAAAATAAATAAGCTTACAAACAAACTCAGCTGATGAGAAATGCTTTGCAAACACAACGCATTGATCACACTTGGGGAACAATGACGCAGCAAAAATAATGTTATCGATGAACAAAAGCTGAAATGTCGACAAGCCAATTCTCGCTTTCGGTATTTTGCAATTGAACAAACCTTTTTATTCTTTCAATAAGAAAACAACTATAGAGGTGTGTAATGAAAGTTGCCGAAGAGCAATTCTATCTTGCTATCATTGTTGAGAAAATTTAAAACTGGCAGAATACACACGAGACATTTAAAATAAGAATACACAATTTTAATTAAGAATTATTTGTCAGGAAACATAGTTACAAAAGACTGTTCCCGGGCCTACACAATCAGACGACTCATGTGTACACGCAGGACCTTAACGCAATGACAAAACGAAATTAGTGAACAGGAATTTACAAGTGCTTTGACAAATGCGCACTGCGAATACACGGTGGATATCATTAGCAAGCATAAAAACGCTGAAAAATTTTTTGCGTACCTGCAATAAACACGGGCCGCTGTACCAACTGCTGAGCAACGGATTTTGGGATTTTTCTGTCAAGTTTTCTCCTAATAACCCGCTCACTGGGACAAAAGTGATGTCAGTGTCTCGAAATCCGGCTTGCTTCAAAAAGTATTTTAGTTTTCCTACAATTTCATCGAACCTAAAATTTATGAAACAAAAAAGAAATTCTCAAATAAAATTTAGTACTTTCATAAAACTTTACTAAAATAATCCATTTGAAGAGGCCCAAAAAATTAATCTAAACCAGTGGTTCTCGAACTTTTTTGCACGTCGAACGAAATTTGAGTAAAAAATTTCTATCGACCCCAATCCAGTAAAAAGCTATTGACTAATGCAGCAATTCCCAAACTGTGTGCCACGAAATTTTTATGCTTTGACAAAAAGCAATTAAAGTTTTGGTCAAAAGATGACTTCTGTGTTTAATGTAGCGTAAGTGTTTCTAAAAATCGTTAATGCAGGCTGCCTCAGTAAAAAAGTAACATGAAAGAAGCTCCATTTGGATTAAGTTCTTCGTTTGCTGGACGTAATCAAACTACTTTATGCGAATAAGTCTCTCTTCTATTTCATTTATGCTGAAACAGCTTAGCCTATATTAATAATTTTAATTGTAAATTGATGTCACATTGTAATATCGTACGCCTTGTCAAATAGGGGTGTCATATTACATATTTATTATCTTATATCAATGCTCTCAAACTTCTAACAAAATTAAATAACGATAGAATGAACAAATAGGTTAACTAGTATTTTTTTTCGGTTCAGGATTTTCTTTAAATTTTTTCTAATGGTTTTTTATAGGTTTTAATAATTAATAACTTTCGTTACTATTCTGTGATAAACAATCACGAGGGTTGAATGCGATGCTGAAAACGGAAATATCTTGGCATCACCAGAAGCAGGTCAGGGTGATTGCTTGACCGTCGATTTAGGTAATATTTCTCCGTTATCCTTGAAGTCGGAAGGATAAATACCAATAAAAAAAATGTAAATGGTCTGATGTTACTAGCAATGCTAATTCGTATTATTAATATCAGCTCTAAGATTAATAGTTAAATATTAACAGTTAGCTTGCACTGGAAAAATAGCTTGCAGTGGAAAAATACTTTTATTTTGTAAATAAAAGAAATAACGCAAGAGTAAACGATGAAGAATTGTTTGTATGTAGTCTTGTAGGTTATATCAAGTAGGTTTTTGCCTTCACGAAGTAGGTGTGCAGCACAAAAATTTGAAACTGCGCCACAACGAAAAGTTTGAAAAACACTGAATTGATGTAATGTATCATTAAAGTAAAGACTTTTTTTTGGTTTTCAATTTTATGCAACCGTGTTTATTTTATTAGATGTGTAGAGAAACAAGCGAAGACCAAAATAAAAAATAAAAAGGTGTTTAAACTAATGATTATACATTTTTTAGTTTAGTACCTTTGGAAATAAGGTACCGCTGCTTCATTGCTGCAGTAGACCCATTAGTCTTTCATTGACCCCCATTAGACCCTTTGCTATTTATTGACCCCTTGGATGTTTCCATTTACCTTTGGGGGTCAATATCGACCACTTCAAGAGCCACTGATCTCAACCAAGTGTAAGAAAAAATTCGTACACAACGTAAAAAACACCGCTTTTAATAGAGTTAAGAAACTTTTGCGTTTGACTAAGTAATCGAATTCCAATCATGTGTGAACAATTAAGTATTACCATAACTTAAAAAAGTTATTCAATGTTTTAAAATACCCTAAACATACTGCAAGTCCTTTCGTAAATTGTATTTAAAATTGTAGGTTATTGGACTACTTTTTTTAAAACTGCCATTCACCTTTCTCGAGACCAATCAACTGTATCAAGCTTGTTAACTGCTACAGCCAGTTGAGAAACACCAAGAGAACGAACCAACAAAGCATGTTCTTTCGTCTGCCCTCCATCGCCGAAGCCAGCCTCGAACTCGCCCGTGCTCGCACCAACCACCAAGATCGCTACGTCAGCTTGAGACGCTCCTTCATCAAGCATATTCAAGCCGGTTTTTTAACCTTACTTATTGGCATCAAAAGGTGCGCACTTTTAAATTAATGATTATTTATTTATAGATTCCCCAGTGTAACAATGTTTCAACTGCTTTTAACTGATCAGTTTTGATTAAAAAATACTAACTTGAATTTAACGATAACAATTTTATGTTTCGATCATTTAAAAATCTGATACCGGTAATCATGTTTGGAATAAAATCTCTGTGACCAGGAGCATCCATCAATGTAATCAATCGGTTTTCTGTCTCAAAATAATTATTGGCGATGTCCATCGTCACTCCACGCTCTCTTTCTTCGCCGGTTTCATCGAGTACCCAGGCAAATGCAAACGAAGATTTTCCTGCTTTTTGTGAATCCTGCAAAAATATAATCATTCTTCCAATCTTTTATGTAAAGGAATGATTATTCAAGAGAGGCTATCCCTCAAGGTATAACTTCACAAAAAAAGTCTTCACAAGTCACAAGAGAATAATTTGTCATATAATTCTTCATGTTAATCCCATAATTTGGGATTTGGTGGGGTCTGGGTAAAAAAGGTTTGGAACCAATGGTAAAAATATTTTTTGATTTGTAATTAGGAGTTGATAGAAGGAGAAGCTATAATGGTATGTTAAGATGTATAAAGACATGGCAAATGGATTTAGGTATTTGGAGTGTTGTTGCTAGCGAAGGGAGTTTGGTGTGACACACTGTTCAAGCTAGTTGAAATAAAAGTTGTGTAATAAAAAAAATAGTCTTTTAAATGGAGAGACAATTCTGCTCCAAGTGATTGTGACTAGTGCTCAATACAAGTTTTTGTTTAACATCAAGTCTATGGTCATGCCTATAAGGAACAATGCTTGAATTTGGCTGTAAGCCCTAGCCATATAATTGTCAAATGAAGATCAAAGTTTATGCTAACCACAAATAATTTTATTTGCATAAATTGAAGGGTAAATTTTGAAAAGTGTGTATGTTATTTTTTATATGCGTAATACTTTAGTTTCAATACCAAATATTTTTAAAAATTACATAAAAAATAAAGTTAATAAAAAAAATTAAATGGCACTGAATCTAATACATAAATCTGGTTGCCAGGTCTGTTAAAAATAATGTATGTAAATCAGTGGTTCTCAAACTTTTTTGCATGTTGACACCAATTCGAGAAAATTTTTTTTATCAATCCCCTAATCCCATACAGTCTTGTCTTAACCAATGCAATTAACTGCTCTATAAAAAGGAAGATCTTATTTTGTCTTCAAGTAAATTAGAGGTTCAAAACCAGGGGTGTGGACCCAGAGCTGAAGCTGGAAGAAATTTTAGGGTCTGGAGCTGGAGCCAGAGCCACATATTTTAAAAAGTTGGAGCTACATATTTTTAAAAGCTTGGAGCTGAAGCTGGAGCCAGTCATTTTAAAATGCCGAAGCCAATCATTTTAAAATGCCAGAGCTGGAGCTGGAGCCACAGATTTTATTGTTAGCTCTGCACCCCAGTTCAGAACTTTGTTTCCAGAAAGACAAGTTCAAAAATTTGGGTTGTAAACAAAATATAAAAAGTCTTCACTTTGGCTTCTGCAAAAAATCTATTGCCTTATGGCTGCAGTAAAGCCCATCGTTCATTTATTGACCCCTCACCCATTGTCACATTTCATTCTTAATTCTAATTTAAAACTTAAAAACTTATTATTGATTTTCAGTCTTTTGCAGTAATTTGTAAGCTTTTAATTATGATGTCATATTCTTTATTGTTACATGGTCATTGCTTAATCGGTACTTACCGTATTTTCCCGTGTATAAGAGACCCTTGTGTATAAGAGACCCTTCAATTTTTAGGCAAAATTTTCAGGAAAAAAGTTTTTTAGTAATCAAAAGACTTACTCCCATGTATAAGAGACCCCCTATTTTTAAAGTGAAAATTATGAACAAAAAAGGGTCTCTTATACACGGGAAAATACGGTAATCTATTTTGTCGGCAACCTGTTTTTAAAAGTAATCATAAGGAGTCACTTTAGTGTTTTATTCAAAGTGCATTAACTGACTTAAGCCATTTGAAAGCGCATTGACCATTGTTTTTAAGCCATTTGCGACAACAATGACGTAATTTGTTTCAAGTATGATCCACCATTTTGAAACAGATATATTTCATTTTC
This sequence comes from Diplosoma virens, assembly GCA_963680785.1. Lineage (NCBI taxonomy): Eukaryota > Metazoa > Chordata > Ascidiacea > Aplousobranchia > Didemnidae > Diplosoma > Diplosoma virens. Next base: position 27,319,716 of record OY796887.1, read on the forward strand.
AATGTTACATAACTAGTTTTAAACTTGATCTTACGATTGTGTGTGTGACGTCATAAAGCGTTTTATTTGATTGCTAAATTTAGCATAATAATTATCTAAGAATTCTTGTTTGTTCAGATACATTCGCTTTTTACCTGGAAATTTTGGTTGATATACAGGGTGGTCCAAAAGTAGGCAGACAGTAAATATGATAATATTTTGAAGAACATATGCACACAGTTATAGTTACTAACACAATTATCATAATGACAATTAAATTTTATTGTGAACAATAATACCAAAGCCCTTAAATTTTTCAACGCAGGTGCTCAAACTGTTTTTCATCTGCCTGTCCACCTACTTTTAAACCACCCTGTATATGAAGTAGCTCACAGTTTGCTATTCATTCCAGTTCTAGTTCAAGTTAAAGTGTAAAAATTGTTTTGTGTTATTGTGTCTGTATTAAATAATAAACGCAGCTTTACTTTTGTGCAGGTATTCGGGTTACCTAGTTCAACTTGTTTTTTGGACTCCCAGCAAAGTTGTGACAGCCATTCAATGACTCCCATTTGACTTCTTGCAATTTTTCAACCTCTTGGATGTTCTAACAATCACCTTTTAAACCACTGATGTAAACTAAGATTTCAACAGCAATTAACCTGCTCCTGCAGTCGCAAAAAAAGTGATATTTTATTGATAAATGACTTGATAATACAAAAATAGAGATTTTGAAAAAATTTACTAACCTGCACTTCTTTCTTAGTTAATGTAATAAATAACAAAAACAAATAACTAAAAGCTTGAGGTATTATTGTTCAAAATTTTTTAATGCATTTTCAATAAATGTAAATCTCCACTTCTCAACACACCGCTTAAGTTCTTATGTGTAATTGTGATGCAAAGACCAACAAATTAGAGGATTTTATTAAACTTCAAAGGAGTAACATACCTGCTTATGCTTATGGATAACACGTTTTGACACAACTCCTTTTTGAAACAACAAGTGGCCCATCATTGTGGATTTTCCAGCATCAACATGCCCAATCACAACCATACTGATTTGTTGCTTTGTACATTTACTGCGATTATTATACTCTTTCTAAAAATTAAAATATGTACAGCACATGAAATATATTATCCACAAAATACAGAGAAAACTGTATACACGGATACATACTGTGAAGTAATTATGTGATATACTCAAATTCATTTGAAATATATAAAAACTTTTTCTTTAAAAAAAACTGAGGTGTTGAAATTAAAAATGGAACAAAATTATAGAAAAGCAATATTAGTGTAAACAGGTACTTTAAAAACCAAGGGGATAATAATTGGGCCATTGTGTTCTTTCTGTTTATTATTTAGGATTGACTCTTTGTAATCAAGATTTGTTACCTAGTCTTACTAAAGAGTCATAAATTTATTTATGAGTACATCAGCAGAACAAAAAAAACTGTTAAATGACACTGATGATTTAAAAAATAAAAACAAATATTGAAATAAGAAATTAAATATGGTATATGTTTTCATGCTGTTGTTACCCTTCCTCCAAAGATATCTTGGAGTAGCCATCTCTTTACCCCTTAAAGCTATCTAGATTCCCACTCTTGGAAATAAAATAAACTGTTTTTTTCCACAGACTAGTGGTTTTGTGTTGTGTTGGTAGTTGACTACAGTTAAAAAAATGATTAGTGTCATGTGTGTGTTAAGCATAGTGGGCATTGTGACATGCAAGTATCAGGGTTCACTGTATGTAGGTAACTTTGCAAGAGTGGTGATTTGTTGGCTCTGAGCTGTACCAGTTTTGTACGTATATGACATGGTAATGTTTGTTCTGATGAATGATTGTCATAACGCATAATGTTAGCGACTTTGTTGTTTTTTGTAGAACTGAGGTATTGTGAGGTGTGATGGTAATGTGAATGTGTTTGAAGTTTTCTCTGCATTCTTAAGCTATTATGTCTAGTTTTGAGATGATGATGTTAGTGTGCTCATTGTTATGAAAGATTGTGGCTTTCACATTTCTGAATGGATCTGAGTATGCATAAAGATCATGTAAAGGGTGTGTTTGAGTCAGTTGTTCAAGTTGAGAAGCATGAAGTTGGAGATGGGTGTCCATTGAAAGGAACTTGGTTTTGTCGCATAGATGTTGAGTGTTTGTATCTCATGTGCAGCCAGTAGCAATACACAAAGCTGTGTTCTAAATGGTTTGCAGTTTTTTGATGTTGGTATTTAATATGATAAGGCTCCATATAACATTTGTATATTCCAAATTGGGGCGAGTGATAGCTTTGAATCTGGAGATAATCAATTTGTTTTGTTTACCCTATTTGGTAGAAGTGAGTGCTTTCAGAATGTGTTAAGCGTTTGTTTTGATTTGGTGATAGTGACATTTGTGTTGTGAAAATGTTAGTTTTAGGTCTAAAGTGATTACAAAAATTTTCGGGTGTTTTGATGTTGTTGGTAGTGTTTGATTGTTTAATTAAAGTGATAGAGTTGTGCCATATTCAGCTGCGTCTTGTTAAAAAGTATGGCTGTAGTTTTATTTGTGTTTATTGAAGATTATTAGTGGTGGCCCATTCATAAATTTGTGAAGATATACAGTAGTTGAATGAGTTGTTGAGCCTTAGGGTGTTTGGTGTGAGATACTATGATGGTTGTCATCAGTATATATTGTGATTTGTACATCTTTTGAAGGGAGTGGAATTTAAGATATGTAAATGTTGAATAATGTTGGAGAACTCCACCTTGTGGCATTCTGGTGTTGACTTGTTTGAGTTTCGAGATTGTTCCATTGTATTGAGTGCATTCTTGTTCTTTTATATAGCTTGCTATGAACTTGATGAAGATGTTAAGGATGTTTGTTAGTGTGAGTTTGCAAATGTTCAATATATCAAACACTTGGCTCATGTCCAAAACTATGGCTACAATGCATTGTGGAGGTTTTGGATTGTTGAAACCTTTTGTGATTGGTAGCAGATTTTGTGCAAAGCAGTGTGTGTGAGTGTTTATTTTTGAATCTATGTTGATGAGAAATGATTGAAAGGTTTTCTGTTATGTATGGTATTAGTGTTTTCTTGTGTTTTGGCAATGGGTGATACAAGTGTTATGAGTTGGTAGTTTGTGGCAATGTTGTGGTCTTTTTTTGGTTTTGAAATGGGGATGATTGTGGCACGTTTCCTAAGATGGGGTATTAAGTTAGTGTTGAGGGCAATGTCATACATGTTTGTGAGGTATCCTGTGGCAAGTGGTCCTAGGTGTTTGAGGTGTCTGTTTATGCCATCAGGTCCAGTGGAATTGTTGTTTGAGATGGCTAATTGCACTTGTGTAGTAGTAAGTTATATTTTCTTGGTGGAAAGGTTCTTGATTGTATGGTTTATGTATCAGTTGATTTTGTTTGTACCGTATAAAGTGACATTCTTAAATTGTTTATTAAAAGTTTTTGCTTTGTTTATGACAGTAATGACTGTTTAAGTTCCAAAATGAATGCTTGTGTTCTGTTGTATTGAGTGGTTTTTGTCAAATAATTTTGTTATGGTCCCAAACAGGGAATGTGGATTATGTTTGTAATCAATTTTGTCAAGATGTTGTTTCCAGATATTTGTTTTGTGTTCATGTATTTGTTTATTTATGTGATTGTTAAAAGTAATGATTTTGTGGGTCTGATCTGTTTGATTTCCAAATACCGTAGATACTCGACTATAAGTCGAGGTTTTTTTCAGAAAAATTTGACAGATAAAATGAATTCGACTTATAGACGGGTCAATAAAAAAAAAAAAATAAAAAAACAAGTTTTTTTCAAAATCTAGTAAATTTTCTACCTCGACTTATAGTCGAGTATCTACGGTATGATTACAGGTGTGAATAAGCTTGTGGATATGCATGGGTAAGTGAGTGTGATTTGTGTTGCTATGATTTCCTTTAGGGATGAAGAGTCTGTCGGGTACGCGACAATTTGGCGGGGCAAATTTGTCGGCAAGCCAATTTGGCGGCGAGCCAATTTGGCGGGAAAATAAATAAAAATGATTTATCTTCATTAGCGTTGAAGCGACAGCAAAAAAGTTTTGTTATGTCACAAAGGCAATTGAAAAGCAATTGTAAATGTTCAGCTGATAAGAGCGAAAATTTTAATTTAAAGTTGTTAAATGCATTAAATTTAGGGATGTTTCTAGCCGAATATTTATCTATTTGTATTTACAATAGCTGAATTTCGAATATTTAAATTAAAAAAGGTACTAATTAATTGTTTCTAGCCAAATATTTATCTATTTGCATTTACAATAGCTGAATTTCGAATATTTAAATTAAAAAAGGTACTTGAATAGTTAAATTTTCGAATCACGGTCGCTTAACATATATCTTTTACAAAAAAGTGCAATAATGTAGCTTACTACAAAGACCACAAATTTGAAGTTTTACGGGCGTACGAAGTTATGACGTCATAATAAGCATTTAACTATATCTAAACAAATCTATTTTGGTTGGCACGCATAAACAGTTTTTTTTTAGTTCTAACAGTTTGTTTCGTTTATAGGGCTCGTCAAAAAGCAATCAAAAATTTGAAAAACAAATACAAAGAGTAACGCTTAACAAAGCAATAAAAAAAGTCGTTAAAAGAACTTAAAACAAAAAGAAAATTACGGCAGTGATTAAAAAGTTAAACCGGTTACAATTTGTTTAAATTAAATTTTAATGTGTAAAGTTTTTTTTTCCCTTGTTACCCTAATGTTTCCAAATTTGAATTTGTTATGGCTAATATCATGATTAATGATTCTAGCAGGGAGTCGAACCGTTTGATTTTACCGGTTAAGGTTCGGTTCGGGTTCAACAGCTGTTTTAAATTTCGGTTCAGTTCCGGTTAGGGTTCAGATGGATTGAAACGCTCCGGTTTAGGTTCGCTCCTGTAAAAATTACCTCATAAAGTTCCGGTTCGGGTTCGCAGCATCATTAGGAAAATATTAAGATAATTAAGAAAATACTTCTTAAGATAATATTAAGAAAATATTTCTGCTTAGAGAAGAAATGACGTAATATGCAGTCATAGAAAAAAGAGTAGCCATATTATCTTGGTAACAGGTGAGTCGTTTTATTATCAAAGTCGGAACTTCAAATAAAGCTTATTTTCCAAAAATGTTAAAACATAAAACGCTTCATCACCCACGTGGATTATTTATGCTACAGTATTTTGATTTCAAACAAAGTGTACAGTTCAGTGGTAAGACCAGCAATGGTGTATGGACTTGAGACAGTAGCAATCACAAAGAAACAAGTGGAAGAGATGGAAGTCGCAGAGATGAAAATGCTGAGGTTTACTATGGGAGTGACGAGAAAAGACAATATTAGAAACGAGCACATCAGGAGTACTGTTAAGATAGAACGGTTAGGAATGAAGATGAGGGAGGGCAGGCTGAGGTGGTATGGACATACCAAGAGTATGTAGGAAGAAAGATGATGGAAATGGAATTACCAGGAAAGAGGAGAAGAGGGAGACCAAAGAGAAGATTTTTAGATGTGATAAAAGAAGATATGAAGGAAGTTGGTGTGAAGGAGATGGACATTGAAGACAGAAAGATGTGGAGAATGATGATACGCTGTGGCCACCCCTGATTAATGGGAAAGGCTGAAAGGAGAAGATTTTGATTTCAAACAGTTGCTAAGTGATACGGGTGACGTCACGGAGCGAACCAGTTTTTTCAACTGATTCGAGTTCGGTTAAGGTTCACGATTATTCAAATTATTCGGTTCAGTTCCGGTTCGCTCTTCTTGATTTTTAAAATTACGGTTCGGGTTCGCTAAGGTTCGAAAAAAATGGTGTAAAACCGGTTTATAAAACTCCGGTTCGGGTTCGGTTCGACTCCCTAAATTCTAGCATTGTGGGTAAAGATAAACGGCGAAATTCGGCGGGATAAATGCATATTTAATCTATTCATAATATAACTGAATAAAACTATTGTATAGCGAATTTGAAGTCGCCATGCTTATTTGTTACTTACGTGCGGGCCATAAACGCGATCTTTTGTGATGTCACAAAATTCACACGCTTGCGAAAACTTAGAACAATTCCGTTGCATTAATCGCAGCTGTGCAATTAACGATTACCGATATGAGAAAATGTTTAACAATACAACGGGTACAAGTCTAACCAAAAGATACAAAAATTTAATCAGGTTTGTACCAATGGCTATGATGCAGCTATTGTCAAGACTCAAGACAGAAGATTAGATCAAAATAGCAAAGCTTACTAAGAATTGTTCTAAGTTTTCGCAAGCGTGTGAATTTTGTGACATCACAAAAAATCGCGTTTATGGCCAGCACGTAGGTAACAAATAAGCATGGCGACTTCAAATTCGCACTACAATACTTTTATTCAGTTATATTATGAATAGATTAAATATGCATTTATCCCGCCAAATTTCGCCGTTTATCTTTCCCCATAATGCTAGAATCATTAATCATGATATTAGCCATAATAAATTTAAATTTGGAAACATTAGGGTAACAAGGGAAAAAAAACTTTACACATTAAAATTTAATTTAAACAAATTGTAACCGGTTTAACTTTTTAATCACTGCCGTAATTTTCTTTTTGTTTTAAGTTCTTTTAACGACTTTTTTTATTGCTTTGTTAAGCGTTACTCTTTGTATTTGTTTTTCAAATTTTTGATTGCTTTTTGACGAGCCCTATAAACGAAACAAACTGTTAGAACTACCATAAAAAAAATAGTTAAAATAAAACTGTTTATGCGTGCCGACCAGTAAAATGCTTATTATGACGTCATAACTTCGTACACCCGTAAAACTTCAAATTTGTGGTCTTTGTAGTAAGCTACATTATTGTACTTTTTTGTAAAAGATATATTGTTAAACCACTGTGATTCAAAAATTTAACTATTGAAGTATCTTTTTTAATTTAAATATTCGGCTAGGAACATCTCTAAATTTAAAGCACTTAACAACTTTAAATTAAAATTTTCACTCTTATCAGCTGAACAATTACAATTGCCTTTTCAGTTGCTTTGTGACATAACAAAACTTTTTTGCTGTCGCTTCAACGCAAATGAAGGAAAATAATTTTTATTTATTTTCCCGCCAAATTGGCTTGTCGACAAATTTGCGCCGCCAAATTGATTTCGCCAAATTGTCGCGTACCCGTCTCAGCAACCATTTCTAAATTTTAGTCATATCTCTATAAACTAAAAAACCAAGCTAAAAAAAATTTCAACTCGACAGTAATATCTTGGCATCTTCAGAAGCAGGTTGAGGAGCACCTTTATCACTTTCCTGCCAGTCAGGAGGATAAATATCAAGATAAAATGAAAAAAAAGGAAAAAACCTAAAATTTTCAACTTAACCAAAAAAAAAGTCTATATCTATAAGCCAAGATCTATAAGCATAAATAAGTCTATTTATTTTTGATTGTAAATACATATTTTCTTCTTCAGTCATGTAAAAAAATGGTTTATTGTAGTGAGAGGTCTTTTTGATGTTTATTGTAGTGAGAGGTCTTTTTAATGACAAAATTTTGAACAACTATTTAGCAGTCACAAATTATAGTAGCTCAGTCACAAGGAATACAAAAAAATAAAAAATAATCAAACAAAAGTATACTGAAATCTATACAAAAGCATGATAATCATGTCTTCTGCATTTTTTAAATTGTACTTGACACAATAGTCAATTTTCAAGTGTGAAAACAGGTGCATGCTTTGAATTGAAATAATGTAATTACACACATTTTTTTAGTTAATACTCTTTTTGTACCTGATAATCATATGAGGATTTTGTTAATTTTATAGGATTTGAACAGACAGATTGATTTTCATCTTCATTAGCCAGAGTAGAAATACCAACTGCTTTTTTAAGGTGTGGTGTACTATTTGAATAAAGTCCATTTACTTGTGGCTTTTGTTGATCTAATGTAGATGCGTTACTGGGGTTATCAGCACTGTTTCTTGTTAAATGAAAACCTGTTTTTACAGGAGTTTGTGAATTAGTTTCAACTTTAACAACTTGTGAATTATTAGTTGATATATTTACTGTTGAATTCATTGAGCTCCTTTGCTTCTGAACTTTGGATGAATTTTTCTGAAAAAAATTTATAATTTCTATGTACATATTGCATTATACATTTTGTATTATTAAAAACTATCGATCAAAAATGCATTTATCGAGTCACATGGTTTTTATACTTTCTTACAGCTAAATTTAAAAAATTTATACAATATTTTAAACAAACCTCAGTTAATTTTGCTCGCCTTCCACGATCATCTGTTTGGGGCAAAGCACTATTTACAGTTTTTTTTAATGGTTTATCATTATAAGTTTTTTTAGATTTTGTGGTTCCAAAATTAACAGACAAATTGCCAGAAATAAGCAAAAAATTAATTGCTTTTTCAGCATTATAATCAAACTGCATTGCAACTTTTTGAATATCAGCCATTGAATAATGTTCTCCCACAGCATTTTGAATTGTTGCAACACAAACAGTTTTATGGTTGGAAGCATTGTTTTTTAGTTTATTTTTATTTGAAGAGTTACTTGCAAATTTTACTTCTTTTGAATGCTTAAAATCAGTATCAAAGTATTCTCTGTCTTCTTCAACAGTATTTTCAGAAGGTATATATGAGCTAAGCTGAAAATTTTTTCCTGAGGAACGAGAGTACATATAGCTTTCTGCAGTACTAGGTGATACACCATAGTCATCTTCATATGATTGACCATAGATGTCAAAATCATCTTCATCAAAATCTGATCTTTTCAAATTACGTATATTTCGATGGCGAGCCATAATTTATAAATATATTTTTGCAAGCAGGTTAGCACTTAAGTTCCACAAGCATTGATTAAAGAAGAGAATGATGTAATAAAGTGTATTTCAATAAAAGTACAAAATTTTTTATCCATTTCTGTTATCTATAAATAAACATGTTATTATTGAAATTTCATTTACAAACTACAAATTTTAAACTATACAAAATTGTTCAATCTATAAATTGCTGCCAATATCAACAAAGCATTAGTAGATAGGTCCACAGGTGACCAAACAATTAGAAGGTATTCTGTATTGAAAATGAGAGTTTTGAAGATAAGAGTCTTGAAGATGAAAAAGATAAAGATGAAAAACAATCCAAGTTAGTTTACTAGGGTTAGTAAAAAAAATGGAATTACCCAATTTTTGATAGTGAAACTAACCTGAATCCCCCCCTATGTGGTTATTATTGCTTAGAACAAAAAGCATTCATGAATTTATTTACCATGCTAAAGTACAGAATCACCAAACAAATTTTATAAGCAATGTTTTTATTTTATAAAATTATAAAATTTATTTTATATTTTATTTTATTCAATTTACAAGAATTAATTTTATAAGCTTTTACAAACTAAAATATATATAAAAGATAAAAAATCTTCCAGGAAAGACCAAGCAAAATGTGATGTTATAAAAAAATTGATGCTATAGAAAGCTGCTTTAACAATCAATTTTATTGTACTTATAATAGTTTTTTCCATTATTTGTATTAGCTTTATGTCATTAACCTATATGTGGTAAGGCTAGATTTTTGTTTAATATAATCACACAAACTTTAATTATACATAAACCTATTTATATGAATACACACTTATTATTATTACCAAGGCTGGGGAGCTGGAGCCTGGGGCCCATGGAGCCACCCAGTTTTGGAGGAGCTGAACCTGGAGCTGAAGCTAAGTTGTTCATATTTTGTGGAGCCAGAGCAATCAAAATTTTTGCTAGCTCTAGCTCCTAGCAAAATATTTGTTTTATATTTAGAAGTCACCTAATTAATTATTTAATAGAAATAAAATTTTAAAATTGAAAAAAAATACATAATTGCTTTTAGGATTGTAGAAAAGTGCAAATAAACAAATTTCTGATTATTGATATATCATCTAGCTATTGCCTAATATCCATATATGTATTGTCAAGTTAGGCTTTTTGGGATAAGACAGCTTAGACACATAGAACATGCGACACAAGATTCACTGAGATTTGATAAAAAGAGTAAATGTAGCAATTTGACCCACAACAACAGTGACAGACATTAAACTCCATAATACAAATGGTAGCATTGCAAAAAGGAGCAGTATAAAAAAATGGATGTAATCTCTTGTTTTACATTAATAAATTCAGAGATTGCTGCAATTTTTATAAAACTAATCTAGAATACTCACTATAGCACCAAGAGGAAATATAGAAGAAATTAAAAAGAAAATAAACTTTTCAAGAAACAATAGTAACCACAGGGGGATTCCAGGCTGGTTCACCAACAAAATTGCTGCAGCACCCAAAATATCAGTGCAACAATTGTAAATAATATCAGATATTATCAGCAATGCTTAAAAAATTAATAATTATAATTCTTAAAGCATTGCTAATAATATTTATAACTGCTGCACAAATACTTAAGGTGCTACATCTCTGCACCTCCAATGTGTGAGCTGCCACTGGTAATTTCTTTAAAAAACATTTGAATCTTTTAGCAAGACATATTTGCAGCATTTTCTTTTGCTTAGCAGTCATTTCAGCAAGAAGTTTAAATTTTAGTCATATCATTAAGTAAAAACTCGTCATCGTTTGAAGGGCATCCACTCCAGGTCAGACACAAACAGGACTGGGGCCGAGGGTTTATCCTTTTACTACCCCAGACTGCTGTACTGCCTGGATCAGATGCTGGCAGTGATGTCATTAAGCCAGCATTGAGTTTTGTCATCCAAAACCGTCAGACCTCGTGCTCCATATGGTGCCCGATGTATAGGGCACACTGTTAGTACATGGTCTGCGGTTTGCTCAGAGGCGCCACACTTGCAATTTGGTGAAAGAACGAGACCCCATTTGTGTATGGACGAATGGAATCACCCAACACCAGTCCGCAGGTGGTTGAGCTTAACCCAAGCTGCTTAGGGTAAGCCCATCCCAACAGGCCTGGCACCGGTCTCAGGCAAAAAAGCACGGAGCCTGGAAGCATTTTCACAGTACTCCGTTTTCCATTTGTGATTTGTCCATTCAGAGGCACGGATGCCAAGTCTGGCAAGGTTGTCCAAGAGATTCCGTGCACCTGGCACAAATGGGCGTCTGGATCTTAGTCTCACTGGGCCGGTATCTGAGGACCCACTTAAAAGACCATGCAAGATATGATCAGGGTCCAGAGATCCATGGTAAGCCAAGGAGAGTGTCGCTCTGTAAGCTCTCAGTAAGCCAAAGAGAGTCCCAAAGTAAAAAGTAAAAAACAAATAAAAATTTCAACCAAATAGCAATATCTTGGCATCTCCACAAGCAGATCAAAAATAGCTTGACAGTTGCCTTGATATTCTCCAAATTTATGAACATAACATAGGATATTACCAAAAATTGATAAAATCTTAAAGATTTCAACAAGAGTCAAACATTAGATCTGGAGCTGGAGCCCAATCTAAATTAGGCTAGCTATCCAGCCCTAATTATTACATAGCTCACTATGAAAAAAGCTTGGCTTTTAAATATAAAAATATAGAATTTAAAGCTAAAAGTTAACAAATTAGAAATGAATTGTTAATTGTATGTTTAACCAAATGAGCTGAAATATTGCATTTAATTAATGTTATCACTTTTGACTATATTTACCATAATATTTAACACTAATAAATAACAACTAATCTTATTACTAAATAAGTTTAATCATAATTTTGTAATGACTAATAATTGCAATATCTGATTTTAATAATTTATGAAACTTATTTTAAAATTCATTGTTCTTCTGGTAAAATCAGGCAAGTAAAACTTCAACAAATACAAAAGGCGTAATATTTATTAAAGCAGAATTCAACGACGTTTCGTCCGTTGCATCGGGCAGACTTCTTCAGGTAAAAGCAAAACACAACGCACACCGTATTTAAAAACCAAGAAGTTAAAAACACAAACCAACAAACACAAGGTGAGAAGCGAACATACATAACGATTTCAAAATTACTTAGTGCAAAAGAAACAAATTTAACAGGTTGAAAACCCACATCAGTTGAGATTTTTTATATTGCTATATATTTTTGGATATATATTTCCAAAAATATATAGTAATATACAAATCTCAACTGATGTGGGTTTTCAACCTGTTAAATTTGTTTCTTTTGCACTAAGTAATTTTGAAATCGTTATGTATGTTCGCTTCTCACCTTGTGTTTGTTGGTTTGTGTTTTTAACTTCTTGGTTTTTAAATACGGTGCGCGTTGTGTTTTGCTTTTACCTGAAGAAGTCTGCCCGATGCAATGGACGAAACGTCGTTGAGTTCTGCTTTAATAAATATTACGCCTTTTGTATTTGTTGAAGTTTTACTTGCCTGATTTTACCAGAAGAACAATGAATTTTAAAATAAGTAATATCCCTGGTAACAGTGTTTATATTAATTTATGAAACTATTCAAAATGCATTATTGTGCATTCTTTTTATGTAAAAAAATACATAAGGTAATTATAAGTTTTTATCTACGGTGTCTTTTATTTATAATGCAAAACAATTAAGTTTGTATTTCCAATTAAACACTTTTTATCAAGGTTAAACTTTTAACTATAAAGTAATTTTTTTGGTAGGGCCAATTAATATTGACTGGAGTGCTGCTTTCTGTTTCAAATGGAGACACCATGATTAGTATGCAGTTTTTGCCCTATTAAAAAAATTAGTCTTGAAATTCATTTTGGTAAAAATGTAAAAAAAAAGCATTTTAGTCATCTATTTTTGCTCACAAATCAGAGTGTTATCCCATTAAGCTATTATTGAGGACAAATTCAATATGTGGTGTACTGGATTATATTCTGTTTTGTCTTCAAAAAACAACACTTAGAAAATTTGGGTCTCTTTAAAAAGTCACCATAAGCGAATTTCATTTGTGAAACTAACCTGGATGCCCCCTGTGGTTACTATCACTTCTTGAAAAGATCCTTTTCCTGTTGCTTTTTTTTTTTTTTTTTTTTAAATTCCATCTTGATGCTGTAAAGGGATTCAGAGATAGTTTCATCCAAAAAAATTGCTTATGTTGACTTTTTGAAAAAACCTGAAAATTTTTAAATGGTATAATGCTACTTACACAATTGTCAGTATCTTTAAAAGGTGACTTCACTTAACACAAAAAGCAGATATCAGGTCAATCCAGCCTTATTAAGAAAGCTAGATATTTAAAGTAATTTTTAAGAAAAAAGGGGTCTTGTTTACTTTTTGCCATTACTAACCTCGCATGCTTACGGGATTTGCCAAAATTTAAAAGTTTATAAAGTAAGCATGGCGATTAATGAACGAGAACCGAAAAAAGTTAGTGATTATACGCTTTTTCTGTCGATGATTTAAAACTGTAAAACTATCTGGTTGGTTAAAAAAGCTAATTTTTAATGTTTTTAGGCCGGAGCATAAGTTCTTTTCAATATTTTTTATTTAACTATAGTTTTAATGGTTGTTAAATTTCTTTTGCTTTTATCAATCTACTGTCATGTTTCAGTCAGTGTATGCGAGCTACTTGGTATTACCAGTATTATTTGTATTTTCCATAATTTATATTAGGTAACATGTAATCCTGTTTTGCTTTGATTTTTCTACAGCTGAGCAAAAGTCTCATTATTATTTGGCTATCTTGTTTATTATTGTTTTCCGCTATCTTAGTTATCATTTAAAAACTATTTATTACCATTATTCTTACTAGCCTATAATCAATTTATACAATTTTGTTAGTTTTTTTGTTGCATGATTAGTTCGGAGCAAAATTCGGAGCTGGAAGAAATTCGGATAATAGTTCTTTAATTTGTTCGAATACGGACCTAGAAAAACGGTTTTAAATTTTCTTAATTCCGTACACCTTTAATGTAAAAGTGTAAAAACTACTTAATGTGTAAAAACAATTGTCTTTGTTTCTCATCGGTTAAAACCGTTTACTATTTATTAACATCAAAAATTTTTATAAAAATTGCATCATTAAAAAATAAAATGCTATGCACAACTAAAAAACTAAAATGAAAAAGAAATAAAACATAAAAAATGCATAGGGTTTAATTTGCGATAAAAAAGCCCAAAATGGATTATAATCATATTATATATTTATTCTTTTTATTAAATTATCAAACCTGATTACGAAACGCATGTAAACCTGATGCAAAACTGCAAACTATAACGGATTAAAAGTAAAAGTTTACTTTACCACTAGTTTTGCTATTGACAATAACAATAAAAATTGGTCGGCCTAGTAGAAAAAAAAGTATATGGTTATTGGAGGAAAGCAAAATTTTCTTTCAATCGCAAACTATCTCAGCTAAATAACACTTCCTAAATTGGTTCTTTTTTGTTTTGCAGATTATAGGCCTACCTGATATCAAATTCATTGGCGATGTATTTTGTACAGCATGATTAAAATTGTCTTAAATACTCTGTCCCTGCAGTAAGCTATTTCTTATTCCAGTTACAATTATTGGTTAAGGGCAGAAAGTAAGCTTTAAAAATAACTAGTTAGTTCGTAACCACGCTGCAATGGGGACGAGAGGGAGTGGTTAAGACTTTAAGAACGTCTAACTGATGGCGAACGTGATTGAACTTAGTTGCATCATTATTTTGTGTCCTTCGGAAAAACACTTTACGGCACTTTCCTCTGCTGGTAAGCGTATAACAAACAGTTTGAATATTAAGTCATATTTCTAAATAAAAATTAATTAGATTTGGATTAAAGCAAATAGAAAAAGAGATTAATTAGAGCAAATATTTTTGTATCTCAAAAAGATCGAAGTAATCTCATGACGGTTGCTCTGTATCCGTACAAGAATTGCACCGGCGCACCCTTGTTGTAGAACATGTACAAGCTTATTAAAATTTGTTTGTTGAATTCATTTGCGTTTAATGGTTGTTTCTTGCAAGTAACTGATTTACTATATTTAAAGTCTGTAGCGTATTTACACCCTTGGACATCACTAAAGCTAATACGTAGACTCACCATACGTTGAACAGTAATTTTTGTTCCATAACCCCCTTTTAGAGATTCACGGTCCCTCTCTCGGATCTTTTAGGCAGAAAATCTGCTAGAAAACAAAAACGGATGCCATGTGCAAACCCCTTTTTTGTTTTTCAAGAAATCACAAGATTTCAGAAACAAAAATCATGAAATCTCGGTGAAGACCTTTTTTTTTAAAAAACGCTTCTTTTTTGGAACAAAAATCCGGGACCGATTCAAAGTGAAAACTTTTTTCTACCACTTGAATAAATTTCTCCATTAACCACATTTGGTTGTAGTGTATGGGCCCCCTTTTCAAAAATTCTCGGCGCGCCACTGTATAAAGTAAAATTTTGTATTTGTCAAGCGTCTTTTTTAATATCGTGTTTCTTTGCTTTGACATTAAAAGAAGAGAAGTTCGAGTAAGGTGGTTATTTTCTGTAGTGAGGCAAGAGTGTCAAACAGCTACCACATTTAGTAATTAAAAAAGACTACCAAAATTAAAGCTGGTACTAAGAATTAAAATTTAGTTAAAGCTAAGTTCTCTGGTTAAATTGTTAAATTATCTTAATTTGTGTTGGCTATTGCAAACCATGTTTGTTTATATTCATTTTTATTTATTTTATCTTTATATTTATCCTCTATCCCTGTTATCCTCCTGACTGAGCGACCGAGGCGCTAATATATAAGGTAGGCAATACCCTGCCTAGTAAATATTCATCATCGGGCCAACGTTGGCTGGGTCGGCAGAAAGTTGGCAAAATTGCCAACATTTAACCAACAATGCCATCTTTCTGCCAATGATTTATTTTTGAGTTCTGGTTTGTTCTATTTGTTGCGTAAAGTACTAAAGTGGAAAAAAAATTAAATTTACGCTCAAAAAAGTTTTTTTGTCACTGTTTCTTTGCTTAGTAAAATTCGTGTTCACAGCTGCTGGTAATGTGTTGGGCCAACGTTGAAGGCAGCATTGGCTGTCTCCCCTGTGACTAAGTTGGTGATACGTTGGTAAGAAGTTGGCCAAAATTTTTTATTCAAAGACATTACCAGTTGTTTGTGTTAAACCCAGCCAACAATGCTATGCAGGGCCTATGCGAGCCCCGCAAGGGCTGCCCGTACGGTACCCGTATCGATTTGGCCGCGGGCGCTGCAGTGGCCCCGCATGGGTTTACCGCATGAGTTTCATGTGGTTCAAAGTATTTATGCAAAAAATTCCTTTTTAAAAACAATTAAAAATGTTAGCTTATTAGCATGTTTTAATTTTTGATTACGGCTTAAAATTGAAAGCCAGATTAAACCCGTGCGGTTAGCCCATGTGGGACCACTACAGCGCCCGCGGCCAAATCGGTACGGTTCCCGTTATATGGGCCCTGCATAGCATTGTTGCCTGGGAATATTGATCCAAGCTTTTTACAAAACAGCGACAATAAGTAATATATTTCTGCTACAGTTCTTTGCTTGATGAAATTTCAATTGCTTTGATTGTTAAGTAATAGAACATTTTCTGATAAGGGATAGCCTATATGTTTTTGTTATGCCTCAACGCTTAAAAAGAATAAAAAAATGTTAGTCTCTATGGTCTGATAGTTGAAAAAAAATTAGAACAGTTTTTGGATGACAGTAAAAAGTCGGAAAAACTGCCAACTATTTGCCAACTCTGCCAACAAAATGCCAATGCAACTTGTTCTCTTTTGTTCAAGTCTATATGAATCAATTTTATTTGAGCGGCATGAGCCCGGTGCGTGTTGCACAATGCTCCATTTGATATGCGCATAATTTTATTTAAAATAGTTAAAATTTTTATTAATAATTTGTTTTTTAAGCGTTTCTATTTGCTGAATTAAAAATAGTTCTTAGTTAATTACTTAAGCTGGCATGGACGTTTGCTGGGGGGCAAAACGGGCATATGCTCCCTGGAAATTAACTTTTTATTAAAAAACACTTTAATTTCACTATATAAACTGCATTTTTGCAAAATTCTGCCCCTCCCAGAGGTTTTACCCCCCTGGAAATTGGTTCGGGGTGCCCACGTATATACTGTAATTTAGAACTGCTTGCCAGGATCACCAAGCAGGGGAATGTGCTGTAAAGTGTCTTTCCCAAGGACACAAAACAATGGCGCGAGTTGGTTTTGAACCTAGACCGTGTGGGTCACGATCTCGGCGCTTTAACCACTCGACCACGTTGCCGAAACGAAACAGCATAAACGACACAAACAATCACGCTACCCTTATTACCGGACTATTAAAGTTTAAAAAACGCCATTCCCAGCGAACAACGCTATGCAGGATCCATATGGGATGCTATACAATGCTATACAGCGCCCGCGGCCAAATTGGTACGGTTCCCGTACGGGCAGCCCTCGAAGGGCCCGCATGGGCCCTGCATAGCATTGTTGGCTGGGTTGGCAATTGTGGCACCAGAAACTACTTTTTGGTGGCACAGCCAATTATTTTATGCAAAAGATCCAACTGTGGTAAGGTTTGAAGTAGCCTCAGCTTAAGTGAAAAAGTAAAATTTATATGTATTAAGGGTATTTTTAAAATGTACAGGTCGGCGTGGTCGACGTGGTTGACGTGATCGGAGTGGTCGGCGTGATCGGCGTGGTCGGCTAGATTAGCGAGGTTAATTTGGAATGTTTAAATTTTGTTGAACCAACTGTATTTGTAGGCCTAATCTAAATTAATGTACCAACAAGAAATAATAAATTTTTCACTTTTGAAAAAACTTGTCAACTTAGTAAGGTTTGCTGAACTAGTTAACCTAACCAACCTAGCCCAGTCCTCACATATCAAAGCATGTCAACCTCACCAACTTCGTCCAGACAAACCTTGCCAAATGATTATGCTTTTTATATCTATTTACATTACAAATACAGTCGGTTTCAACAAATTTTAAATATCTTCTACAGTAGGCTGTAGCCAAACTAGCCAACTTCTCAAAACTGAGTGATTAGTATAGTTATTTACATTACAAATACTACCGGTTTTAACAATAAATAAATATTTTATTCAAGTAATCCAGTCAACCACGCCAACCACGCCAACCACGCCAACCACGCCAACCACGCCAACCACGCCAACCACGCCAACCACGCCAACCACGCCGACCACGCCAACCTGGCCAACCAGGCCGACCACGCAACCACGCCACCACGCTGACCGCGTCGACCACGTCAACCTAGGGTTGCCAACCGTCCCGGAATGGCCGGGACAGTCCCGGAATTGACTTCTGGCGTCCCTTGTCCCGGGCTGGGTCACTTTTGTCCCGGAATTTACTGACAGCTCTTTGGATTGTTTTGGGGCAACTTTTTGGGGCTCTGTCCTGCCTATTTTGGCAAAAATTTCGAAGGAAATCGAAGACAGATTTTATGTAAAAACTTCTTTTTCTCTTGTTTTTTCCGACATCACTAGTTTTCAGAGAAAAATAATGAAATCCGAGACTGATTTCAAGTGAGGACCTTTTTTTTTTGAGAGATCACTATGAGTTTGGGACAAAAATTGAGGTGTTTCATTTGTTTGGCCTGCCAATATTTTTGATGAGCCAAAATAGCCCTCGGCTTAAAAAGGTTTGACGCCCCTGTATTAAGGTGTCCCGGAATGGCGAAGCAAAAAGTTGGTAACCCTACGTCAACCACGCCGACCACGTCGACCACGTCGACCAGGCCGACCTGTACATTTTAAAGGAACCTTGTATTAATCAAACCATCCAAAACTATTGCTACGCATGGATTCAAATCCAAAATCACATCTGAATAATTTTTTACTCGGAGTCCGAATCTGAATTCAATAAATACTTTTTTGAAGTCTAAAGGCTCTAGAGTTACAAAGATTGTACAGTAGTTTGTCTCTTTTATCAAACTTCGCTTTAAAGATTGATGAAGTTTTGAAATTAGTTTTGATTATTTTATTATTTTGTATTAAAAATGCTGAAATGTCAGCCAAATCATTTACAATTTTGCAAGTTTCGAATCTATTGTCAAGCATTTCAAAACTATTCAAATGAAACTGCAAGACAAAATGGTAGAAGTTCAAAAGAACTTAAAAAATTATTTAAAAAAGAAAAAATATCGAAAAACATACAACTAGCAATGGTAATTTGTGTTAAAATCATGATTGATATAATTTAGTAAACTAGAAACTGACTTTTTAGTTAAAGTAATAATTATTGTGTGTATTTAATCTCTATTAATATTTAATAGATTTTAATGTTGTATAGTTTTTGATTCGTTTTTTTCTTCATTAATGTTTAACTGCCCTGAGATTAAATAAGCTTTTGAAGTATAGAGTGGTTTATAAATACATTGTTAATATTATTATTATTATGCCTCCTCTGGCAAAAAAAGCCTGAGTTTGATAACAAGGCTAGGTAAAGTTGACGAACTCTTGCCAATAACTTAGCATTGCTGCAATTGTATCATTTAACTTGCTGTGATGCTAAACTGCTTTGTTGAAAAGATGTACATTGCAAACTTAGTGATACCATTTGGCATGCAAAACAATTACCAGTACAACCACAGATTTAGTAAAACTGTCTGATTTATGTTTGGTATAATTTACAAGGTTTGCTTTAAGGCAAGGGCACTCAATCTATGGCCCACATAAAAGTTTTTAGAGAAGCCTACACAATATTCTTCAAAATGACATAAACTATTAATAAATAAGGTAACTATAAACAAAGGTAAATTTATGGAAAAGGACCCATCTTTCTTAATAGTTGTTTTTCATAGTTTTCCCATATTTTCTGATGTATTCTGCATAAATTTGACCATAAAAACCATTGCAAATTACTCCCTTTCTTGTTTTTTAAAAAGCAGGCCCCCTTTAAACCCCCTTATTTATGCTAAATTTATATGAGCTTTTTCCAAATTTTGAGGTGATTTTCATACTAATTATGGGGACAGATCAGAAAACAATTCCTATGCATGTGCAAAACAATTGGAAATGACCCTGACATGCATATTTGACTGGTAAATGTTGCAAAGGTTGCAAAATAATGGGATCTCTTTGAGAAGTTACTACAACGATTTTTTTGTGAAACTAACCTGGAACTCCTTTTTAGCATCAGGGCGAAATAAAAAAGAAACCAAGAGAAAAAGGATCTCTCAAGAAGTGATAGTAACTGCAAGGGCATCCAGATTAGTTACACAAACAAAAATTTCTTATGATGACTTCTTGAAAAGACCCAAATTATAAACATTGTACAACAAGTTTTTTGAATGAATGCTTTATTTGCAACAATTATCAATGGTATTTTGCTGGCTTTACAGCAAGAATACTGTACAAATGTCCCTCACATGAAAGAAAGCAATCAATATAATCTTGCTTTTGGACTTGAAATTTTTTTAACCTTGACACCATCTGATTGCTTCACTAAAGACTCTGGCACTTGTTCTTTGGACATATTTAAAGATCCATGAATTATCACTGATGATTCTCCCAAGTTTGGTTTTGGATTGTTTCAGAATGTCATGATACACTTGCACATGTTTTTCTTCTGCTCCTTATTTAGCAACCTTAAAATCAATTTTGCACAGAATCTTCTTTATCTTCAGATCTCTTGCAATGATTGCCTACACCCTTTTGCAGTTTATGTGCAACTCATTTGCTATCTTTATAACAGTGAGATGATTTTGTTGCATGGAAAGCAGGGCAACTAAAATAATAAAACTCTTTTAAAACAAAAAATTTAACATTTCTACTACAATCAATGTTTGTTGTTATTGCAAAAATTAAAAATTAGTATATTGCTTATGCGAAAGCCAAAAATAGTTTCATCAAATTACCGTTGACATGATTTGCTGCCATTAGAAAGTTCTGCTATTCAATTTTCCCATAATTGATGTTGCCAATATTTAGTCCATTGATGTTTTTGCAAATGTTTACTTGAAAAAAAAAGGTTTGATAACATTTCATCCCTGGGAGAAACAAATTATTGTAGTTATGTTTTGTTTTTATGAACAATATACTTTTTCGAAGCCTAATATCAAGTCTTTAACTAATTGAATTTAAAGCATTTTCAATGATAACTAACTGATTTTTTTGAGGTTTTTCCAATCCCAACTCTCATTCTAACATTATCAAATATTGTTATGTTGATTTTATTATTCTGAATTTTTTTCTGAAATGTACAGTACATGTTTTGCTTATGCAACTTTAAAGCTTTTTTTAACACCAATTATTATTATTATTATAGAAAACTTTGCGCCCACATCCAAAAGTTGTTACATTTAATGAGTTTTCTTATAATAAGATTATTGAAGATGGTGAAAAAAAAGGTAAGTAATTTATGTTACATAAAATTTTTGTTATATGCATTAATATTGCTTGTAACTTTTTGGTTTAGATGTTGACATTCCTCTACCAAAAAAATATAGTCCACAATTTGTTGAAAAGTATTGGTATAAATGGTGGGTTAAAAAGCACTTGAATGCTCCTAGAAAAACCTCTAAAAAAGTATTTAGCATGGTTCTTCCACCACCTAATGTTACTGGAAAACTCCATATAGGTCATGCTTTGACATGTGCCATTGAAGATACTCTCTTACGATGGTGAGCTATTAGTAAGCTGTCCCTAAAATTTGTTAGTTGACAGAAATATATATCTAATTTCACACTGTATGTCATTTTGTTATTTTTTGTAAATTGAATGTTACAAAGCACATATTTTAATTTATATTTGTTCAAACCTGTGGTTGCAGTGTGGTGGTCCAAGCAAAAATTTTGGTGGTCAGCAGAAAAAATCAGAATTGTAATGCATCCACCAGTTAAATAACTCCATTCAATTTCAATTTAACAACTTTGCAGTTATACTCATAACCCCTTCGTACACACTGTGTACAATTGTACACATGCAACCTAGTTGGGTTTTATCTAACTCAGCAAAGCAATTATTGGCTTAGTAGAGCATGTAAATATTTTTTCATGTTGTTAAGGTTACCAGCACTCTTACTAAATTAAAAATTTGTTAATTTGTTCTTTAAAAGTTTGATTTTCAAGGATCTGTTTGGGGTTACATTTTGTACTAAAATAGGGGTGCATTTTATATCTCTAATACACCCTATAAAAAGTTGAAAAAGTCAGATAGCTTGTTGAAAATATGTCCAAAAGGAACAATATTTTCATTTGGGAGCTCCCTTTTGGATGAAAAAGTGTTTTACAAGTGGCAATAATTTTTTAAGTTTCGGTGTCATCATTTGTACACAGTGTTTTTTTTAAGGTGTTTTGAGGAACCGAAACGGTCTCTCAAAATTGTCCAGCGGTCTCTCAAAATCTGCTACTACCATAGCCGTACGCCCCAAGTTTCGAAGATTTGGGCAAAATTAAGATTTTTCAGGCAGTGAGAAGAAAATATTTGGGCAAAACCATAGTTTTTCGGGCAGGGATATGAAAAATTTGGGCAAAGTCAGGAAATTTAGAGAGGTGATGATGAGGAACTGCAAGAAATAATAATCCAAATTTAGGTGAAGACCTTTTTTTTTTTTTTTTTTTTAGAGAACACCATGATTTTAGGACAAAATTGGTTTTTGTCTGAGAAACTCAGACAATTTTTTGTCATATCCGAAATGTACTCTAAAATCATGATTTGGGCATTTGGGCAAAACTTCATTGCCCCCCAAAATTTTTTGGGCTGGTATGGCTATGGCTACTACAATAGTGTAAACAAAGCTAAGTATGCTCAGGAACAATAGGAAAAAAATTAGCACTTTTTCAAAATTGCTTAGAGGTTCCTCAAGCCAAACCTTAAAAAAAACACTGTTTGTACACATGGTGCATCAACCACTGAAAATGTTGTTAAAAAAGCAAAAAAGTGCATCAAATACATGGGTTTGTACAAATTTGTGTACAATTGTACACATCAATTAATTTGCATATGAATGACGTCACATCCAAAAAAGTAATTGTTTCATGCATCGGTGACCATACCCTTTTCTTAAAAACAAAAAAATAGTTTTTTTTTCAATTCCTTCAAGGGGCGTGTACGAAGGGGATAAGGCTTGTATTTGAAGCTTTTTTAGTCTTGATTTTTAAACAATTTTTATACCTTGGATGTAGAAAAATAGGAATTTTAAAAATAAGGCTTTTTTTGTCTTCAGAGTAGCTTTTTTTTCATTGGTATTAGTGGCCTGTCAAATAACAAAATATTTGAAGGTCCATGAAGTTTAAAAAGTTGGCAATCACTGGTTTGAACAATTTTTAGCATTTTTAACAAGTGTCAAATTTGTATTTTAGTGGTAACAAATTCACTATCACTTTTGTATAATGTTGCTGATTCATGTTATACTTAGTTTTGCGAAATGTTTTCTCTATCGCTGTGCTTTGAACACATCTGATATTGAAACAAGCTGGATGCAGTTTGAAATTGAATTGCCATCTCTTGCGTTAGGCAATTAATGCTTGGAAACGATGCACTCTGGATACCAGGCAGCGATCATGCCGGGATCGCCACGCAGCTTGTTGTGGAACGACAATTAGAACAGGAACAAGGAGAAACTCGCCATGATTTAGGTCCTGAAAAGTTTCGCCAGGCTGTTTGGAAATGGAAGAAAAGGTAGTCGTATTTTTCAATTGATGACATTAATTAATTCTTTGTTAAAATTATAATTTTTGTGTTAAGTAAAGGAAATCACATATACCAGCAACTGGAAAGATTGGGAGCTTGGCTTGATTGGAATCGGTCTGTTTTCACGCTTGATGATAAATATTGCCTTGCTGTCAAAGAAGCATTCATTCGGTTAATACGTGTGGTTTGATAAATCTTGGTACTTTATTAGTTGTACTTTGTTTTTAAATTAATTATAAAAAAAACAATATCGCTTTTAAATGCTTTTTCTTGATGTTTTTTTCTTAATCTGCTATATCAGGGATCGGCAACCTACAGCTCGCCGAGCAAAATCGTCCGGCCCGTGACAAGTTAGTTAGATACCAGTATTAAAAGAACACGGTCCACCCGTTCGTTTGCAATTCAATTTTTTGACATAACAATGTCAAACAATCTATGCGGCACTAAAACTGTCATACATCTAAATATAAAAGGGGTGCAAAAACGCTTCTTTTTCAAGTACAAAATCTGGTGTAGAACAAAAAAAGGTTTTCTCTTTAAATTTGTGTGACGTTGCTCCATACGTCTAAAATAAGTAGTGTGGAGCAAAAGCTAAAAAAACGCCAGCCACTATTACGTCGCTGCAAATAATGGTCGCGCATGCAAGTTTTTTGTTGTGTTTTAGCACTCCTGTGTTCAAGGTTGCCAATTAAGTATTTTTTAATGATTTTTAGCCCGCTCCATAATTATTCTAATAAAGGTTTATTAATAGTAATCTTGTAATATTTTATCTTGCTATGTTTTCACAATTCTCGGCTCTTGCACTCTCGTTGTATTGTACGATAACAGGAAGGGCGAGGGCCGAGGGAAAGAACACAATAATCGTGAAAATAACTTTATGAAGCTGGTATAAACCAACCATTTTGAAATATCATTGAAACTCCTGAAATTTGAAAATTCGACCTGCCGAGTTGGGTGACGATGCCCATAGGCCCAATCTCAAAACTGTGTTTACATGGACCTGGGCAATGACTAAATAGCAAAAAATTGATTTAAGCCATTATAATTTGCAAGTAGTTTGATGTTTGCCTTCCCTACAGGTTATTCAATGAAGGAGTTATATATCGCGATGAGCGCTGCGTCAACTGGTGCTGTCATATGCAATCGACAATATCTGACCTCGAGGTTGAGTCGAAAATTCTTGATGGACCAACTTCGTTAACTGTTCCTGGTTATCAAGATCCCGTTCAATTTGGAACGATGCATCGCTTTGCTTACAAATTGCACGAACCTTTTGGTATGTGAAGAATCTTTGCATTTACTCGATTTCTTCGTTGCTAACGACATAATTGTTGAGGCCCGTTTCCACTACGAGCGTGGAAAAGATTATTCTTTATTTGTTTTATTGATTTTTTTGCTTTGCTTAGCGCTCGCTTCAATTTTAAGCGCGGAAAGATCAATAGAAGAAACAAAGAATGCTCTATTCCACGCTCGTAGTAGAAATGAGCCTTTAATTTGCTTCGGTTCATACAATTCTCAAACTTTGCCTTAAAAAAAAAAAGAGATTCTTTATTAGTTAATATTCTTATATACGTTTTAGTTCGAAATTTAACTGATTTTTTAAAGTTCTTGTCATAGGCCAACATTTCGTTTTCGCTGTTTCGAAGTTTTAGGTCACCAAACAAATCTCATTCGAAATTTTAGATTGACAAACGCAGTGATTTAACTCAAATTGTTTGATGCGCAGGCGATAAAGATGAAGTAGTTGTAGCGACAACACGACTCGAGACAATCGTTGGAGATGAGGCGGTGGCTGTCCATCCCGAAGACTCTAGGTGTGCATGAACTGGTTTGTTTCTGACGTGACTTTTAAGTATTTTGCTTCTAAATAAGATATGTTAACAATAGGAGATATTGTAATAAACGCATGCGAAATAAGGATTTAATTACCAATTTTTTGAACCCGTTTTAACGTTTATTTTTTCTTTTGAGCCAAAAACGCTCAGAAGTTGAGGCTCGTTTCTACTTCGAGCGTGGAATGGAGTATTTCTGATTATTTGCTTCTCTTAACGCTTAAGCGCAGAAAGAAGTAAAAAAATCAATAAAACCAAAAAAAGAGTATTTTATCCATGCTCGTAGTGGAAACGGGCCTTTGTTTTTGTAAAAAGCAGTTTCATTCAGATATTCTTCGTTAATCGGAAAACTCCTCGTTCATCCTTTTTCAAACAAGTTGATTCCGATCATCGCCGACGCTGCGGTCGAAATGGATTTCGGAACAGGTGACGTGTCACTGGTTGTGTATGTGTCGAGTGTGCCACACCCTTCTCGCACTGTTTTTAAAAAATACACGTTAATGAGTAGTGACGAATTTATGTTTTTTCCAAACCAATTCGGTACGATCGCATGACCCCGCCATGAATTTTACCTTTCTCTTTTATCGAAATTATAGGCGAATTTTGAAGCAATACCGTACAACCGTGCTTTTCAAAATTCAAAATAGAAAAAACTCATCTTAGTTGCTGAACAACAGGCGCTATGAAAATAACTCCCGCGCACGACTTCTTGGATTTTGAAATCGGAAAGCGGCACAATCTCCCGATTAACTCCGTTATCAACTCCGCCGGAAACATCGAATGTACATCCTTGAAACGTTACAATTTTAATAACAAGCCTCGTTTTCACGTGAGGGAAGCGGTATTTTCCTATTTAATCAGAAATGATCTTTACAGGTTAGCCAATTATTTTCTGTGCCTTAATGATGTAAAACGGTTAAAATGTCTTTTAACATCTAATATTTTAAATCTAAACTATATTTCGCAATATATTGGCTTTACTTTTTACCTGAAATTATTAAGGTGTTTCAAATTTTATGCTCCGAGATTCATATAGAGCTATTATGAAACTTAGGCTAAAATAGTTCTAAAAGAGTTTTTTTACTTATTTTTTAGAAATATTGCGTAAGATGAATTATTGAAAAAAACTGTTGATGTAATTGCGAAGCAAGACTATTTGATGGTGACCGATTCGACCGTTTAATAACGAGCGTGCTAAATCTATGACGTTATAACCGCTCTATTCTTTTGAAAATTGGTGACGTCATAATTATGTCTGGATTATTTGGATGTTTATTAGGGTACAAACTTCGTACCAAACATTAACCTTATGCGAAAGTAACAGTAAAAAGTACATTATTTATTTGAGTATAAGTCGCTTTTTTTGTAACAAATACTATTCACCAGAAATTCAAATTCGACTTACACACAAGTTGACATCACAAAAAGGCGTTAAATAATATCATTAAACCAAAATGTTCAGAAAATGTGTTCAATGCGTGAAATTCGCTCAAAACTTAAGTTATTCAAGCAAAAGAAGCTGTCCGACCAGCTGTCGTGCATTATTGCGCATTCCAGCTTTTATACCAATCCTACAATGAAATGTTTTTTTCGTCGAATTGGTCATTGCCGAATAGTGACCTACTCGTTCATACATCCATTCTGAAACAAACAATTAATTATTTTAATTCCACAGCAAAAAATTACTTGACTTTAGGTCATTTCCCATTTCTTGTAAAGAAGCAAAATCCCTATATAGCTATATTTTTCTCTATTTTTTAGAAAGTTTGTTTTTAGGGGTTCGCAGTCTCAGCAATCAGTCTTACGTCGATGCAGCCGCTCTGGGGACGTTGTGGAACCTATGGTGAAGGAACAATGGTTTATCAAGTGCTTGTCATTTTCATATTTTCTTCTCATGCTACATCACAATGTTGTTTTTGTATAAACTTGTATATACGTGTATATGTACTGTATAAGTAATGATTGAGATTAAATAAATATTGCATTTTTTAACAAACCACTGAGCAGTTTTATTATTTCACTACCCAAATTTCAAATTACTTCCCTTCGATTTTATTACGTATTGGCTTAGTAAATAAAGTATTCTTTTTTATATATAATTGTTCTATATTAAAGGTTATCTTATATTACATTGTATTACGTTCTTATTTAGGTTCAATTTTTTCATTTGCAGTCAAGTATTTTTATTTTAGAGTTGATGAAATGGCAGAGCAAGCTAGCCGTGCACTTGATGACGGTTCACTTCATTTCATTCAACGATCAACGTATGAAAAGTCGTGGAAAAACTGGTTGAAACAGACTGGCCCGTGGTGCATCTCTCGACAGATATGGTGGGGTCATCAAATTCCAGCTTATCATTGTTGTAACAATTTAACAGGGTTGGTTGACTGGTTTTTCATATTTTTCTCGTTATTATATATTTTCGGTTTTTCTTAAACAATGATTGATATGTTACTGTTTTAACTCGAGTGATTTTTGATAAAAATAATCTGTTGTTTTAATTTCTACCAAGTAATTCTTTTTTTTCGCTCAGCCTTGTGATTCTGCTGACTAATGTCAAGTTTGTTAATAATCAAGTACAATGAAAAAAAGTGAAAGATTAATATAGTTTTTCCAATTTTATGATCTTTGCCCGAATCATAGTCTTCTTGAACTTTACAGAAATGAGAAGAAGTTTTGTCTCAAAAAGTCCAGCAGTAACAACTCACCGAGCTCTGCAGATTTATTTTGTTATTTTCCAACATCCTCGTCGGTTTTGAATAGATATTAAAAATCGAACTTAATCAGAAAATTGGCGTATAGAGTAGTTTTAGTTTATGAACTTAATCAAAATATTCGATAATTACTGCAAGAATTAAACAACTGTTCTTTTTTTATCAGAGACACGTTTTGGGTCGCTGCCCACAGCCAATCAGAAGCAGTGAAAGCAGCGCTTCTTAAGTCTCCCGGCGCATCGGAGAGTGACTTGTTTGTGGTTCAGGATTCGGACGTGCTCGACACGTGGTTTTCATCCGCTCTTCATCCGTTCGCATCGCTGGGCTGGCCGGAAGAAACAGAAGACCTGAAAAAGTAGGTTTTGACCCTGGCCATAAGCATCAAGTCACCTATTTTTCTAGATTAAACCCTTTTTTCTATATAATAAAATGCTTGCCCCTAGATATTATCCGCTTTCACTGATGGAGACCGGAAATGACCTGATATTCTTCTGGGTCGCGCGAATGGTCATGCTCGGAATGAAATTGACTGGCCAGGTAGGGTCTAGCAATAAACATCTTCGGCAACTTTGTCACGTGCAACTTCAATGTCAGGTTCCATTTAAAAACGTCTTATTCCATCCCATGGTCAGAGACAAATTCAATCGGAAGATGAGCAAGTCGGTCGGCAACGTCATCGACCCTATCCACGTGATCGACGGTGCCACTATGACGGTAATTACAAGGCTTTGTGTTGCAACTAAACACTTTTTTAATCTTCACTTTTTACTGAACCAAGCATTTTGTATCTTAAAGGTTGGTTTCGAATGATGTAACTTAAAAGAAATAAACACTCTTTTTACCTCTTCTGCCTTCTGAAGGAAATTTTAAACAAAAAATGTTATTTTCTAGTCTAAATACTAATCAGCGTCTTGCTGGTAGGTTTGCAAACTTGACCGGAAGCTTGAGTAGATGTAGCACGTTGAGGAGACTCTTTTGGGCGTCAAACACGGGAAAACTTTTACAAGTACCCTTTCATACAATAAAGTATTTGAAAAGTGCTTTGCCAAGAGAAGCGTTTATACCGAAACATAGATAGTAAAGGAGTAAGCTTTAAAAAGACTATTCTTTAAAAGTACTTTTCGATCAACTCTCGTTAGGGAAAGTTCGTCGACACTAATCAAAAGCGAACTTGAAGTTGAGCCGAATCTATTCCTGAAAAGCTTTGAGTTAATTTCCTGTTGGTCGGGAAGAATCTTTTTTTGGTTTTCATCTGATTATGGATAAATTGGAAAATTAAAATAAAAAATGCTGGAAAAGCTAAGTCTTGCCATTAGCATGGTAACACCGATGATGCTTAGCGCGGTGCAAACGCATTTTTTTGACGTTGCAAGAAGAAAAAAGCATGTAGCACTTAGCGTCCTTAAAAAAACGCGATCGTTAAAGAGAAAAAAATTTAATTTTATGCTTTTTTTCGACTTCATCTCTTTTCTTCGCCTGTCGCCATTCATAGGCTAATAGAGTGCAGAATCATTAATTTTTTTTCGTTCTAAAATACACTCTTTAACATTTGGGTCGAGAGTTGTTTGCCCAACTTGTATTTGGATCGCGCTCATAAAGGTTTGATAAACCAGTGTAATAGAGTCAGTGTTTTTGCAAAGTACAAGTTGTATAAACGTTGACTAACTCGGCAGGATCGTTTGGAGGACTTGGAGCGGATGGGCTTGGATGCTGCCGACGACACATACTTGGCAGTGAAGGAAATTTGGAGCGAAAACAACGGGGAAATCCCGTCTTGTGGAAGCGACGGCCTTAGACTGTCGCTTTTAGCACACAGCACTGAAGTAGGATTTTGTTGTATTCTTTTTGAAGCAAAAGTTGGTAATGCTCGCCGATAAAACTTGTTAATTTTTTCGTGCAAGAATCAATTAGACTAGAACCTCGTTGGCGGTTACTTTAGGATGGCCCCAAACAGTGTTTTTTTAAGGCGTTTTGAGGAACCGAAACGGTCTCTCAAAATTGTCCAGCGGTCTCTCAAAATCTGCTACTACCATAGCCGTACCTGCCGGGGGTGCAGGGGGGGCAATTGCCCCCCGAAGTTTCGAAGATTTGGGCAAAATTAAGATTTTTCGGGCAGTGAGAAGAAAATATTTGGGCAAAACCATAGTTTTTCGGGCAGTGATATGAAAAATTTGGGCAAAGTCAGGAAATTTAGAGAGGTGATGATGAGGAACTGCAAGAAATAATAATCCAAATTTAGGTGAAGACCTTTTTTTTTTTTTTTTTAGAGAACACCTTGATTTTGGGATGAAAATCAAAAATTAGGAGACTGAATTTAAGTGAAGACCTTTTTTTTTTTTAGAGATCACCATGATTTTAGGACAAAATTGGTTTTTGTCTGAGAAACTCAGACAATTTTTTTGTCATATCCGAAATGTACTCTAAAATCATGATTTGGGCAAACGTCACAAAATTTGGGCAAAACTTCATTGCCCCCCCAAAATTTTTTGGGCTGGTACGGCTATGGCTACTACAATAGTGTAAACAAAGCTAAGTATGCTCAGGAACAATAGGAAAAAAATTGGCAGTTTTTCAAAATTGCTTAGAGGTTCCTCAAGCCAAACCTTAAAAAAAACACTGGCCCCAAATATTTTTCTCGTAATAAATTTACAATTCTTCAATAACGCGGCTCGCGACCAACCTTTTATTTAATTAAACTGAAACTGCAAAGTCAATTCTCCTGAAGCAACCACTACCGCCCTTTATAAATTTACTTTGGTGTGTTTTAACTTCGTTTAAGATTAGTTGCGTACTGTATTCGTGATCTCAAAAAATATAGAAAGTCTGGTAAATTTGCAGTGTATCTGTAAAGTAGACATTTAATTAAGGTCAGACGTAAATGACCGTCTGCTTGTCCAATTTCAAAATCCGTATGACCACGTGACTAAGGTTTTGTGGGTAGTTGATGAGTAAGGTTTCACTGTCACCTATAGATTTTGAACTCGTGCTTTAAAGCTTTGTTGTTTCAGGTTCCAAATTTGCGGTACGAAATGAATCAAGCGATTGTTGCGCGAAGGTTTTGCAACAAAGTGTGGAACTGCATGTTGTTCTGTTTCAAGTATATAAACGACGACCCTTTATTTGTGCAAAAGGTCGGTAAACGCTGATTGGTCACAGTCGTTAAACAAATTTTTCATTAAAAAAAAATTACTGTTTAAGAATATTTTTTTCTTATAAATTGTTGTACAATTGAAACTTTTGGTTTTTCGTTTTGTTGTTCGAACAGAACTGAGCCGGATTGACTTGGACACGGTTGATTTCTTCGCAGATCAAAGAAGTGCGGTCACGTGACGTCGATCTCCATCCAATAGAAGCATGGGCTCGCAGCCGACTGGCGTTCACTGTACAATCGTGCAACGACGCACTGGCTGATTACAGAATCCACGAAGCGGTTGACTGCGTGAAGAAGTTGTGGTTGGACTTGAGCGACGTGTACTTGGTGTGTAGATGTTAAGATGTGACGGAAAAGTTACAGAGTTTTTGTTCTTTTACGTAAGGACACGCAATACGTGTCCCCTTGTGTTCAGTGTAGTGGGCGGCGGCTGCTGGTTTATTCTTGCACCACCAGTGACTGTTGGTGCCTCGGTACTGACACGATGTATTGCAGCTCAACAATCAACTTCGTTTAATAATGTTTTGCAACGAACGTCACGTGATGCTGAACCCGATCACGCGACAACGATTTCTGCGCATACATCTGACACTCGCTTCCATCTAGTGGCAACTGCTCACGCGCCTCGATGTTTCTCATACAGCGTTACTGCTATTTTCATCTGTCCCGAGACGAAGACGCTGACGTTTTATCGAATGATGACGCGGCTCCTGTCGTCCTTGGCAGCCGCGTCACTTCGAAGCTTCTCGAAAACGAGCACAAGGCGGAGCTGATTGCGGGCTTAATCGAGATCATGGAGGTCTGCCTTCGTCTGCTTTGTCCTTTCGCGCCGTTTCTTTGCGAAGAATTGTGGCAGCGCATACCGAAGCAGCTGTTAAAGCGGGACTCGCTTGAAAGCGTTTGCATTTCGCCATTTCCCGTCGCTGACAATGTGAGTTTTTCGAAACCGATTTAATTAAGCTGTAAACAAGCATGATTTTCTGTCGTGTTTTTTTGCATAATTAATAACCGAAATAATGCCCGAGAAATCCACTTTTTTCATTGTCTTTCAAGTTTGCAGCCTCGTTGAACAAGACAAGTGGATGTAAAATCGATACTGAACTAGCTTCTGTTATTGATTTGTATACTAAAGCAAAATAACTTGTTTCAGATCGACGCGAAACGAGACTTAAACGTAGAGGAAGAAATCAACCGGTTCTTGCGTGTGAACGAAAAAGTAAACCAAGAAAAAAACCGCTTTTTCATGCCCCATGAACTGGATGTGATTTGTGTTTGCAAAGACGCGAAATCCTATGAGAGTTTAAGTCGACTCTCACATTTGTTCAAAATGTATTTCAATTGCAACAGCGTTGAAGTGCGCGAGCTCGGGGATTTGGAGGAGCTAAAGCGTCAGTGTTTTGGAGTTGTTAAAGACTCTGATGACGTGATAGTTCTGTACCGACTTTCAGTAAGTTGATGCATCTTGGCGATTCTTCGGACTTATTAATTCCCATTTTATGTTCACGTGCCGTGTGTGATTAATCATCGGCGTGATGAGAAAACGAACACTGTTTCCGCTGTAATCAACTCTGTTTAATTCTTGCTCTTGTCATTCTGTATCCTTGGGAAATGCTTCTACACTTTCCTCTTTTATAGCGGTGAAACAATAGTATCTTTGTATAAAAACTAAAAAAGCTTCAGGCAGATAACAATATCTTGGCATCATTAAAAACAGTTCTCGTAATTGTTTGACGATAGCTTAAGTTTAACGTCTCCGTTTGTTGTCGTGCGAGTTGGTAGGTTAATGACACGAGGAGAGGAATTATATAGGATATTAAGGGTTAGGTTTGCCATAGTTTTTGTCGTTTCATTAGTACAGAATCAGAAAAAAAATTACTAGTCATCCTGCTGTAGATCATATTTGCGTCTACTTTACAAACTGTACCGGGACCAAAAACACGGTTTAAAATTGTTTATTTTCCAGCCAATCAGATTCTTTCACTTAGTAACGTATTATTCGGCAGGCTTCCCAATTTGCCGATTACTTGAACGTTCAAAAGATCGAAAGCAAGTTGGAAAAAAGTCGCAATCAGTGGATTAAAAATGTCGAGAAATACGAGCACATGGCTAAAACCGATGGAGAGAAATTGAAGTACGCATGTGATAAGGTGGGTCTCTTGCAATAAAGGTTGGTTTGTGGCAGAAAAATTGTTTTTCGTGGCCTTGTAAATATCGTTAGCACGATATAAAATCACTTTTGAAATTTCGTCCTATCCTCGTCAAAAGTCGCGGTTTTAATTTTAAGACGTGTTCGGTTACCAATCAGACGCAATCACTTAATCTAAACTCGAGTTAAGATTATTTTTTGTTCGCTTAACCTTATTCTTTTTAACATTAATCTTCGTTAAATTTTTCGAGCACGTTTTTTTCTGCTTACTATCGGAAAGCGATCCATCTCGTCAACTTTCATTTGCATTTGTCCAGTTCCTCATTCGGAACACTTTACACAATTAAGCCTTCAATACACGAGTTCAAAGTACTGCCGGCTGTATGATTTCCAACTTCTAATACTCATTGTTATGGGCTATTATTTTGTTTTATTGTTATGGGTTATTATTTTGTTTTTTAGATTTTAGCCGAATCGGAAAAATATGAGAAAGTAGAAGCTTTCTCCAAGTCGCTTCAGTTGGTTAAAGAAAATATGCAAAGTCATTCTGACCTGACAAGCGGCTTAGGATGATGTGATTGGGAAATTATAGAATTTTTTTGTTTTCTTTCAGTGTTTTTTCAAATAACAAAATTTTGTTTGCATGTGGTCGTCTCAAAATGTTTCTCGATGTTTTTCCCATTAGTTCTCAACAAATTGTGACGTCTTTTTTAACTAATTAATTTAAATCTTTTTGCTTTAAATAAAATTATGATTTTTTTTTTATTAATTTGTAGCTGGAATTGTTACCAAGACCGAGTCAAACAACAATTTTTTGCATTTGTTTTGCATAAAATTACCCAGCGATTTTTGTTTTTTCAAAATTAAGCTTTTATAAAAATAATTTTAAATTTTGATCCATCTTTTGCCCCCAAGTTATTTCTGAATAATTTGCTTTCTAACTAAAATGCAGCCAGTAGGTTTATGAATTAGGCCAGGGGCGGGCAAAGTTTTCAATGAAAGAGCCACAAGTGAAAACCTGCAGCAAAACTGCAGCAAAGCCACAAATTCTGTTTGAGGTGTTAATGCAAATACAGTAAATGTAAATAAAGCAAGTTTTGATCAAATAATAAAAACAAATATAACGTTACACGATTAACAATTTTTCCGTGATTTTACCAATATTAGATCTACTGTGGGTTTCCACTTTATCAATTAGCTTTTGAAAATCTGGGCAATATAAAGTCAAAGCGGTGTGAGTTAATTCTCTCAAACCTTCATTTGTTAGACTTGCACGATACTGCAATTTTACAAATTTCGTTACAGAGAAGCGAGCACTATCTTTGTTTCTTTTATTCTAATGTTACCAGCGTGTCTCGGTCGGGTGAGAAATAAATGAAAAAAAGATAGCGCTCGCTTTGCTCAAATTTTTGATGTAGAGTAAATGATCCTGAACAACAAAGAAATGCTGGTACTTTAACGCGGTAAATAAAAAAAAATTTTTATGTATCCAAGAAAAGCTTTATTGTAAAATGATGCACGACACATTTACCCACAACAACATATACTCTCATTTGCGAGCGCAATTTGCCACCGTTGGATTAGGCAGAAGTGGGCAAAGCGCAACTTACGCAATTGCGGGAAAAAAATTAGAAGTTGCGCTGCGCATCAAAGATTAAATAAATCAATTGCCCTTCATACAGTCCTATTTTGCAAAAGCGCTATCTACTTTGGTTGGTTTCCAATGTAGGCGGTTGGAAAACCGATTAGGATGCGCTTATGATATGAAAAAGTTCATTACGTTTTAATTGATTTAAAAATCACGTTTCGCTGCGGTTAATATAGTTTTTATAACAGTCTACATTGCGCTTTACATAAATTTCCAAATCACAACGCGCAAGTTGCGCTGCTGCTGCGCTTTACATCAGATCAAAAGCACAGCGCTTTACGTTATCTGAAAAACGTATTTGGCAAGTTGCGCTGCACTTTCCGAAAGAAAGAAAAAATGCCCATTCTGGGACTAGGCAGATAACAGTCAAAAGTTTTATCGATAGTAAAGCAATAACTGGGTTATCGTGGTGTAGTTCAGCATTTCTTAATCGGGTGAATGGATCACCACAATATAAATAAAACTTTCACAAATATGAATCAATAGAAAGGGGTCAACAAACGCAGGCAGAAATACAAGTTTTAATACAACAATTTAACTGGTTATTTTAATACAACAATACAATTTACAATATTAAAAGTCTTGACTCGAGGTTCAAAACAAATTCTTTGGTTAAATATCAAGCGAAGACTTCTTGTTTAAAGTTGATGTGATTTTTTTTCTCTCTATATTTATCCTCCTGACTCGCAGGAAAGCGACGCAGGCGCTATCAGGGCTGCGAACTCGAAGCATTTTTAATCGAGTTCGTGTTCGAGTTCGAGTTCACAAAAAATTTGCAAGTCCGAGTTCGAGTTCTTTAAATTTCAATTTTTCGAGTTCGAGTTCGAGTTCACAAAATAGAGTTGAAAAAATACAATCGAAATAGAGTTAAGAGAATAATTCAACCGCGAAAAACTGAGCACATGTTAAAAATGCTTTGTCATCAATGTTACCAATTTTAATCTATTATTAAACAAAATAAAAGAGGATAGCAAATTATAATTTGGCACCAACGCTGAGAAATGTTATAGTTAAATTTACTCATTAAATGAACTCAAACATCACAAACTTTTTTCAAGTTCGAGTTCAGAAATTTTTATTTTTCGAGTTCGAGTTCGAATTCGCAGCCCTGGGCGCTATACATAGGGTAGGCAATTACCCCGACCTGCTTCCGGAGATACCAAGATATTGGTGTCCGCTTGTAATTTAGTAGAGATATTACTGTAATTTAGAACTGCTTGCCAAGACCACCAAGCAGGGGAAGTGCCGTAAAGTGTCTTTCCCAAGGACTCAACAGAATGGCGCAAGTGGGTTTTGAACCCAGACCATGTTGATCATCAGTTTGGTGCTTTTACCACTCGACCACGCTGCCGACGATTAATCAAAGCATTTACAACTTGTGATGTTCTTGAGAGATTCAGGGTTAACGAAAAGTGAAACTTGATGGTAGGGTGAACAAAACCAAAAAACTACAGTATAAGAAATGGTGTAATTCATTATGTTTTCATACTGTTCATTAAATCCCCAAAAATTATGTTAACTGGTTAAAACTTGTGCAGCTAGAAATTTTAAGACTAGTTATTCAATTTCTAAAACTAATCTTAAATCAAAAATTTTTTTTTATTATTAACTAAAATTGAGAAAAGTACAGGTCTACGTAAAAATTGCCTCAACAACTTTTAAGCTGGTTATGCAGCAGAGAGTAGGCTATTGAGACTAATTATTTTTTTACTTAAATTCACATGTGTGTAAAGTCTTTGATTCTAATATCTTTATTATTTTTTTTTTATTTTATCTCTATATTTATCCTCCTGACTCGCAGGAAAGCGACGGAGGCGCAAATACATAGGGTAGGCAATTACCCCGACCTGCTTCCGGAGATACCAAGATATTGCTGTCCGCTTGTAATTTAATAGAGATATGACGGTAATTTAGAACTGCTTGCCAGGATCACCAAGCAGGGGAAGTGCCGTAAAGCGTCTTTCCCAAGGACACAACAGAATGGTGCGATTGGGTTTTGAATCGAGAACGTGTTGGTCACAAGCCCGGCGCTTTAACCACTCAACCACGCTGATGACAATATCTCAAATAAACGAGACCATAGTATGAAATAGTAATGTTAAAAGCATAGGAGAAAAACATATTTGGATCAAAGAGAAAAACAAAGTGGAAAATGTCATAACCGAAAGTCAAAAATTCTAGTAAATATTTTAATTTTAACGTGCTTTGGAATGAAAAGTAGGCTAAAGAAATAATTTGCTATAACTTGCTCTTTTATCAAGCTGTTGCATAGTTAATGTGTCATTATGCGATTTATTGTTGTAACGGAGTCGCAAATTGC
Source organism: Diplosoma virens (assembly GCA_963680785.1). Lineage (NCBI taxonomy): Eukaryota > Metazoa > Chordata > Ascidiacea > Aplousobranchia > Didemnidae > Diplosoma > Diplosoma virens. Next base: position 27,357,015 of record OY796887.1, read on the forward strand.
TTCGTCCTTCCCGCTCCGCACAAACGCGCTTCACGACCAGCACCAGACTTTACGGTTTTATTTTATTAAGAACAAAACGATAATTGCGGCACTAGTCGGAAACGGTTTTTCTAAACAATAACACAAATATTACATTAAATAACGCACAAACACAATACACACTACCAACGATGTTGGGCGGACGAGCAAAGGAAGTATCAAATAGCAATTTCTCTACCTTAAGTAGACAACGTCCAAAGGGACAAATATAGCAGCCAAATCAATCTGAAGACTGTGCAAAATGCCAAGTCACAGCCAGCTCAAGTCGAAAGGCTTACCAAACAACGTGGCATCACTCTATGCCCAACAGCCGCGCAAGAACGCAACTAAAAGATAGCGCTGATTATTCAGCGCCGATACTAAAGGCACACCGGCTCGAAACCCGTACCCAACATCTAATTCTCAAATAATTTACGCGAACGACGTAACAATTGTAATCAGCCTATCTGTTCGATTTCAACAAGCTCGGCATCCAAAAAACTTTTTGGTAGAATTTTGTGTCAAACTCAGATATCTTGACAATGCAAATTTATGTGAAGATTTTTGTATTGAGCAAAAAGTTGTTCCATGATTTGGATCATCCAATAGTGGTCCCCCTAAATGAAAGACCTTTTTTTTTACAGATTACAATGCTTTCATATACTAAAAATGGCTTTAGCTACTTTTTTTTAGTACACTAAATAGTGGCCTCCCCAACGTTTCTTGCACCAGGCCCCTCTTTTTGTAAGTCCATCACTCACTAGACTTGAGATAAAGCTAAAAGAATTGGGATGAATTTTTAAACAATTCTATTTAAAAGCTTTTTTATTATGCGTACGTTTGAAGTTTTGTTGATTTATAGAAATTGTTTTTGTCTTCATAACACGTTATTGTCATATACCTGCGGTTCTAAATTGTTATACTAGCCTATAGATTTGTTTTTGTAAGAGTTTTTACGGTATATCTATTTCTAGTATAGCTGTTTACTCAAATTTTTTGCCGTAAATTTGTTTTCGCTTGCTTTAGAAAAATAAAAGAACAGAAAATGATCGGAGTACAGTCATCAGCTTAGCTTTGCTTTAGAATAGAAATATAGCAAGAAACTATAACCAGTGATGGCCTTACAAAAAGGGAGGCCTGGTGCAAGAAACGTAAGGGGGGGGCCATTATTTTATTTAGTAGGCTATATTAAAAAAAGGTAGCTGAAGTCATTTTTAGTATGTGAAAGCAAAGTGATCTCTAAAAAAATAAAAAAGGTCTTCAATTTAGGGGGCCACCATTGAGTGATTCAAAGCATGGAAAGGCAATTTCTACTGCCTCAAGACATTTGTATCTCTAAACAAAAAAAAGATCTCTACTTCCACATTTCCATAAGCACAAGTGACAACAACCTAACAACCTAAGAAGCTGTTTTTTGTTTTTTTTTTCAAAAAAATTTTTTCTTTTTGACTTGCCATTGACGTCCTGGTGCTACTATGAAGAAATAGAGCAACTTCTTGGGTAGGGGGGCGTGGTGCGGCCACTCCGTTCGCACCCTATTAAAGTTATCACTGACTATAGGCTAACTGTTTTATAATAAATAAATAAGAGTAATCGAATTTATTTGATAAAAGCAATTGTGAGGAAATAAGCAAAAAACCAGAAAAAATGTGGAGAAATTAAGGAAACGAAAATTATTTGTTTGCTTTTATTTGATGGCTTATACATAAATATTTGATGGCGTATACATAAATATGTACAGAGGATTTTTGAAAGAAGAGGCCAGACGACCACAATCAAATGTGGTTAGTGGAAAAACTTATACAAGTGCAGCAGAGGCGTGCGGTGACCTCTGACACTGGTCATGCAACCGGTATGCCAAAAGCTGATCATACAATTGGGTATTTTATGGATAGTTAATGGATAGGACATGCAATATTTTATGGGTGGTAGAAAAAATTCTGTGTGAGATTTTAAGACTTAGACCAATTTTCGTCCTAAAATCATGGTGTTCTCTAAAAAAAAGGTTATCACTTGAAATCAGTCTCTGATTTTACACTTTTCGTTGTGAAATTGCAGTGTTCTATAGAAAAGAAAAAAAAAAGCTCTTTACCTGAAATCTCTCCCTGATTTTTTACTTTTCGTCCCTAATTTTGTCTCAAACCAGTTCACCTTTCTCTAATTTTGTCCCAAACCAGCGGTGTTCTTTATTTCGTTCAGAAAGGTCATCTCACAAGAATTCGTTGGTCATGCAAAGCAGGCCACTGTTCAAGTGATAGTAAAAAAAGGGTCAACAATTTGAATCATTCCCGGATTTCATGTTTTTCGTCCCAAAAAAAGGGTTCTCTAAAAAAAAGTTTTCAGTTTGAATCGGTCCCGGATTTTATGATTTTTCATCTCTAAAAGTCTAGTGATTTCGGGAAAAACAAAAAAGGGGTCTGACACGGAATTTGCCTTTGTTTTCTAGCAGATTTTCTGTCCAAAAGATCTCCAAAGGCCGGGCAATGGCACTAAAATTACTGTCCACGTATGATAAGCCTATGTAATGGTAATCTCCAAGGGGGCATAGCACAATGCTACTGGCATAATATGATATTAAATATCATGCTACTGGTCGTGTACAATAGACGCGAGAAAGAAAATAAAATGCGAGACGTGATCAGAAAGAGAAACGTCGCGATGGTTTGTTGTGCTTCCCACCATATTTTCGCCGCCAACGCAACAATGCCTCAAATACATGGTACGTCTTGCTTTGTCGCGCTTTACTTTTTTATCTCCTACTATGTTTTTCCCTGTTTTATAATTCTATTTGTTCTATGTATCTTCTTTTCTATGTATTTATCTGCTTTTCTATGTAAGGTGTTGCAACAATGCATCATTCTTATAACTACTATATCAAATATTACTGTCTGCATGCTATAACGTTTAACGTTTTGTTGCTTCTTCCTTTTTCTTCTTCTGCTATAGTCATATATGTTTGTTTATTTCTTTCTGTTTTTGTTGTGGCGGAGCAGAAATAAAAGATACTGATACTGATACTGATACGAGAGAAAATTAGAAGAGAGAAAAGTAAAAAGGAGAGTGTCAATAAGTACAAAAGCGCCCTAAAATCTGTTATTGCTGTATTATTATGAGCACATTCTAGTAAAGAACGAAAAAAACTTCTTCAAGTTTGCAATAAAGAGCCGTACCTGCCCGGGGGGTAGGGGGGAAATTGCCTCCCAAGTTTCTAAGATTTGAGCAAAATTTAAATTTTTCGGGCAGTGACAAGAAATATTTGGGCAAAACCAGAATTTTTCGAGCAGCGATATGAAAAATTTGGGCAAAGTCAGAAAATTTAAGGCAATGACAATGATCAACTGCAAAAAATAGTTACCAAATTTAGGTGAAGACCTTCTTTTTTTTTTAGAGAACACCTTGGTTTTGGGACGAAAATTGAAAAATATGAGACTGAATTCAAGTGAAAACCTTTTTTTTTTTTAGAGATCACCATGATTTTAGGACAAAATTTCTTCTTGGTTGGAGAATCTCAGAAAATTTTTTTGTCCTATCCGTAATGTGCTAGAAAATCATGATTTAAGCAAACGTCACAAAATTTGGGCAAAACTTTATTGCCCCCCAAAAGTTTTTTGGCTGGTATAGATCGGAAGTAGTTAAAGATTTGTTTTTTTTTGTTGTTTGGTACTCAGGTACTTGTAGCAAGTTAGTGAATAATGCCTATGGCTATAATCATTAATAAATTTGAGAAAATCTAAATTTAAAAGCAGTTTTATTTTATGCTTGATTATTTAGTTTCTATTTGATTGAGTTTGCTTTCTTGAAGATGGCAGCAACATGAAAGATGCTGTAGATGGTAGATTAGATGTAGAAAGATTGGGTCTTTTCAAGTAGTCACGGTAAACAACTTTCATTTATGAAACTAATCTGGATCCCCCCTGTGGTTCCTATCGCTTTTTAAAGAGATTCTTTTTCTCTTGATTTCTTTTTTTCATCCTAGTGATGTAGGATAATTCTGGGTTAATTTCACCACAAAAAATTGCTTATTGTGACTTCTTCAAGAGACCCGAAACATTTTAATGTGTGTACTGGGCAGTTTGCAAATTTTGAAATAAAATAGTTTAAAGTTTGAAAATTATATTAGCTCGTATTTTACTTTATATTGTCAGATTTGATAAGCTACTAATGTTTAAAAATATTGCTTGTGATTTTACTTTGTGAATTTACTTTGTGATTTACAGATTGCAAAACTAGTTAATTTTCTTGTTTTTATTAATCTTGCTGTATAATATTTTTTCCAGATTAATAAAATGTTACATTTTGTGTAAAAACCATTGATTTTTACTTATGATTATTGTTGGTCATGGCTAACAAGCGAATGATCTATGTTGGTAAATAAAGTTATAAATATTGCTAATATTATAAATAGACATTATCAATGTCTATTTATAGTATTTATTTATTAACCTATTAATACATAGTTAGATATACTGAGGTTATATCATATCACACTTTTTATTTTTTTAAGGGGGATTAGCTGAAGAAGTAACAGAAAAAGATGTTCATACCACATTCATTCCATTTGGTGATATTGTTGATATAAACATGCCACTTGATTATGAAACAGAAAAACATAGAGGATTTGCTTTTGTTGGTTAGTTGAATATATTTCATAGCCATAATGGTAACTTTTTTATTAAAATTGAGAAATTTAGTTATTGTTTGAAATATTGAAATAGATAAATCTTAATCAGACATTGAATAGATAAATGTTAATCAGATCATGAAGTATTGAAATAGAAGTTTGAATTAAATTTTAGAATTTGAGCTGGCTGAAGATGCTCGTGCTGCCATTGATAACATGGTAAATACAATAACATTTGATTTGGTAAATTTGAGTTGTGGCTAAAAGTTATTTGTTTATTGTTTTGATTTAGCATGAGTCTGAAATTTATGGACGAACAATCAAAGTGAATATTGCAAAACCAATGTATTCAAAAAAGGAAGGTTTAGCCCATCGTCCAGGTAACTGCACTAATCATTGTTGCTTTTAAAAAGTTTTTATTCTACAAAGAACGGTTTATTTAAAATACATAATGTAATTCTTCCCACAATTATCAGAACACAAGTTTTAAAAAAACAATTTATTAAAATACAACATCTTATTTAAATTAAATTTTATTTAAATATTCTATTTGAATAAGATGTTGTCCTCAGATAAGCCTCATGGGTGAAATGATTGGTTGGGACAATTTTAATAAAATGTTTTTTAAAAAACTTCTATTCATATAAGTTTAGATAATTTCTCTAAAAACTGAAGTCATTGAGCACTTTAGTGAAGAGCACCAACAACTTGCAGTTAGATGTATTTTATTTAATTTTTTTTTAATTTGAAAGTTTAAGTTTTACAATTGACTTGTGGTAACATGGCCAATTAAAAAAAATTAGTTTCATGAACCTAAATTTAAAAATGCAAACAGAATATCATCCTTTCATTCAAAAAGATTATCCATTTAGTTTTTATATAAATAAATTACAGTACCTCTATAAAAATAATACCAGTTATATATTTTTTTTCATTTGTTTTTTTGCTGTCATAAAAAACTAGCTTATTGTTCTCGATGTGTGTCCAGGATGTTTTTGCCAAGAAAGTGTTTTGAATGATAATTTATGTTAATTATTCTTGGTTTCCAGTAATTTCTATTATGTTTAAAAAATTGAATTTTAAAATATACCTGTACGTGTTGTTTTAGTTCACAAACAGAAATTTATATTTTTTCAATTTGAAAAATAATCTTGCTTTAGCGCCGTTTTATATGCTCGAATATGAACTAAGTATTAGTATTTGTCGGCGGCGTGCTCGAATTGTTAAGAGTGCCGTGATTATGATTGACATGGTCGCGGTTCAAAACCTCTTTGCGCCATTCTGTTATGTCCTTGGGAAAGACACTTCAGGGCATTTTACCCTGCTTGGCTGTCATAGCAAGCAGTTCTAAATTTTAGTCGTACCTCTAAATAAAAACTAAACAATCAGATAAAAAGTCGAACCCGCAGCAATACCTTGGCATCTCCGGAAGCAGGTCGTTCTAACTGCTGGAGAGTTGCCCCATATATGCGCCTCCCACGCTTTCCTTCGAGTCAGAAGGATATAGAAAGGAGTGATATAGAGAGAATGTAGAGATGAATAAAAAATAGATTAATTAGTTAAAAATAAACTTTAAATTTTCAGTATGGGCGGATGAGGAATGGCTGAAGAAATACGCCATGAAGGAAGACGAAGATGAGAATAACAAAGATGAAAGCGAAAAATCTGCAGCAGCTGAAAAAGCAAAACCTGCTGTAAAAAAGCCAAGGGTAACCTAAATACTTTGCAACGGCTGAATCGTCGTTAATTAGTTGTGGTTGTACCGATTTTAGGTATTTTTCGACATACGCATCGGAAGTCAATACACGGGAAGGATTGTGATCGAGTTGAGATCTGATGTTGTTCCGTTAACTGCTGGTGATCAAGTTGTTCTTCCGCATCCTAAGCTTTAATTTTGCTATTCTTGATCGTCTATTTTGAACAATTTACGTATAAACACAAAAATTCTATTTAAGTTTATCGCTTGCTTGCATCAGCGTTTCTCGAGCAGCTGCTATCAAAGCATGACAGTTCGAGTCTAAATACATAAGCTGATTCCGTGATTTTCTTACAGAAAACTTTCGATGTCTCTGTACCCACGAGAAAGGATACGGCTATCGAGGCAGCACCTTCCACCGGATCATTCCTCAGTTTATGTGTCAGGTGAATAGAGTATTTAGATTAACTGGAGAAACCGCACGCTTGACATGTAGGTGCAGATATGTAAATGCCTTTTACGTTACCAAGCAGTTCGTTTTTGTTTGTCGAAACGAAATGCTAAGAAGGTGTAAAATCGTTTTTTCAACGTACGAAGACACGTCGCTAGAAGGATGTTCATTGCCCATTCAATATCAACTTGCACTGCATTTTAAGAGTCTCAAATCTTTTTTTATAGTCATTCAGATGAAAGATTAAGATAGGTATTATAAAATGCCACTCTCCATTCCAATGTGAGCTTGTTTTTTCAGGGAGGCGACTTCACAAATCACAATGGAACTGGCGGCAAATCGATATATGGAAAAAAATTTGATGATGAAAACTTCAAACTCCGGCATACCGGGCCAGGTGACTTGTAACTGTTTTTATTGTTTAGATTTTATTGTACTTTTATCGCCAATTTTTTTTTCGCAACAGTTCAATTTGTTTTTCTCGACGACTCTTAATGTTCATAAAATAATCACTCCAATATACATGTACATGTATGTCGGTGGCGTAAATTTGCTTTTATCAACTTTTTTTGCAGGAATATTATCGATGGCCAATTCTGGACCGAATACGAACGGTTCTCAGTTTTTCCTGACCACAGAGAAGACAGATTGGCTGGATTCAAAACACGTCGTGTTCGGAATGGTGAAGGAAGGGTTTGAAGTTGTCAAGAAAATCGAAGTAAGTGACCCGGCATATTTCACATTCACATTTTGGTCTTTGTTCTCTTGATTGTATGATTTTGCTGCTGAGTCGAATCGATGCACGAGCTGTTAACTTACTATGTCACAGGCCGTTGGATCGAAAGATGGTAAGCCGCGACAGAAAGTCGTCATTTCCGATTGTGGCGAATTAACGTAAACATAAGAAAGTTCTCGTGCATAATCGAGGAGTTACGGATCCGAACAGTTTTATGCCGTTCCCGAGAGAATCCCGCGGATGAATGACGGATTGCGACTTTTTCAATAGTAAAACACCCGGAGTTGCGTATAATCGATCGAATAAATTCAATTTGTTGTTTTGTGACTTTCTTTCATTGCTTTAGTCGGAATGATCTAAACTCACCCGATTTTTTTCGGCCCGCTATAGAATTTCGAGCATTCCTAATCTTATTCGTTTGAATTTCTTAGTTATCGCCGACCTTGCCAATCAATTTTCAAAGCCTGCTGAAGTGATGCTCTTTTAATCATTGGTAAGATTTATGCACTCAAAAATTTTTACCATCCATTTGAATCAAAGATAGTCTTACCATACGTCCCGATTTTTAGGGCTTTGTCCTGCCGATCACTCCAGAAATTCAAGACAGATCTCAAGTGCAGACCTTTTTCATGCTTTTTTTTCAGATTGAACACTAATTTTAAAGACGAAAATCATGAAATCCAAGACATTCGAAGCAAAGACCTTTTTTTTAGACAACATTACTTTTTAGGGACGAAAATTAAGAAATCGGAGTTTGATTCGAAGTAAAGACTTTTTTTAGAACGCAACTTTTCAAAGACAAATTTTTTTTATTAACAAGCATCCCGATTTGCCCCTTTATGGTACGCCTAATCAAAAACCCTTTCTCATCTCAGTAAAATTTTTGATTCACTAATTTTTAAAACAAAGTGTTTGACAATATTTGGAAATAATGTTAAAAATGGTTGCTTACTGTTAGAACTACACAACCAAATGGTTTAAAATCCGATATCAGTTATTTTTTTAGTTTTTATTTACTTTTCGTATCGATTGCAGCTTCAAAGGAGTTTCTTGATTTACAGTAGTATTATCACAAATTGACATTTGTCATAGTTAAGTGTTTACTAGAACTTACCCATCTTTGCGGTACTATTTAGTAGTTAATTTTAAGTAAGGTCAAGTTAACGTACGTTTTACCGTTCCGCGACTTTTTGTTTAGGCTTAGCTTACTCAGGCTAGTAGGGTAGCCTGGGTAGACTAGCATTTTAGTTATGTCCCAAATAAGAAGTAAAAATTCCAACCCACTGCAATATCTTGGCATCTCTGAAAGCAATTATCTGCTAGATCTTCTGGTTGCTTGCGGGCCCGTATATATAGCATTAAATAAGCAGACGCGGTTGTCATGATACTAATTTCAATAATTGCTGTATAGAATCATTGCACCTTTCTGAATTAATTGTAAGAATTTCCCATGGACTTCTAAATAGTAGTATCTGGATTGGAAACGAACTTTTCGCAGCGACCAACATGAGGCCTACGATAAAGACAATCTCGTTTATAAAACAAAATCTAGTACCGCATATTTCATAATTCTGAGAAAAATTGTTAACCGCTACTTGCTTTTTTAAATATTTTTTTAAAATTATTAAATGCGATTTCTTAAATGTTATTTAAAAAAGCTGAATTCGAATTTTTAAGCGGTCAAATATGCTAACTACATATATAATTAAATTTTCCACTCTTACTCTCAAAATTTACTTTTCGGTGACACAACAAAGTAAAATACAGTAGAATAATTTTACTAAATGAACAGAGTTTGAAGCTTTAGTTGTTCAGTCGAAGCAAAGTTACATGTTAATATGCATTTAACTACAGTGACTGAGTGACGCAGCTCACTTTATCAAAATATTTCACAGACTATTAACTTAAAAATCCGCACTAAATAAACATTGTTGAAAATAATTTAGTTGCAATAAATCTTTAGATACAATAGATATATAATTTTGTTAAAACATTGTTTTTGAGTTTTAGCTTTCAAATTTCTACTGAATAAATACTGACCATGTCTTGGTATCCGCTCGAAAGTGACTAGACCAGTGATGGCAAAACTATGACACGCGTGTCACTAGTGACATGCGAAGAGATTTTGTTTGACACGTTAGTGAAAAGTTAACACGAAGTTTTCGGTGATCCCTAATACGAGTAGTGGTAGATATTGGGCGAGGCGAGTGAGGCAGTTGCCTCGGGCCCCCCTTGAAAATACCGCATATAGTTTCATTTTGCTGCATATGTTTTTTTAGAGATCATTATGAAGTTGGAACGAAAAGTGGGAAATACGAGATCGATTCGAAGTGAAGACCTTTTTTTTTAGAGACACAATGATTTTGGGAAAAAAAGGGAAATACGAGATCAAAGATCTTTTTTTTAGAGAACACCTATTTTTGGGAATCCTTGCCTCGGGCCTCTAACTTTGAATATCCGTCACTGAATACGAGCATTATGATGCGTTGTGATTAACTCCTATGCCATGTTAAATGATGATAGCACTTTAGTTTACAATAATAATAAAAAATATAAATACGCCTAAAATTAAAAAACTGTTATTTAGAAGTGACACGTATTGAGAAAAAATACAAAAAAATTTTTATGACACACCAACTGAAAAGTCTTGCCATTACTGGACTAGAGTTGAAGCACAAAGCTGTGCTTGCAATTTCGCAGTTATCTGTCAGATCTAAGATATGACGCCCAGTAGCTTCAATACGTTTAGAAAGATAAATTTCATCAATCGTAACAATTATATTCCGATCAAATGCATTTAGTTGTGAGTATCACATTTGTAAATATCTTTCGTCATCAAGTCCGATTCTTTTATATAAATTCATTGTAATTTTTTCAAATTTTTTATCGAAGGCAGCATAATGACTTGCTTCTCAAGTAACCTTTCATACGCACTTGTGGCAAAAATAACGTACATCATCAGTAATTCCGATGAATATCTTTTCTGCTTCTTGCAGGTAAAAATTAGTTGAAATTGTTCTATTACAAACTGGATGAAAGGTCTAATTTGGTCATTTTTATCATCATCAATATGTATTAATGTTAGATCTCTAGTAAATCCCATAAATTACACCAAATTTGAAGGACTGATAGCTATTTTGAGTTATAAGCCAGATGTAATTGGTATAACTGAAACTTGGGAAAGCACAAGTTCATCAGGTCACTTTAAAATACTTCCTGGTTACATTTTTGTATTCAACCCCAGAAAAAAATATGAAGTGTAGCTTTTTGTGTTAAACAGGACTTTAAGTTTCAAATTCTAACTGACCTAATGATAATGGAAGAAAAAATATTTGAATTTATCTTTATTGCTATACAATTTCAAAATAACCAAGTCGTATGTGGGAACATATACAGATCTCCTCAAAACAACAATAAATCATTTCTCCAGTTCACAAATCATTTAGAAAAAATTTTAATTACAATAAACAAAAATCAAAATGCTATCTTCATGGTGACTTCAATTTAGATCTTCTTGCTTCCAATAATGAACATGTTGAATCATTCTCCAAGTTGATGTTTGAGTATAATTTTTACCCACTGATAAACAAACCAACAAGGGTATCCAACTCCAGCTGCTCTGCTATTGATCACATATAGTGTAATTTGACTAATGCATTCATAAACAGTGCAATAATCACCCATGAAATCAGCGACCATCTACCCATTATGCAAGTTTCAAAAGTTGGTAAAGCTCTACTGAAAATGAAGTCTAATGTGGGGAGGTCATATACAGTTAATAATTTAAAAAAGTTCTCCGAGTGTATCTCAAAAATTGACTGGTCCAACTTGTATACTATTTCTGACGCTGATAAAAGCTTTCAATTTTTTTAGAATAAAAGCTTTAAGCAAAAAACTTGCAGAACATAGCTTTAAGCAAAAACAAATGAAAAATATTGAACTCAAATGTGCATGGTATGACAGAGAGCTTCTTCACTTAGCAAGAAAAAAAGACAGATTTTGTTTTCAAAAACCCACTGTGCTAAAAAAAATATCAAAAAATAAGAAACTTTTACTTTCATTTAATAAACAACAAAAAGAAAACATTTATTCAAAACAAACTCAAGTCTCACACAAATAATATCAAAAAAACTTGGCAAGTTTTAAACAATTTAATGGGAAGAAATCTTTTCAAACTACAGACTACTTCTCTTTTACATAAAAATAAAACACTTACTGATAACATTGAAATTGCTAATGCATTCAATGAACATTTTTCAAATGCAGCAGTTAAATTAATCAAAAATTTACCTAATTCTACGTAATTCTCACTTTTTTAATTATTTAAAATCTTCTCATCTATCTTCAATATATCTTTATCCAACAAGTTTCCTTGAATTAAAAAGCCTAATAGCAGAAATTAAACCAAAGTTAAGTACTGGATTTAATCAAATACCACCTATTGTCTTGAGGTACCTTTCAGATGATGCTCTGATGCATGCTCTTAGCTATATCTTCAATTTATCACTCCTCCAAGGGAAATTTTCAGATGCTTTCAAAAAAACAAAAATAGTTCCTATTTTTAAAAAAGGTGATTCAAAAAATCTATCTAACTATCGGCCTATTAACTTACTTTCATCGTTTTCAAAACTTCTGGAAAAAATTATGTATAAAAGATTGTAGCCTACAACTTCTTGAAATGCTACAACATTCTTAATGCAGAACAATTTGGATTTCGCCCAGGACATGCCACAAGTAATGCTACCACATTAGTTACAGTAATCTCCCGCTTAAGTTCGCAACTTGAATCTGAACAGCGAGTGCGAACTTAGCTGGTAGGTGCGAACTTAACATTTATACCTAAGCGATTATTACGTAACATTAGGGCTACCAACCGTCCCGGAATGGCCGGGACAGTCCCGGAATTGACGTCTGGCGTCCCGTGTCCCGGGCTGGGTCATTTTTGTCCCGGAATTTACTGACAGCTCTTTGGATTGTTTTGGGGCAACTTTTTGGGGCTCTGTCCTACCTATTTTGGCAAAAATTGCGCAGGAAATCGAAGACAAATTTTATGTAAAAACTCCTTTTTTTCTTGTTTTTTACGACATCGCTAGTTTTCAGAGAAAAATAATAAAATCCGAGATTGATTTCAAGTGAGAACCTTTTTTTTTTTTTTAGAGATCACTATGATTTTGGGACAAAAATCGAGGTGTTTCATTTGTTTGGTTCAACAATATTTTTGATGAGCCAAACTCGCCGTCGGCTTAAAAAGGTTCGACGCCTCGACGCCCCTGTATTAAGGTGTCCCGGAATGGCGAAACAGAAAGTTGGTAACACTACGTAACATAGAACCTGTACAATTACTGTATCAGTTAAAGTGAAAACTCTCGTCATTTAAGCTAGTGTTTTGAGACTAACTGCTGTATTGACTTAAGATAAAAATTGATTTTTAGTATTATTCACATAATAGTGTCACGCAAAGTTAAGCGATTGAATGAGTCAGAAAGATTGGAAGTAATATCCAAGTTGAATCAGCCAAATCCTCCTAGTAAACGAAGTATCACAGGACAGTACTTAGTGAGTAAGGCTACTATTACAAAAGACTGGTTGAAGCGTGAAGATATTCGTAAGCGTTCTGCTGTGATATCTGAAGAAACAAAAAAGAAAACATTCAGAGCGTCTGTGGGTAGGTTTACAGAGGTAGAAGATAAGTTATTCCTGTAAATTGATATCATGCATCGAGTAAACCTGCCTGTTCCACTTTCCTCGCCATTTTGAAAGCAAAGTAAATTGCTTAAGAACTATCAATATTGCAAGATGACTTCAAAGCATCATGGCAGTGGTTTAGCCGATTTAGAAAACGCCGTGGAATCCAATAACTTCTTCTTCACGGTGAAGGTGCAGAGGTGGACCGAAAAAATTCTGATCTTGTTGCAGCTTTGGATAAGTTATATGATATAATTGCAAAATATGTTCCCGAAAATATAAATATTTATATCTCAAAGATATTTTAGATTTCTACGAGCTGGACGAGAATTTAAAAGCTTGCAGAAAAGAGCAAGCAAAAAATACTCCCTAGAAGAGCAGCAGGTGTTGCTTACAGTAACCCTGCTCATATGCTAGATGCGGCTCAAGATATCAAACTTGCTTGGGATGCGATATCAGATGCAACAATAAAGGATGCGTTTAACAAGGCTGAATTAGTAACTTTAAAAGGTGGAGCTCACGAAGAAGTTGATATGATGACTGATCTATTGTGCAGCTTTAAAACATTAAATATTCCAATAGATGAAAGCACTCTAGATGAGTTTGTGCACGTTTATGATGAAAACAGTGAAGAATTTTCACATGAGGTGTCGGAAAGTATACAAGCAACAAATGATAATAAAGATGAAAACGTACACACTGTGGTCGAATCTTGCGCACAAAGTCCAGCACCAACAGGGAACATGTCACTTTTTGTGGGTTTGAACACATATACAATAAAGTTTTTGAAGTTGAGGATCAATTGTTGTGACCCGATGTGCAAGCTCAAGCAGGAAATTACTATAATGAGCTGAGAAATTCCTTTGAGCTTTTCCAGCAATAATTAAGGCAGGTTGTTTTGGATGCAAAACACAAAAGAAAAGGAAATATGCATGAGCTGACGATTCATGACTTGTTTAAATCGTGAACATTTTTATGACTTATCTGATTTGTTGTAAATATCAATAAATTTTTGTAAAAGTTGAATCTTGATTTTTTAAAAAATTTTTGCGAACTTAATCGGGATGCGAACTTAACCGGGAGATTACTGTATTAGCAACATAGCTGATGCTTTTGAAAAAAAACTGTTATGGTGTTTTTTTGGATCTTTCCAAAGCCTTTGACACTATAGACCATGACATCCTACTCTATAAACTGAATTGTTATGGAATTCGAGGAACTGCATTCGAATGGTTTAAAAGCTATCTATCAGGACGCACGCAACAGGTGCAATTCAATAATTGTCTTTCTTCGACTATAAAGCCAATCATCAGCTCGGTACCTCAAGGCTCAATTTTGGGTCCTCTTTTATTTATACTTTATGTTAACGATTTCAGAAACTGCTTGGATTTCAGCACAAATGTATCGTTTGCTGATGATACTAACATCTTTATTACTGGTAAAAATATACAATCAGTCTATTCGAAAATTAATCTTGAACTTAAAAATATTGATGAATGGATGACTACGAATAAACTAACAGTAAATTCTTCAAAAACTAAATATCTACTTTTTACTCCTAGAAAAAGTAATTATTCCGTCTCAAATACATTGTTTAAAGTACATTTTAGAAATAATACTATTGAAAAAGTTTCATCAATTCGCTTTTTGGGTGTAATAATTAATGAAAATTTAAGCCGGAAAGAGCACATGAATATGATAAAACGAAAAATTCATTCTTCTCTAGGAAGTATTATGCGTGTAAAACCGTGTCTTACCACTAAAGCAATGCTAATTTTGTACAATTCATTATTATTAAGTCATCTAAGATATTGCATCACCAGCTGGTGCTTTGGAAATCGCACAACAATCAATCAACTTCAACGTATTTGTAATAAATTTATTCGAGCCATGCATGGAATAAAACGGATAGGCTGTGTAAAAAATGTTATGATCAAAAACGAGCTTTTAAATATTCAGCAGTTGTATGAAAGTGAAATTGCAAATTTAATGAATAAATTTCGAAAACGTATTCTTCCTATTCCAATTCAACAACTATTTCAGCTTAAACCATGTCAAATTAAAACCAGAAGTGATAGTCAAATTATTTCTTCGTGTTTTAGAACAACAGTCCGCCAACAATCAATTAAATTTATTGGACCCAAAATTTGGAATACTTTGCCTCAAGAAATTAAAAACTGCTCTACATTAGTTTTTTTCAAAAACAAACTAAAAATTTATTATCTAACTGGCGCAATACCCGACGAATCCACAAAAACATAGTGCCGTACCTGCAACATAGAAAAAGTTTTTTTTTTCCTGCCTGCTGCTGTTTTCTTTTTATATATCAGGTCATCGTCAATATCAATTCAAGAATTCAACTCTACACACACTGGAACAATCGTTTATTCCCAAGTCGTATTAAACTAGTCTTGAAACTCGACAAACTTTTTTTCCTAACAATTGACCAGATAAAATAAGTTTAATGCCAGCAGAGTCTTAAATGAACTCATATTAGAACTTTAAATTATGCGTTTAAAGAATTTTAAATGTGTTACAAAAACAAGTCTTGTCTATAAATATGTTTCTCTTGGGTACGAGTGTAAACTGCATCCGGTTGTAAGCTTATCAACTGATAAGTCGGGATAAATGAGGATACCCAATTACAACTTCCTCCAGGTCACCCTTGGGCAAGGTGTAGTCCCTGAAAGCCTCTCTGTGCTGGGGTTACATGCCAGCAAATAATATTATATTAATAAACAAGGCTGTCTTAATTTTTCTTTGTTGTTTTTATGCATTTTTTATGTTTTTTTTTTAGGCATTTTTTTAAAATTTTTTTATTTTTTTATACTGGTATATATATTTTTTCTCTAGGTGATGCAACCATGCAAGCCATTATTTTAACTAGGGTAGTTTATTGAGTTTTTGCATGTTTCAACGTTGTTTCGTTTTGTTGCATGTTCCTTTTTCCGTAGTGTAACTATGTCGATGTAAGTATTTTGTTCGACAAGTGGCGGAAATAAAAAACGACTGAACTGAACTGAATTTTTGGTAAAAAGAAAAAATTCGTTCAGCAATCTGTTTATATTTAATAGAAATTTTTCGGTCTTTTTCGTTTCGCTTTCTTTTTCATTTTTTGCCAGCGCCATCAAATTTTTAACTTATGGAATCACAGTTATTTTATTGTCGGAAATAATGTGATAGTAAGAAGATGGTGGCATCACTTGCTACTTTTAATTTATTTATTTATTTTTTTTATTTATTTATCTCAGACCCAAAAGCGTCCATATATGCACACACACGCAAAAAAAAAAAGAAAAAGAAATATCAACCCTAAAATATGCACATTAGAAAAATACAAGTTTAAAACAAAGTTCGCACAAAATATTGGTAATAAAACGATTTATACCATAAGTCCGATGACATTAATGACAATAATCTTTTTGAAGATCTTCTTAAAAATTTTTGTTTAGACCATGATTTGATTATTTCAGATCAAGATATATTACCTGATAGCTCTTTTACTTACCTTAGTGACTTTCATGGCACAACTAGTGGGATTGATCATCATTGTTTGTGCTCTTTTTCACTTCATCATACTATCACTCAAATCAAATGGAAGTTCTGCATAATGTAATTATTTCTGACCATAGACCCCTTGCTTTTACTATGTACACTCCTAATCTACCCTTATTTGACAGTACTGCTTTAACTACTTACCATCGCAAAATTAATTGGAATAAAGTAACACCTGAACAAAAATATGATTACAGTCTGAAATGTAAGAAATTATTGTCTGAAATAAGCGTACCCGTTTCAGTTCTTAAATGTAAAACTCCTCTATGTAATGATCCTCAACATGTTGCATTTATTGAGAATTTTTATGAACAGATTATTTTTGCAATCAAAACTGCTTCAAAAGACTTGCTTGTATCCAAGCACAAGAAAACCAATAATTTTATTTATGGTTGGAATAATAGTGTTAAAAGAGCACATGTAACTGCCAGAGCTGCCTATCTGAATTGGATTAAAAATGGTAAGATCAGAAATGGAAAGTATTATAAAGCAATGAAATCTTCCCAAAGATCATTTAAATATGCTCTTCGCAAATGTAAAAGAAATTATGAATGTCATCAGGCTAATGCTTTAGCACTTGCTCTACATTCTAGGTCCAATGCACTAAATCATTTTGGAGCAAAATCAGATCTTCTAATAATCATTTTTCTCTTCCTGCTTCTGTTGGTGGAGTAAAAGGTGCTAAAAATATTGCTGAGATGTGGAAAAAGCATTTTTCTTCTCTCTTAAATACTAGTAGTTTTTCGGATACAACAAAATTTGTTGATTTCAAATTACAATCGTTTGAGTCTTATCATAACCTTTCCTTGGCTGAATGGACTATTGACACTATCAGTCCATTAAATCATAAATTAAAGCTAAACTGTGCTCCTGGTGTTGATGGTGTTTCTGCTGAACATTTTTGCTATTGTGATAGTAGTATTAAAGAATATATATGTGATCTTTTTAATATGTGTTTATATCATGGTGTTATCCCAAAATCTTGTACTGACACATTACTTGTCCCAATAATTAAAAACAAAAATAAAAATGTTCATGATGTTAGTAATTACAGGCCTATTGCTCTTACCACAGTTGTGTCAAAACTGTTTGAATCTTACATGTTACATCATTTAATAGATTTTTTAAAAACAAATGATAACCAATTTGGGTTTAAACCTAATCATGGTACAGACATGAGTGAATTTCTTCTTAAACAAGTAGCTTCTTCATATGTATCTAGAGACACTCCTGTGTTTGCTGTGTTTTTGGATGCCTCTAAAGTCTTTGATAAAGTAGATCATGATCTTTTATTTAAAAAGTTAATACTTAGAAATGTGCCTTTGTACTTCATTAGGTTGTTGCGTTACTGGTATAAAACTCAAATGATGAAAGTTAGGTGGAATAATTATTTTTCTGACTCTTTTTTGATCTCAAATTGTGTTCGCCAAGGAGGTATCTTAAGCCCTTACTTATTTTCCCTGTATATTGATGATCTGACTTCTAATTTAAACACTATTAAATCTGGGTGTTATGTTGGAAATTACTGCCTAAATCATATAATGTTTGCTGATGACATTTGTCTATTTAGTCCTAGTTTAGTTGGTCTTCAAAATCTTTTAAATGCATGCTACAATTACGCCCAGTCACATAAAATGTTATTTAATTGTAATAAATCATTTGGCATGTTGTTTGCACCAAAAAATTTCAATCTATCTTCCTCTCCTAAGCTATTGATGGATAATTCAGAAATCAGTTTTGTCATTACTGATGACATTGACATTCAAAGGCAGGTTAAATCACTCTATTGCTCAGCAAATAAATTGAAACAGCAATTTAGTAAGTGTAGCTTGGAAGTAAAAAATTACTTATTTAAACATTTTTGCATGCCATTTTATGGAAGCCACTTATGGTGTAATTATCGTAAATATAACTTCAGTCGATTACGTGTTGCTTACAATGATTCTTATAGAATTTTGCACCACATACCTCGATGTGTTAGTGCTCGTAACCATCAAGTACAATCAAATATTGATACCTTCGATGCTCTAATTAGAAAATATATTTTTTCTTTCACTAATCGTTGTATAAACTCCCAAAATATTTTCATTATGTCATTAACATTGAAGTCACCAACAACACATAAATTAGGGTTATCAAAAGATTCAAACATAATATTTAATTTACTTAAATATTGAAAAAACTTATCAGTGTTTGATGGACAACAGTATGGCAGGTATACATTTATAAAATTAAGAACAGAATTATCCAATTCTAATTTGAGTCCAATTATGGTGGATGATGATGAGGATTAATGATTGGTCACTTCTAAATCAGCATTTATAAATATTAAAGCTTTAAAGGAAAGAGGTTGTTGTGGTAATAAGTAGAACAAATTAGCTCCCACATCAGTTTGATGTAGCAAATATTCTTGGTAGTGAATTTCTTTAGATATTTTTTCAAGAAGATCATTAAAATTTTCAATTTTATTGGCATTTAAAAAAGTATCGCATTGTTCCTCCAGCCTGGCTGTTGCATTTTCATGTCGAGAAGGACATGAAGGGATACCTGAACGAGCGGGGATGCTTTTATAAGTATAATAGGCAGGAAAATTGTTAAAAATAAAAGGATATGCATTGTCTTTCAACCTTCCTTTTACCAATTTTATTGTTCCTCTTTTTTTTTTGCGTCTGTCCTGTTGATCAGCAGAATCAAAAACAAAGTCTTCTGCCTTAAAATGAAGGGAACAAATTCTGGCATTCTTTGATGGATTGAAATTTTTTCTTGCAATTTGTTTCAACCCAATGCTTAAGAAGTTTTTTATCATTAAATGAAAAATTATAAAATGTGATATTGGAATCCTTCTTTTCTTTGGCATAACCAGAGCGACAGTTAATGGCTGCACATTTGTTAACCATTGTGCATGAATATGCCTATTTTCAAACCAATAGCAACAATAGGAAAAATCAAAATGAAGTTAAAAACCCCAATTAACGCTAACAAATAATAATGATATTAATGGTAAACTACTTGTAATAACTGTAATATTTTTACAAAAATTGAGTTAGATTATCAAATAAGCATATTTGACCCAGTTTTTACATTAAACAAACTCTGTGGTAACGTTATAGCAATGAAAAAAATACTTTTACGTTATTTTTACGTTATAACACTTGAATATTACTTGAAAAAAACACTTTTAACTTTTCCTACCTAATTTCTAGTTTTGTACCCTACCTATTCTCTAGTTTTGAATTGAATAGAACACGATAGTTTTAAATAGTAATGCTTCTGTAATATCCTTTACGGTTAACTGGAATACTGTACAAATAGAATAATTTTTCACTTGATTTCTAACTATTGTTGTGAAAACACAAGTTTACTTTTAACAGCGTTTCATTTCACTCAGTTATTTATCTCTGGTGCAACTCTCCATACATTAAATGACTTAGCTCTTGCAGCTGCTTTCTAAATCGCGATTGTTCGCATTTGCTTTGTTGGTCGACGGCTGTCGCTATCGCGCTTTCTTTTCTCTAGGCCTCATGTTGGTCGGCGATAGCTGTGATTTTCGCTTCGCTTCCAGTCCAGATACTACTATTTAGAAGTCCATGGAATTTCCTTAATATCATGCACGGGCGTGATCTATTGTTTAAATCGAAAATTTACCACTTAATTGGGCATCGCCAAGAGCCGGTTTAGAAAGCGCTGTTGTCTAGGGCCGAGCGATTGTTGTTGTTTTAGCGCATTAACAATGATGCGGTTGTGTAGATTGTATTGTTGACTAACTGCCAGTATCATTCCATTGTCGCTGTTGCCCTGAACTATTTTTTTGATTGTAGATTAACTCTTGTGAAGTGACTCTGTTTCCGTTGTTGAGAAAGAATGGGTACAGAGTAATCCTTCGCACGTGGTCGCTGGAAAGATTTGTATATACTCGTATATGGCAGCAACGAAAAGAGATTAGTCAGACTCTAGATGTTATTGGGCTTGGTTTCTCTGATGAACGTATTGTGTGTATAATTCAGTTGTGTTCAATTGTATCTGTCCAGGACTGCAAGCAGGCATTAAGCTTTGACGTGAAACTCTATTAAATTAATAAGACTCTCATACGGCTCTATAAATTCGGGTGTAGGCAAGTTGTGAAGTGTAGTTAAAAATTTAAAATAATTGTGAATCGTAGCATTGTGTGCATAATTTTGGCGTTTGTTACAATTTTCATTTAGTCATTGACGTCATCGTTTCTCTAATATAATTAGCTTATAATATAAAACCCACCTGACTACCTAAATCGCTAGGGCCCGCCAATTCAAAACTCGTAAAAGCTCCAATCAACAAGCTAGTTGGTTATCTGCAAAATCCACGTAGGGTTCTTCTCTAGTATCTTAATGTTATTCTGGTTAGCAAGAAAATATTAGGTAGGAAGAGCGTGACAGCGGTATCGCTTAAAAGTTGCCCTTAGTATAACGCCTTTAACGTTTTTGTACGAGTCTGGAGGATAAATAGAGTTGAAACACGATAAAAATCAATAAAAATTTTAAATCTTGAAAACGAACGATGGGTTTGTGTATGAAGCTTATTTTGTCTTATTTTTTCTATCAATCTTAATCATGTTTAAATGTGCATAGAAAAAGAAACAAAATTAAAATTGTTTGAAAAAATATTGTTTTCACTTATCGGTTTAAATAACAGGTTTTGTTTCGATTAAATTGAAGTAAGATCGGTAATTACTTATGCGCTTGAAGTTTTACATTATATAATTGTATCATTTTTTTTATACGCCAGCGTCACTCTATGTCAGTGGTTCCCAAACTGTTAAGAGTTGCGACCCATTATTTATGACCAGAGTTTATGGCGACCCAAAAAGAATTTTGATCTTGGCTTTCGCTTTTTTCTCCAAAACTAATGGTGTTCTCTAAAAAAAAAAGGTCTTCACTTCAGATTCAACTTCAATTAATGTGCAATCCTATAATTTTTCACGACCCACCAAGATTCCTTTTGCGACCCAACAGTGGGTCGCGACCCATAGTTTGAGAGCCGCTGCTTTATGTCATTCGACCTTTATATACTGTACATATCCAATATCTGTGTTTTTCTTGAAACTTTATTCGAGCTCCAATTTTTGAACAATTTTAACATAATAAAAAAGGTTTCTGAAGTGAAATCAACCAATAAAATTCTAATTACCACAAAAAATAACACAATCACTTTTAAGTGTTAATATTGAACTTAACGGAAAACGCACCAACAGAGGTTATTTGATTTGTTTTTATTCAAGCAGATGACACATCAAATGTAACAGAGAAAGATCCCTGCTCCAGCTTTTTTCTTGTATTTTTGCTTGCAACAAGAACAAGAAGTGGAAATTATTTTACGCACCGGTATTAAAATTTAACATAAATGACTTGGCGTGAATAGCTAATTCATTTGTATATGTTACTTTCTGTACAGTACAATATCTTGATAGGTATGCGTTCATTTTTTCTTCTTTTAAGTTTATGTTTGAAATAACTCTTAGCTTACTTTTCTTTATTGCACTGAGCGTGTAATAAAAATGAGCAAAAAATCGAACTATATAGATTCATTTAAAAAGTGAAATTTTAAGAAATATTTGTTGCAGTTTGATTGAGGTAATCAAAAATTATCAAAGGACTATCGTCCTACTTTTGAATTACGCTGGGGATTGTATCGAACATTTACGTGAACAAGGTCAAAAGACATTCGAATAGAATATATATTGTGCTATGCTCGAGTGCAATGTCATCAATTGGTTGTACCGATATTTTATTCTAATGTCAAAATTCGTACTATAAATTGAATAATTCTGAAAAAAATACCGGTGTCGTAAGTTATGATCAAATTAATATTAAAATCCAAAATTACTCTCGGTAGAAATTTATTTCGATGATAATGACTGTTTTGGAAAATGTTAGGTTGTTTTATACTCTGACGGAAGGATGCTCGATCTTTTAACCATTACGATCCAACTTTTGTCGAAAAGTTTATTGTGGGTCGCAATCGGTGCAGAAATCTTAATTTGGTACTTAATTTTAATGTGTTATTTTTTAATGAACCTCCTTGATAACAGGAATTCGGACTACAAATTTGGACCACAAATTTAGTTATAGAAGACCAAACAAAAAAAGATCACCAGTTTGATATACTACGTGTTTTATTCTTCTATAAAACGAAAAATCTCTACTGAGACGAAATTAGCCTATGTATTGATTCAAAGCATTACAATAATTTGATCGATTTTGTAATTACAAATTCTTTGGCGGGCTTCAACAATAGACTTTGCGGGTCTCAGGTTGGGAAGAACTCTGACGAAATGCAAATAATTCAATGAATGGTAAATTTAAAATCCAAAAATATACGCCAGAGCATTAGTCAAGTTCGACTATAAAATATTCTACTATGCAGGCTAGACTAACCTACTAAAAAAGAAAAAACTTGCGAAAATCCAAAAAAATTTATTTCATCAAAGTAATCAATCCTAACTAATTTTTGAAGTTAAATTATAAATAAGTACGATGTGACACTTAAAATTTCAATTTTTTCTTGGAATGAATTGTATTTCTTTTTATTGTATGAAAAGTACATTTCTAAAATTGTTCAAAAAGTCCAGTGAATTTTGAAAACATTCGTTGTTGCTGAGATTGAAGCATTTTAATAATGAAACCAGATTTTGCTGAAATAGAGATTCTTTTTCTGTGAACTGCAGTAACCTCCCTAAGGGGATTCCAACTGTGAAAGAATTTTACTTTTAATCATACGATCAATTAAACCGCCGAAGTCGTTAACTTCCAGAAACCAAACTCTGCTTTTCGGCCAATTTACGAAAGTTGACCACCTTTAGAAAACTAACTTTTTCAATCTGAAATAATATTTTATTACAAAATTTAAGTATCTCTATCGAAAGAGTATGAAATTCTTTTTCTATACAACCTTGAATGACACTTTTAGCGCTACTAATTGTCAAAATATAAGCAAACAAAGAGCGCGGGCACTTTCCGCTTCGCCTCCCCTTTTAGTCGTAAAAAGTTTTCTAAAAAGCCCAGTCTGAGTAGAGTTAACGCTCATTGTGGGAGCATTTTATGACTTGAGCATTTTTATACGCTAACAGAGGGGTTTTCAACCGGTGAGCCACAGTGATGTTGTCAGTGGGCCACAGAGCATAAATCAAAATGAAAGCAATATGTATAATGAAGTCATTATGGTCAAAAGATCGGAAACAAGTTCCCACCGAGGACCTTTTTTTATGTTTAGGGGATGAAAATTGAGAAATTGCAGCAAATTCAAAGAGAAGGCCTTTTTTTTTAGAGATCACCAGATTTTTACGAAGGGAATTAAATTTTGTTGATCGAAGTGGGTCGTTAAAAGTTACCTTGTGTTGAAAAGTGGGCCACGGTATGAAAAAGGTTGAAAACCACTGCGCTAACTCTTCCTGTCATAAAATCACGTATTTTGCATTTTTGGCGGCTATTTCGGACAGTTGTTAAAAGCGTATTTTGTAATACCAATTAAACAGCCATAATCTATAATAAAGTGCTGTCTGCTGCAAGTTACAGTTAGTAAAAATTATTGATTTTGTTTGAGTTTGCAATAGATTACTAGCAAAAGCAGCATATTTTCTTTCGCATTGTGTTATTGAAATATGAAAATCTATCGGAAGAAATTTATTCCAATTCTGTTTTCCGACATACGTCTGCTATTCCTTTAAGATGATCAGAAGAAAATATGATATGTTAAGGTTATTGTGGTACAATAAATAAAATTTGGAATTTTTGCTTGAACACACAGCAGGCTGTCTTCAATGTTCAAGTTGACGTTATTTGTAAGTTGAAAACTAAAATAATGGCACAAAAACGCCAGTCTACTATCCATAGCTTTTTTAATAGAACAAGAAATTGTTTTATAGAAAAGCTGTTGTTGATTTCGCTTTAAGTAATCGCTATCAATTTTTGCTACAAGCAAACGCTGCTTTGGATTCGTAGGTTGTAGATTTTGTTAAAAGTGATAGCCGCCATAGTTCGGTAGTTAATCAGATTGAGATTCTCTGCGGGGGTTGTGACGTCTCGCATTAAAACTCGTCTTGCCGAAACTGAAGTCAGACGGTACGCTACTTGTTTTGAGTGGAATCGGAAGTTAATATTTCGTGATATTTACGGTGGTCGATAAATTGATAACTTAAAGTGGCCTTGAAAAAATATTTCGGTATGTAGAATGTTTTCATAGACGTTTTCAATTGGCAGCAAATAATTAGTGTTTTAATTGGTTAATTGATTTGGTTTGTTGTTATTTACAAAATTTGAATGGTTGTCGTGTCTATTTTGATAAGCGTATTTTATTTGGATTCCATTTGTACATGAATGCACATAATTTGCTGCAGATAAACCGCATTAACACCAGAATTACATCGGTTCTAATGAAAAGAAAGATGTATGTTATAAATAGCGCGTTGTCGAAAGAAAATTTAACAATTTATCAACCACAACCTATTTCACTTATCTTCTTTACTTGGGTGTTCAAGGCCATCTTGTTGAAGTAACTGTTACATGAACTGGCAATTTGATTGGCCTTTTGGAAATTGCTACGACGAATTACGATTCGTCCTATCAATTTGACTACGTCACTGTCACGGGATTGCGCGATGGTCACAAGATCGTACGAGACACACATGACCAAAAATCATGGGACCTCATGTGACTCATTGCTATAAAGACCAGAATTGAAACCGGTGTCTTGCTTTGGTCGTGGCTAGGAGCGACGAAGTAATGCGTGCTAAGCAGGCTAGCAAATTTAATATAGGTAAAATAAATTAACGTACGGTGTATAATGTTATAATTGTAAATTGTAATAATTTTTAGTTGTGTATATTTAGACAATAGAATAATCGAATTTAACTCTTAAAATCTTGCAACGGCTCTCTAAAGTAATAAAATTAAATATACTTTTAATTAAAATTCTGTGAGTGCTTGAGTGCTTGAAGATTAGGTGTCGAAGTTGTCCCTAAGTCTTTTCGAGTAGAATCACTCGAAACTTCAGAAGCGCTTGAAGGGACGAGAGTACAGTAAGTAACTAACAAAGGTCTAGGCATTGTAGGTTATTAAAATAGTAGTAGTAGTAGCAGTTTGTTTTTATTTGTATCCAAAATAACAATTGATTATAATTGAAAACAAAATAGGAGACGGGGTTGTGACAAATACGCCGCCATATTTACATGGCGCCATGTTTTAAAAAACTGCCGGCGAATTTTTAAGCAATCGGCGACTGGCCAACGACATATGGCGGCAATCGACGACTGTTTATGATAGAACAGCCGTCTGTTAATAAAAACTATTGCTGCCTCTTTTTTTACACTGTCTACATAAAAAAAGCTTTGTTTTACTGAATATTTAATTAAACTTAACAGTTTAAATGGAAAGACTTAAACATCAGTATTTTTGTAAATAGTTAGAATTTTGCCTATTTTTTGTTATTTTGCAAGTAAATCAATAAACACTGTTTGTATTTCACCTTTTCTCACAATTGCGCAAATACTTTTGCGTGCACCTTTCCAATCTACCTTAGAGGCGTGCACAGGCGATCGTTTCCCTTTTTGTTTAAGGACAGAAGTTTCGCCAGTAGCCATATTTTAACTGTCCTTTCAACATCAATCCTTTGATATCAAGGGGTTGCTTCAAGGTTTTTCAATTTTAAGATTGCTTTGTCACCTTCGAGGATTTGCAGATTGTCACAGGAAATTTGTATTATAAAACTATTTATTTCTACAATGAAATAAGTAAAAACAAAGAATATTATTGTGCAATAAAGATCAAGATCACTGTGTTATTCATTTAAATTAGACAATTGTTTACGGGTAATCTAAAAAGTGAACGTATTATTTACGACCCATAATTGAAGCTATGTCCAGTGGTGAATATTCAAAATTAGGGGCCTGAGGCAAAATCCAAATTAGGCAAAATCCAAAAATTAGTCACAAGAATTCGATTACCATTTCACCAATGCCATCTATAAAGATAGGCTACGAAATATTGGGAAAAAATTAATTCTGATACGAAACTTG
Source organism: Diplosoma virens (assembly GCA_963680785.1). Taxonomy (NCBI): domain Eukaryota; kingdom Metazoa; phylum Chordata; class Ascidiacea; order Aplousobranchia; family Didemnidae; genus Diplosoma; species Diplosoma virens. Next base: position 27,383,822 of record OY796887.1, read on the forward strand.
AAATAACTCAAATCAGTGGCAGACACAGTAAGTTATCAGGAAAGATTTACACGTGGCTCGACAGTTAATCGAACGACACCTGATCGAAATGACACCAAATCGAAACGACATTTGATCAAATAATGAAAAAAAAAATTTACAACCTTGAATCTATCCCAATTTCGTCAATTTTTTGTCCCAAAAACATAGTACTTTAAATCTGCACCAATTTTGTTGATTTTTTGTCCCAAAATCATAAATCTCTATATAAGATCTTTTTTGTGAATCTGTCTCTGATTTCTGCAAGAGGTCTACAAGGGTGGAGCCATGGCACAATGCTCCTCCCTCTAAATAACTGACTATGTAAAAAAAATGCAAAAAATTGATGCAATAAGCATCTAATGAAACATAACTATGACAAAAGATCTACTTGTTGCCCCCTAAAACTTGTTACCGCCTTTTGCTCAGAGACCTTGTCAAAAAAACTTCACGTTGACATTGGCAAAAAATTATAAAAAATAAAAAAAATAGTTATCTTTCTGTTGGCCTCTGCTTTTTATGCATCTAATTTACAGTAACAAAGATTTGTGCGACGGCTTACAGTAAAACAGATGATAATCGGTGATCTGGGCAAGCTAAGCTTTGTTAAATAAAATACTTCAAACGTCTTTATATTTTTTATCACTTTATTTTAAATTAGTAAACATGGACAAAGCGATTTTAAATCAAAATATTTAATTTAAATGCAGTTTTAGTTTTGATTTGTACGACGGCTTACAGTAAAAGAGATATTTAAACAGTGATACTTGAGCGACGGCTTGGAGTAAAAGAAATATTAATGGGTCATACAACCAAGCCAAACTTTGTAATAAACACACTTTAAACATTTTGTTTATATTTTTTATCACATTATTTTAAATTAGTAAATATGGACAACGTGATTTTAAACCAAAATATATAATTTAAATGCTGTTTTCGTTTTGATTTGTGCGACGGCTTACAGTAAAACAGATGATAATTGGTCATACGGGCAAGCTAAGCTTTGTTAAATAAAATACTTTAAACGTCTTTTTTATAATTTTTATCACATTATTTTAAATTAGTAAACATGGACAAAGCGATTTTAAACCAAAATATTTAATTTAAATGCTGTTTTAGTTTTGATTTGTGCGACGGCTTACAGTAAAAGAGATATTTAAACAGTGATACTTGAGCGACGGCTTGGAGTAAAAGAAATATTAATGGGTCATACAACCAAGCCAAACTTTGTAATAAAAACACTTTAAACATTTTGTTTATATTTTTTATGATTTTATTTTAAATTACTAAACACCGGCAACGTGATTTTAAACCAAAATATTTAATTTAAATGCTGTTTTCGTTTTGATTTGTGCGACGGCTTACAGTAAAACAGATGATAATCGGTGATCTGGGCAAGCTAAGCTTTGTTAAATAAAATACTTCAAACGTCTTTTTTATATTTTTTATCACATTATTTTAAATTAGTAAACATGGACAAAGCGATTTTAAATCAAATATTCAATTTAAATGCAGTTTTAGTTTTGGTTTGTGCGACGGCTTACAGTAAAAGAGATATTTAAACAGTGATACTTGAGCGACGGCTTGGAGTAAAAGAGATATTAATGGGTCATACAACCAAGCCAAACTTTGTAATAAACACACTTTAAACATTTTGTTTATATTTTTTATCACATTATTTTAAATTAGTAAACACGGACAACGTGATTTTAAACCAAAATATTTAATTTAAATGCTGTTTTCGTTTTGATTTTTACGACTGCATTTAATTGAATATTTTGGTTTAAAATCACGTTGTCCATGTTTACTAATTTAAAATAATGTGATAAAAATATAAAAAAGACGTTTGAAGTATTTTATTTAACAAAGCTTAGCTTGCCCAGATCACCGATTATCATCTGTTTTACTGTAAGCCGTCGCACAAATCAAAACTAAAACTGCATTTAAATTGAATATTTTGGTCTGAAATCACGTCCATGTTTACTAATTTAAAATAATTTGATAATATAAAAAAGACGTTTGAAGTATTTTATTTAAAAAGCTTAGCTTGCCCAGATCACCGATTATTACAAAGAGTTTTTATTACAAAGTTTGGCTTGGTTGTATGACCCATTAATATCTCTTTTACTCCAAGCCGTCGCTCAAGTATCACTGTTTAAATATCTCTTTTACTGTAAGCCGTCGCACAAATCAAAACTAAAACTGCATTTAAATTGAATATTTTGATTTAAAATCGCTTTGTCCATGTTTACTAATTTAAAATAAAGTGATAAAAAATATAAAAAAGACGTTTGAAGTATTTTATTTAAAGCTTAGCTTGCCCAGATCACCGATTATCATCTGTTTTACTGCAAGCCGTCGTACAAATCAAAACTAAAACTGCATTTAAATTGAATATTTTGGTCTAAAATCACGTTGTCCATGTTTACTAATTTAAAATAAAGTGATAAAAAACAAACAAAATGTTTAAAGTGTGTTTTACAAAATTTGGCTTGGTTTTATGACCGATTACACTGGTCAACACACAAATTTTTGCCACAGATATTATATTGATTTTAGGGTATATCAGGTGCGTAGATTCCGCATTTTTGCTAGTTGGCTCTAGTTTTTGAGATAATTGCATTTTTTTGTAAAAATATTACTTAGACTGTGTTATATGGCATTGTTGTTCATTTAATGCTATTTAATCAATACTGTACGCTTCGATCTTCTTTTGTAAACGCAGTAAAACAAAAATGCAAAGCATCCATGCAAACTACAATGCTAAAAAAGGATGCAACAGCAATATTTACCGTTAGTTTGCAAGAAACATATTGGAACTAAAACCCAGTATTACAGCGTATAAATGTATGTTGCCGTTATTTATTTAAACAAACGATGCTTGAAAATACTGAGCTTTAACAACTACCATTCTGTCAAATCTACGAAACCAATCGCCTCTTGTAAGACTTTCTAGCGTGAGGAGCAAATGGCTTATGTCGTTGAAGATTCCAACAATAGTCCGCCATCATGTGGGTGTCCCATCGTCCTTGATATCTTTCTTCCATTACTTTAATGTCCTGATGGAATCTTTCTCCTTGCTCTTCACTTAATTCCCCAAGATTTTCTGGAAATCTATCTAAATGACTAAAGAGGTAATGAATCTTGATGCTCATCTTTGTTCCCAAACTTTGAAATTTTGAAAGCATATCTTCAACTATCTGAATGTAATTGTTTGCTTTATTGTTTCCCAAAAAGTTTTTTACAACCACAGTAAAAGAAATTCAAGCAGCAAATTCCTTCTCAGTCATAGATGCAGTGAAGTTTGGATCGTTCATCAGCTTTCGAATTTGAGGACCATCAAATATTCCTGCTTTTAGTTTTTCATTGCTCATCCCTGGAAATACTCTGCAAATGTAATTAAAACAATTTCCGTGTACTGGCAAAGCTTTCACAAACTGCTTCATTATACCCAATTTGATGTGTAGAGGTGGCAAAATGATTTTTTCTCTTGGGACAAGGGGCTCATTGATGACATTACATTCATTAACTGTTAGTGTAATTCTTTCAGGCCATTCCTTCTTCACCCAGTGGTCACTGCGAGCACGGCTGTCCCACAAACAAATAAAGCACGGATATTTAGTATAACCACTCTGCTGACCAAGCAAAAAGTTGACCATTTTCAAATCAACACATATTAACCATTGGTGGTCACAGTAGTTCAATTTTTCTAGCACTCGTTTAATATTGTTGTATTTTTCTTTGAGCAATGTAGAGTGGCCAATGGGAATCGAGGCATACTTGTTTCCATTGTGCAGCAATACACACTTCAAACTTCTTTTTGAACTGTCTATAAATAAACGCCAATCTTGAGGTTTATATTCAGGTATTCCCATTTTTAAAAGAAGTCCTTCAACATCTGAGCAGAAAACAAGCCCTTCTTCTGAACGATAGTACGGAAGTAAGTCGCTCTCCCTTGTGCGGTAAAAGGTTACTTTCGTACATACACTAAGGCATTTCTTGTCTTTAAGCCTGGATCCCAATACTTCAGAAGCTTCTTTAGATAGATTAAGATCTCTTATGAGATCGCTCAGTTCCTCCTGATTAAACTGCTTCGGACTGGTCGAACTTTCTTCAAAAATGCTTGAAACATCACTTTCACTACAGCTTTCTGAAGTTTGGTGGACAAAGTCCCATTCTGATGGTTTTTCTGGAAGATGACTAAATTGTGGCACGGGTATATCTTCACAGTGGGGTACAGGACGCCTAGCAGATTCTAAGTCCGGGTAAATCCATGATTTTTTCTTGTGACGATTAAAACCCTTCAAATCTACCATACAAAAATAACAATCATCAAAGTGATTTTTCTGTTCTCGCCACACCATTGCACATCAAATCTAAAGCTTTTAGTTTTTCCTTTTGTCCACATTCGTAAGTGCTCAACCATGATTTGCAGACAACATGTGGAGCCCATGGCTTGTCTTGGTCACCAAGTTTAACTCCAAAGTAAGCACGGTATACTTTGCGAACAAAATCTGTAATAGACCTTTTATACTCTTTTAAGAATATATTCTCCACATATGTAACAGAAAACTGTCAGGGTCATTACAACAACTTCTTGAACAACTCATAGCAGGCAACATAAAGCAATTGAAGGGTTTAGAACGAAAAGTAACTAAGTCACAAAATACTGCTTTTGAGTAAATTGCATTTTTAAAGTTTTTAAATGAGTCATAAAATCAGGTTTCACAGCGATTTTTGTTTTTAGGATTATTAAGCATTTACATATTGTATAATGAACTTATTTCATCATTTACAGATATTTTGGATGAACATGTCAGATGATATTAATAAAATACTAGATTGGACTTAGGCACTTTTATTGTGATTTTATGGACTTAGGCACTTTTAACCACAAACTATGGACTTAGGCACTTTGCTTTTAAAGTCCATTAGTCATATTTAAGTAAAAATACTTGATATTGAATTATTTACAAAGAGAATTTCAGGACACGTCAAAATATCCAAGTAATCACTCTTTTTCATTGTCCTTGTAACTACCTTATTAGATTTATTGGGTAAAAATTAGCTATAACTTCTGCAGTTGTCCTGCTATATTCTGCCATTTCATCACTGCGTAAGGCTTGTAAAATCAAATGCTCCATAACAATAATACTTACAAACTGTTTCTCAATGTTTTAAAAACGCATATGACACTAAAATTGTTAGGTCCGTAGTCAAAGCACTAATAAGATTTATGAAAAAAAAATTCGAAGCAGTAAACATAGGGTGAAGTTTAATTTAAGCCTCTCCTTCTGTTCATTACAAACAATACTTTTATTTATAAAAAGTTTATTGATGAAGGTGATGCTTAAATTTAAACCCTCTCAAACAGGAAATGTCTGTTAAAAATTTTTGAAAATGAATAAAATGTCCGACATATATTTAAAATACTTTGATTTTACCATTGCTCACAAAGTACGCTTATGAGTAAGCAAAGGTTTGCCAACCTAGCTTTTAATTCTAATTAAATTCTCTGTGTTTACTTCATTCTTGATTACTGTATTCAATTTAAGAACCAAACATTTTAATAGAACATTCGTGCATATTTCAATGAAGCCTACATCTATATATGAGTAAACTAAAAATGAAACCTAATTTACCAGTTTTTATGTTATATAGTCAAAGCACCAAGCTACAATATTAACAAAACTGATTTCGTATCACGTGACTAAACCTTACAATGTGATTGGATAAAATGGACTTAAAACTTTTAAAAGAAAAATTCAGCATTTCCAGCAAAACCTTGCATTCAAAAAAAAAGACTTAGTAACATTTTTTAGAAATAATATTTTGCATGGTGATTAAGGACATTGAAAGCAACGCACTACAATGGCTAACTCAATTCGGGTAAAAATGTGACTTAGTTACTTTGAGTTCTAAACCCTTCAATTAAAACTGAAAACATGAAAACCTAAATATAGTAAAAGTTATCTCAAAAACTAGAGCCAATTCAGCAAAAGTAAAGTCATTTTTGGAATCAGCGCACCTGATATACTATAAAATCGTTGAAAGATCTATCGCAAAAAGAAAAAAATATTTTTTTGTTGAGCTGTGTTATTATTTAGTTAAAAGAGAAAGAAAAGAGAAAAGTGAGTGAGAGTAGCGAAAATGAGAGAGCGTTTTAAGGCCCGTTTCCACTACGAGCGTGGAAATAGCATTCTTTGAATCTTTTATTGATCTTCGATTGAAGCGAGCGGTTAAAATTGAAGGGAGCGTAGAAAAAAAGCAATAAAACAAACAAAGAATGCTTTTTTCCACGCTCGTAGTGGAAACGGGCCTTTAGAAACGAGAGAAGAAAAAAGTTTTAAAAATGAAGGCATAGGCGTACGCAAGGGGGGGGGGTTTCAGGGGTCAAACCCCCCCCTTGAAGAATGGTGTTTAGCCATATATACGTGGTAATAAATAGACTTCAATAATAAGATTTTGGTTTCTATTGTTTGCCGCACTTTGAAACTTAATTACTGCTTGCGCATCAATTTTTTCTATCGCCTAAATTGCGATTTTTTCTTTTTGCAATTTCTTTTTGCAATTTTTTCTATCGCCTAAAGTTAGCTAATGTACAGTTGCCACTGTGAAGAAAACTTTCAAAATTGTAAAATATTGAAAGTTAAGTATGGGAATGGAAATTATTGCATGGAAACAATAGCTTCAGTTCACAAATTTTTTAATGCTTCACAACGTCAAAGCATTTTTACGCAACTCCATCAACACGATTTTGTCAACAACAAAAGTTCAAAAACTTGTTCAAATTTGTGCCATCAGATGGGTCGATCGACACGAGAGTGTTAGTACTTTTTCAAATTTTCAATTTACCGTTGTAGAAGCTTTGGCAGAAATTTCAGCACGGCCAGACAGAGAGGAACTTCATTACGAGCTTTGCAGTTGCTTTCGACAATTACGCAAAGTGAATTTTGCATTGCTCTCTTAGTTTTAAAAAACGTTTTTGGATACAGTGTTGTTTTGTGCAAAGTTAAGCAAAAAAAGTAGAAAAACTCTTTTGCGGCTGTCAACATAGCACATGATATTGCAAATGAATTGAAGTGTCTTAAGAGAAAAAACAAATATGAATTTCACTAGTTCTATATTTTTGCGCAAAAAAATGGCCAAAGCCGAAGATTTTATTTTGGAAACACCACGCCTTACTTCAAGACCAGTGGCGTACGCAGAAATTTGTGAAGGGGGGGGGGTTTTGGAGCCGAAAACACGATTGCTCTAAGTTAGGGGTTCCCAAACTGGGGCACATTTAGGCTTCTCAAAAGGTACATTATCAGAGAGAATATCCTTATTTAAGTTAAATTCCGTGTTTGGAAGAAATAATGGACTCAAATGTCTAGAATTTTCGAATTCGGTCGATTATAATTACGTCAAACAGGACAATTAAGAGGGAAGACTTTTTTACAGATCACCGTGATTTTGGGTTTGAATGGGGAAAATTTGTGGCTGCTGAAAAGGGAAGAGTTTTCATTTTTTAGAGATTACCTTGATTTTCGGCATGAATTGGAAAAATTTTCTGATTCAAAGTGAAGACCTTTTTATTAGAGGACACCATGATTTGGAACAATATCTACCCGGCTGAGGCCCACAAACTCGAACGATTTCGAAAAGTGGCCCGCAAGAGTGAAGAAGTTGGACCACCCTGTTTTAGAGAAACGTCACAACATTTTGGGGGTACATGAAAACCTGCTACAGTGTTCAAAGGGTACCGATCAACTAAAAGTTTGGGAAACCCTGTTCTAAGTGGTCCTGGTAATGGAAAACTTCCAAAATTAGGCCTACATTCAAAAATAAAGTGTTTTGGTTTTAAGACCGTCTTGCAGTAGCATGAATTTTTTTTTACCAAACCGTAAAACTAACTATTGAAAAGGCATGTGCAGGTAATTCAATTATGATAAGAAACTTTCCAAAATAAAAGTAACTCGTGTAAATGATGAGAACAATAGGTGAAAAATCAAACGAACAAAAAAATAACCTCATTACTTAACAAATATTTAAAGTTTTTTTAAAGGCTTATATTCAAACGCCTGTTTTTTCACTTAATTTGTTAATTACGTCACCAGGGCAAGGCGTGTGGCTCCTATAAATGTTTAGTGATGCAAGTCCATTCATTCGAGTGGTACCACTTGTGTTTCGTAAGCACGTTTTTCGTCTGCGTAATGTGGAAAACAATTGTTCACTAGTGCATGTTGTCACTGGAAGAGTTAACAAAATGGTCATCAATGTAAATATACAGTATGTGCGGAAAAGCATCGGAACTGCATTCCTTGATGCTGCTCAACGCATTAGTTGGTCTTTCTGCTGCGTTCAACCGAAAAAGCTTCCTGTACCATAATATCAGTTCAGGCACTAGTTCTCCCAAGAATTTTAAATCATTTTCGTAAAATTTTCCCAAAACTTGAATACTTTTACTTTGTTGAGGAGTTGGTCCACTAGTTCAGAAGAAATTAAACACTGAAATTCATCAATAATCGATTTGTGGGCTGTAAATCTTGCTTCGAGAGTGACAATAAAGTTATCAAGAAATGGAATAAAAATCCCTACTCTAAAATATTCTTCCATCTGTTCAGCAGCAATATTGCGATCAATACTTAGTGTTCTGCCAACATTACCTTATATGCCATATTATGTGACATAAATTTTACCTATTTGCTGAATTTTTGAGTTTCATGAAAGTGAGTTTTTGAGGTTCATGAAACCTTGTAAAATACCACAAAATAAAACTACAGGCGGCATTTTTAAAAAGGGGGGCCCCTCGATAACTAAAAAAAGGGGTCCGAGGCGATCGCCTCATTCGTCTCACCCAATATCTACCACTGGCTATGTCATTACCTAATGGTATTTATTCCGAATACAATCGACGTCTATGCTTATGTTGAAGTTTTTTTACGCAAAAAATACTTACCAGTTTTGATAATACTGAAACAAACAACCCGGTTTAAAACCCAAAGTTTTAACAGAAAAGCGCATATGTGAACGGGTTAAAAATGCTTTTTGCTCATTTTGTGTACGGGTTTATTATGGAGTATAGAATAGAGCAGGGCTCTTCAAACTGGGGTCGCGGGATTGGGAGAAAAATAGCGAAATGCAACAGCAAATTGAAGTGAAGACCTTTTTTTTCTAGAGAACACCTTGATTTTGGGAGAAAAACAGGGAAATCAGAGATGAAATCGAAGTGAAGACCTTTTTTTTTTTTTTTTTAGAGAACACCTTGATTTTGAGAAAAAAACAGGAAAATCAGAGATGAAATCTAAGTGAAGACCTTTTTTTTTAGAGAACACCTTGATTTTGGGAAAAAACGGGGAAATCAGAGATGAAATCGAAGTGAAGACCTTTTTTTTTTTTAGAGAACACCTTGATTTTTGGAAAAATAGCGGAATCAGAGAGATTGATTCTAGGTGAAGATCCTTTTTTAGGGGTCGCGAAAAAATTTGCCTGTGAAAAATGGGTCTCGATGAAAAAAGTTTGAAGAACACTGGAATAGAGTATAGAAAAAACACTAACGGGAATAACAAAGACTACAAATATAGTTACTAGTACGCTCAGTGGTGCATATTCAAATTCAGGGGCCCGAGGCAAGGATTTTAAAATGATGATGTTCTCCAAAAAGAAAAAAGAGCTTTGATCTTGTCTTTCACTTTTTTCTCCAAAAATCATGGTGATCTCTAAAAAAAAAAGGTCTTCACCTAGAATCGATCTCTATATTTCCCACTTTTCGTCCCGACTTCGTAACCTCAAAAAAACATCTGCAGCGAATTGAAACTGTATGTGCTGTTTTTCAGGGGGGCCTCGAGGCAACTGCCTCATTCGCCTCACCCAATATCCACCACTGAGTACGCTTAAAATGATATTCCAAACAACCTCGCAGAACTGAAACGGATCAGACGGCCGTTTGAATCAAAATAGCGTAGAAAAGCTGACATATAACTGTGCTTATAACTTGCATTTGTATTTATCTTTTATTCTCAACTGATATATTTATTTAAACAACCAAGCGGCACTAAAAGGGAAAAGACGGCTGTTCAAATAAAAACTACCGTTAATAACTGACATGTGATTGTGATCACACAAAGTTTTATACACTATCACTTTTTTACTTTGATTAAAAAACAATCAACAATTCCAGATAATAAACCTATATAATAACACGCTTCACTTAGTGAAAACTCCGATTACTCTACCGATGTCAATATCAAACCAAAAATCAGCAACAAATTGTTATTTAAACCGACTTTTTGTGGGCCATTTAATCAGCCGACATCCGATATCTTCAGAACCGAAACGTTGAGTTTTTATTATTGTTTTTGCTTTTTAATAAAGAATTAACAGCAATTTAACTCAGATTTTACCAGAAGAGCATGAATAAAAGATTTTAATAGTATACCTGGTAACAAGAAACAGAGACGTAAAATATAACTGCTAAAAGCTCGTCATCACTAATGGTAGATATGCACCCGATGTCGAACAGCGGGAGGGTAACTTTATTGATCGCTACTCAAAAGAAAGTAAACAACTTTCAACGCATCCCGCACTCCCGAACAGCGAAAAAACAACAAAAACCATCTATTTTAAGAGAAACAGCAGTCAATCGTACAATTGCAATATTAAAGGATCAAACCAAAATAACTAATTAAAAATTTTTAACCGTTCACATTATTAACTCGACAAGGATGTAAAATAAAATTAAATGTACTGTAACGGAGTCGCAAAATTGCCTCGTCCTTCCCGCTCCGCACAAACGCGCTTCACGACCAGCACCAGACTTTACGGTTTTATTTTATTAAGAACAAAACGATAATTGCGGCACTAGTCGGAAACGGTTTTTCTAAACAATAACACAAATATTACATTAAATAACGCATAAACACAATACACACTCACCAACGATGTTGGGCGGACGAGCAAAGGAAGTATCAAATAGCAATTCTCTACCTTAAGTAGACAACGTCCAAAGGGACAAATATAGCAGCCAAATCAATCTGAAGACTGCAAAATGCCAAGTTACAGCCAGCTCAAGAAAAGGCTTACCAAAACAACGTGGCATCACTCTATGCCCAACAGCCGCGCAAGAACGCAACTAAAAGGTAGCGCTGATTATTCAGCGCCGATACAAAAGGCGCTCTGACTCGAAACCCGTACCCAACATCTAATTCTCAAATAATTTACGCGAAAGACGTAACATGTACAATCTAGTAATAACTTTTTATAAACCAAAGAGAAAGAATTACCGTCGTTTCTGTGTACTACATTCGATTTTGAATTTTCTACAAACAATCTCTTAGGCCCGTTTCCACTACGAGCGTGGAAAAGAGCATTCTTTGTTTTTATTTTTTTTGCGCTCGCTTCAATTTTAAGAAACAAAGAATGCTTATTTCCATGCTCGTAGTGGAAACGGGCCTTTACTATCATCAGGTTCATCAACTCTGTTCTCTTCAACGGCCGAGCTTCCCCGTCTTTGCAAAAACGTTTGTATTGACTTCATTTTAAATAATTTTCTGGAATTTCTACATTTTTCCTAATTTGAATTGCTGAATAAGATGGTACTATTTTTAGACGGCCCCGAACAAGGTTTATCGGCTAAAATAGATCTCTTTCAGCAAATTTGTGTGTTTTTGCTTGCTATCGCAATAAATCGTGGAATTTCAATTTCAAGCTTTTAAGTATAAAATTAATCACATGTCAGTTAGTCAACGACTGTTTTGATTCGAACAGCCGTCTGCTGATTTTTAGTATCGTCGGGTCGTTCACACTGTAGAAATGTCAGTTGAGTATAAAAGTTATTAATATAAAAGCAAGTTATAAATTAAATAAAAGTAATTTAAGCAAAATGAAGATGTAGTAGGTTTGCATTGAATTAATATAAAAACAGTTTTTTAAACTATAAAGTTATGATCTTTGATTCAAATAACCGTCTGTTCATTTTTAGTGCCGCCAGGTCGTTCACACAATAGGTATATAAGTTTGGGAGTTATTAGTATAGAAGCAAGTTATAAATTAAACAAAACTAATTGAAGCGATTAAAAAGGAGATGTAGTAAGTTTTATTGAAGACTGTTTTGATTCGAACAGCCGTCTGTCGATTTTTAGTGCCGTCGGGTCGTTCACACTGTAGGCATATAAGTTTGGGAGTTATTAATATAAGAAGCAAGTTAAACAAAAGTAATTGAAGCGATACAAAGAGATGTGATAGGTTTCATTTTGCTTAATATATAAACCGTTATAAAGTATAAAATTAGAATCATATGTCAGTTTATCAGTGATTGTTTTTCGAACAATCAATCAAAATGACGCGAGTAAAGAGTTTTGCTATTTATTAAGCGACATCGCCTGGTTTAAAACAGGCTTAGAGAACAATGTAAATAAATTTAATATGCGGCGATTTTAACTAAAAATTTAAGTTTATTGAGACTTGGAAAAACTATTCAAACGGCTTCGGCTTCGAAGCCTGTTTTTGAAAAGAAAGTTTACCAAATGGGAAATGACAAGGAAGCTTTAGAGCTGAGTTTAGCTGTTTCATTGAACATTGGATATTTTGTAATTTCAGCATAGTGTTGTAATTTTTAGCAGAAATAAAACCACGTTTTTCGTAAAAGGATAGGCAACTTTTTTTTGCACTACGGACCGCTATAAGGTGGGCCATTTGTTGCCGACCGGTTTTTATTTAAAAAAAGACGAATAATTGGTACTAAAACTTTATAAACACACTTTCTCTTTTTGAAACTGCTTCGACTGGCGATTTATTTGTATTGTTGGCGACAATTTTTCGCAAACTGAGCTTCGATTACGTTTTTTAAACAAATTCTGGAGATGTCGGGTAGGTATTTAATCTATTTTGCAAGAAAAAATGTTTGCAAGAAAAAATAAGTAATTACTCTGTTTTTTTACGTTTTCGGATTCCATGGAAAACGTTTGTCATTACTGCTGCGGTACCAGAATATTGATTGCAGAAGAAATAGTAGCATTTTATAATTTTTTCAAATTAGGTTGCTTGTGACATGTGCACAAGAGGGTATCACTGCAAGTGTGCACGAGTACATGCTAAAAGTGAAGAAAACCGCGTGGTTTTGTCCATTGTATGCAGATAATAGATACGTATGTGTCGTAAATTTCAATAGCTTTTTCAATTACCTGTAAAATGGCTGTCTTATTTAATTGATCGATACAATGATCTTGCTTTTTATTGCATAATAACATCGTTTGTTTTCACTAATTTTATGATAGAGCTAAATACTTTCAGGATGCAAGTTTTCCGTGATAACCTGGATATTCTTGAGAAAATGACAAAGCAATCTTTAGACTGAAAAAACATAAATCAGTGGTTTTCAACCTGGGAGTCGTTTTGCTATTTTCTATGGATCGCGGAAGCGTTTAAAAACTTTTTTTGGAGAACACTAATAGGAGAAATTGGAGACAGATGTAAAGTAGGGACCTTTTTTTAGAGAACGCTACTGTTTAGGGAGGAAAATCTAGAAATCCGAGACATTCAAAGTGAGGACCTTTTTTTAGAGAACACTACTTTTAGAGCGGTCACCAGAATTTTGTGGCGAAAATTAAATTTTGTTTACCGAAGGGGGTTGTTAAGTTACTTTGGATTGGAAATTGGATTGCGGAGTAAAAAAGATAGAAACCCCCTGACCGAAATCAATCCCCTGGTGCAGTAGCCTATTTAGGGGGCAGGGCATTGTGCCATGCTCGCCTTTCTAGATTACTAATGCGAAAAATCAGAGACAGATTCAAAGTGAAGACCTTTTTTTAAAGATTATTGTTTTTAGGACAAAAAATTGACAAAACCAAATGTTGATAATCTCTTGAAGACTTATTATATTTCTTAGATTGCATCAACACCGGGACAGATTTTAAATGAAAGCCTGTTTTAACATTTGAAGAATTTTTTCCACAGATTATATGTGATTGGGGCGGTATGCTCCTCCCCGTTTCAAAAATTATCAGTACGCCACTGCCCTGATATCAAAGCATTGATATTGAACGGACAAATATGGCTTCTGGCGAAACTTCTGTCCTTAAACAAAAAAGAAACGATTGTATGTGCACGCCTCTAAGGTAGATTGGAAAGGTGCACGCAAATACACGCAAAAGTATTTGCGCAATTTTAAGAAAAAGTGAAGTGCAACATTTTTTGTATATTTATGAATAATAGCGACTGATTTCTTAATTTATTTTAATAATTTTCCTTTGCCAATTCATAATACGAATCTAATTATTCTTGCTTTTTGACTATTTGGTTGTTGGGCATCAAATTGGCTACCGATTTGTTTTTTATTTTTTTCCAATAAATTATATTATATTTATATATGTATTAGAATAATTGTATATGTGAAAATCTTATCAAAACTAAAAGCAAATATACAATATTTGTTTTGGAAATAGCTATATTTTTTTTAAATTAACAATTTTATCAAAAGTACAAGCTATTAAAGTTTATTTTGAAAATTAACCATCTCTTTATCTCATTTTCTTGCAAAATAGGGTCTGACCAGACTGAGATTTAGTACGCCTATTTTATTTCTTTATTTTATCTATATTTATCCTCCTGACTCCCAGGAAAGCGACGGAGGCGCTAATACATAGGGTAGGCAATAACCCCGACCTGCTTCCGGAGATGCCAAGATATTGCTGTCCGCTTGTAATTTACTATTTACACCTAATACCATAAATAAACAGTCGTCGATAATTTACTATTTACACCTAATACCATAAATAAACAGTCGTCGATTGCCGCCATGTGCCTTTCACCAGTCGCTGACTGCTTAGAAATTCTCCGGCAATTTTTTAAGACATGACGCCATGTAAATACGGCGGCATATTGCCCAAAGGTTGCAAATGGGGAAACGCATAGCCGTACCTGCCGGGGGGGCAGGTACGGGAAATTTGGGCAAAGTCAGAAATTTTAGGACGGTGACAATGATCAACTGCAAAAAAATAGTTACCAAATTTAGGTGAAGACCTTTTTTTTAGAGAACACCTTGGTTTTGGGACGAAAATTGAAAAATATGAGACTGAATTTAAGTGAAGACCTTTTTTTTCACCATGATCTTAGGACAAAATTGCTTCTTGGTTCGAGAATCTTAGACAATTTTTTTGTCCTATCCGTAATGTGCTAGAAAATCATGATTTGGGCAAACGTCACAAAATGTTCAAAACTTAAAAAAATTTTTACAAGAAACACCAAAAACTAAAAGCTTTAGGATCAAACATTTTGACTTGATCATCACTAAAGTCTTCAATGCTACCAAATCTGATTATAATGTTAGTTGATTTTTTTAATTTCTGCTCCGTCCTTTAAACCTACAATACTGGCTTTGCTCAATAATCTAATTGAGAATGCGGATAACAAAAAAAGCAACAAAAAGAGAAATGGTGTTTACATCATCTCTATTTATCCTCGTGACTCGCAGGAAAACGTTGGGGGCGTTATACCTAAAAGCAACTGGCGAGCGATTACTCCATTTGCCTTTAAAAATTCCAAGATTTTGCTGTCCGTTTGAATTTTTTTAAATTTTTTTACTCAGTGAAATGATTGAAATTTTGAGCTGCTTACTAAGTCCTCCAAGCAAAAGAAAATAACGGAAAGCGTTTTTTCAAGAGCACAGCAGATTGACGCGAATAAGTTTTAAACCGAGACCGTGTTGTTGCTTTGTTACCTGTGGTGTTGCTTTGTTAACTACTGCAACAACTTCAATCTTTTTTTAAAGACGAACACAGAACCCTGCATAAATACATTACGCCCTTCATACAGTACATGGAGCGGTACCACGTGAACCGCGAAGAACCAAGGCGCTCTAATATTTCTTCACACTTTTTCTATAATCCTGAACGTCAAGCCAAAAAGTTGTGAATACAAAAATTTAAAATTTTTGGGTTGACTCAACACAGAATTGAATTCAGGTCTACAGCTTCAGAACCAAACGTTTCATTTCTGAATCAAATGCGCGGTTAACTTTAAAGTTGGTCCATGATGATTTTCTGACTTGTTAAATTTTTTACGTATTGCTTGCAGCTGGCTTCACAAAGTTATAAAATTCTTGAAT
Source organism: Diplosoma virens (assembly GCA_963680785.1). NCBI lineage: Eukaryota > Metazoa > Chordata > Ascidiacea > Aplousobranchia > Didemnidae > Diplosoma > Diplosoma virens. The sequence continues at coordinate 27,399,924 of OY796887.1, forward strand.
TAATTTTCTTTTAAAGTCTGCTGCCGTGGTAAAAATTTTTCTTTGGTGTAAGAAATGGCTAACAGTTTGACGCAAAAATCTATTGACAAATACACAAAAGTGTTTTATAAATCTGCTAGCAAAGAGGATGAAACTATTAGAACAGAAAATTTGAAATCTGTTTTGTCATCATTAAGTATATTTCCTGAAGCAGAAGAGCTGCAAATGAAAGTTAAAGAAATAGATAAAAATTATAGAGGAAAACTAAACTTACAACAGTTCTTGGAAGTAGTAGAACTTGCGGAAAAAAATGAAGAAGATAATATGTTATTTGCTTTCCGTGCTTTCGACAAGCAACGAAGCGGCTTTGTACCCTTAGATAAGATTCGCTTTTTGTTATCTGGTTTAAAAGAAAACTTAACAGAGAAAGATATTGACTACTTGATTCAGGAAGCTAAAGTGGATGAAGAAAATAAAGTTGATTATCAACTGTGCATCCAGTTGTTGAAACAAATGGAACTACCGTATTAGTCGTTTTATTGTTTTTGAAAATGTTTTTTGCCGTAAGGCGGTTATACAGTAAGCTGTTTTTGCTTACACCCTTTTTTTTTTAATACAAAACTGTAGTGGCGTGAACCAAATTATATAATCCGGGACATGACTTGCGGTAGTTTATTTCTGTTCGTGTGTATATGCTAAACATCCCGGATGCTACGGTTGATTTAAGCTGGCTTAGTTCTGGTGCTGTCGTGAATGACGTTTTAAAAAAATCGATCAATAGTAAATTGATTCTTTCTTGTAATCCTAAAGCGAATGTAAACACAAAGCCACAAAAATAAGTACTTATAAGCAATGCGAATGTAAACAAATGCAACTCAATAAAGCTGGGAGTAGCATGATTGTAACAAGCTTTTACCGAAATGACCCTTAAAACTAGCTTGTGCGCAGGCAGTTTTGGGTTATCTAAGGTCAAGGTGAGTAGATGTCACCCGCTCAACTAATTACAAATTTGACCCGATGGAATTTCTTCCTTTAATCGCAGCTTTATAAATTTTTACTAAAAATTATTTTCCTAAATAAATTAGTTGAAGAGGAAAAAAAAGCAACCATCACAAAGATCAAATATCATGTTTCGCACAGTTTCTTCTAAGTCATAGCCGTACCAGTTAAAAAAAATTTGGGCGCAATATAATTGTATCCAAATCACGTTGTAGCATTGTGCAGATTTCTGCTGAAGATTTAAAAAAAGTCATTTTCTCCCGTTTCGTCCCACAACACTAACGTCTTCAGCAATTTGTCACCCTCGGTGTTGGTCGTCCTCGTCGGCATTCACTTCAAGTCAGTCACAAACAGGACTGGGTCGATAGGGTGGAGTGAAAAAAAAATTTGAAAAAAGTGTAGTTCTTAAATCCTGCCAAATAGGCTAAAACTTCAAAAAAATTCGTTTTGGCGAGTTGCTACCTTTGGGGGGCTAGCAACCCCCCAAAATGTGTTTTTGGTGGGTAAAATTGACAAAAAATGTCGTAACTCGGTTTTTTAACGGATTTTGTGTAATTTATTTTTGGATTTATTTTATCTTTCCTCGTTGGTTGGGCAGAAAATTGATGTGACATAAGATTGGGATCTATGATAAGAAAGATTTGCAAATAGAGGTCCGTGGCCAAAAAGTTTGTGAATAACTCTGATTAAACCAATGTTATAGGTTATATGGAAATTAGTACCATTCCTGCCAAACTTTTTTTAACATAAAAAACAAAGCAGAAGACAACCTATTCACTAAGCCTTTCATATATTCAAGGCATAATTTATCCGAAAAATCAAAATAAAACATATTCACCGCATGTTTTTTTTTTACATCCAAAGCATAACTAATTTTTGAAAGTGAACTGTTGGATACGTACAATATTGTTTTCGTTTTGTTAAATACAAATCTTAAATGTCAAATGAAATCCAATGTATGACAGAGTTTTAGTCAATAGCATTAATTCGTATTATTTAAAAGTACTGAGTACCGGTACCGCGGTACTTTTAGCAAGTACCGTGCCCACCAGTTAATTCAGGTTAAATTAAGTCGGTACCTTCCGTAGCAATTGCCATAGCAACGACAGCAAAATTTATCGGAAAAATTATGTAATGTTTCAAAATTTAATAATATAATCAATTTTATTTATCTTTTTTACTCGTATACAATAGTCAGGAGTGTTAAACTCAGCCCTCAAGCGATTACCTCGTCAAAGTTGTGAAGTCTACATTAAATTGCTAATTTGTGAAGTTATCTATCACGATAAATAAACAAAAGTTTAAAATTCAAAAATAATAGTTGCAATCTGCGATTCAAAATTGTTAAACTTATTTTTACTCGTTATAGCCTAAATTTTGAATCTAAAATAAAGCGATATTTACGTAGTTTATAAGCTGTAGCCTAAATTGGCACACTACGATAGGCTTTTGAAGCCCAAATTAAATTAAGCAATTTAAAAAAAAATTTTTGGCTTCGAGTAGGCCATTTCCAAAAACTCCGATTGAATCTCGTAAGCGTCTCGAAGAATTCTAGTTAATCGGCTACATCGTGCCTCCGAGAAAATTCTAAAATAGGCTAGGCAATAGATGAGACTAAAAAAACTAAATTTCGCACTTTCAGTTAAATATCAAAGTGCGGTTATCCTATAATAGAGGTTCTCAACTAAGGGGCTACAGCGAAGTTTTTAGGTAGGCCACACAGAGATGGTGTGAGAAAGTGTTGAAATCACATATTCGAAGGCTGTTTTTTGTTGTGAAGAAACGATTTGGAAAATTGCGTCCGAAATAAAAGTTTTGGCCTTCACCTGAAATTTGGAACGAAAACGAAGATTTCGGACACTGACTGGAAGTGATGACCTTTTTTTGTTATCACTAGATTTTTACGCTGAAAACAGTCGCGATACGAAATGGCAACTCTGTTAAACCTTAAATTTCCCCTTTCCCTGAAAAACGGTTTTCCGGCGCATTTCTGAAAACTAGACACATTCGGCCGCAAAAATTGCGTTGCAAGCTTTTTGAGCCAGTGTATAATAAAGCTGCCAGTTCAAAAAGAAATTTAAAATACTTTTTTAATTGTTTTAAGCCTAAAATGTTCAAAACTTAAAATAAATTTTGTAAGAAACACTAAAAACTAAAAGTTTAGGATCAAACATTTTGACTTGATCATCACTAAAGTCTTCAATGCTACCAAATCTGATTATAATGTTAGTTGATTTTTTTAATTTCTGCTCCGTCCTTTAAACCTACAATACTGGCTTTGCTCAATAATCTAATTGAGAATGCGGATAACAAAAAAAGCAACAAAAAGAGAAATGGTGTTTACGTCATCTCTATTTATCCTCGTGACTCGCAGGAAAACGTTGGGGGCGTTATACTTAAAAACAACTGGCGAGCGATTACTCCATTTGTCTTTAAAAATTCCAAGATTTTGCTGTCCGTTTGAATTTTTTTAAATTTTTTTACTCAGTGAAATGATTGAAATTTTGAGCTGCTTACTAAGTCCTCCAAGCAAAAGAAAATAACGGAAAGCGTTTTTTCAAGAGCACAGCAGATTGACGCGAATAAGTTTTAAATCGAGACCGTGTTGTTGCTTTGTTAACTACTGCAACAACTTCAATCTTTTTTTAAAGACGAACACAGAACCCTGCATAAATACATTACGCCCTTCATACAGTATATGGAACGGTACCACGTGAACCGCGAAGAACCAAGGCGCTCTAATATTTCTTCACACTTTTTCTATAATCCTGAACGTCAAGCCAAAAAGTTGTGAATACAAAAATTTAAAATTTTTGGGTTGACTCAACACAGAATTGAACTCAGGTCTACAGCTTCAGAACCAAACTTTTCATTTCTGAATCAAATGCGCGGTTAACTTTAAAGTTGGTCATGATGATTTTCTGACTTGTTAAATTTTTTACGTATTGCTTGCAGCTGGCTTCACAAAGTTATAAAATTCTTGAATTAATTTTCTTTTAAAGTCACGGACTTTTACTGCTGTCGTGGTAAAAATTTTTTCTTTGGTATAAGAAATGGCTGACAGATTGACGCAAAAATCTATTGACAAATACACAAAAGTGTTTTATAAATCTGCTAGCAAAGAGGATGAAACTATTAGAACTGAAAATGTGAAATCTATTCTGTCATCATTAAGTATATTTCCCGAACCAGAAGAGCTGCAAAAGAAAGTTAAAGAAATAGATAAAAATTATCAAGGAAAACTAAACTTACAACAGTTCTTGGAAGTAGTAGAATTTGCGGAAAAAAATGAAGAAAATATTATGTTATTTGCTTTCCGTGCTTTCGACAAGCAACGAAGCGGCTTTTTACCCTTAGAGAAGTTTCGCTTTTTGTTATCTGGTTTAAAAGAAAACTTAACAGAGAAAGAGATTGACAACTTGATTCAGGAAGCTAAAGTGGATGAAGAAAATAGAGTTGATTATCAACTGTGCATCCAGTTGTTGAAACAAATGGAACTACCGTGTTAGTCGTTTTATTGTTTTTGAAAATGTTTTTTGCCATGAAGGCGGTTATACAGTAAGCTGTTTTTGCTTACTTTCTTTTTTTTTTTTTAATACAAAACTGTAGTGGCGTGAACCAAATTATATAATCCGGTACGTGACTTGCGGTAGTTTATTTCTGTTCGTGTGTATATGCTAAACATCCCGGATGCTACGGTTGATTTAAGCTGGCTTAGTTCTGGTGCTGTCGTGAATTGACGTTTTAAAAATATCGATCAATAGTAAATTGATTCTTTCTTGTAATCCTAAAGCGAATGTAAACACAAAGCCACAAAAATAAAGTCTAAAGTCATAGCCGTACCAGCTTAAAAAAATTTGGGCGCAATATAATTGTATCCAAATCACGTTGTTGTAGCTTTGTGCAGATTTCTGCTGAAGATTTTAAAAAAGTCATTTTCTCCCGTTTCGTCCCACAACACTAACGTCTTCAGCAATTTGTCACCCTCTCGGTGTTGGTCGTCCTCGTCGTTGCCGTTTAGAAGGGCATTCACTTCAAGTCAGTCACAAACAGGACTGGGTCGAGGGTTTATCCTTTACTACCGCAGACTGCTGTACTGCCCGGATCAGATGACAGTGATGGTTTAGCCAGCATCGAGTTTCGTCTTCCAAAATTGTCATACTTTGTGGTCCATATGGTTCACGATATATAGGGCACGTTATTAGCACAAACTCTGTTACAGTGACAAAACTTTTTTTGGTTTTTAAAGACGTAGTCGGGGTTTGTTCAAGGGGATTCTAAGAAAGAGCGAGACCCCATTTGTGAGAGAAATCTAAGAAACCATTTAAGAAAGAGTGAGACCCCATTCTGTAAACACAAAGACACAAAGTAAGTACTTACAAGCAAACAATTGCTACTCAATAAAGCTGGGAGTAGCATGTTTGCAATAAAACAAAGAACAACTTTATACAAAATGACCCTTAAAAGTAGCTTGTGCGCATGTAGTTTTGGGTTATCTAAGCTCAAGGTGAGTAGATGTCACCCGCTCAACTAATTACAAATTTGACCCGATGGAATTTTTTTCTTTAATCGCAGCTTTAAAAAATTATTTTCCTAAATAAATTAGTTGGAGAGGAAAAAAAAGCTTGAACCATCACGAAGATCAAATGTCATGTTTCGCACAGTTCCTTAAAAATTCATAGCCGTACCAGCTTAAAAAATTTAGGCGCAATATAATTGTATCCAAATCACGTTGTTGTAGCTTCATCATGCAGATTTCTGCTGAAGACTTAAAAAAAAGTCATCATTTTCTCCCGTTTCGTCCCACAACACTAAGGTCTTCAGCAATTTGGAGACTTTTTTTCCTGCGAAAATAGTTTGTTATAGGTGCCAGAAAATATTTGTTTTATTCCAATAATACCTTGCGGCTGCACGAAAAATTCTGATTTTGCCTTAATTTTTAAGACTTTGGAAAGAAATTGTCTTACTGCCCCTCTCCGTTTAGTACGACTATAAATAAATGATTCAAGCATATAGGTTTGTTCAATTAAGGTCTGACAAATTTTTAATGGTTGTTAACGCGTACACCTTGTCATCCTCTCGGTGTTGGTCGTCCTCGTCGTTGCCGTTTAGAAGGGCATTCACTTCAAGTCAGTCACAAACAGGACTGGGTCGAGGGTTTATCCTTTACTACCGCAGACTGCTGTACTGCCCGGATCAGATGACAGTGATGGTTTAGCCAGCATCGAGTTTCGTCTTCCAAAATTGTCATACTTTGTGGTCCATGTGGTTCACGATATATAGGGCACGTTATTAGCACAAACTCTGTTACAGTGACAAAACTTTTTTTGGTTTTTAAAGACGTAGCCGGGGTTTGTTCAGGGGATTCTAAAAAAGAGCGTGACCCCATTTATGCATGGACAAATGGAATTGCCTAACACCAGTCCGCAGGCGATTGAGCCTAACCCAAGTTGTTTGGAACGAGCTCATCATAAAAGGCCTGGCATTGGTTGGTCGTGAGCGGAGCCTAGATGTATTCTCACAACAATCCGTGTTCCATTTATAATTCGTCTATTAAAAAGCGCAAATGTCTATTCCGGCAAGGCAAAACCGTCACGAAGAGAGTATCGTGACCCACCAGTAAGGTTGTTCAAAATATTTCATGCTCTACGAATAGAGTGTGAAAAGTTAATGCTACGAACCGCTTCGGACCATCGATCCTTCCGTTTCCGGTCAAATTTGGTAAGTAAAGCTGTAGCAGCCAAACTCGAGTCGTCTCCTTAGAAGGTTCTGTAGAGGGATTCACACGCCTCATTCCAACACGGAATATAGTTGTTTCGATACCCTTGTAAGATAGTCTTTTTGGGTGCTTTCCTGATGATGTTACAAAAGTCCTGGTAAGCCGCATCCACATCAAGTCAATTAGGCGACAACGATGTCTTTGCAAATTTGTTTGCCAAAGTAATGTGACTCCATTTGGCGTTGCGGAAGTTCCATCGCTTAACAGGCATGCTTTATGCTCGGCACTGACAAAGCAAACCTTTTGGTGGTCTAATAAACAAAGATCGATGTTGTGTCCCGGGGAGTTTTTCAAAAACACGTTCGTCCGGTAAGCGACTGTGCTAGCGAAAGCTAGATCTACATTAGCGCCAGTATTCCAGAGGCCAGATTAAAAGCATCGGCATCCTTGGCATTAGAGGAGGGCAAGGCTATTAGTACTTTCCCGGCCAGCCAAGCCACTCACCGTCCGCGCTGTTGTCACCTTAACCCCAATCAACGTGACGACAGTTGAAATCGCCGACGTAAAGACAGGGGTGAGGAAACACTGGGAGATCCAGGGATCGCAGTAGCGGTGGTGGAGGTTTGTAGACGTTGATTATTATTTTATAAGCATCAACGTCGAAGTACAACCACTCAATCTCCGATGTCGGTGGAGATTGGTCCAAAAGCGTATACCTTAGTCGCTCGTGAACAAATATGGCAAGGCCATGCTTCCTGATTAACCTTTTATCGCCCAACTCAGCAAATTTGTCACGTTAGGGTTAGGGTTATAAGAAATCTAATAATTTTTTTCCTAGTAGTTGACAATTGAAGTATGACTCTCAAGAAAGTACCAAACTCTCCAATAAAATTCAACATAATCAATTTAGTTGTTTAGTTGACCACCATTACAAATTTGTAACGTTTAAAAAAAGGAAGGGGGCGACAAACTGTAATTTCCCGAGTACAACAAATCTTGGTCTCTTATTTCATGCTTTTGTTGCAAGGCTTTCTCCCTACGTTTAAGGTCTTCACTCCACCGTGCCAGCTCAGCTTCCCTAGAGTTGAGCTCATTACGGTGTTTACTTACAAGCGGCGGTTCGTCTTTCGTTATAAGTAACTAAGTGACACACTACGTCTATTCATAATCTAACCAGATACAGTAACTGGTGAAAGAAACCAAACAAGCAAAGCTAATTTTAGAATATCTATCGACAAGTAACAAAGCTTAAACTCAAAGGCAAGATCCTAAAAGTTTAGAGTATATCCAGCAGCAATAACCCTAACCTTATGAGCGTATTTAACACAAATAACCTTACACAAACCAAGATTTTAAACCAGTGGTTCTTAAACTTGTTGGAGGTACCGAACCCAGAAAGTTTCATGCATGCACTCACCGAATCCTTCCTTAAAATTCAAAAAATATTTATTAACGAACTTGAGCCCAAAGAAAACTATGCATCTGTTGCACATTAAATTATATTATTCAAAGAAACAAAACCAACAAAACATGAACTACACACAAAAACACAACTTAATAAATATTTATGACAAATCAATGCGTCTTATGCTGTTGCATTTTGGAAACAATTCTAAAACTGCGTGGCTTTACTTTGACAAGGCTCATGGCAACAAAGTCTGTTCCTTTTTTTTGTTTCTATATCAACCATCTTCGAAAAGGACTGCTTGCAAAGATACGTTGTAACAAACTGCATAAGTATCTCAAGGGTTTTCTTAGCAAGAAAAAGGTAAGCTACGATTTGGTGACACCAAAACGTTGAGAGCGTTGTTGTTCTGAAGAGTTGCTGTTAAAACTGGCTCTGCTGAAGTTCAGTGATTTCATTGAGGTATTCATCATTGACGTCTTCTTTATCAGCATTAAACGTGAATGGCTGTCTTACCTATGCTGGATATGACTCTGTGGTCGGAACTAACCGTCGAGAGACTTTGCAAGCTCATCTAATTGCATGGAAATTGCTTGTTTAAGTTCTCTCGGTACAGAAATGTTCCCATTTCCAGACACATCTTTGATCTTACTTGCACAGTCGTCAAACAGAGGAGAATTAGTCAAGTTATCATTCTCGATTCGTCGTTTCCGTTAAGTCATTTTTTTTGAAAAGCCTTCAGATGTTCTTCCGCTCCGATAATGTTGACTCCACCACCCTGCATCTATTGATTGAGATTATTGAGAGCATCGAAGATATCGACCATGTATGCCAAAACGAGAATAAACTCAGAATTTTCAAGACAATCTACATGACGATGTTGGTGCTCTCGCAATAACACGGCTAATTTCACACCCAGGGTAAAAACACGGTTCAGCATCTTTCGCCAAGATAACGACCAAACATTAGAATAGTACAAAAGTACCTTGAATTCAGAGCTCATTTTATTACACAGCTTCTTGAATATGCGGTGTTTCATAGCATTATTTCGCACATAGTTTACATATTTCACCACAATTTTTAATACTTCTGCCAGTTTTGGAGTGAAGATTTTTGTTGCCAATGCATGCCTGTGCAATAGACAATGCGCTACAGTTATGTGTGGTGCATCGGTTTTCAGTAGCGTTCCAAATCAGAATTTCGTTCCAACATGACTCGAGCTCCGTCCAAACAAATTGCATAAACAATATACCACGAAAGATCATTGTCTCTGAAGAAATTATCCACAAATTTCTTAACTTCGGCAGCCTTAGTTGTTGTTATAAGGGGCTGACAAAATAAAAAATCTTCTTTTTTCACGTCTTCTTTCCCATAGCGCGCGAATACAGCAAGCTGGCTTAGTTCGGAAAAGTTCGTGGTCTCGTCGAATTGAAGACTGAATTTTGCCGTGTGCAAAATTAAGTCTGAAACTATTTGAGCCAAGATGTCATCGTTCATCTTATCAATTTTAATGTAAACATTTTTACCAGGGATATTACTTAGTTTAAAATTCATTCGTTCTTCTGGTAAAATAAGCAAACAAATAACAGAAGGCGTAATATATTACGTTTTTCTTTGATAATATATTATGCCTTTGTTATTTGTTAAAGTTTAACTTGCTGATTTTTACCAGAAGAAATCAATTTTGTTGCTAATGGTGCTATTGGAAAGAGGAATTTGGGATGACTTATTTTCGGCTGCTTTTCCAAATATGATATTCACCTTCTTTAACGCAGTTGGTTTTACAAGTTTTCACCAATGGTGTGTAGTTTTCCCTGTTTTGCAATCAAGTACGCAACTTCGAACGATGCTGTCAGGATCGGTTTGTCAAAGAGTACAAAGCCGAAAACTGGCAGAGTAGCATTTTCATCAAATCTGCTCTTTTAATTTAAAATTCAGCGAGCGTGGTATTCCAGTATTTTCTATCGCCATGCACCTTTCGAAATTGTTCTTATAGTTTTTCCGGTGCTAAGTAACAATTGCTCAACTTGTGGTAGAATGTACTGAGGACGCTGACTCCCATTACTTTCTATGATATTCGTAAATCCATATTGTATATATTTTTTGACCACTCCTTTTTTATCGACATAGTTAGTATAAAAAGATTAAAATACTATAAAAAAGTAAATGTCAAGAACAGATTAAAATTGAATATTAAAGGAAAAAAATTGCATATTTGGTGCCTAATTGTGCTTGTTTAACTTCAAACAGAATTACAGAAGATTAAAACCCTGCATTATAACACAACAACTAAAAAATTATTACAAAATAATGTCAAAAACTAATTGCTCAATATATAAATCGATAAAGCTTGCGCTCTAGACTTGATAGACTTGATCTGGTGTGGTCGGAAAAACACAGCATGATCTTCAAGAGAAAGAAGGAGAGATTGTGCTACGTCACAATGAGCAAGAACCGCGGCTCAAGTAAAGAGGACATTGTGGTCGCCACAACATACACATAGGGTGTATATACTTATCCTGATCTCCGCCGAACCCCTGATACTGACTCATCGAACCCAGTTTAAGAACCACTGTTTTAAACGTATCAAGTAAACCAAATAGACCAAAATTTTTGAATGTATTTTGCTTCAGTTTTGTTTCAGTTGCATTTTTATATTGCGATTTCAACTGCTAAAACACATTAAATAAACTTTTTTCATTCAAAATCTAAAAGCAGACGATAAATGAATAAGGAAGGCCCAGCTAGTTAAAAACTTGGAAGTACTAGCTTCTCTGCATTAATGCAGTGAATCTCTTGTAGTAGGATAAGAAGTGTCTCAAACTGTAAAGCAAGATAATGAAAAACGTTTATCTTGCTTACAGTGAGGCCTTCGATGTTTAGCTGGAGAATAGTGGGGATTTGCAACTTCTTAGCAATGTGCCCTAAAAAGGGCATTTTTCCCCAGACATTGCCCCGTCCTGAAAATGACGTTTGCTGATTAACAGAGCTTCGCTAAACATTGGGATGAGTTGATACTCTTTCCGTTTTGAAAGTTTCGGTCTTTTATGTAAAGCAACAAGAGCAGACTTACTCACGTCCCAGGCTGCAGAAAAGCAACTGCGATCGGTGTTGGTGTATCAGTAGAAGAATAAGTTAATGACCCTTTTTTGCTGCAAAAACACAGATTTACAGACCAGCTAATGATATAAAAAATATTTCTTTTTCGGCTTTGATATTGCGAAAACATTTCGAAATTGACTGAGGCTTATGGATAAACGAAGATTTTGTTTTTTGTTATACCACTATTTTATATCTTTTAATAATAAGCTCTTCTTAAAATTCTCATAAAATTTCTTTTTACATTTAAACTATGAAATCCATTATAATTTTTGCTTGATTTAAAATTTAACTTGCTTTTTTGGAAGATTTTCGGACAACTTTGCATTTTATCGTTTAACACTTAAATAATTTTTTGAATGTGATTAAATAAAAATATTAATTGGTACAGTAGAACGCTGATTACCCGAACACAACTAAGATGGCGATACAACGCCATAGCTTGGTCTGAACGACAGAGTGAGTGTCGTACAACACAGCTCTGTTTCTAAAATGGATGAGAGACTTGGCAGCGACGAAAAGAGTTACAAACTTAAAATAAAAAATGAGTGATTACTATACTGCTCATAGATGCTTTTTATTGCAAGATTGTACTTTGTTCAATTAACCGAACCATCCGTGATCTTAATTAATTCGGATAATCGGCATTCTACTGTATATGTAAATTAGCTAAAGATTGAACCTTGTTAGTTATACATGAGTTATAGCAAAAGCAATTTTGCTATTCATTAATATAAACATATCGAATGTTTATCTTTTTGACTTGCAGGACAACTATTTTAAGGGGGGACGCGGGGGAGATGTCCCCCCAATAAAATACCTTTTTTCCCCCAAAATTTATGGCAAACTCAAGGATATTATCCTTATTGTTTGAGTTTTCTGCAGATGTTTTTTCAGAGATTATCATGTAGTTGGGACGAAAAGTGGTAAATACAGTAGAAGATCGATTTAAGGTGAATACTTTGTTTTTTAGAGATTATCATGATTTTGAGAGAATAATGGTGAAATCGGAGACAAATTGAAGCGAAGACCTTTTTTTTTTTAGAGATCACCATGATTTTGGGAGAAAATGATGAAATCGGAGACAAATTGAAGCGAAGACCTTTTTTTTTTTTTTCTAGAGATCACCGAAATCGAACGAAGAAAAATAGAAAAAAATGCCTGGGGCCGCAAAAGTTTGACTGTCTATAGGCTCCAGGGTGTTTAATCCCGTACTGAATCTATTAGTAATCAAATATTAAACATGTCATAGTCACACAAAATTGTCCCCCCCAACATTTTCTAGCAAACTAGGTCCTTGGGACAACGTCTTAGGTTTTAAAGCAACCGTCAAGTAATTACTCCGATCTGCTTCAGGAAATGATAAAATATAGCTAACTGATAAGTGATATAGGTACTAAATTAGATCTGCTCGTCAAGCATGTCAGCAGAAGAAGTACCACAAGCTTCCTTTTCCAACGATTCGAATGAATGACGAAAATACAATTTAAAGCGAGCCAATTTTCAATGTCGGTTGCTATCAAAACGGCACTCCATTCTCTTCTACCACACGAAGATTGAAAAAAAACAACTATTTTGCGTTTGCTTGTCGAAATTAGAACAAATAAGCTTTTACATCATTCTGCGTTTTGGAAGTTTTTAATGTAATTGATTAAAGTGAGCGTTGGAACTACGTACAGAAACTTAGCGTGTAAGCAAATCTAGGACGACCAATAGACAAACTAGGCTAATGGGCACCCACCATTTGTAAATTGTACATTTTTCCAAATTGGCAAAAATACCAATCAACCTATGCCATTGTAGTAGTAAATGAATTGCTACATTAAAAATGTTATAACAGCTCTGGTTGGTTTTACGTTAGAGAGTCGCATTAAATTTTAGCGGTCAAAATTTTGGTTCAAACCAAAAATTTTTTTCTGCAAAATGATTTGTAAAGGTCACCTAAAAAAATCTTTTCTTTAAATTAAAAGCAAGAATGCACTTTTTATTATTTATTCTATTGATGTAAGGTAAAATTCTTTGCAGATGTCCTTTATGCGTAGACATATGATTGCCCGAACAAAATTGCCTGAGTTTTTAACATACGAGTTAGGTATTTTAAGAAGTGAGAAGCATGCATCTAGTCTTTAAAAACTGTTTTCTAGTTCTCAACTAGTCTTAAAAAAAGAAAACTTGCAGAAAAGAAACAAACTAAACTTACTCAAAGTTAGAGATACCGGTATTAATTTTTTCATTGCAATAAGCACGACATTGAATAGCAGACAGCTCATTATAGATACCGTAGTTAAAATATTTTTTACTGCTTTTGTAATGAAAAAAAAAAAAAAGATAAGCTCGATTAGTTTTCTTTTTGGCTTATTGTTAGAGCGATTTTCGAGTTTTAAAAAGTTTTTGAAACGTTTATTTTTGATAACTTGGTTGAAATTTTGGGGTTTTGATAATTTTTATTGCACGTTTTAATTATTAATTTTAAAAAATCTCTTTTTATAAGACTCTTTTTTGTCGCGCTTTGTATTTCAGGTCTTTCCTGAAATTTGGTTGGTGCCTGCATAAGGCTCACAGGAGAGCAGTTATTTGCCCAAACATTTATAATGACAGAGCTGAGACTTTTCAGCAAATTTGAAGCACCTTCTAAAATTGTTTGATGAAAATTGCCATTGATTTGATGAAAGTTGCCCGCAGCCTTTTTCATAGTTGACATATTGATTTTAAAACATCACATGCAACTGATTTTGTTTTTTTTCCAATATTCTGCAGGAGAGTTGCAAACGTCAGTAAGACAACGATGGTTTCTGAATTGTCAAAGGAGCAAATTGCTAGTTACAAAGAAGCTTTTTTGAAATTTGCCAGCGAAAAGGATAAAACTGTTAATATAGATGGACTGAAAGCTGTTTTAAAATCGGTGGGAGAAAATCTTTCTGAAAAAGAACTCGAGGACCTTATTAAAGAAGTTGATATAGAGCGTCGAGCCATATTAAATTTGCAACAATTTTTAATTTTCATGTCAAATAATGAAAGAAAGCAAATGAAAGAACTTCTTGCGGCTTTTCAAGCTTTCGATAAAGAAAACACTGGTTGTATTTCTCTTTCATTACTTCGCACGATAATGATGGAATTGCAGGACAACATGACGAAAGAGGAATTTGACGACATAGTTTGTGAAGCGGACCCATTGGACGAAGGTAAAGTTAATTACGAAACTTTCATCAAAGTCATGAAACGAAAATGTTGATGTTCAGGTTCAGGATGAAGATGAGATTTATGTTGAATGTGAGCAATTTTTTTTCTCGCAAATAAATTATCTTTAAAAATGTGTACAACTACTTTTCGCGTTTGCAGTGCCTCTCGTTAAGTTCAAACAGTTTTTTTTTTGGAGTTTTCCTCTGTCCTTCGTTTTTCGGCATTTATTTCTGATGGCCTTGTTACGTGTGTATAACTGAAATTTGCAATTCACCATTAAAATTTAAACTGGCTATATTATAGACAGCTGGCGGTATATCTCATTTAACACGAGACCGACTCTAGAGAGCAATTTTTGGTTTGCTCATTAAAAAGAAGCATTTCTGACAAATTTCTACATTGAGATTTTTCCTGTAAGGAAGACTCCGCTTGATAAGGAAAGCAGCACTCAGGTCGACATCGATATAATTGTGGACAATCTGGCTTTTAGAATAAAAGGCACAGCAAAGTGGGAAAGCCTATTTTAGTTTTAATAGCAATTGACAGTTTTTCAAGTGGTTTTGATTTGTCTCTATTTGTAATTTGGTCCTCGTAAGGAACTTCGCAGAGCTTTAAGCTCTTGTCAGGTAGCGAGCAATGGTATTCAAGTTTTTGTCAGCCTCTTCTGTTACCGAATAAAATTAAATTTACCAGCATATAAATTGATCTATTTTAATTATTTCACACTACTAGATAATAAACTTCAAAATCGAAAGACAGCGTGGTTGAAAGCGCCGTGATTAATAACCAACGTGATCGACACTGTCGCAGTTCAAAACCTACTGGAACCATTCTGTTGTGTCCTTTGAAAAGGCACTTTACGCTTAAGTAATAATACGCATAAATATTTTGCTTGAAAATAGTGTAATCCAATATTTTAAAACCTGCTCAACAGCACCATTAGTTATATTAAAATTTGCTTTAATAAACAAAAATGTAGGCCTACGTAGAAGAAAGCAAGCATGGTACAAAGGCAACAAACCTGGGCACCACTTGTGTAGATAAACTAGCTCTCATTCGTTAACAAAAGATACGGTCCTGGTACATAATGCACTAAATGTTAAAACCAGTGGATCATGACTGATAGCGACTACCCGGTTGGCCGAACTTCTAAAAATTCTGCGAAAAGGTTTTAACCAACCGGTACAAACCGGCTTAATCCGGCTACTGGATGAAGCCTCATATTGATGGATTGTCGAGGGAACATTCAATGTTCATGCTTAAGGCGAATAATTTCATTTGTGTAAATCGAAGGGTTAATTTTAAAAAAAGAGCAGCAGAGTTAAAATCAGCAAGAATTGATTGTTTAATTGTGCAAATTTTATTGTATACCCAATTGTAAAATTGTCTGGGATTTCGATAGTTAATCTATATAGATTAGTTGTTCTTACCTTTTTGGAATAATTTACCCGTTTATTAAACAAAATTACCGAATTCAGCGCCAATCCAAAATAATTATAAGTATACGGCCCCGGAAATAAAGTAAGAACTAAAAATGGTCGTTACTTGTTGACCGACTAACCTTTAATTTTTACCTATAACATCAAGTAAAAGCAAAAAAGTTTTCATTTCTGGACTTCCAAAGTTTTACTTCATAAATGTGTACAAAAAGCATGTAAAAAAATTTTGTGTATTCAATTGATCTTTTTTGTCCATTCTTAATAAATTAACAAAGTTTAATTTATAAGAAAAATACATTGAACCTGCAATAGTTTACCTTTGAAAATCGAGAAATTTACCCACTGGGATAAATTTACCCCAAGTTAAGAAATGCTGATCTAGATTATTAAATCATTGACAAGCATTTTATAACTGATATATACAATTATAATGTTTAACAGAAGTATCACTTGTTATTCATCATTTTGATAAAGTTTTTATAATTGATTCTTCCATCTCCGTTTGCATCGGCTTCGCGTATTATTTCATCGATCTCTTCATCAGTTAATTTCTCTTCCAAATCATTCATCATATGACGAAGCTCGTTTGCGGATATGAATCCGCTTTGATCTTTATCGAAAACACGGAACGCCTGGCACACTTCTTCCTCGTGAGAGCTGGGCTTTGTTTTTTTTGCAATCATTGTTAAAAATTCTGAAAGGGTGATAGTTTCAACATAATTCGTGTCTACTTCCTTCAGCAAGTCATCAAATTCTGTCTCTGTGAGAGTTTCCAGCAGTAAACTTTTGATTGCCTTTAAGTCGTGCGGTTTTATAGTTCCTGTTCTGTCTTTGTCACATTGGAAGAAGGTGTTTTCGTAGAATTTCTTTTCATCTTCTGTTAAGTATTCAACCATGACTCCCTTGCACACACACACAACAGCTTCTATTTATTTAATACAAGGCTGAGTTGAAATATTGCCATCTTCATAAAAAATATTATTAAAATTTAACGCATAATTTTCTATAAAAGGAATTAATTTGCCAATTGCTAATCATCGGGCTCTTTTTTTAATGATTATTGCGGAAACTTAACGTGGATTGAAAAGTGATGTGAAAATGCTTCTCTCGTGCTACAAAACTTGGCTGAAAACTTTAGTAATAAAATTCGCAATTTTGCACCTTTATAGAACATTTAAACTTTTGATTGCGAAAGCTTGTCACTATTCTGTTAATTTTTGGATGCGTGTCGAAATTCAGAGCGTAATATCCCATCACACAATTGCTCCGTGTCTGAAAGCAAGGCTTGACAAAGTGTGAAAAGTTAGCCCCGTCTTGATCGTCAATCAGCAATGTAACAAGCAAATTTGAAAAACCCTCTTTCAAATTCCTCTTATCCGTTTTTCAAGTTACTTTCCTCCTCTTTCAAAATGCCTATGGATAATATACAATGACTTCTTTTTTAAAGTGATGATATCTTCATTTTAATTTCAATAAATTTTTTAAAATACAGCCTATAATGAAAGAATTTACTGGTGCGCCAAAAATTGAACCTTTAGCCTTTTCCTGTAATGTTTTGCGCAGCATTCTGGACTTACATTTAGACGTATTTGTATTTTTCTTTGTAAATTTCTCGTTTAAATTATTTAAATTGCCTATTGGAAGAATAGTCGTCAGCGGTACCAGTACTCATTTAGCAAAATTCGCGACTGTAGTAAACTGTATTTTTAATTGTACTTCGTGATGTGGTTTTATCAAAAGTTTTCTTAAAATTCTATTTTTTTTTTTGACAGTCAGCGTCACTTCCTCTCATCTTTGCAAACTAAAGATTTATGAAAAATGGATCGGTCTATAAATCGCTTTTCATAGCCGCGATCATGGTTTTTGTATTGCTATCGATAAATATTAATATACGTATGAATGGCTAAAAAGACACCTTTTCTTATAGCAGAGTTTCTCAATATGTTTAATCTCTCCGAAGATTTTCTACCCAAAAAATTTAAAACATTTTTTGCATCCCCAAATTTTACATTTCAATCGTTTAAGCTACGTTATATTTTACAGTATAAAAGAAGATCCTTTTATATAAACAACATAATTAAAGTGCTATTTTTCGTACACGTGCAATAATATCACGCAATCGTATTTTCAGGTAGCTGCAAATTCTAAAATATTACTAAATAATTAAAAACATTACGCTTGTATGCACAGCCGTATCTGGTGGGGGGCTGGGGGTAACGCCTTCAAAGTCTCCAAAATTTGGGCAAAATTAGAATTTCTCGGGCAGCGACAAGAAAACACTTGGCCAAAACTACAATTTTTCGGGCAGTGATAGAAAAAATTTGGCCAAAATCAGACATTTTAGGGCAGCGACATGGAATTGTGTGGGAAAGATTTAAATTAAAGATCTTTTTTTAAGTCACTATGATTTTGGGACGAAACTTGAGAAATTTGAAACAAATTCTTTTTTTTAATTTTTTTTTTTTTTTCAAATCTATAAATTTAGAAAATCATGATTCGGGTGTCACAAAATTTCGTCAAAGCTTCATCGCCCCCCCTAATTTTTTTTGGATTTTACGTCTATGCTTGTATGTCTGATAAGGAGAAGCAAAATTTAAGATCAATTGAACCAGACGGTTCCAGAGTCGTGCCTTCTGGTGATACGCATCTCTGGTTAAACAAAAGTCGATTTTTTAGTTTTGTTGGTATGTTTAGCATAACTGTAGCAAAAGACGGTGGCCTTATCAATTTGATCTTGCTTTTGCAAGTCGGTTGTTGTTATCAGCTTGCGACGTCGACGTAAGTCAAATCAGAATGTGAGTTTAGATCTGAGTTTGTAAACTATAGCATCCATTGACTTCTAAAAGTCCATAGTAAAGGATAATGGGATCTGTCGAATTTTTTTATGAAATATAACTTGCTATTTACTTCCATTTCGGTCAAAACCATTCCTAAGATTGTAATAACTAGCCAATAATAAGCACATTACAGAAAAAAGTCTTAACTCGGCCTTGAAGCATCAAATTTTTCCTGCAAGTTAAGTAAAGACCAAAAAAAAGGTCATCAATTGAAGCTCGGGTGTAGTTTTTCCTTAAACGTAAATTAAAGATCTTTTTTTGTTCGTTATTTATTTATTTTATCTGTATATTTATCCTTCTGACTTGCAGGAAAGCGACGGAGGCGCTATGCATAGGGTAAGCAATTACCCCGACCTGCTTCCAGAGATGCCAAGATATTGCTGTCCGCTTGTAATTTAATAGAGATATGACTGTAATTTAGAACTGCTTGCCAAGACCACCAAGCAGGAGACAGCGCCGTAAAGTGTCTTTCACAAGGACACAACCGAATGGCGCGAGTGGGTTTTGAACCGAGACTGTGTTGATCACGAGCACGGCGTTTTAACCACTCGATCACGCTTTCCGAAAATGACAATTTCATAAGCGCAATGCGCTTTTAAAATTCATGTAAAGCGCAGCGCAACAAGCGCACTGTGATTTTGAAATTCATGTAAAGCGCAATGTAGACTGCTTTAAAACTATATTGACCGCGGTGCAACGTGATTTTTAAATCAACTAAACAAAAGGTACTTTTTCAAATCATAAAGCGCACCCTAATCGGTTTTCCAATTGCCTAAATTGAAAAACAACCAAAGTAAATTGCACTTTTGCAAAATTGGACTATATAAAGCGCAGCGCAACTCAGTAGGCCTACAATTGATTTGTTCAATCTTTAATGCGCAACACAATAAAGCGAAAGTAGTTTTTATTTCTTCGTACACAGCACAATTAAGCGCAACTTATAAATCTCTAACCAAGAGCGCAGCGCAAAGTGCGCTAGGGTTCTAAAGCGTAAAGTGCAACTTCCGCGATTGCGCTAGTTGCGCTTTGCGCTTCAAGTTGCACTCTGCCTACCTCTAACCATCAGTCCTGTGCAATTAAAATAACTACAAACAAAAACGTAAGCATCAGTGAAAATGCATCTGTTCTGCAAAAGCGACCGAAATAAAAAAAGGTCTGGGTCGAATCCGGTCCACCTGTCGACTAGCTTGGTCCTATAGTAATCATAAAATAATAAGTAAAGATGCAACAAGGGTATATAAAAATGATGGTTCATTGATTCTAATGCAAGGTTTTTTGTTTACCAATCTTTATTAATAGGTATGAAAACAATAATTAATTGCAATAATAAATGCGGTACAGGATACAATAAATATTGTTATTGACGAAAAATTGATTTTAGTGTACCCAAAATGTATAGTTATTTAGTTAAAAAAACTATTGATGACTTTTTTTCGTTGACTGCTATTTTAAATATGCCGATTTAATTACTGATTTTTTCTTGATAAAAATAAGATAAAAATTCTACAAAGGCAGCAAGGTACCCCAACCTCTTTTCCAGAGTCTACAAGTTTGGTGGAGTCTGTATGACACGAGCAAGTGTTGCCTTAGGCTCTTTGCAAAAGGTTGTTCTCAATTCAATTCGAGCATCACGTACAGTTAAAGGAATACTGTTTACGTTGAATTTATCAGGTGGTAAATGAAGAAATCGTGGACCTTCGATCCAAAGCTTTCTACGAGTTTCAAAGTGTTTGTTAACTAGAGGTCTTGTTGCCACATCTGCTGGATTACTTTCAGTTTCGAAATAACGCCAATCACTTGTGGAAGAGAATCGGCGTATCAATTCCAGACGATGTGAAATAAACTTTGGTAGTCTCAGATTAGGGTTAGTGACCCATTGAAGAACTACTTTAGAATCACACCAAAATTGTCGAGTATAGTGCGGTAATCCTAAAGCTTTAGCAGCGCTTGTCAAGAGTTCTGCACATATCACAGCAGCTATCAGCTTTTTTCTTGCTATACGCCAGTTTTGTCGATGTATCAAAACTACACGGCTTTTTCCATATACAAACGCCTCATGGGTATGATTATCAATGATTCTACGAAGGTAGATTACGCTACCGTACGCTTCCATGGATGCATCCGAAAACGCATGCAGCTCATAAAGAGTTTCAATGGTAACTTTAACCTGTGGAGCATTTGCAAAGTACCATCTGGGAATAGAGATTTCTTTTAATTTAAGAAGTGTTTGGCTCCAATCTTTCCACGCTCTCTCATGCTTTGCAGGGACGGGTTCATCCCAGCTCATCTGATCCACAGCGAGTTGTTGCAGGATGAGGCGTCCTTTCAAGAGAAAGGGAGCAATATATCCCAGTGGTCATATTGCTGGCTTATTTGACTTAGCATAACTCGTCGAATATATTTGTCGAGCAGACGAAAGGCAAATTGGACTTTCAGAGTGTCTAGTTCACCGTTCCAAATGCAACCTACTGCTTTGAATTGTGGAAGTAGGTCCTCATCTTTTTTCAGGTCTATCGTTCTGACGGATGATGCCAGTTTATTTGTATCTACATTAGCAAGGACGGACTTGGCCGCTTGGTTTGCAGTCCATTTCACAAGTTGAAAACCGCGGCTGGCCAGAAGATTGATAGACTCAGTGGCTACTGTTTCGGCTTCTTCTAGGGTGTCTGTGCTAACTAGAAGATCATCCATGTACATGCAATGTTGAATCGCGTGTAGAGTGTGGTTACTGGCATTGGTAGGACTTTCCTTGGCTACCTGTCTTATACTACGGCAAGCGATGTATGGAGAGCTGACCACACCCCAGACGTGTCTAGTAAATTTATATGTTTTAAGTTTGCCATTTAGAATGTCATCATTCTCGTACCACTCGTAGGGTTCTCCTCTAGTATCTTATTGTTATTCGGGTTTAGCAAAATAAAAGTACGTACTAGATAGGAAGAGCGCGACAATTACTTCTGCGATACCAATGCACAAACTAAGAAACAATGGGTAAAGTAAAATTTTAAGAAATAGTAGCATTTTATAATTTTTTCAAATTAGGTTACTTGTGACATGTGCAGTTGTGCACAGGAGGGTATCACTGCAAGTGTGCACGAGTACATGCTAAAAGTGAAGAAAACCGCGTGGTTTTTTCGTCCATAGGAGAATTATCCACTAATTGGAGAAATTAGAGACAGATGTAAAGTAGCAACCTTTTTTTAAAATACTACTGTTTAGGGAGGAAAGTCTAGAAATCCGAGACAGATTCAAAGTGAGGACTTTTTTTAGAGAACACTACTTTTAGAGCGATCACCAGAATTGCGTGACGAAAATAAAATTTTCTTCCCCTTTGGTTTGTAAATTGGGTTGCAAAATCAAAAAGGTTGATAAACACTGACCGAGATCAATCCCCTGGTACAGTAGCATATTTGGGGGAAGGACATTATGCCATACCTCCCCCTTGGAGATAATGCGAAAGATCAGAGGCAGATTAAAAATGAAGACCTTTTTTAAAATATCACCAGAATTTTGTGACGAAAATTAAATTTTGTTCACCGAAGGGACTGTTAAGTTACTTTGGATTGGAAATTGGATTGCGGAATAAAAAAGATAGAAACCCACTGATCGAAATCAATTCCCTGGTGCAGTAGCATATTTAGGGGGCAGGCATTGTGCCATGCTCGCCTTTCTAGATCACTAATACGAGAAATCAGAGACAGATTCAAAGTGAAGACCTTTTTTTAAAGATTGTTATGTTTTAAGGACAAAAAATTGACAAAACCAGATGTTGATAATCTCTTAAAGCCTTATTATATTTCTTAGATTGCATCAACACCGGGACAGATTTAAAATGGAAGCCTGTTTTAACATTTGAAGAATTTTTTCCACAGATTATATGTGATTGGGGCGGTATGCTCCTCCCCGTTTCAAAAATTATCAGTACGCCACTGCCCTGATTTTAAAGCATTGATGTTGAACGGACAGTTAAAATATGGCTACTGGCGAAACTTCTGTCCTTAAACAAAAAGGAAACGATCGCATGTGCACGCCTCTAAGGTAGATTGGAAAGGTGCACGCAAAAGCATTTGCGCAATTTTAAGAAAAAGTGAAATGCAACAAAAAACTTTTATTTTTTGTGTATTTAATGGGCTCAAATAAAACTAGGGTACTTCACACAGAAAAAAATTTTTTTCGATGTTGCTTAGGCATTTTTCATTGTTCACTGGTCATATTTAAGTTTAATATTGTACATTCTTGGTGGTAACGTGATTTATTGTTATTTTGCTGTGCTTAACTCGTTGGCGAAAGAAAAAGGTTAAAAGTTAAGACAATTAGCATTGTGACTCAATCATGTAACGTGCGTTTTAATTTGGGTCGCTTTGATTTTTTCTCGGCCTTTTTGCTTAAGCGTGAGCAATTGTATAGTTTAATTTGCTTCTATTTGAATAAGGTGTTTTAAATTTAACTTAAAATTAAAGAAATAATTTGTTAAAATTTGGTAAACAAATATTTTGGTTTTCTGTCTGAATAAGAGAACAAATTGGTTAGTAAGAATCACCTCAAATAGAATCAATTGCAGTGATTTCACTGCGACACAGTTTTAAGTTAAAAAAAGCTCTAACTGGTTTGCTTGTCCGGATACATAGTTGGAAGTCGAAGAACGTTCATTAGTTCGCTTATCCGGGTTGAGTTTTTTATTGAAAGATGGACGGTAGCTCAAGTTCAAAGTTAAATATTCCGGATGTGTCAGCCCGGAGCTTTTCAGCACCAGCAGCATATCAAGCTCGTAAATTAGAGTCAGCGAATGTTAGTCAAAAACATGTTTCTGAAGCTGCTGCCAGTTCGAAGTCGTTGTCGTCTAGAGCTAAGCGACGTTTAGAGGTCAAGTTAGCTGAAGCCCGTCTCGAGCACGTACGCCGCGAGGAGGAGTTGCGATTGAAACACTTGCAGGGGCAGCTCGAGTCGGAACGAGCTGTCCTTCAAGCCGAAGCTGCTGTCAAGGAGGCCAATATTATTGCCGACGCTTCTTCAGGTTGCAGTGATCTGTCGGTGCCAGAGAATATTGCTCCCCCTTTGTCTGCACACGACAAAGTAGTTGAATTTCTCTGCAGCGCTCGAAATAGCGAGCGCCAGGAACTTAAGCTTGCAAACGGAAAAACAGATCATTCTCGGGAATCAGCACCTTTAGTGCAGGTGCAGAACAAACCCAGTTCAGAGGTCTATTAGTGTCGCCTTTCAGAATTCTCTTTGGGCCCAATGCCCAACAAGTTGCATTTTCCGCCAGCCAAGAAGGCTTCTGTTGCTTCCCATGGGCCGGCCGTTCGTGATGATGGTCCTTCCAAGCCTACTCTGAGCAATCCTTCGTACACCGAAGATCGCGGCCGAGGAACAGGGTCGCAAGGTGAGTTAGGCTGTGGTTTAAATGACCTACCTAGAATGTTGGTTCGGTGCCGTGGTTCAGAGTCCACTTTGGATTCTGACAAGTTTGATGGTAATCCGCTTAAATATTACCAGTTTATACGACAAGTCGAGGATCGTATCTTAAACGTTTACAGTGGGAGCGACCCGGGTCATGCACTGCATTTGCTTCTCGACGCCACAAAGGGGCGTGCTCATAAGTTGATCGCTAGCTGCGTTATGCTGTCACCAGATCGGGCTTTAAATGAAGCTCTACAACTGTTACACAAGGCGTTTGGTTCACCCCAAGTTGCCGTTCGCGCCTTCATAGATTCAGTTTGTGAGGGAGGTGTGATAAGCCATAGCGAAGTTGGGCTAGAGGATTTTTATTCGTGCCTGATAAACTGTAAGATTGTGTTGGAAGCTGCGGGGGCTGGTCGTTTATTAAATGCAGCTTCCACTGCCGAACGGATCTTTATGCGGTTACCTCACAATTTACAAATGGGCTTTGCCAGACTTGCCTTGGAGCGGGGATTTGATATGGATGTGGTGCCGTTCGAATTGTTTATCGAATATGTTGACCAAGAGCATAAACTGCTGTGCTCCCGCTTCGGTAGGTTGCTGAAGCAAAGGCATAAGGTAGATGCTAAGGGATATAAGGCAAGGGCGAATTTGATTCAAACCCCTGCAGATAATGATCGTAACGCTATACCCCGGACGCCCTCTAACGAAAGTATTTTGCCCAAGTGTAATTATTGCGACGCAGTAGGTCACTCGGTAGCGAGATGCGAAATTTTTCAGAAGCAATCCTGCGCAGCTCGTAAACAGTTTGTTCAACAAAAGTGTCTATGCTTTAACTGCTTAAGAAAAGGGCATGGTGTAAAGGACTGCCCAAGTAAATCCAGGTGTCGCAAATGCAATGGAAGACACCATACGCTGATACACCGGGATGATGGTGGAACTACATCAAAATCTTCTGAATCTACTGCTTCTGTGAGAGATGACTTGTCACCTTCGGTCAACGCGACGACTTCGTCGGTTCAAAGTGCATTGGTTCGGAAAGATGCAGCAACTCGCCTGCAGGTAATACCAGTCTGTGTCATAAATAATATAACTGGGGATTGTAAAGACACTTTGGCACTTCTAGATAGTGGGGCAGACTGTCATTTAATGTGTAAGGGCTTGTCATCCGAGCTCGGATTGACTGGGAAGCCCCTCGAGGCTAAGATCCAATTAGCTGACGGACGGGTCGAGGACTTAAACACGCTTTCCGCTGAGTGTTCGGTAAGGGGCATTCTCGAAGAGGAAGTGTTTATGTTAGAAAACGTCCGTGTTGTTCCACGACTTCCAGATCTCAGCACCAGCATTCCTTCGCAGAAGGACATTGACCAGAATCCACATCTTGACGGCATTAAAATACCCACGATACAAGGTGCGAGAAACGTGGAGCTGATAATAGGAATTGACTCTCCCTCACTGCATGTCTTTTCCGAAATACGACAGGATGGCCACGCTAGACTTTGGGCGGGTAGATCTCCACTTGGTTGGGTGCTCCACGGGCGAAGCGGTGTTGCGTCTAACCTGCTCACTACAGCCTGCAATATCGGTAGTTTGTGTAATGTTAACCTGTTGATGGATTCTCAAGTAATGCCTGCCTTTGAGGCTCTTTGTCCGTGTCAATTTGACTATGGTGATCGGTCGTGCGACCCGGAAGTATTGCTTCCGTCGTTAGATGACGTGAGGGCTGAAAATGTAATGAAGGATTCGTGTAAATTCGTCGATAGTCACTATCAGATGAGGGTCCCGTGGAAAGAAGGCTGTCCCAATCTTCCGAACAATCGAACGATGGCTCTCTCTCGATTAAGATCCTTGGGTCGACGTTTGGTAAGGGATAATGAGTTGTTTGTCAAATACCGTGATAAAATTCGCGAGCTCATTTCACTTGGCTACGCCGTGCCGGTCAGTGACGAACGCGATGAGGACCAGAATAAAACCTGGTACATTCCTCATCATTGCACCAAGGGGAAGTTTCGCATTGTATTCGATTGTGCTGCTCAGTTCGGAGGCACATCTCTAAATAAGCAAATACTCCAAGGGCCTGATAACGCTAATAATTTGATTGGTGTTTTAACGCGTTTCCGCAAACATTCGGTGGCAGTGGTTGGAGACATCCGTGCCATGTTTCACTCGGTTATGGTTGACCCTTGTGACCGGTCCGCGTTGAGATTTTTCTGGTGGGAAGACGATGACATGTCGAGGCCACCTACTGCGTACCAATTAACTGTGCATTGTTTCGGTTTAACCAGCTCCCCTTCTGTAGCCGGGTTCGCGCTGCGCAAAACTGCTGAAGAAAACCGCTCAAATTCAACGCCCGAAGCTGTTCAAACAGCTGAGCGAAATATGTATGTGGATGACTTGCTCAAGTCAGTTCCCGATAGTGATAGCGCGATCACACACATAAATGATGTAGTGTCCTTGTTAAAGGGTGGGGGGTTCGAATTAAGAAAATTCTCGAGCAACTGTGCTAAGGTACTTGAGGCGCTGCCATCTGATTTATTGGCACCACATTTAAGTGAAGTTGACTTGCATAATGATGAGCTACCTGGTCACAAAACGTTAGGTATTGTATGGAATCCTCAAACAGACGAATTTATGATTAAGGTTAAACCCTTTGCTCATCCACTTACACGTAGAGGGTTGCTGTCACTCGCAATGAGCATATTTGACCCTTTGGGAATAGTAGCGCCATTCCTCCTGCCATTGAAATTGCTGATTCAACGCCTCACTAAGATGGGCTTGGCATGGGACGCCGAGATACCTGAACCAGATAAGACAGTTTGTAATAAATTAATTAATACCTTGTTGAATTTAAATAATATCGTGATACCTCGTTGTTTTATACCCACCCAAAATGTTGAAGTTATAAAGGGTGCTCAATTGCATATTTTCGCTGATGCGTCCGTCGATGGCATAGGCGCGGTGTGTTATTTGCGAATATTTATTGAAAATCGCTGTGTTGTGTCATTTGTTATGGGAAAATCAAGCGTGTCGCCGTTAAAACCGATGTCAATTCCACGGCTCGAGCTCTCGGCGGCGGTGATTGCAGCGCGCCTCGCCAGGTTTGTAAACCGCGAAATTGATTTAGACATTGAAAAAACTGTGCTATGGACTGACTCGACGGTCGTATTGAGTTACTTAAAAAACACTTCAAAACGTCGGCCTGTATTCGAAACGAACCGCATCAAGTTAATTCGCGAAATTTCTGCTGTTGAACAATGGCACTGGGTGAGCACGGATCTCAATCCCGCAGATCCGTTCTCTCGCGGAGTTTCACCATCACAACCGTGTAAAGCCGAGAAATGGCTCAAAGGCGTTCCCTTTTTACTTGAGGAAGAAGAAGCTTGGCCTTCACGAGAACCGCCAATCGAGGATGTAGCATGTGACAATGCAAATGCTGCCGACCCAATCACTGCGTGTTTGGGTACAGTAGAGAGCGAATATTCTGGGCTGAAAGAAGGTCCTCTTGGCAGAATCATCACTCGATTTAGCGACCTAACGCGTGCTGTACGAACAGCCGCTTGGCTCTTGAAACTGAAAGGTCGCTTACATGATCGTGTTACTGGGAAAATCAATCGGAATACTGACTTCATTGATGCGCAAGAGTACGACGCAGCTCTCCTTGCCCTGATTTCTTTAGCTCAGCGGCAGGAATATCCGGGACTGATTGAGGCACTCGAGTCGCATCCGTATGATGATATCGCTAGCGGTAAGCTTGGGGTCGCACTAAAAGAAGAATTGCAGCCACTTGTCAAGTTTTGCCCATTCGTCAAAGATCGTGTCATGCGCATTGGAGGTCGTCTTCAGCGATCTGGAGAAACCTACGACATCAAGCATCCCATTGTGCTACCAAGGAAGAGTCATTTAACCTCAATTATTGTCAACCACTTGCATCAGAAGAGTGGTCATAATGGAGCACCCTACGTCATAACCGCACTTCGTGAAAGATTCTATGTAGTCGGGCAAGAAAGGACAGTGAAGCGCATCATTAAGACCCACTGCATGGCTTGTCGGAATCGACGGGCCGGCCCTGGATCCCAGATAATGAGCCCTTTACCACGTGCTAGAGTCGAACCCGGAAACCGCTTGTTTTTTGCAACCGGCGTTGATTTCATGGGACCGCTGTCAAGTGTCAACGCAATCGCCATCGCTGTCAAGTGTCAACGCAACACGTTGAAAAGGTACTGTTGCATCTTTACGTGTTTGGCGTCACGGGCTTCCCACCTTGAAATGGCTTACGATTTGACAACTGCTTCATTCTTGATGGCCCTACGCCGATTCTTAGCTGTCAGAGGCGCATCTACCAGGACAATTTATTGCGATAATGCGACGAACTTTATAGGTGCTCAAGCAGAATTGAAACGAGGTTTGAAACGCTTAAGAGCAAGAGAGATTGTAAATGAGCTGTCTCCTCGTGGTATTCAGTTTCGTCACTCCCCTCCACTTGCAAGCCACCAGGGAGGAGCTTGGGAGGCAATCGTGAGACTTGTACGTAAAGCCATGACTGCTCTAACCGCAGACAAGTACGTATTATCGCACCTTAAGGGACGAAGAACTGCTTACTCTCTTCAAAGAGATAGAATGCATACTAAACTGTAGACCATTGACTAGGGTCAGCGCTGACCCCAATGATTTCAGGGCGTTGTCGCCTATGACTTTGTTGAATGGATGCATCGAACCAGAGACCCCTTCCGACGTATTCATCGACGCAGATGGTTTGCGCGGTTCGTACCGGGCGACTCAGTTGCAGGCCGACCTATTTTGGAAGCGGTGGCGCTCCGAATATTTGACATTGCTGCAAAAACGCCGTAAGTGGATTGTTCCACAAGAAAATCTTAAGCTGAACAGTTTGGTTTTGATTAAAGATGACAAGGCGCCACGCTGCACCTGGCCCAGGGGAATAGTAACATCGGTAATTTACGACCGCGATAACATTTGTCGACGGGCAGTGGTCCGTACTGCCGACGGTAAAGAGCTCACTCGCGACATTCGAAAACTTTGCGTTTTGGAGTGTGATGTGTAAATTTGCGTCCTATGCTTAGCGATATTTGTGTAATTGTGTGTACATATTCGTGGTGTATTTTGGCCCGCTGTTATTGTTCCCATTCTCGAATACGTTGAATTTTTTGACTAAATTTAGACCCTTCAATCCCTTTCCCCTAACTTTTATAAATCACTGACTAGTGTGAAAATTGCTTTGCTCGCTTCTCGCTTTCTCAATTTTGGGCCAGCCATGGTAACGTGATTTATTGTTATTTTGCTGTGCTTAAAGGCCCGTTTCCACTACGAGCGTGGAAAAGAGCATTCTTTCTCTCTTTTATTGATCTTCGATTGAAGCGAGCGGTTAAAATTGAAGCGAGCGCAAAAAAAAAGCAATAAAACAAACAAAGAATGCTTTTTTCCACGCTCGTAGTGGAAACGGGCCTTAACTCGTTGGCGAAAGAAAAAGGTTAAAAGTTAAGACAATTAGCATTGTGACTCAATCATGTAACGTGCGTTTTAATTTGGGTCGCTTTGATTTTTTCTCGGCCTTTTTGCTTAAGCGTGAGCAATTGTATAGTTTAATTTGCTTCTATTTGAATAAGGTGTTTTAAATTTAACTTAAAATTAAAGAAATAATTTGTTAAAATTTGGTAAACAAATATTTTGGTTTTCTGTCTGAATAAGAGAACAAATTGGTTAGTAAGAATCACCTCAAATAGAATCAATTGCAGTGATTTCACTGCGACACTTGGTGAGAATTCCAAATTTTATAAACGAGTTACTTCATGAAATTCTTATCTTTTCCTGCTTGGCTTTTCGTGATAACTGTCTTAATACAGTCGAAGGATAACCTAGCACCATTGCTCTGAATAAATAGCGGCTGATTTCTTAATTTATTTTAATAATTTTCCTTTACCAATTCATGATACGAATCTAGTTATTGTTGCTTTTTGACTATTTGGTTGTTGGACATCAAATTGGCTACCGATTTGTTTTTTATTTTTTCCTAATAAATTATATTATATTTATATATGTATTAGAATAATTGTATATGTGAAAATCTTATCAAAACTAAAAGCAAATATACAATATTTGTTTTGGAAATAGCTATATTTTTTTTAAATTAACAATTTTATCAAAAGTACAAGCTATTAAAGTTTATTTTGAAAATTAGCCATCTCTTTTTTCTCATTTACTTGCAAAATAGGGTCTGACCAGACTGAGATTTAGTACGCCTATTTTATTTCTTTATTTTATCTCTATATTTATCCTCCTGACTCCCAGGAAAGCGACGGAGGCGCTAATACATAGGGTAGGCAATTACCCAGACCTGCTTCCGGAGATGCCAAGATATTGCTGTCCGCTTGTAATTTAATAGAAATATACGCCTAATACTATAAATAAACAGACGGCTGTTTTATCAGAAACAATCGTCGATTGCCGCCATGTGCCGTTGACCAGTCGCCGACTGCTTAGAAATTCTCCGGAAATTTTTTAAGACATGGCGCCATGTAAATACGGCGGCGTATTGCCCAAAGGTTGCAAATGGGGAAATGCATAGCCGTACCTGCCGGGGGGGCAGGGGCAATTGAAATTTTTCGGGCAATAACAAGAAAATATTTAGGCAAAACCAGAACTTTTCGGGCAGTGATATGAAAAATTTGGGCAAAGTCAGAAATTTTAGGACGGTGACAATGATCAACTGCAAAAAAATAGTTACCAAATTTAGGTGAAGACCTTTTTATTAGAGAACATCTTGCTTTTGGGACGAAAATTGAAAAATATGAGACTGAATTCAAGTTATGACCTTTTTTTTAGAGATCACCATGATTTTAGGACAAAATTTCTCGGTTCGAGAATCTCAGACAATTTTTTTGTCCTATCCGTAATGTGCTAGAAAATCATGATTTGGGCAAACGTTACAAAATTTGGGCAAAATTTCATTGCCCCTCCAAAATCTTTGAGCTGGTACGCCCTTGGGGAGACGGCAACTAAACTATAGACGTTATAACATGTACAAAAAAATTGTGCATGGTCACCGCACCAGTTGTGCAAAAAAAGAGTGATTATCGTGTTTAATGTGCATATAGTAATTATTTTACAAAAAAGACATTGTAGTTTTGGAAATAGTAGCATTTTTGCGTGCAGTTATGTCAAATCTTTAGCGCTTTCGGTGCGAAATACAGTATATCAGAAATTAATAGGACTTAATCGTAGTGTAGTAAATATTTACTGAAGATATTGCATTTGCAAAGAACATTCTAGTTGTCTAATTATAAAAATGGAAATATTTTACATAAAATCAAAAATTCACCAGATTTCATATTCTTACAAATTCGAAAGACTCTTGATAAAATTCTGATTTCGTTGCTTTGCAAGCAAAAATATAAAAAATTATATTTAACATTTGACGGCCAGCGAAGGTTGAGTAATTCTATTAAAACACCATAGAGTTTAAACCAGAGTTTTCCAAAATGAGATCCGTAATGAGCGCACAAGGGGTCCGCCACGATATGACAAAATTTGTCAACATATATACCGCACTTGATAAAGTAATCCATACCATAAAATCCGTGACAGATTTGAAGTAAAGACCTTTTTTTTAGAAAACACTTCTTTTTAGGGACGAATTTTTGTCTATAAACCAGCGTCCCGGTTTGCCCCTACGGAAATATGATATGCCTGTTCATAAGCATGTTTTTTAACGGATTTTGTGTAATATATTTTTTGGTTTATTTTATATTTCCTCGTTGGTTGGGCAGAAAATTAATGTGACATAAGATTGGGATCTATGATAAGAAAGATTTGCAAATAGAGGTCCGTGGCCAAAAAGTTTGTGAATAACTCTGATTAAACCAATGTTATAGGTTATATGGAAATTAGTACCATTCCTGCCAAACTTTTTTTAACATAAAAAACAAAGCAGAAGACAACCTATTCACTAAGCCTTTCATATATTCAAGGCATAATTTATCCAAAAAATCAAAATAAAACATATTCACCGCATGTTTTTTTTTTACATCCAAAGCATAACTAATTTTTGAAAGTGAACTGTTGGATACGTACAATATTGTTTTTGTTTTGTTAAATACAAATCTTAAATGTCAAATGAAATCCAATGTATGACAGAGTTTTAGTCAATAGCATTAATTCGTATTATTTAAAAGTACTGAGTACCGGTACCGCGGTACTTTTAGCAAGTACCGTGCCCACCAGTTAATTCAGGTTAAATTAAGTCGGTACCTTCCGTAGCAATTGCCATAGCAACGACAGCAAAATTTATCGGAAAAATTATGTAATGTTTCAAAATTTAATAATATAATCAATTTTATTTATCTTTTTTACTCGTATACAATAGTCAGGAGTGTTAAACTCAGCTCTCAAGCGATTACCTCGTCAAAGTTGTGAAGTCTACATTAAATTGCTAATTTGTGAAGTTATCTATCATGATAAATAAACAAAAGTTTAAAATTCAAAAATAATAGTTGCAATCTGCGATTCAAAATTGTTAAACTTATTTTTACTCGTTATAGTCTAAATTTTGAATCTAAAATAAAGCGATATTTACGTAGTTTATAAGCTGTAGCCTAAATTGGCACACTACGATAGGCTTTTGAAGCCCAAATTAAATTAAGCAATTTAAAAAAAAATTTTTGGCTTCGAGTAGGCTATTTCCAAAAACTCCGATTGAATCTCGTAAGCGTCTCGAAGAACTCTAGTTAATCGGCTACATCGTGCCTCCGAGAAAATTCTAAAATAGGCTAGGCAATAGATGAGACTAAAAAAACTAAATTTCGCACTTTCAGTTAAATATCAAAGTGAGGTTATCCTATAATAGAGGTTCTCAACTAAGGGGCTACAGCGAAGTTTTTAGGTAGGCCACACAGAGATGGTGTGAGAAAGTGTTGAAATCACATATTCGAAGGCTGTTTTTTGTTGTGAAGAAACGATTTGGAAAATTGCGTCCGAAATAAAAGTTTTGGCCTTCACCTGAAATTTGGAACGAAAACGAAGATTTCGGACACTGACTGGAAGTGATGACCTTTTTTTATCACTAGATTTTTACGCTGAAAACAGTCGCGATACGAAATGGCAACTCTGTTAAACCTTAAATTTCCCCTTTCCCTGAAAAATGGTTTTCCGGCGCATTTCTGAAAACTAGACACATTCGGCCGCAAAAATTGCGTTGCAAGCTTTTTGAGCCAGTATATAATAAAGCTGCCAGTTCAAAAAGAAATTTAAAATACTTTTTTAATTGTTTTAAGCCTAAAATGTTCAAAACTTAAAATAAATTTTGTAAGAAACACTAAAAACTAAAAGCTTTAGGATTAAACATTTTGACTTGATCATCACTAAAGTCTTCAATGCTACCAAATCTGATTATAATGTTAGTTGATTTTTTTAATTTCTGCTCCGTCCTTTAAACCTACAATACTGGCTTTGCTCAATAATCTAATTGAGAATGCGGATAACAAAAAAAGCAACAAAAAGAGAAATGGTGTTTACATCATCTCTATTTATCCTCGTGACTCGCAGGAAAACGCTGGGGCCTTATACTTAAAAACAACTGGCGAGCGATTACTCCATTTGTCTTCAAAAATTCCAAGATTTTGCTGTCCGTTTGAATTTTTTTAAATTTTTTTACTCAGTGAAATGATTGAAATTTTGAGCTGCTTACTAAGTCCTCCAAGCAAAAGAAAATAACGGAAAGCGTTTTTTCAAGAGCACAGCAGATTGACGCGAATAAGTTTTAAATCGAGACCGTGTTGTTGCTTTGTTACCTGTGGTGTTGCTTTGTTAACTACTGCAACAACTTCAATCTTTTTTTAAAGACGAACACAGAACCCCGCATAAATACATTACGCCCTTCATACAGTATATGGAGCAGTACCACGTGAACCGCGAAGTCTTCAAATCCAAGGGGCTCTAATATTTCTTCACACTTTTTCTATAATCCTGAACGTCAAGCCGAAAAGTTGTGAATACAAAAATTTAAAATTCTTGGGTTGACTCAACACAGAATTGAACTCAGGTCTACAGCTTCAGAACCAAACGTTTCATTTCTGAATCAAATGCGCGGTTAACTTTAAAGTTGGTCATGATGATTTTCTGACTTGTTAAATTTTTTTACGTATTGCTTGCAGCTGGCTTCACAAAGTTATAAAATTCTTGAATTAATTTTCTTTTAAAGTCACGGACTTTTACTGCTGTCGTGGTAAAAATTTTTTCTTTGGTGTAAGAAATGGCTGACAGATTGACGCAAAAATCTATTGACAAATACACAAAAGTGTTTTATAAATCTGCTAGCAAAGAGGATGAAACTATTAGAACTGAAAATGTGAAATCTATTCTGTCATCATTAAGTATATTTCCCGAACCAGAAGAGCTGCAAAAGAAAGTTAAAGAAATAGATAAAAATTATCAAGGAAAACTAAACTTACAACAGTTCTTGGAAGTAGTAGAATTTGCCGAAAAAAATGAAGAAAATATTATGTTATTTGCTTTCCGTGTTTTCGACAAGCAACGAAGCGGCTTTTTACCCTTAGAGAAGTTTCGCTTTTTGTTATCTGGTTTAAAAGAAAACTTAACAGAGAAAGAGATTGACAACTTGATTCTGGAAGCTAAAGTGGATGAAGAAAATAGAGTTGATTATCAACTGTGCATCCAGTTGTTGAGACAAATGGAACTACCGTGTTAGTCGTTTTATTGTTTTTGAAAATGTTTTTTGCCATGAAGGCGGTTATACAGTAAGCTGTTTTTGCTTACTTTCTTTTTTTTTTAATACAAAACTGTAGTGGCGTGAACCAAATTATATAATCCGGTACGTGACTTGCGGTAGTTTATTTCTGTTCGTGTGTATATGCTAAACATCCCGGATGCTACGGTTGATTTAAGCTGGCTTAGTTCTGGTGCTGTCGTGAATGACGTTTTAAAAATATCGATCAATAGTAAATTGATTCTTTCTTGTAATCCTAAAGCGAATGTAAACACAAAGCCACAAAAATAAGTACAATGCTATTCAAAGTCTAAAGTCATAGCCGTACCAGCTTAAAAAAATTTGGGCGCAATATAATTGTATCCAAATCACGTTGTTGTAGCTTTGTGCAGATTTCTGCTGAAGATTAAAAAAAA
Source organism: Diplosoma virens (assembly GCA_963680785.1). Lineage (NCBI taxonomy): Eukaryota > Metazoa > Chordata > Ascidiacea > Aplousobranchia > Didemnidae > Diplosoma > Diplosoma virens. Next base: position 27,435,132 of record OY796887.1, read on the forward strand.
GTCATCATTTTCTCCCGTTTCGTCCCACAACACTAACGTCTTCAGTAATTTGTCACCCTCTCGGTGTTGGTCGTCCTCGTCGTTGCCGTTTAGAAGGGCATTCACTTCAAGTCAGTCACAAACAGGACTGGGGTCGAGGGTTTATCCTTTACTACCGCAGACTGCTGTACTGCCCGGATCAGATGACAGTGATGGTTTAGCCAGCATCGAGTTTCGTCTTCCACAATTGTCATACTATGTGGTCCATGTGGTTCACGATATAGGGCACGTTATTAGCACAAACTCTGTTGCAGTGACAAAACTTTTTTTGGTTTTTAAAGACGTAGTCGGGGTTTGTTCAAGGGGATTCTAAGAAAGAGCGAGACCCCATTTGTGAGAGAAATCTAAGAAACTATATAAGAAAGAGTGAGACCCCATTTTGTAAACACAAAGACACAAAGTGAACCTGGGAGTAGCATGTTTGCAATAAAACAAAGAACAACTTTATACAAAATGACCCTTAAAAGTAGCTTGTGCGCAGGCAGTTTTGGGTATCTAAGGTCAAGGTGAGTAGATGTCACCCGCTCAACTAATTACAAATTTGACCCGATGGAATTTTTTTCTTTAATCGCAGCTTTAAAAAAAATTATTTTCCTAAATAAATTAGTTGGAGAGGAAAAAAAAGCTTGCACCATCACGAAGATCAAATGTCATGTTTCGCACAGTTCCTTATAAATTCATAGCCGTACCAGCTTAAAAAATTTAGGCGCAATATAATTGTATCCAAATCACGTTGTTGTAGCTTCATCATGCAGATTTCTGCTGAAGACTTTAAAACAGTCATCATTTTCTCCCGTTTCGTCCCACAACACTAAGGTCTTCAGCAATTTGAGGAGACTTTTTTTCCTGCGAAAATAGTTTGTTATAGGTGCCAGAAAATATTTGTTTTATTCCAATAATACCTTGCGGCTGCACGAAAAATTCTGATTTTGCCTTAATTTTTAAGACTTTGGAAAGAAATTGTCCTACTGCCCCTCTCCGTTTAGTACGACTATAAATAAATGATTCAAGCATATAGGTTTGTTCAATTAAGGTCTGACAAATTGTTAATGGTTGTTAACGCGTACACCTTGTCACCCTCTCGGTGTTGTTCGTCCTCGTCGTTGCCGTTTAGAAGGGCATTCACTTCAAGTCAGTCACAAACAGGGCTGGGGTCGAGGGTTTATCCTTTACTACCGTAGACTGCTGTACTGCCTGGATCAGATGACAGTGATGGTTTAGCCAGCATCGAGTTTCGTCTTCCAAAATTGTCATACTTTGTGGTCCATGTGGTTCACGATATATAGGGCACGTTATTAGCACAAACTCTGTTACAGTGACAAAACTTTTTTTGGTTTTTAAAGACGTAGCCGGGGTTTGTTCAGGGGATTCTAAAAAAGAGCGTGACCCCATTTGTGCATGGACAAATGGAATTGCCTAACACCAGTCCGCAGGCGATTGAGCCTAACCCAAGTTGTTTGGAACGAGCTCATCATAAAAGGCCTGGCACTGGTTGGTCGTGAGCGGAGCCTAGATGTATTCTCACAACAATCCGTGTTCAATTTATAATTCGTCTATTAAAAAGCGCAAATGTCTATTCCGGCAAGGCAAAATTGTCACGAAGAGAGTATCGTGACCCACCAGTAAGGTTGTTCAAAATATTTCATGCTCTACGAATAGAGTGTGAAAAGTTAATGCTACGAACCGCTTCGGACCATCGATTCTTCCGTTTCCGGTTAAATTTGGTAAGTAAAGCTGTAGCAGCCAAACTCGAGTCGTCTCCTTAGAAGGTTCTGTAGAGGGATTCACACGCCTCATTCCAACACGGAATATAGTTGTTTCGATACCCTTGTAAGATAGTCTTTTTGGGTGCTTTCTTGATGATGTTACAAAAGTCCTGGTAAGCCGCATCCACATCAAGTCAATTAGGCGACAACGATGTCTTTGCAAATTTGTTTGCCAAAGTAATGTGACTCCATTTGGCGTTGCGGAAGTTCCATCGCTTAACAGGCATGCTTTATGCTCGGCACTGACAAAGCAAACCTTTTGATGGTGTAATAAACAAAGATCGATGTTGTGTCCCGGGGAGTTTTTCAAAAACACGTTCGTCCGGTAAGCGACTGTAAGGACCTATGCTAGCGAAAGCTAGATCTACATTAGCGCCAGTATTCCAGAGGCCAGATTAAAAGCATCGGCATCCTTGGCATTAGAGGAGGGCAAGGCTATTAGTACTTTCCCGGCCAGCCAAGCCACTCACCGTCCGCGCTGTTGTCACCTTAACCCCAATCAACGTGACGACAGTTGAAATCGCCGACGTAAAGACAGGGGTGAGGAAACACAGGGAGATCCAGGGATCACAGTAGCGGTGGTGGAGGTTTGTAGACGTTGATTATTATTTTATAAGCATCAACGTCGAAGTACAACCACTCAATCTCCGATGTCGGTGGAGATTGGTCCAAAAGCGTATACCTTAGTCGCTCGTGAACAAATATGGCAAGGCCATGCTTCCTGATTAACCTTTTATCGCCCAACTCAGCAAATTTGTCACGTTAGGGTTAGGGTTATAAGAAATCTAATAATTTTTTTCCTAGTAGTTGACAATTGAAGTATGACTCTCAAGAAAGTACCAAACTCTCCAATAAAATTCAACATAATCAATTTAGTTGTTTAGTTGACCACCATTACAAATTTGTAACGTTTAAAAAAAGGAAGGGGGCGACAAACTGTAATTTCCCGAGTACAACAAATCTTGGTCTCTTATTTCATGCTTTTGTTGCAAGGCTTTCTCCCTACGTTTAAGGTCTTCACTCCACCGTGCCAGCTCAGCTTCCCTAGAGTTGAGCTCATTATGGTGTTTACTTACAAGCGGCGGTTCTCCTTTCGTTATAAGCAACTAAGTGACACACTACGTCTATTCATAATCTAACCAGATACAGTAACTAGTGAAAGAAACCAAACAAGCAAAGCTAATTTTAGAATATCTATCGACAAGTAACAAAGCTTAAACTCAAAGGCAAGATCCTAAAAGTTTAGAGTATATCTAGCAGCAATAACCCTAACCTTATGAGCGTATTTAACACAAATAACCTTACACAAACCAAGATTTTAAACGTATCAAGTAAACCAAATAGATCAAAATTTTTGAATGTATTTTGTTTCAGTTTTGTTTCAGTTGCATTTTTATATTGCGATTTCAACTGCTAAAACACACTAAATAAACTTTTTTCATTCAAAATCTAAAAGCAGACGATAAATGAATAAGGAAGGCCCAGCTAGTTAAAAACTTGGAAGTACTAGCTTCTCTGCATTAATGCAGTGAATCTCTTGTAGTAGGATAAGAAGTGTCTCAAACTGTAAAGCAAGATAATGAAAAACGTTTATCTTGCTTACAGTGAGGCCTTCGATGTTTAGCTGGAGAATAGTGGGGATTTGCAACTTCTTAGCAATGTTCCCTAAAAAGGGCATTTTTCCCCAGACATTGCCCCGTCCTGAAAATGACGTTTGCTGATTAACAGAGCTTCGCTAAACATTGGGATGAGTTGATACTCTTTCCGTTTTGAAAGTTTCGGTCTTTTATGTAAAGCAACAAGAGCAGACTTACTCACGTCCCAGGCTGCAGAAAAGCAACTGCGATCGGTGTTGGTGTATCAGTAGAAGAATAAGTTAATGACCCTTTTTTGCTGCAAAAACACAGATTTACAGACCAGCTAATGATATAAAAAATATTTCTTTTTCGGCTTTGATATTGCGAAAACATTTCGAAATTGACTGAGGCTTATGGATAAACGAAGATTTTGTTTTTTGTTATACCACTATTTCATATCTTTTAATAATAAGCTCTTCTTAAAATTCTCATAAAATTTCTTTTTACATTTAAACTATGAAATCCATTATAATTTTTGCTTGATTTAAAATTTAACTTGCTTTTTTGGAAGATTTTCGGACAACTTTGCATTTTATCGTTTAACACTTAAATAATTTTTTGAATGTGATTAAATAAAAATATTAATTGGTACAGTAGAACGCTGATTACCCGAACACAACTAAGATGGCGATACAACGCCATAGCTTGGTCTGAACGACAGAGTGAGTGTCGTACAACACAGCTCTGTTTCTAAAATGGATGAGAGACTTGGCAGCGACGAAAAGAGTTACAAACTTAAAATAAAAAATGAGTGATTACTATACTGCTCATAGATGCTTTTTATTGCAAGATTGTACTTTGTTCAATTAACCGAACCATCCCTGATCTTAATTAATTCGGATAATCGGCATTCTACTGTATATGTAAATTAGCTAAAGATTGAACCTTGTTAGTTATACATGAGTTATAGCAAAAGCAATTTTGCTATTCATTAATATAAACATATCGAATGTTTATCTTTTTGACTTGCAGGACAACTATTTTAAGGGGGGACGCGGGGGAGATGTCCCCCCAATATCTGGGAAGGGGGTTAAAATACCTTTTGTCCCCCCAAATTTATGGCAAACTCAAGGATATTATCCTTATTGTTTGAGTTTTCTGCAGATGTTTTTTCAGAGATTATCATGTAGTTGGGACGAAAAGTGGTAAATAGAAGATCGATTTAAGGTGAATACTTTGTTTTTTAGAGATTATCATGATTTTGAGAGAATAATGGTGAAATCGGAGACAAATTGAAGCGAAGACCTTTTTTTTTTTTAGAGATCACCATGATTTTGGGAGAAAAATGATGAAATCGGAGACAAATTGAAGCGAAGACCTTTTTTTTTTCTAGAGATCACCGAAATCGAACGAAGAAAAATAGAAAAAAATGCCCGGGGCCGCAAAAGTTTGACTGTCTATAGGCTCCAGGGTGCTTAATCCCGCACTGAATCTATTAGTAATCAAATATTAAACATGTCATAGTCACACAAAATTGTCCCCCCCAACATTTTCTAGCAAACTAGGTCCTTGGGACAACGTCTTAGGTTTTAAAGCAACCGTCAAGTAATTACTCCGATCTGCTTCAGGAAATGCTAAAATATAACTAACTGATAAGTGATATAGGTACTAAATTAGATCTGCTCGTCAAGCATGTCAGCACAAGAAGTACCACAAGCTTCCTCTTCCAACGATAAGAATGAATGACGAAAATACAATTTAAAGCGAGCCAATTTTCAATGTCGGTTGCTATCAAAACGGCACTCCATTCTCTTCTACCACACGAAGATTGAAAAAAAACAACTATTTTGCGTTTGCTTGTCGAAATTAGAACAAATAAGCTTTTACATCATTCTGCGTTTTGGAAGTTTGTAATTGATTAAAGTGAGCGTTGGAACTACGTACAGAAACTTAGCGTGTAAGCAAATCTAGGACGACCAGTAGACAAACTAGGCCAATAGGCACCCACCATTTGTAAATTGTACATTTTTCCAAATTGGCAAAAATACTAACCAACCTATGCCATTGTAATAGTAAATGAATTGCTACATTAAAAATGTTATAACAGCTCTGGTTGGTTTTACGTTAGAGAGTCGCATTAAATTTTAGCGGTCAAAATTTTCGTTCAAAACAAAAAAATTTTTTTGCAAAATGATTTGTAAAGGTCACCTAAAAAAATATATTTTCTTTAAATTAAAAGCAAGAATGCACTTTTTATTATTTATTCTATTGATGTAAGGTAAAATTCTTTGCAGATGTCCTTTATGCGTAGACATATGATTGCCCGAACAAAATTGCCGGAGTTTTTAACATACGAGTTATTTTAAGAAGTGAGAAGCATGCATCTAGTCTTTAAAAACTGTTTTCTAGTTCTCAAGCAGTCTTGAAAAAAGAAAACTTGCAGAAAAGAAACAAACTAAACTTACTCAAAGTTAGAGATACCGGTATTAATTTTTTCATTGCAATAAGCACGACATTGAATAGCAGACAGCTCATTATAGATACCGTAGTTAAAATATTTTTTACTGCTTTTGTAATGAAAAAAAAAAAAGATAAGCTCGATTAGTTTTCTTTTTTGCTTATTGTTAGAGCGATTTTCGAGTTTTAAAAAGTTTTTAAAACGTTTATTTTTGATAACTTGGTTGAAATTTTGGGGTTTTGATAATTTTTATTGCACGTTTTAATTATTAATTTTAAAAAATCTCTTTTTTTTATAAGACTCTTTTTTGTCGCGCTTTGTATTTCAGGTCTTTCCTGAAATTTGGTTGGTAATAGAACTGCCTGCATAAGGCTCACAGGAGAGCAGTTATTTGCCCAAACATTTATAATGACAGAGCTGAGACTATTCAGCAAATTTGAAGCACCTTCTAAAATTGTTTGATGAAAATTGCCATTGATTTGATGAAAATTGCCCGCAGCCTTTTTCTTAGTTGACATATTGATTTCAAAACATCACATGCAACTGATTTTGTTTTTTTTCCAATATTCTGCAGGAGAGTTGCAAACGTCAGTAAGACAACGATGGTTTCTGAATTGTCAAAGGAGCAAATTGCTAGTTACAAAGAAGCTTTTTTGAAATTTGCCAGCGAAAAGGATAAAACTGTTAATATAGATGGACTGAAAGCTGTTTTAAAATCGGTGGGAGAAAATCTTTCTGAAAAAGAACTCGAGGACCTTATTAAAGAAGTTGATATAGAGCGTCGAGCCATATTAAATTTGCAACAATTTTTAATTTTCATGTCAAATAATGAAAGAAAGCAAATGAAAGAACTTCTTGCGGCTTTTCAAGCTTTCGATAAAGAAAACACTGGTTGTATTTCTCTTTCATTACTTCGCACGATAATGATGGAATTGCAGGACAACATGACGAAAGAGGAATTTGACGACATAGTTTGTGAAGCGGACCCATTGGACGAAGGTAAAGTTAATTACGAAACTTTCATCAAAGTCATGAAACGAAAATGTTGATGTTCAGGTTCAGGATGAAGATGAGATTTATGTTGAATGTGAGCAATTTTTTTTCTCGCAAATAAATTATCTTTAAAAATGTGTACAACTACTTTTCGCGTTTGCAGTGCCTCTCGTTAAGTTCAAACAGTTTTTTTTTTGGAGTTTTCCTCTGTCCTTCGTTTTTCGGCATTTATTTCTGATGGCCTTGTTACGTGTGTATAACTGAAATTTGCAATTCACCATTAAAATTTAAACTGGCTATATTATAGACAGCTGGCGGTATATCTCATTTAACACGAGACCGACTCTAGAGAGCAATTTTTGGTTTGCTCATTAAAAAGAAGCATTTCTGACAAATTTCTACATTGAGATTTTTCCTGTAAGGAAGACTCCGCTTGATAAGGAAAGCAGCACTCAGGTCGACATCGATATAGTTGTGAACAATCTGGCTTTCAGAATAAAAGGCACGACAAAGTGGGAAAGCCTATTTTAGTTTTAATCGCAATTGACAGTTTTTCAAGTGGTTACTTGTAATTTGGTCCTCGTAAGGAACTTCGCAGAGCTTTGAAAAAGCTCTTGTCAGGTAGCGAGCAATGGTATTCAAGTTTTTGTCAGCCTCTTCTGTTAACGAAAAAAATTAAATTTACCAGCATATAAATTGATCTATTTAATTATTTCACACTACTAGATAATAAACTTCAAAATCTAAAGACAGCGTGGTTGAAAGCGCCGTGATTGATAACCAACGTGATCGACACTGTCGCAGTTCAAAACCTACTGGAACCATTCTGTTGTGTCCTTTGAAAAGGCACTTTACGCTACTTTCCCCCTGCTTGGCGTTCTTGGCAAGCAGCTCAAAATTTCAGTCGTACTTCTGAGTACAAAGTAAACCATAATAAGAAATTTTTACCGGACAGATATATCTTGGCGTCTCCAGAAGCAGGTCCGGGTAATTGCTTGACAATTGCTTCATGTATAGCGCCTTTTGACGCTTTCCTGCTAGTCAAGAAGATGAACATAATGAAAACGAACATATTAATGCACTTCTTCAAGTACTTAAATTGTCAAACTTTTTAAAACTTTTTCGATAAATTTTATGTGTATTATCTTGTATAAACTTGATGATTGTGTATATTTTTTACTAAGTAATAATACGCATAAATATTTTGCTTGAAAATAGTTTAATCCAACATTTTAAAACCTGCTCAACAGCACCATTAGTTGTATTAAAATTTGCTTTAATAAACAAAAATGTAGGCTTACGTAGAAGAAAGCAAGCATGGTACAAAGGCAACAAACCTGGGCACCACTTGTGTAGATAAACTAGCTCTCATCCGTTAACAAAAGATACGGTCCTGGTACATAATGCACTAAATGTTAAAACCAGTGGATCATGACTGATAGCGACTACCCGGTTGGCCGAACTTCTAAAAATTCTGCGAAAAGGTTTTAACCAACCGGTACAAACCGGCTTAATCCGGCTACTGGATGAAGCCTCATATTGATGGATTGTCGAGGGAACATTCAATGTTCATGCTTAAGGCGAATAATTTCATTTGTGTAAATCGAAGGGTTAATTTTAAAAAAAGAGCAGCAGAGTTAAAATCAGCAAGAATTGATTGTTTAATTGTGCAAATTTTATTGTACACCCAATTGTAAAATTGTCTGGGATTTAGATAGTTAATTTAGATCAGTTGTTCTTACCTTTTTGGAATAATTTACCCATTTATTAAACAAAATTACCGAATTCAGCGCCAATCCAAAATAATTATAAGTATACGCCCCGGAAATAAAGTAAGAACTAAAAAACGGTCGTTACTTGTTGACCGACTAACCTTTAATTTTCACCTATAACATCAAGTAAAAGCAAAAATGTTTTCATTTCTGGACTTCCAAAGTTTTACTTCATAAATGTGTACAAAAAGCATGTAAAAAAATTTTGTATCTATATTTGATCTTTTTTGTCCATTCTTAATAAATTAACAAAGTTTAATTTATAAGAAAAATACATTGAACCTGCAATAGTTTACCTTTGAAAATCGAGAAATTTACCCACTGGGATAAATTTACCCTAAGTTAAGAAATGCTGATCTAGTTTATTAAATCATTGACAAGCATTTTATAACTGATATATACAATTATAATGTTTAACAGAAGTATCACTTGTTATTCATCATTTTGATAAAGTTTTTATAATTGATTCTTCCATCTCCGTTTGCATCGGCTTCGCGTATTATTTCATCGACCTCTTCATCAGTTAATTTCTCTTCCAAATCATTCATCATATGACGAAGCTCATTTGCGGATATGAATCCGCTTTGATCTTTATCGAAAACACGGAACGCCTGGCACACTTCTTCCTCGTGAGAGCTGGGCTTTGTTTTTTTTGCAATCATTGTTAAAAATTCTGAAAGGGTAATAGTTTCAACATAATTCGTGTCTACTTCCTTCAGCAAGTCATCAAATTCTGTCTCTGTGAGAGTTTCCAGCAGTAAACTTTTGATTGCCTTTAAGTCGTGCGGTTTTATAGTTCCTGATCTGTCTTTGTCACATTGGAAGAAGGTGTTTTCGTAGAATTTTTTTTCATCTTCTGTTAAGTATTCAACCATGACTCCCTTGCACACACACAACAGCTTCTATTTATTTAATACAAAGCTGAGTTGAAATATTGCCATCTTCATAAAAAAATATTATTAAAATTTAACGCATAATTTTCTATAAAAGGAATTAATTTGCCAATTGCTAATCATCGGGCTCTTTTTTTAATGATTATTGCGGAAACTTAACGTGGATTAAAAATTGATGTGAAAATGTTTCTCTCGTGCTACAAAACTTGGCTGAAAACTTTAGTGATAAAATTCGCAATTTTGCACCTTCATAGAATATTTGAACTTTTGATTGCGAAAGCTTGTCACTATTCTGTTAATTTTTAGATGCGTGTCGAAATTCAGAGCGTAATATCCCATCACACAATTGCTCCGTGTCTGAAAGCAAGGCTTGACAAAGTGTGAAAAGTTAGCCCCGTCTTGATCGTCAATGAGCGATGTAACAAGCAATTTTGAAAAACCCTCTTTCAAATTCCTCTTATCCGTTTTTCAAGTTACTTTCCTCCTCTTTCAAAATGCCTATGGATAATATACAATGACTTCTTTTTTAAAGTGATGACATCTTCATTTTAATTTCAATAAATTTTTTAAAATACAGCCTATAATGAAAGAATTTACTGGTGCGCCAAAAATTGAACCTGTACCTTTTCCTGTAATGTTTTGCGCAGCATTCTGGACTTACATTTAGACGTATTTGTATTTTTCTTTGTAAATTTCTCGTTTAAATTATTTTAATTGCCTATTGGCAGAATGGTCGTCAGCGGTACCAGTACTCATTCAGCAAAATTCGCGACTGTAGTAAAGCTGTATTTTTAATTGTACTTCGTGATGTGGTTTTATCAAAAGTTTTCTTAAAATTCTATTTTTTTTTGACAGTCAGCGTCACTTCCTCTCATCTTTGCAAACTAAAGATTTATGAAAAATGGATCGGTCTATAAATCGCTTTTCATAGCCGCGATCATGGTTTTTGTACTGCTATCGATAAATATTAATATATGAATGGCTAAAAAGACACCTTTTCTTATAGCAGAGTTTCTCAATATGTTTAATCTCTCCAAAAATTTTCTGCCCAAAAAATTTAAAACATTTTTTGCATCCCCAAATTTTATATTTCAATCGTTTGAGCTACGTTATATTTTACAGTATAAAAGAAGATCCTTTTATATAAACAACATAATTAAAGTACTATTTTTCGTACACGTGCAATAATATCACGCAATCATATTTTCAGGTAGCTGAAAATTCTAAAATATTACTAAATAATTAAAAACATTACGCTTGTATGCACAGCCGTACCTGGTGGGGGGCTGGGGGTAACGCCTTCAAAGTCTCCAAAATTTGGGCAAAATTAGAATTTCTCGGGCAGCGACAAGAAAATGTTTGGCCAAAACTACAATTTTTCGGGCAGTGATAGAAAAAATTTGGCCAAAATCAGACATTTTAGGGCAGCGACATGGAATTGTGTGGGAAAGATTTAAATGAAAGATCTTTTTTTAAGTCACTATGATTTTGGGACGAAACTTGAGAAATTTGAAACAAATTCTTTTTTTATTTTTTTAAAATTTTTTTGTTTTTTTTCAAATCTATAAATTTAGAAAATCACGATTCGGGAAAATGTCACAAAATTTCGTCAAAGCTTCATCGTGCCCCCTAATTTTTTTCGGCTTTTACGTCTATGCTTGTATGGCTCATAAGGAGAAGCAAAATTTAAGATCAATTGAAGCAGACGGTTCCAGAGTTGTGCCTTCTGGTGATACGCATCTCTGGTTAAACAAAAGTGGATTTTTCAGTTTTGTTGGTATGTTTAGCATAACTGTAGCAAAAGACGGTGGCCTTATCAATTTGATCTTGCTTTTGCAAATCGGTTGTTGTTATCAGCTTGCGACGTCGACGTAAGCCAAATCAGAATGTGAGTTTAGATCTGAGTTTCTAAACCAGTGTTTCTCAAACCATGGGTCGCGACCCAAAAGTGGGTCGCCAAGGCTATGCGGATGGGTCGCGAAGCCTTGTAAATTACCGCACGTAAAAGAAAAAGATTTGCGCGCACAAGATTTGAGAAGTGAAGAACCTTCTTGAGATGTCATTACGAATTTAAGAGGAAAATGAAGAAATCGGAATCAGATTCAAGATGAAGACCTTTTTTTTTTAGAGAACACTAGATTCTTGAGATGACAATCAACAAAATTCAGAAACAGATTCAAGGTGAAGACTTTTTTTTTTTTTAGAGATCACTACGTTTTCACTACGCTCAGTCAAATTTATTTGGGTCGCAGTCATCTTTGCAAATCGTTATTTTTAGCGATTTTGGGTCGCAGAAAAAAAGGCTTGAGAAACACTGTTCTAAACTATAGCATCCATTGACTTCTAAAAGTCCATAGTAAAGGATAATGGGATCTGTCGAATTTTTTTATGAAATATAACTTGCTATCTACTTCCATTTCGGTCAAAACCATTCCTAAGATTGTAATAACTAGCCAATAATAAGCACATTACAGAAAAAAGTCTTAACTCGGCCTTGAAGCATCAAATTTTTCCTGCAAGTTAAGTAAAGACCAAAAAAAGGTCATCAATTGAAGCTCGGGTGTAGTTTTTCCTTAAACGTAAATTAAAGATCTTTTTTTGTTCGTTATTTATTTATTTATTTTATCTATATATTTATCCTTCTGACTTGCAGGAAAGCGACGGAGGCGCTATGCATAGGGTAAGCAATTACCCCGACCTGCTTCCGGAGATGCCAAGATATTGCTGTCCGCTTGTAATTTAATAGAGATATGACTGTAATTTAGAACTGCTTGCCAAGACCACCAAGCAGGAGACAGCGCCGTAAAGTGTCTTTCCCAAGGACACAACCGAATGGCGCGAGTGGGTTTTGAACCGAGACTGTGTTGATCACGAGCACGGCGCTTTAACCACTCGACCACGCTTTCCGACAATGACAATTTCATAAGCGCAATGCGCTTTTAAAATTCATGTAAAGCGCAGCGCAACAAGCGCACTGTGATTTTGAAATTCATGTAAAGCGCAATGTAGACTGTTTTAAAACTATATTAACCGCGGTGCAACGTGATTTTTAAATCAACTAAACAAAAGGTACTTTTTCAAATCATAAAGCGCACCCTAATCGGTTTTCCAATTGCCTAAATTGAAAAACAACCAAAGTAACTTGCACTTTTGCAAAATAGGACTATATAAAGCGCAACGCAACTCAGTAGGCCTACAATTGATTTGTTCAATCTTTAATGCGCAACACAATAAAGCGAAAGTAGTTTTTATTTCTTCGTACACAGCGCAATTAAGCGCAACTTATAAATCTCTAACCAAGAGCGCAGCGCAAAGTGCACTAGGGTTCTAAAGCGTAAAGTGCAACTTCCGCGATTGCGCTAGTTGCGCTTTGCGCTTCAAGTTGCACTCTGCCTACCTCTAACCATCAGTCCTGTGCAATTAAAGAACTACAAACAAAAACGTAAGCATCAGTGAAAACGCATCTCTTCTGCAAAAGCGACCGAAATAAAAAAAGGTCTGGGCCGAATCCGGTCCACCTGTCGACTAGCTTGGTCCTATAGTAATTATATAATAATAAGTAAAGATGCAACAAGGGTATATAAAAATGATGGTTCATTGATTCTAATACAAGGTTTTTTGTTTACCAATCTTTATTAATAGGTATGAAAACAATAATTAATTGCAATAATAAATGCGGTACAGGATACAATAAATATTGTTATTGACGAAAAATTGATTTTAGTGTACGCAACATGTATAGTTATTTAGTTAAAAAAACTATTGATGACTTTTTTTCGTTGACTGCTATTTTAAATATGCCGATTTAATTACTGATTTTTTGTTGATAAAAATTGTTAATCATTCAAACTTTATTACACAACCATAGATTCTAGATTTGTTTAATTAAAATTGTTACAGCAATGCGATTAATAACAATTGTAGAGTGAGATAGCTTACTTAAAATCACGTAAATTATTCAGATTAACATTTTGAAGATAAAGCAAATGAGATTCGTTCCTAAAAAAGCAAGCTTCTTCTTGAAAAACAACTTCGCTGTAGATTGTACCGAAAAAAAATCGATAATAGAGATTTCAAGCCACCGTAGCAGATGCGCATTATGTTGAACGTAATTTTACCGCATTCGGCCAATTCAATGTTAGCTGCGGCGTCACTTTTGGGTTCAATACCTTATTCGAACGATTCTGATAAATGTAAAAAACGTTCATATGATAACTAATATTTAATAGTTTCAAAATATTGTTTAATAATAAAAGTTTTTGAAAAAAAATAAGGTTTTGACGTTTTTGTTCTTTTTCGTGACTACGTCCAGGGGCGTCTAGGGAGGGGCCAGAGGGGCTATGCCCCCCTCATATTTTTGCTTGGTCCCCGGGTTGGCTCCCCAGTTTAAACGAGCTTGCTTAGCCCATGAGGTGTTCGACCAGGGGTGGCCAAACAGCGGCTCTTCCGACCCTTGCTGGCGGCTGTTTGAACCTTTTGAAAAATTGAAAAATTATATGGGAAATCTGAGAATGGTTTGATGCGACGACCTTTTTTTTGTAGAGAACATCATGATTTTAGCACGAGATCGATTCGAGGTCAAGGACTTTTTTTTTTTTAGAGAACGCTATAAATTTGGGACGAAAAATGGAAATCTAAGGATGATTACAACTGAAGACTTTTTTTTCTTAAAGAACACAATAAATTCGGGACAAAAACTGGAAAATCTGAAAATTATTTCAAGTGAAGACCTTTTTTTTATCAGTAAATGAGTAAATAAATTCATGTTTTTAGATTTTTGTGTTGCAGCTCTTTAAAAGTTTGGATTTATGATATACAGCTCGAACATTATGTAGGTTTGGCCACCCCTGCAACATAGCCTACTTTTCTAAAACCAGTGGCAAAGGCCCTTTAAATTTTCCTCTCATATGCTTTTGTCACTCGCCCCCTTCTTAATATACCTGGCCCCAATGCGTCCCTCACTTTCTGAGTTCTAGAATCACCATTGACTACGACTAAAAAGTAAACTATTATTATTCCAAACTACTTGTATGATAAAAAACAATTTTTCGATTAAACGTGGTTTAAACTGATATTTATACATCTTTCAATAGTTCCTTTGAAATAGTGGATATTCTTTAAATAAGTTTCACAAAAATTTTTTTTTCTGAAACTGTTTACTTTCCTGACTAATTTTTTAAAAGTAAAAAAATACAGTTTTTTTATGAAAACTTATTCTATTATATAAACATAAAAAATTAACTCATTTTATGAGGTAAAAACTAGAAAAAATTTAGTCTTTGTTCTGTGGTGCTTAGTCGTAAATGCTTAACAATTTAAATAATGCAATGAAAGGATTGCTTTTGAGATTTTCTTTTCCTTTTAAAACATCGATTTTTTTCTTTACGCCTTCAAAAGCAGCTGCCATTTTATATTAAATTTTTATAACAAATACGCTCAGGTTTGAATATAGGCTTTCAAATTAAACTCTAAGTAGCTCTAGTAATGAAATAAAGTATTTAAATGCAAGGGACAAATAAGTTTTAAATTAAGGATTTAAAAAATCACAAGAATATTTGTCTTGAAAATTTTCTTTAAAAAATTAGAAAAAAACACAATAAACTCTATTGTACTGTATAAGTAGTTTTTAACTTTTTTTCAAAGAAAAATGTTCAAGTAAGCCAGATATAGTTTCCAACAAATAAAACAAACATTTTTTCTTTTTTTTTCTGTCTAGGCCTACAACTTTATTACCCCAAAAGCTGTAATACTGCCACGTCGATTGAAGCCGGAGGAATAATTGGCAAAAATTATAAAACTTAAAAATTGGGAAACTTTTTCGTTTAGGCAATCTATCTAAGGAACAGTTCTGATTAAATCAAATCACCTTAGCGAGCCACCTCGGAGCGCTTTGAATTTAGCTAAAGGACGCCTGTTCTGCATTACTTACCGGTGAACGCTAAAAAAAATTTTCACCCTCCGATTAAAAAATTTTACCTAATTTCAATCAATAACTTTTTTTATCCAAATCATACCAGTAAAAAAACTAAAAAATCCAAAACACTTTCAACCCGACAGCAATATTTGAACATTCCTGAAAGCAGGTTTAGATGACCACTTGTCAGTTGTCGTTCGGTCAACGCTCCCCTGCATTGTGTTGACCAGGAGATGCTAAAAGCGGGGAAAGGAGGGAGTTTTCGCCCCTTTCAAACTTCTCCCTTGCTTTTTTCAAAAAGGGTAGGGACAGATAGAGGCAATGCAGGAAAATAGAGCCTTTTGAATGCGCATCACAAAAATAGGTTAGATCTACCCCTACAATCATAGAAACTCGACTAAATATTAGATTTTCACACTGATTGAAAGGAATAACTTTTTTTTAGTCTTCATCTTAAATTCGGGACAAAAACAGGGATTTTGGACACTGATTTAAAAAGATGCCCTATTTTTAGTCTTCATTAGACTTTTGCGCAGATTCAAAGTGGCAACTCTATAAAATAGAGCGGAAAATTGTTCAAAAATTGTTCAAAACTAACGCTTTATGCAGTTGTCTGAGATTATTTATTTCATATACGCTCATTTTGCTTTTTTAATGAATACCTAACCTTTGTTTCTAAAATGTTGGTTTTTGTTTTTAAATAATTGTCAATTTGAACAGCTGTTTTTGAAGTTTTCCGGATACGAGAAAAATCATGATTTGCTGAACGTAAATAAAATTAGGACAAGTTTACATTGACCCCAAATTTGTTTCGACTGCTACAGCTATGAACCTTAACTACAAAATTTTAAAGATCTTTTTTTAAATTTTGCCCTCCCCGCCAAAAGATTTTCCTGCGCCCCTGGTCTTGAGAGTCAGGAACGTAAATAATGATGATCTTTTTTGAAATAAATGGTTTTCTGGCTTTTTATATTTAAATGAATAGACCAAAAAAATTAATACCGTAATCAAAAAAGATTTTACTTTAAATTCTAAAATTCTAAATTTTATTACGGTATCCAAGTTTTATTGAGGATCAGGCGTAAGTTTTAATAAGAGGAATATGAAAAGGTTGAATGGAAAAAATAAATGAGAAAAAATTGATGGGCGATTTTCTAATATATCAAAAAATTTTCCATGAATCTAAGTTTAATATATTTTACAATTTGTCACATACCGACTAGAATTACTCAAACTTCAATTCTATATTGTATTTTTTGTCAACGAATTGTAGAATAAAGCAATTTATCTGCTGCTATATACGCACCTGTATTTCTACCTGCAAATACAAAAATTGTCAGCAAAAATATTTACAGATCACTATGAAGCCTATGCACTAGAAAAATTCGGTTTTCAAGTTATTTCCAGGAAAAAATTTAACCGAATTCTTGAAAATTGTATAACTTGCAAAAATAAACAACTCTATTGTTATTCGTAATAACGTTATTTATCTTTTTTTAACATAAGCTTCTAAAGACATGCGCGGCTGGTTCTCTCTCAAAGACAAACTACAAATATCAAAAATTTTGGATCGAGAATAGCTGACTGGCGTTCAATCTATAGTGAAGACGTCCCTGTAAGTTAGGAGGATATATACTGTATATATATGAAAATAACACATGTATACAATGAGAGCACCAATGAAAGAATATCCAAACCCCAAGAAAAAACATGCAGCTGCAAGAAACCAACTTTTATTACAGATAACAAATATTGTACTTTTTAATTTGCAAAATATGTACAAGAAAAAACATAAAATTGAAATCGATTTCTAAACGCAAAGAAAGGATGAGTCCAAAGAGAGGATTTCTTTTGGACCTTTAGTTTAAAGACTCATTAGCGTCAGAACAGGACTGGGCATTTTAAGTAAATTTTCTTAGCACTTTCAGTCTGAGGCAATTTTTTTATTTGGGACAAAGACAACATAAACAACATATTCGGTGAAAACAAAATTTAAACGATGAAGGAGGTCTCAAAAAAAAAAAAAAACGAAATCATTAATTCCAAAAACGAAACACACAAAAATCTTTCAATTTGACTGACTGCAGGACGCAATTGCAGATGCTCTATTCAAAAACCAAAAAATTGAAAATCGTTGTAAAGCAGCGAATTGTTTGAGACAAAACAGAATTAAATTAAGAACCGGCCGAAGACAACAAATCAAGTGTAAAATAGAAAACGGATCGAATCTTGTTTTCATAAAATTGAAATCGTCGACATCGGTTGCAGATGCGGATCGTTCAAATCATCCTCTGTACGACAACTGCGTTTAATAAGTTTGCTTCTTTTAGAGTCAAACTTTCATCGCTTAGTTCTTTATTCGGAAAGGTCGTCATGAGAACGAAGGGACGAGAAGCGGAGTTGGGATCCTCGGAGACCACGAAAGAGCGAATGTTGGAGATCCTAAAAAGAAACGTTGAGCGAAGGGTGGCTTGAAAAACTGATATTGACGGCGGTACCTGTGCGACTGGTTGAATTCCTGCCGCAAACGTTTGCCGCTGGACAAGCGGATCTGGAGGACAGTGGTTGGCTGCGATTTGTCGACGGCGACCGGAGGATCGACAGAGGACGACATCCGATTCTCTTGGTTCGAGTTCGAGTAAAATTCCGGAGCAGGACTGAAACAGGAGTCGTGTGATGAGATGAGGAAACGTCTTGAAAGGGACCACCGCGACCCACCTTCCTAACATGTGACCTTGGCCGGTGAAAGGTTTAAGTTTCTTCTTCGGAGCTTTGTATTCCTCCTGACGATGATCTTCCATGTCGACGTGAACTTCTCCACCGCGAGAGTTGCGCAGCAGTTCGCGTGGAATTTCACTGAAACAAAACCTTCACGTCACGAAAATGGCAATGCCGAAATCTCGTCTTATTTCGGCGTTTCAATGCAAGTTTTTCAATAGCACCATGAGAATGCGGCATAACGAAACTTCGCTGCCGGTCATGAAGACAAATATCATAGCATGAAACCAGTCTCACTGAAAGCCGTGATTTGGTTTACACGCAACGAAGGATTGAAATCTGTTCAAATACCTGTAGAACGCGGTAACGCAAGCGAAAAGGGAAAGTTACTGTGATTAACATTTTTGGTTTACCAAGGCAACAAATGTTGCATCGAGAACACATCGAGAAACTTGAAGAGTGTTTAACACACCCTTTCTTAATGCTGTTGAGAAAGTCTTGATTCGCGGGATCGTTGAAATCTCTCAGAGGTCCGTCGTCCACATTAAATCCGTTCGACCACAAGCGCAAGACAGCGTTCATCTGAAAGACGAGATCAGGTCAATTGGGTCACGATTGGGTCACGCGGTCGTAACGTGGGTCTGTTGTATTCTTTTTAACATTCCGGACGTCTAATTATAAAGCGCAAATTTCGACTTTTATTTCGGGCAGTATTTGCTGTTTTATTTTTGCAATGATATGATTAACAAAGTTTGACTCAGACCAGTTGATAAAAGCTCGGCCAGCAAACGAATCATCAAGAGGCGAGTTTTTTTTTAAATCATTAACATTGAAATGAAAAGCTTGTTGCAGTGATCAACTTATGCAAATCAGGAACTAACTCAACCGATTGAGTAGATGAAGTTGATTTAATATAGAAAGTTGCACTCGAAGACTCGTGTTCTTTCGATTTCTTTTCGAGCGAGTTGCAAACTTAAAAATCAAGATTTTTTTACCCAAAGCAGATTTAGCAGAAGATAAATACGACAAATATTTCTGTATTTAATTGTGTTTTATAGAAAACATAAGACCGTGAGTACATATTATTAAAACGCCTTTTATGTGCGCTTGTGAAGCAAACATTTCGTGGAAGCTGTGTTTATCAAAGTTAAGTTGAAAGTGACGATTAAGCATTGACAACTATTCTATCAGCTTGACGACAGAAAAACGAGCGAACGCAACAACTAATTTATTGCCGGACTGATAACGTGACTGGGGAGTTTTCTCGAACACGGCAAATATGAAAAATACAACTGCAGTGCAGCTTGTTTAATAGCTTGACAACTAAACTTGATAGTTCGGCAAAACAACATTGATTGGTTTGCCATTTGGGCCAACTTTCTTCTTTGTACATTCATGTAATCTCGTTTTTAGACCGTATTGGAGAGATTGCTGCTTCCATTTTAAAGTGGAATCATCATTGTAGGTAAGGAGCGCGCCTTTTTGAAAAATTCGTCGTAAATTGCATTTCCTAAGAGCACAACGGAAATTACTCAGATAGACTGAGCGTAGAAGCCACGCCCTTCTACTGGCAAATAAGACTGTTACCACAGGCTAGCTATCTCAGAACTATCCCGCTGACTATATTTATGTTGTCGAAGGTACGCCACGACATAAATGGGAGGTGACGCGTCATACCGGTCGAACTTCCGGGGTTTCTTCTTCAGCAGGCACGAACTCCGACGCCCCTTCGCTTTCCCCCAATTTATATCCACCCCCGCCGAAGTACTTGGGTTTCGAATCGCCGGACTTTCCGGCGTCTTTCGAACCGGCCTCGACTGTTTGAGCACCATGTTTTTTAGCCTGGTCACAAAGAAATAGATCAGTTAAAACGGGGTCGCAATACATTGCGACCATTCTCATCTGCTTGGTGGAAATAACGAACGAAACACACTTTTGATTGTATTAACTTCAAACGCTAAAGCAGTGGTTCTCAACCTTTATGGTTCCTGGTCCCTTTCCAGAGACTCTGAACACATCGCCTACTGCTAATTAATAAGAATATGGTTCCAAAGACTAGTGAAGACTAAAAAAAAGTTTTCAGCGAAGGATTCTGCTCGCGGCTTCGCGAAAAATACCTCGTGGCCCCTTTGAGGAGCCGCGGATCCCGGTTGAGAAACCCTGCACTGAAGCGTGACGTTAGTTCGAGGTAGCCTTTAAGACGAGATTGCGCTGGACAACATAAGCGTAATTAAAACAAACCATTTTCGCAAGATATTTGTCGGGACCAGAAGTTGAACTAGGGACATTCCATGTCAACTCACACTCCTATTTTGCCGAACATATCCGATTTTGCTAAAATTTGGCATGTTTGTAGGTTTGGACGAGAAAATGTCTCACACCAAATTTTAAGTTGCTAAATCAAATAGTTTTTGATATTTGAAGGTTGAAAATTAGACACAAAATCGCCGCTTGAACCCCCCTGATCGAGCAAAAGTGGCCCTCCTGGCTTTATTTTTTGTTCGATTTCAAAGATGTTAATGTCATTGGAAAGGTCTTTTCAGCAGCTTTACAATATGCCAAATGTATGTATATAAATAAAAAAGTTATTTATTGTGGCGACCTTGTGACCTTGACCTCGCATGACCCCAAAACCCCACTCTAGACAATAAAAATTTTTCAATATTTTTGTTCCTCACATAGAGGACTATCAGCATGCCAAAAATCAAAGTGGGATCTTTATGGATTTTCAAAATATTTTTTAATTAGAAAAAAATTAACAAAAAACTTACGAAAATGATTTATTTGAAAATATTGACAAAGTTGCGAAAATATTTATTGCGTAAATATCAATAAATTTGCATCATTAGGCACACCTGTTCAATAAAACGCAAATATCTTAAAAATCCATAAAGATCCCACTTTGGTTTTTGGCATGCTGATAGTCCTCTATGTGAGGAACAAAAATATTGAAAAATTTTTTTTGTCTAGAGTGGGGGTTTTGGGGTCATGCAAGGTCAAGGTCACAAGGTCGCCACAATAAATAACTTTTTTATTTATATACATACATTTGACATATCATTGTAAAGCTGCTGAAAACAGCTTTACAATAATATTAACATCTTTGAAATCGAACAAAAAATAAAGCCAGGAGGGCCACTTTTGCTCGATCAGGTGGGTTCAAGCGGCGATTTTGTGTCTAATTTTCAACCTTCATATATCAAAAACTATTTGATTTAGAAACTTGAAATTTGGTGTGAGATATGTTCTCGTCCAAACCTACAAACATGCCAAATTTTAGCAAAATCGGAGATGGTCGGCCAAAAAATGCCGAAAAGGGTGGGAGTTGATACGGAATGTCCCACTAGGAGTAAGTGAAAACAACAAACAACAGTCTGGTTGAACCGAACAAATACAATAGTTCTAATTTATGTATTTAACCAACGAAAAATATCTTTGTAGGTTTCAGTGATTGTTTAGTGGTTGCAGGATTTGATACGTTACAATTAAAAGTAATAAGCAGATATCAGCACACTACACAAACACTTACTGCTTTCGCATGTAATTTAACATCTAATCAGCATACAAAAATTTTCGTAAATTACAGCCTTGAAAGTACAAGCAAGTAGTTAAAGTAATTAGAGTATTAAGGTACCAAACCGGTGTTTATCAATTTTGTTCCAAAATTGAATTCTTTATCGATTAGGAAACGGGAAAAGTCGGAAAAACCTACATTAGTTTGCAGGGGGTTCAACATGCTTTGAAGAGTCTGGATATACACAGTCAAAAGCAAATAAACCGCAATTGGAACCAAACAAAATTCGCGGCTTTAATTCCGGCTACTCACTTCTCTAAAGAGACTTTTGGCAATTTCGTCGTTGCTTTGCTTCTTACGAGGCGGACCAACAATAAGCTCTCCGCTGTGCTCAGAGCCACCCGCGTAAAATCTAAATTTTCACTTGAAACTTCATGCAAAATGAAATTATGAAATAAAAAATTATAAGAAGTTTAGTTTTGCTACTTAACGCTATTACCGGAGTTGCGGAGTCGGAATATTTTATCCGATTCCGACTCCTGATATCAAATTTAATTACATATTATTGATGTCAACCGAGCAGCTTACGCGGCCGCGCGCGGCATTACACAGAAAATCACCTTTTTAAGAGAACCTTGCCGCGTGCACTCATAAAAAGTTTACATTTAAATTTTAAACAAATCGTATTTTGCATAATGATATTGCCCTTATTTTGGAGTCGGAACCTAGAAGTTTTAGGAAATGGAGTCGGATCTTTGTTGCTAGTTGCAGGAAATCAGGGTGGTTGGAGATCTCAATTCGAGCTGCTGCCCCCGCAACCCCAAAAGGACAAGCGGGCAAAGAGAAATACACTGAATTAATTCAATGTTTTGCCTGAAAATGATGATGATGAGTCGGATCTTAAACCTTCCAACTCCGCAACCCTGGTTATTACTGCATCCGATATTGTTTTTAATCGATAAAAACTTTTGTCCGAACAAGTGAATGATTGTGTCGAACTAAGAAACTTTTGAACCAGGAGCAATTTACCTTCGATGCGTATATTAAACAACTATTGAAAAATTAAAAATGCATTTTTATAAACGGCTTACAAAATATTTTCAACAAACAGAATGTGTGATTAGTCATTTACAGATAAACGAGCTCCGAAATTTAACTTTTTCTTACAATATGTAAGAAATATACAGTGTTTGATTGACACAAAGAAACACGACACTAATGTCATGAGGGGGATTCTTTCCAAATAATTGTACCTACTATTGAAATATGTTAGTGGTTGCGAAATTTTAGAAAGGCGACACAGTAAAAATACAATTAAAATCATTCCACTAACAAAATAGCTTAAAGATGGATATAAACAAAATATATGGCAAATAATTCATTCTACAGTATTTACAAAACAAGTGTTACTGTTTAACATTTAAAAAATCTAGCTGTTCGAACAAAATCTTTTTGTTGAGTCACAAAAAGTAATTATTATGCGGCGCTCTTCAAATATTAACGCAACGCAGTTTGAAAAACATTATAGACCATTGAGAACCTGTGCGTTTCTGCATTCTCAGCAATAGCGAGACCCAAGCAACATTCTACCTGCACATGCTTATTTATTTTAAAATCTTTAAGTCCCAAATTAAAATGCTGGAATCAATCTAAAAAATTTTTTCATTGGGTTTGCTTAAATATATCACTTAAGTCAACTGATTTCTACGAAAAATCTAACTTCGATGGCAGACTGAGTTTAACAAATTTTGATGACCTGGCATTAGCCGTAAGTAACATGACCCGACAGGACGGAAGCATACAACCATATAGCATGGTTTTTCATAACTGTCCTATGATGCCGATATCTCTCATTTGAAATAATAAGATGGTTTAATTAAAAAAACTTGCACAATTAAATCAACTGTCGTTACGATGAATCGTTGCATTATCATTTAGTACAAACAGTTTGTCACAAGAAAATTACAAATCATGAAGTCTACTTTGTTTTGACAATACTGATAAATAATTCAGTTAAATTTATTAATGAGAAAAAATTTGACCTTTGACCTTCCTCTTCACTATTTTGATCATCATTGTTCCCTAAATCACGAATTGAGCCAAATCGGGAAGATTTGGGTTTGGTGTTCGGTTTTGATATGGCTCCAGAACGAATATTAGATGGCTGGGTACTGTCGCTCATCACTAACGGATCGGGATGAAGGTCGATATCCATATCTAATAGGAAATGATAATTTATTTTACTTTTATAAAAACAAACTTTACTTAATGACCTACCATTAATTTCTGGACTTTCCCCAGCGGTAGGATTGTCGTAAAACCCGCTCAAAGCTAACTGCAAAAACAACCCAGCTTTATAGGTATGGTCTTTTAAAAACAAAATTAAGTTTATCTACAATTTGACAAAAATATATGTATAAAAATTTGGATAATCAATCCTTTGAGCAGAGTTGTAACGACTCAAATCCAGTTTTTGAACGACTCTTGTCCACTTGTAAAAATCTTAGAATTCAAACTCGAGTCCTCACTACAAAAAATTAGGACTTGGATCAGTACTCAAATCTAATAATGAGTTGAACTTGATTCAAGTCGAGATAAAAATGTCTGAAGTCAAAAAGCTTTTATTTTGTTTTTGTCAAACCCTACACACACAAAATAAAAGCCAGTCGAAGTCAATTTAACTTGATTATTAATTTTTTTGATTTTGCTTCACTTTTAAGGTAAAAAAAGCTGTTCAAGATCAAGTGAACAAAAAGTTTTTATTTTTCGGAAAACAAAAACTTGTGGATAAAAAATTGGTAATAGACTTGGACTTGGGATTTCATGGACTTAAGACTTGAGCTCAACTTAAACATCTTAACAATGATTGGGACTTATGTCATGGTTTCAAAGCAATCAGATGCGACTTGAACTAGAAGGTTGTTGGACTTAAACTGAATTGAGCCTTTAAATATTGGGACTGGTTACAGCTCTGTCTTTAAGACTTCCTGAAATTTAAAGAAAAAAAAGTAGACATCAGCAGTGAAAGTAAAATAATTTTTTTTAAAAACTATTTTAGAATAAGTTTTGATCATGCTATATATGATAAAATATCACTAAAAAGAAGTTAGGTTGAGAAATGTGAGCTTTTTAAATCTTTAAGATTGCTAGGCTGAAGTTTGAAAGATAAACCAATTTTAATTCTGTAACAGCAAGCAAAGTAAAAAAGATAACGGTATTTTGATAATAAAATTTGTGACAGAGGTTGGGAATAGGAAATTAAAAGTGCTAGAAATTTAGTATGGATATATTCAAAATTAGATATATAGAGTATATTAAAATCACAGTATTGTCAGTGTTTACATATCAGATACCCCTCCAAACAAAAAAGAAAATGTAGAATTATTTAATAGCTTTTTATTTTTTGATTGTCTTTTGTTTTATAAAAAATCAGCGAAAGCTTTAACATAAATTTGAAAAATGGCAAGAGACAACTATAAACATGTAATTTCAGTCTTTCAAAAAAATCTTTGATCCTCAACTAAAAAAATACATCCAACATAAACTTAATCAAACACAAAACAGTAAAACATCTCAGCTAATGCTACATCTACGAGGGTCAGTCAATAAGTAATGAGACTTTCTCAATTACTTTGGTGTTCTTGGAGTTATGCAACTGAAATTTTATGTGATGATTATGAATGGAGTTGTCATCTTATTTACAACAAAACTTGTTTATTTTCAGATTACTGTAGGTGTGACGATAAATTGAAATGACTACTAGGCTAGGAAACAGCTCATGCTTGGAACAAAGAGGAGTCATCAGATTTCTGTTGGCAGAGAGTGTAAAATCATGTGAGATTCTGTCTAGAATGCAAAGACAATATGGTCCTTCCTGTATGTCTAGAGCAAACTTCTACAAATGGGTGCAAGCATTCAAAGATGGACGCGAAAGCATTACTGATGATCTGAGAAGTGGAAGACCTGTGGATGTCTCTACCCCAGAAGCAGTACAGGCAGTTGAAGACCTGATCAAATCTGATAGAAGGGTCACTTTAGATGAAATTGCTACAAACTTGGACATCTCCCATGGCACAGTGTACGCAATTGTGCGTGAGAAGCTGCGTTTTTCAAAAGTCAGCTGTCGCTGGGTTCCAAAGATGTTAACGGATGATCACAAAATGCAGCGCCTGATGGCTTCCAGAGCATCACTACGCAGATACAGAAAGGAGGGAGATGTATTTCTATCGAGAATAGTGACAACTGATGAGACCTGGGTCTTTCATTATGAACCTGAATCGAAACGACGATCAATGGAGTGGAAGCATGTTTCTTCCCCAGTGAAGAAAAAATTCAAATCTCAGAAAAGTTTAAGGAAAGTCATGCTCACTGTGTTCTGGGACAGAAATGGGCCGATCACTATCAGTTTCTTGGAAAGGGGCAATACTGTGAACTCAGAGAACTACTGTGAGCTGCTAACTCAAGTGAAAAAAGACATTAAGAACAAACGGAGAGGACTTCAATCAAGAGGTGTGATTCTCCTTCAGGATAATGCAAGGCCCCACACAGCAGCAAGAACCCTAGCCAAAATTGAAGATTTAGGCTGGAAACTTCTAACACACCCACCCTACAGCCCAGACCTTGCACCATCTGATTTTCACCTCTTCGGCCCACTCAAAGAGAGTATGAGGGGAATTCACTTCCAGACTGATGAAGAAGTGAAGGCTGCTGTGAGCAACTGGCTAAGGACCCAGTCCACGGAATTCTATGCCAAAGGAATAGACAATCTAATATCAAGATGGAACAAGTGTGTTGCAAAGGAGGGAGACTATGTTGAAAAATAAAAAAGCATTTTTTGATTACCAGTCATTGCAAACTTGAGTTATTAAAAAAGTCTCATTACTTATTGACTGACCCTCGTAACAAGAGTCTTTGAAAAATTATGATCAAGTAAAATAGCAATTTGATTTTTTTTTATAACAAAACATTCAACTTGAAATTAAAAAGCAATCTTTATATACTGTATAATTTAGAAATATAGAATTATATGTAGGTCTTTAAGCCATTTTTTGTATGTATATATTTTTATAAAACACTCTTACTGGCAGTTCCCAATTTGCACTTTCAAGATAAAATCTTGCACGCTCTTCAGATGTATCAGCAATTGCTTGAAACTGACTAATCAAATTTGCTTGATCATCCATCTTTGCCCGAAGTAAAAAAAATACTATAGCAAGCAGACTAAGCTTTTTTTAATAGGAAAAATTATTTATCTTATCACCTACTAAAAGAAAACATTACAAGTGGTGCAACTGTGTGAGTAAAAAATTATACAGCATACTATTGTACCAAGATGGATTGCAACAGTTAAACATTTAGCAAAATAGATACAAATTATCTTCCAGTAAGCTATTTTTAATCAAATATCAAACAAAAAAGCAGCACATAAAAAACATACATGATAGACTGTTTGCAAATTCATGCTTTCCTACAAATATTTTAAAAAGTGACAAAAATACATATTGAGTCACTGGTATCATATAAATAAAACAAAGAATAGATTACTTTATAAGAAATGCTATCAGCAACATAAGCAAATTTGTAAAATATACTTAATATTAGCATTATTATTGTCAAAAATGTTTAGCAGGCCATATATAACGAAAACAATATCTGAAGAGTGAGAAAAGTATTCTAAATAGTGTATCAATAAAACAAATTTAAGCATTTAACATGTTGCAACATTAAAACTGGGTTACAAACAATGTGCAGCACAAAATTTAGTTGCTCATAATCAACTACAAAAACTGGACAACATAGAAACAGGACAAAATTTTTGCTCTAATTGCTGCTTTGAGAAAAACATGGTAATATTATGGGTCTCTTCAAGAAGTCACCATAAACAATTTTTTTTTTGTAAAACTAACCTGGAACGATTCTTTCAGCACCAAGAGAAAAAGGATCTCTCAAGAAGCAATAGTAACTGCAAGCGGATCCAGGTTAGTTTTATGAATAAAAATTGCTTATGATGACTACTTGAAGAGACCAATATTATTTACTTTCCTACAGTAAACAATCAAAAAGGAAGTATTGGCAAGTATTATTTGTTTTTTATTTTTTTGAAATTACATATTATTACAGAGTATATGTTGAAACAATAGTTAAAGTAAAAAGGTGCCCTGTTTTTGTAACGTCTAATTTCTTCATTATCCAGTTTACTTGTCCCAACTAAATGTAAGAATGTCAAAGAAAGGGGTTCATGCACAAAACCAAAAAATTAAAAATGGAAGAAAATATAATTAAATGGTAGTTAGTACTACATTATTATTAGCAAAAAAAGTATTTAAAAATATTTATCATTTAGTGTTAGCAACAGAAATTGATTTTAAAATCAAAAAAGAGTGGGACCAATTATTTTATGAATTCACTGTGAAAACCAGGGCTGGGGAGTAGTGGTCATTCCAACTCCAGAGTAAAATGTTTTTTCTCAATCCTACTCCTACTCCAGAGTAATTTTTTAAAAAATTTCTCCACTTAGAATCAGTCTCAGATTTTTCAATTTTCATAACAAAATCATGGAATTCTCTAAAAAAAGTCTTCACTTGGAATCAGTCTTGGTTTTTAATTACAATGCTTTAAAAATTCCAGACAGTATGGCAAACCAATAATACAGTAGAGGAGTAAAGAGTAATGAATATCTTTTGTTACTCCTACTCCTTGGAAAAACTTTGACTCCTCTTACTCCTACTCCCCAGCCCTGGTGAAAACATGTTTGAGTTTCAGGAGGCATGTGGCAGCAGTTATTGAGAAACAAGGAAACCACATTGAAAACATTTTATGTCACAACTTTAAACTGATTGGGCATAAAGTCTTTCAATTTCCCTTCAAAAATATTGTAAATTTTGCTTTCCTATCCTGTATAACCTATAACTGAAGATAGATGACTTCATCATTTTTGAAAAAGCAATCACAGGTTTTTAAAAAGGAAGTTGCTGAAATGTAAATCATAACCATTTTGCTTTTTTTTTTTAAATATTAACTGATATTGCACTAAGCCAAGGTGGTCCAAGTTCTTTATTCCTGTGAGCTATTCATATAAGAACTTATTGGATGGAAGTGGTTAGAAATTTTTCAAATGAAATCTGATAACTAAAAGAAATTAACCTCCAATCAATGTACAAAAAAGTTTTTTTGGTTAGATATTCCAAGACAACTGAAGACCAAATACAAAAAAGGCCTTTATTTTCAATCAATGGTTAAAAGGAAAGCACGTTTTGACCAAAAAAGTATTGATTGAACAAGCTCTATGAAACTTTTGAAAAGATTCAAATAACAAAATGAATAATTCTTGAACTTGTTCAACAGGCTGCATACAATCATGTCAATGAACATGATTTGGACCAGCTTGCACTAAATAATCTGGTCCTCACATTTTTTACCAATTAAGTTACTTTCTCCTGTACAATACTAAACAAGATACAACCACAGCAAAAATTAAAGTATTAGGGCTTAAAATTAAAATATAATCAGTCACTATACTCAAAATCTATAGTAAAAAATATCATCAACACTGTCTTATACTAAACAAAAAAAATAAACAATGGTTGGCACACGTTACAAGCATACAAGATTCTTCTATACCACACATTAAAGTAATACTAATGAAAATAAATTTGAGAAAACTTTAGTTATACTGTAGTTTAATTGAATTTTAATTGTTTTAGTACAGTCTATTTTGTTAAACTTTATTGACAAAAATAGTTAAAATTAAGATGTTTTAACAAGAACTTAATAAAGTTAAAAACGGACAGCTTTTACATGTATAAATTTTGCAATGATAAATGTTACGATGTTTGTTGGTGCTTGCTATTATTTATGAATGGATTTTAAAATTTTGTTGTATTAAAAAGCAATTTTGCTAATTCTAAACCATTATAAACCTATATAAACCATTAAAATAGAAATAAATTTATAAATAAGCACTTCCAATTCAACATATGTAAATCTTTGAGAATAGCATCAGTCACAAAATCTATACATAAAATTTATGAAACATAATCAAAAATTTTAAATAATTTATATTGCTAAAGACACATCAATAATTTAACATTATATGAATCAACATAAATAAATACTGCCCCATCATCATCATACCAACTAAGATATAAATCTATTTTTATAAGCAATTTTTGTCTCAAAAATATTTTAAACATAAAAAAACAATTGTGAAACTAATTTTGAGATTACAAAACCAATTTTTTATTACAATTCTAACAAGAATAGGAATGTTCTAATTCTAACCATTATATTAACAATTCAGTTCTGTATGTGAAACAAACACATAAAAAAAGCAATACAATACTGTTACAAGTACACAAGAAATCTTTCTAAAAATTTTGTAAAATGAAAACATGTATTATTAAAAAACACAATGCAAATTTGAGATTTAAATCAAATGAGATTAAAAAATATAGAAAATAGTACCATGTGAGCTTTTCAAATGAAAATATTTTATAACAATTAGAACAACAAACAGAACTATGATTGGTAAAAATAAAACAAAATCACGATTTACAACATCCAAGTTTTTTGTCTTTTTTTGGGGAAGATGGTCCAGATAAAATGATTCCAGAGCCTTTGCCAATCTGTGTTGTTGGCTTGTTTTCTCTTCTTTCAAGCTCACGCAAAACTGCTCCTTCAAAGGATAGAGCAGCAACTCGAAAAAAAAAATCTTTCACATTTTCTCCAGTCTTTGAAGATACAGCCCAATATTCTGCATTCAAGTTTTGAGCAATCTGAATTGCAGATTCTTCAACTTCTTTAAATGTTGAAGGAGAAACTAAATCTTTTTTAGTACCAACTAAAAACACAAGCAAATTAGATGAGTTTTGGTTTTCTTTCATTGCTGCTTCCAACCATTTAGCAGCATTAGCAAGAGTACTGATGTCAGAAATATCAAAAACAATGGTCACAATATGAGCTCCTCTGTAATAAGCAGCAGCAATGCATTGAAAACGCTCTTGCCCAGCAGTGTCCCACATTTGTAATGTAAATGGAGCATTTAATATTTCAAATCTTTCCACTTCAAAATCAACTCCAATTGTAGCTTTGTAATCATGATCAAACACTTTTTTGCAAAACCTATTTACTAATGATGTTTTTCCAACTGCAACATCCCCAATCACAATCATTTTGCAAATTTTTAATCCAACATTTTGAGCTCTTTCACTTGCACACTCATTTCTAACTTTAGGATCAAAATCATACTTGTTATCAATTACAGCAATTTTCGTATATGGCTCAGGAAATCCAACAACAATCCTATCTCTATGAACTTGCACACGCCCTTTTCCTAATGGATTATCATTATTCATTATTAACTTACAAATTATAATCCTAAACAAAAAAAGAAAAAAGTGAAGTTGTGTTTTTGATTCAAAAGCAATTTAATGCATAAAACATTACAAATAATCGTAAGACACTTTCCAAACTAACAACATATTTTTCAATTCACTTTTCAGACTATCTTTTAAAACAAATTTTAAATCCAACTTTCGGTTGCTAATTATGGAATATTATTTAAAAAACAAAGAAAATCAACCATGAAATTCTAATTACCATTGAATTTAAGTTTAATATAACTTTAAATTACTTTATAATTAGATATTCATAACAAATTTTTTTGACTTGTTTGTAGACCAAAGCTAGAAACAAGTATTTGTGAAATGATTTTGATAAAGAAAACAACTGTTGGATATTTGTCATAAAACTGTAAAAAATACAAATTTTTTCAAGGTTTTGTTACATACATTGATATTAAAAACAAATGCAATTAAAATATTAATATAAGACATATATTACTAATCCTGCTAATGAACACTTTACGAAATTCTTTTAGAAGGTTTGACAATCAAATAGTTCAGATTGTAATTACCTTAACTGCTTTTAATAGTTTGATAACTAATTTAAATCAATTATTTCATCAAAAATAATTGAACATTTTCATTTATTTGACATATACACTTAAGATGATAATTGTAAAACTTTTTTAGCTGGCAGAACTCTTTTTTTAATTAAAGATAAAACCTCATCAATTTTTAAACAAAAATTAAAATCTGCAGAACAAAGCTCAAAATAAAAAATTATCAATGATGTCTTGTTGACAAAGTTTCAATATACTTGCAACATAGCACATAGACAAAATTTGTAACAAAAATAACAAGTTAATCTATAATTTCAAAAGTTGCTCATGGATTCCCAGGAGCCTGCAGATCCCAGTTTGGGAATCATTGTTAGAAAACATTATTAAGAATCAAATTAATGAGTGTAAAAAAAATTTAAACAATGATCATTATAAATATAAATAGTTCAAATATTTATTCATCTTTTTCATATTTAAATGACTTATCTAATGCTGTTCCTTCAGTTAAAATTCTAAATTTATTTGCAGCCTGAAACTGAGAAGCTTTTATTTTTTTTATTCTATCTGTATACAGGCAAAATAGACAACCACCAATGCTAATAGGAAATAGCAGTGCACATCCAACTTTTAGTGATCTTTCAACTAGACCAGTAAAAACAAAATGCAGCATTCCCACGGTTCCACCAGTCCCAAAACTATAGAGTAATGGTTGTTGAACACATTCATTTTGCAAAGTATGATATAAACGATCAAAAAAAGACATTTAAATTAAAGAATTTTATATGCTAAAAACAAGAACATTAAATGCAAAAAATAATTTAAAAAATATGATTCTAATCAATTAGAAAAAATATACCTATAATAGTTCATCTCAAACACAAATCAAAATATAAGCATATGACATAGAAACAAGTTTAACATAAGTTTTATTAAATGTATGTAGCAAAATGAGTTCTTATTTACTATTTGCCAAGTTTAGTTAATTATATACCTATTAAATTTTAGGAAAATCCCAAAACTTGCAAGGCTAGTAAGAGTGAACAGTAAATGAGACCCACAAAATCATTTACTACCTTTTCATTTTTACTTTGATCTACAAACCTAGTATTTTATCACACTTTTTTGCAATAAAAAAATAAACTGACACTTTTGGCAAAGATATATATTTAGGCTAAAGCACTTTTATTTTTATTAAATGTAGCTCAAAATTTCTTAAATTTTCTATTTTTTTTGCCAAAATTTTCCAATAATATGTACACCTAATACACATTTATTTGATTGGGTAATAGACTTGAATTTTAAAACAAATATTGCGGTATCTTAATATCTGCCCAATAAGTATAAAAAATATCTCTAGTAAATCATTGGATAGGCAGTAACAAATTAAAAAAAACATTTTCTCAAGACAACAGGTTCTTCACAGTGCAGAGCTGGAGGCCTAATTGAAACAGCACTTTATATCATGAAAACTTTTTGAAAAAAGAAGAGTGAGTCTAAGATATAGGTCAGCAACCTTTAGGTCACCTTTAAAACTGCAAGCAGTTCTTTAATTTCTTGGTGGCAGTTTCCTGGGCCTTTGAAAAATAAATGAATATTCAATTAAACTTTCATCGCAAGTCAACAAATGTTACGTTTTAAGCAGAGGCACTTGTGGTGCAAGTTTAATCCGAGATATATTTGTAAAAACCTCTAAAAAATCTTTGCATGTCATAAAATTGCAACATTTCCATTGTTTTTATTTCAAAAGTACCTCTTTTTAATCACACATGTAGCAGTGAAGTTACATATTACATTATCTCAATTACAGCAAGCTAATTCAGCTATCATTAATAGAGATGTACCAGAAATCCGTTCCAGCTGAAAATAAAGATTCAATTCTGGTTCTACTACTGACCAGAATAGAATTGATTCCAGCCAGAACTGAAGTGATTGTAGCCAATAAGACTGATTTATTTAAAAACACATCTATGCTTAGTTTACATGGTAAAATTGATGTAGGCTGTCATTTACTCTGAGATAGAACCTGCAAAATTGCACTTATACACCTCTCATTTATGGAAAACCAGTCAAAGCTGCTTTGCTGCTTCAATTAAAAAAGTTAATTAGAAGAAAATTGTCACACAAATTACAACATTAATATATTAATATATTTTAAATAGATTAAGTCAACCTTAAATCAGCTGTAAAGCACTACTGCTAAATTGTTATACACAAGAGTGTCATATGATTAAAAGCCATTAGCATAAATTGGAACTAATTAGAACTAATGATCATATGGACAAAGTGGAGGAAAGCACCAAAACTAGTGAAGAGAATAAAATGGTGGAAACTAAAGGACTCAAAAGTGAACAATAAATTCAAAATGGATGAGATTGAAAGCAGAATACTTGGTGGCCAGGAAGACTGGCAAAGAATAGCTGAAATGATACAGAGCATTGCCAGAAGGAAACTGGGTGAAACATTGGGAAAAGTTAGCATGACAGGTAGATGGGAAACATGGTGGTGGAACCAGGAAGTCCAGGAGAAACTGAAGGATAAAAAATAAGCTAAAAAGGCATGGGATACCATCAGAGATAATGCAAGCAAGTTGGCCTATAAAACTGCAAGAAAGCAAGCTATAAGAGAGAAGTAGCAAAGGCAAGAAACGAGGCAGGGAACTGTATGAAAAACTGGAAACAAAGGAGGGGGAAAACAAGGTGTTCAAAATAGCAAAGCAGAGAAACAGACAAAGCAAGGATGTTTTACAAGTAAGAGTAATCAAGAGTAAAACTGGGGATTCTGATGGAAGAAGAGAAAGTGAAACAGAGATGGATGGAGTATTTTGACAACTTACTCAATCAGGAAAACCTTAGAGAAAGAAGAGAAATGAGAACAGAAGGGAGAGAAAGGGACGTGGAAGATATCTCTGGAAAAGTGAGGATTGGGTTGAGGAAGATGAAGGGAAAGACTCAAGGACTTGATGACATACCAGTGGAAGCATGGATTGCTCTAGGCAATAAAGGTGTCGAGTTTTTAGTGAACTTTTTCAACAGACTCTTGCAAGGAGAGAAGATGCCCCTGAATGGAGGAGGTGCGTGCTTGTACCTTTGTACAAAGATAGAGAAGACATCAAGGAATGTGGAAACTACTGGGGTATCAAGTTGATGAGCCACACTATGTGGGAGGGACAATAGAAGCAAGGATAAGGAAGGAGGTGACAATCACTGAGCAACAATTTGGGTTCATGCCAGGAAGGAGCACCATTGAAGCAATCTTTTGTCTAAGGATGCTGTTGGAAAAGTGGACTGAAGATCAGAAGGCAGTGCACTGTGCCTTTATTGACCTGGAAAAAGCATATGACAGGGTACCCAGGGAGGAACTGTGGGAATGCTTGCAGTTAGCTGAAACATCAGAGTGCTACATAAAGATTATCCAGGATATGTATGACGAAGTGACAACAACTGTGAGAAGTGCAGCAGAGTTGACTAAAGAATTCAAGGTAGGTGTTGGACTTCACCAAGGTTCAGCACTCAGCCCATTTCTTTTTGCCATCATCATAGGCAGACTGACGGATGGGATATGCTGTTTGCAGATGACATAGTTCTGTCTAGACTAAACCATAGGGAGCTAGAGGAGGATCTGGAGATTTGGAAAAATCCACTGGAGAGAAGAGGCCTGAAAGTGAGCTGGAGCAAGACCGAATATTTGAGGGTTGGGGGTGTGGATGATGGAGAAGAGTTGAAGCTGCAAGGAGAAAAGGTAAATAGAGCAAAAAACTTCAAATACCTGGGTTCAACAGTTAGTAGCAATGGAAGATGTGAAGAAGTAAGGAGAAGGATCCAAGCAGGATGGATGGGTTGGAGGAAGGTGTCTGGAGTTCTGGGTGACAGAAAGTTATCAGCAAAGGTTAAGGGTAAAATGTACATGAGTGTTGTTAGACCAGCCATGCTTTATAGAATGGAAACGGTGGCAGTAACAGAAAGACAGATGGGAAAAAAGGAAGTTGCAGAGTTGAAAATGGTGAGATGGGCACTAGGAGTGACAAGAAAGGACAAGATAAGAAATGAATACGTGAGAGGGACTGCAAAAATTGCAAAGCTGGAGACAAACTTCAGAATGCAAGGCTACGTTGGTATGGACATGTAAAAATGAGAGAAGAAGACTATGTGGGGAAAAGGACGATGGAGATGGTGGTGCAAGGCATAAAGAAAAGAGGACGGTTAATGAGAAGGTGGATGGATTTGGTGAGAGAAGAAATGGAAAGGGTTGGAGCTAGGGAAGGAGACGAAGTAGATCAAGTGAAATGGAGATTACTGTTGCGCTGTGGCAACCCCAAGTAGGGAGAAGCCGAAAGAAGAAGAAAAAGCATAAATTGGAATATAAGATTTAGGATGTGCATCACGCATGCCGTATGACCAGATGCTGTAATATATCGAGTTTGGGACAGATGGCACTAGAGAGTATCACCTGTGGCATTGTGCATCCAAATACAAGTGAACGACATTGTGCATCACGCATGCCGTATGACCAGATGCTGTAATATATCGAGTTTGGGACAGATGGCACTAGAGAGTATCACCTGTGGCATTGTGCATCACGCACGCTGAACCCGAGTTCACTGCCCATATTACAGCATCTGGTCATACAGCGTGCGTGATGCACAATGCCGTTCCTACCAGTGCAGTCTTACACTTGGTAGAAACCACAAATCTTATATTTACCTTTTCTTATATGACCAGCTCTGCAACTAAACCCAAGTAAGCAGACTGTCCCTGATGAGAGTTTAAAACTCGAAACCATAATCGGGCAGTGAGCTCGGGTTCGGCGTGCGTGATGCACAATACGACAGGTGGTACTCTCTATAGTGCCATCTGTCCCAAACTCGACAAAAATTGGAACTAATTCATTGTAGGAACTAAGGTTGGATGATAAGGGCGCTTAATCCATTGATCTGGCAACAATTTTGGGGCACGATTCCACCTAGTTATGAGCATTAATAGCACAGGCAAAACCTAACCTTATAGCATATCATCGACAACATTTTATTGCAGTTTGATCAATCTAGCATCAGTCTTATCTAGTAGCCTTTGCAAGTAAAGTGATTACTGCACTGTACTCTGTACAAAGATAAAAATCATAAAATAGCTGAACAGCCACAATATTGTAAAAATGAAGTTTTTCAATGTACAACTCAAATGAATGTGTCTATAATATTTTTGGTCGTTATTTTTCAAATATCCAGTGCTCAGCAGGGAGTACTCGAATATATTGCTTTAATGTACAGGTTGCAGACAAAGTCCTTGGACAAATTTTAAAATTCAATTTAATGGATGTTTAAATATGTATATGCGGTAAGTTTTCAGTGTTATGAATTATTACAAGCCTCATATTTCAGATTTCATCATTTATTTTGCTTTAACACCAAATATGAGTGCTTAACATGCAGCCATTATTGAGCTCCATGGCACAGGCAAGACAAACTCTGAAATAGTGAAGCTTCTTAAAGCTGCAAGATTGACTGTTTACTACACTGTTACAAGGTTTCGAGAACTCAAAAATACTGAAGATTGTCCTCAATGTGGAAGACCATGATCTTCTGGAAGACGCCAAAGGTTGTTGATGCTGTCAGAGCTCGAGTCTGGCGCATGCCTCAAGAAACTCTGCGTAAAGCGGCAGAGGGCTTCCATAGCAGACTTAAGCATGTAATTCAGGCCAGAGAGGGACATATTGAATAAAATTTTGTATGATGTTTAATAATGTCTCAATATTTTGTAGTTTTATTCACTATTTACGGAAATATCCCATTTTAATGTTGTCCAAGGACTTTGTCTGCACCCTGTATATTTCAAACAAAACTGAAAGCAAACTTTCCACTTTAGTATTTTTTGAAGTGATCAATCATCTGCACTTACAATACTATTATCAACTGACAATTTAACACATGTATTTAAGCAGTTTCATGTATTATCAAAGTTAATACTCCATTTCTAAATAGTTCCGGTTCTGGCTGGATCTTATGTACTGATTCCAGCCAATTCCAGTTCTGGCCAGAATTGATTATTTGAGTTTCAGCACATGTCTAATCATTAAAAAAAATTATTAAATTTTTCAAGTAGTAACCACAACAGCTTGTACCTTCTTTTACTCATTTCCAGAAATCAAGCTTCCTGTACCTCTACCATACCTCTTGCAAACAGCTCACATCCACCATTCTTTTTCACAGCTCCTCCCCATCTCTACTCTTTTCCCAGGCAACGACTCAAGATTTCATGTCCCACAACTAATAAACCTGGAGATTCTTTGCAACCCTGCCCATTTAAGGACTGCCAGGGATTGGGAGATTTATTTTTTTAAGCTTATTTTTTACAGCAGCATGCCCTTGCTGATGCTTATCATTATTTGAAGCTGCAGACCTTGCCTTTTCCTTAAAAAGCAATCCCTGCAAGGTAGCAGGGTAATCAGTTATTTAGCTTAGGGCCTGAACACTTGCCCAAAGTCAGAGGCCCATTCAATAATGCAGACTGGACTGCATAAAGGTGGGGTTGGCTTGATAGGGAGAAGCAATATTTTGCACTTGCATATTTAACATATGCCAATATCTGTCCTTCCAGTCCTTCCATTTAACACATAAAATTATTTGTTGTAAAAAGGTCAGTTTGGGTTCAAGAGTAATTTCAAAAATTTTCAGGTGTTTTCTTTTTGGTAGAGTTTGATTGTTTAATTTAAGTGATAGAGTCATGCCATATTCATCACAGCGCATCATAACGGCAAAATAGACCAGTAAAAAGAATAAACTTTTTTTTTATGATTTGAAATAAAACTAAATTATTTTTCTAATTATTTTTCTAAATGCTTGTAATGAAATATAACATATGTATAGTCAGTTTGGCCTGTGATTTAATCTTGCTTCAGCTCAATGGCTACATGTGCATTCACTGCTACATGTGTGTTCAATGCATGCACACATAGCCATGATTCACACACTGTGGCAACCCCCTGTTTAAAGGAAAAGGCCAAAAGGCCAAATTATTTTTATTTATTTATTATTTATTTATTTTATTTATTGTCGGCAGCGTGGTCAAGTGATTAAAGCGCCAGGCTTGTGACCAACACGGTCTTGGTTCAAAACCCACTGACGCCATTCTGCTGTGTCCTTGAAAAAGACACTTTACAGCACTTTCCCCTGCTTGGTGGTCCTGGCAAGCAGTTCTGAATTAAACTCATATCTCTATTAACACATTCACTGCCAAACCACGTAAATCTACGTTTTGACTTTACAACAGTTGAGTGCCAGCCACGTAGATCTATGGTTTTTGATTGCTTTGGTTGCATTCGCAGTAAAAACGTCTGGCACGCAGCGTTAATGCGGGCAATGAAGTGCTGGCAGCGAATGTGTTAAATCACAAGCAGACAGCAATATCTTGGCATCT
Organism: Diplosoma virens; assembly: GCA_963680785.1. Taxonomy (NCBI): domain Eukaryota; kingdom Metazoa; phylum Chordata; class Ascidiacea; order Aplousobranchia; family Didemnidae; genus Diplosoma; species Diplosoma virens. The sequence goes on from OY796887.1 coordinate 27,474,086, forward strand.
CCGGAAGCAGGTCGGGGTAATTGCCTACCCTATGTATTAGCACCTCCATCACTTTTCTGCAAGTCAGGAGGATAAATATAAAGATAAAATAAATATTTGTGCCATATTCAGCAAAGTCTCATGTAAAAAGTGTTGATAGTTTTGTAAATGTTTATATAAAGATTATTAGTGGTGGCGCATTCATATATTTTGTGAAGATTTGGTTGAATGAGTTGTTGGGCCTTGCAGTATTTGGTGTAAAATGCTGTGATTATTATGTCATCAGCATATGTTGTGATTTGTATGTCTTTTGGGGGCAGTGGAATGTCAAAGGTGTAAATGTTAAATAATGTTGGAGATAGAACTCCACCTTGTGGTACTCCAGTGTGGATACCTCTAAGTTTTGAAAGTATGTCATTGTATTGAATGCATGCGTGTCATTCTTTTATGTAGCTTGCTATGAACTTGATGATGTTAGGAATGTTTGTTAGTTATCAAATGCCTTTTCATGTCCAAAGCTACAGTTATAGTGTATTGTGGAGGCCTTGGATTGTTGAAGCCCCATGTGATTTGAAGGCAGATGTTATGCAAAGCAGTGTGTGTTGAGTGTTTATGTTTCAATCCATGTTGATGAGAAATGGTTAGAATGTTTTTTGTTATGTATGATAATAGTGTTTTTTCTAGTGTTTTGGCAAGGGGTGATAGAATTGTGCCAACGTTGTGGTCTTTTTTTGGTTTTGAAATGGGGATGATTGTAGAATGTTTCCAAAAATAGAATATTGTGTTAGTGTTGACGGCAATGTTGTACATGCTTATGTGGTATCTGTTTGCAAATGGTCTTAGGTGTTTGAGGTAGCTGATATTTATGTTATCAGATCCAGTGAAATTGTTTGTGCTCTTTAAGTTGGCTAATTGCACTTGTGTATAGTGGTAAGTCATATTTTTTCAGTGGGAAGATTCTTGATTGTATGGTCTATATGCCTGTTGATTTTGTTTGTGCTATATGAAGTGACATAAGCTTTTGTTTGTCTATTTCAGTATTGGCTGTGTTAGTTCTGAAGCAAATGCTTCTGTTCTGTTGTGTAAGAGATTTTTTGTTAGATACTTTTGTTATGGTACCCACAGGGATTGTGAATTGTGCTTGTAATGAATTTTATCAAAATGCTGTTTCCAGGTGCTTGCTTTGTGTTTATGTATTTGTTTGTTTATGTGATTGTTAAGAGTAATGATTTGTGAGTTTGACTACAGTGATAAATAAGCTTGCATATATCCATAAATAAGTGAATGTGATTTGTGCCGTTATGATTTCCTGAGAAAGAGAGTCTGTTAGCATCCAAAATTGCTTTGATCATCCAAAATTGCTCTGTTAGCATCCAAAATTGCTTTGATAAGGTGTTTGTTTGCTTCACAGACGTTTATGCTGTTAGGCTGTAAGAGATGAGATGTTGTTTAAATGATGTCCAATCAGTCTTTTGGTAGTTTGTTATTGTATTAGTGAAGATGAAAGTAAGTTGTTTTGGTCTTGTGATATATACAGAGAGTGGTGAGTAAGGATAAGTGATTGGATGTGAAAGACAGTGGATGGTCTGCCAGCTAGCTAGTGGAATTGATTGAGTTTTCTCTTTTGTATTGTTATGACATCTGCTTGTTTGTTTTTAACAAGTAGTTGTATTTCATCTGTTATGTTGCAGATGCCATTTGCATTAAGTTGCAAGACTTTGAGAAAGTTCTTTGGTGATATCACATTTGTATTGTGTTGTGTGGTTAAAAGTGCTGTAAAGTGTGCAGCACCAAAAGTTGTTGTATTCCTTTGCTGTGATTTGGAAGCATTTTAAATGCACCCAGTGCTTTGTATGGTTACATAAAATAGATGTTTGATGTTTAGTGATAGGTTTGGGACAAATGTCATAAACCCATTTGTGTGTTTGTGGTTAAGTTTTGGCTGTATGCAGTCCCCAAGAAGCAGCAATCTTATCATCCAGTTTGTGAGTGATCTAAAAAATTAACTTTCCCAAAAAGCCAGAGACAAGTCTTTTCTCACCAGATAAAGCAAGAGCTCCACTTAAAAGAAGAAGCAAAAATAAGCCAATTTGTAATGGTTAAAAATCAATCACCAGTGACCTAACCTTAATGAAGCTGACTCACTTAGAAAAGTACTTTACAAACAGATACCTTTGCCAATTACCTGAATGCAGACCTTTTTAATCTGTGCAATGACCAAGACAACAGCAAAAAACGTAGCATATCATAACTTTGCAATGTAACATAATTGCAAGGGAATTCTTATATAAAAGATTTCCTCTTTACATTATTAACACAAAAAGAATTAAAAAGGCTAAAATCAATAAAAAATTTTCAAAAATTATAGTAAGAAACCATAAGAACCTATATACCATACTGATCAATAACATCCAAAAATCAGATTTGGAATCATGCAACCTTTTTGCTGTTTTTTATACACACTTTACATAACAATTGTGAAAAAATATAGTGGTAAAAAGGTTAGATGGATCCAGATGGAATTGTCAATGATAATATGTTTGTTATACAAATGTGTGTAAAAGTAAAAATAAATAGTTTAGATAGGGTTCAGTGATATTTGGTGTTGTTGTTGTTTTTTAATAAAATTGTTGTCTATAACCTTATGTCTCTTATGACAGTAATGGTTATTTCTTTTGTGTTCTTGTGCACATTTACAAACTTAAGTTTGATTGAATTAAATTTGACATTTTGCTGTTTTGTTCATTTGCTTCAACCTTATATAAACAAACTAAATTAAATTAAAATTAAATTTGTCACTTACGAAAAAATTCTCTGAGCATATCACGACTAACTATTAAGAAACAACGAGCGCTAATTGCATGCAGCAGCCGATTAATACAGTATTAAAAAAACATAAAGTTTAGGTTTATCATAAAAATCTATCTTTTATTTTAAATCCTAAATTCTAGAAATGCAGCAGTATTGTGGAAACTACCCAAAATGCGAAAGCTTTGGCAAAAACTTTATCTATATAATGTAAAAAAATAATTAAGAATATGTAAAACCTTTTTTTCAACTAAACGCTCTTTCAGTGCATAAACTATGCATAAATGAACTCAAACCGGTTAGATTTACATAAATAACTTTTGATAATTTTTTAAAAGGTGAAAAACACTAATCTAACTTTATAAAAATTATTAAGTTTTTTATCATTTACAAATTTTTAAAACTCCGGCTAACGTTTAAACGAAAAATGCTGACTCATAAACAGCTCATCATCATTATCATTATTCGTACAAAAAAACGCGAAAAAATTTTAAGGCGATCGCATTAATTTGGAATATCCGAAAGCAGGCAAAATAATTCCTAGACCTAGGTAAATCCTCTTAATGCCTCCGACATTTTCGTGCAAGTCAGGAGGCTAAATAGAGATGATGAACTTTTTCTTTATTTGGTGGGAGATGGAAGGGAGTTGGATGGTTTACTAAATGGCAGGACAAGTTTCCTTTAGTCAGGTCGCTATAAGGCTCTTGTCGACACTTGAGAGAGCACGGACACCATGTAGACGGTGATAGATAGGAAAAAATATGTTTTACATGTTCAGATGTCTGCTCCTTGCATCCTGACATGATGACGCTTATTAGTAACCATCAATCGAAGAAATTACTGTTTTCGGAGATGGCAGTCGAATCTAATTCGAAGAAAAACCGATTAAAGTGAGAGTTAGTTTTAGCAACGATATACACTCCATGATAGGAAACTCAATCACGTGACCTGATTTTGTATGACCCGTTGAACGCTTGAATGCACGAACCTAAATCCAGTTTAGCCAAATGGCTTTATATAGTTTTTGAATTAATAATTCAATAAATTAATGAAATAAAATAAAAAAATACATAAATATAAAATGTAAACATGAAATAAAAAAAATTTTTGACTATAAACGTCTAAAAGTTACTGACACAATTGAGAAATGCTGTTATTCTATTTGTGGCAACAGTGGTGGAAATTCAAATTCAGGGGCCTGAGGCAAGGATTTTTAAAAATTGGTGTTCTCTAAGAAAGAAAAAGAGCTTTGATCTAGTTTTTCACTTTTTTGTCCAAAAATCATGGTGATCTCTAAAAAAAAGAAGATCTTCACCTCGAATCGATGTTGTATTTCCCATTTTTCGTCCCGACTTCATGATAACCTTTAAAAAATATCTGCAGCGAATTGAAACTGTCAACTGCTTCATTCGCCTGATCCAATATGCACCATTGTGTGGTAATCAAATTGTCTAAACTAATTGTACGTTGGCACAACACGCTTCTTCACGAAAGTACATTTTTTCCTGTTAATAATGAAGATCATTCGTCAGACCAAAAGTCGGTCGTGGCATTAAAAAAAAATGATAAGGAAAACGTAGAACGCTCAAAGGTCTTACTAGGCTAAGTGTTTTACCTGTCCAGGTATGGAGTGAAAATAATTCCGCCAGGGTAAGTAAGTATGCGCTCTTAGATACTGGCTCAACAACTAGTTTGTGTGCCACTAGTCTTGTAAATAAGCTAAACATTTCTATCAATAAAGAGTCTACGGAGTTGCAGGGTGTCAATTCTATAAATCGTTGTTCCGGTCGAATTGGCCCTTTAAGCGTGAAAGGCTTGGAGGAGCACAAGGTATGCCAACTCAGGTCAGTAGGTGTGATAAATAATCTACCAGACATGAGAGAAAACGTGGCACTAGAGAATGTGATACAACAGTATAAACACCTTAGCGACTTAAGACTTAGTAAGATTGATTCATCAAAGGTAGAGTTGTTAATTGGAATGAATGCTCACGAAGTATTTCAAATTAAAGAGCAACGGTGTGGAGAAATAGGTGAACCATTTGCTTGGCATACTACACTTGGTTGGACAATATTTGGCACAGAGTTTCATGAGACTTTGAACGTTGATGCGGGAGCAAATGACAAAGCGTTACTATCTCTCACGAAATGTTCTACTGAGGATTTAAGGCAAAGAGTGTTAGACCTTTTTGAACAGGATTTTAAGGACCTAGATGAAGAGCAGCATCCAGAAATGTCTCTCGAAGACTTAAAAGCCCTTTCTATAATGGAAAAAACGACAAGAAAAGGGTTCTTTACTGGTCAAGCAAGGTAGAAACAATATTAAGCGCTATATCGTCTTATTTATATGCTTAGCAACACGCGCAGTACACCTCGAAATAGCGCAATCGCTTGAGACAAACGCTTTCATCCAGTCGTTTCAACGATTTATTAGCAGAAGAGGAAAACCTTCAGAGATCTACAGCGATAATGGGACCAATTTCCGAGGTGCCGAGCGTGAACTTAACCAAGGCATTGAGGCCTGGAACAGCCAAAACTTCCAAGCTAATATACGTCAAAAAGAGATTGATTGGAGGTTTAACACACCTTCTTGTTCACATGCTGGAGGAATCTGGGAGCGGTTAATCAAAAGCGTACGAAAACACTTTCGTCTCATTGCTAGGTGAAACAAAACTAGATAATTTTGAACTTACAACGTTATCTACGGAGATCAAACGTATCTTGAATGATAGACCAATAACAGATGTGTCAACAGACACTAAAGACGTTTATGCATTAACGCCTAGCATGTTGTTGAGCGGAGTCGTAGAAACTTCTTTGCCTGCAGATGTGTGCTCAAAGAGTGATTTATATCGGCGTTCCTGGCGAAAGGGTCAAATCTTGGCTGACCGATTTTGGAGCCGTTGGCTCAGTGAATACTTGCTAATGTTACTGCCACGGCAAAAATGGTTCGGCGTATCACCTAACATCAATGGTGGCGACCTAGTTCTAGTTAAAGACGATTCGGTGAAAAGAGGTTGTTGGCCTAAGGCGATAGTCGATGAATGCTATCCGGACGCAGAGGAACTAGTTCGCAGAGTGCGCGTACGAACAGCAGACGGTGTGCTGTTGCGAGACATTCGCAAAATATACGTGCTTGAAGGTCATTTGTAAGCTAATAAAATTTGTGTCACTTTCGGTAGATGTCGATATACAGCCAGATTGTGTATGTTTACAATTTTTTGTTTGCTTGTGTAATTTGTTTTTTTTTTGCAGCTATTAGTGCAACCTTCCAGGGAACATGCGTTTTGTTAAGTAAATAGTTTGGGGTTATTTTGTAATTGTGTCCGTCTCGAAATTCTTTTGTTGTGGTAAAAGAATTGCTCTTTTAAGGGGTGGTGTGTTACGGATTCCGATATGTGCTTGCGCTTTCGGTGGTCACATGACTCGTTCGCGTTGGTCTGTCATGTGAATCGCCTTTTTCTGATTTTTGTTTCCACGTTGTCCGTCCTTCGTTGTTTACATTCACTCATTTCGTATCGTAGTTGTTATCAAAGGCGCAAATGTGGAAAGTGTTGTATCTTTGCACGAATACACAGGTTTATTAAATAACAATAATTAAAATTCACAAAAAATACTCAGCCAAAAACAACCGCATTGAAATAGAATGCTTTTTAGTTCGTTGACTGTAATAGCTTGATGACTTTGAACTGACTGGTGAACCGAAATAGATGCGCAACTCGTCTCGGTTGGTAATCTCGGATTCTTGCGTTGATTCGAAGAAGAACTAGATGCGTGGTCAGTCCCGGCTGGAAGTGTTTCTGTAGACAAAAAGCTCGTTGGGATCTCACAGGGATCATCATCTTGATCCGAACCGTATCGAGGTCGAAGTTGATCAAGATGTCTTCTCCAAGTTGGTCCTCGAAGAATGACTCGTACGTTGACGCTTCGTGCACCATGAACCTTCGTAATTGTAGCAGGCACCCATCGTGGGTCACGATGTCTTCTAGGGCCGAAGTACAGTGCGTAACAAGGGTCTCCTAGTGTGTAATGATGTTCGACTTTCGAAACCACTTCCGAGTCTTCAGCATTTGAATGCTTGCTCGCTTGTCTTGACTGTCTTCCCTGCAGGAGATGCGGAATAGATGGAACCAAAGTGTCAATTTTTGGTGCGAATTCTTCTTCCATCCCCTCCCCATCAAAATTTGTGTCATTTGAAAATGGCAAGCGACTAAGAGCATCGGCATTACCATGGTCTTTGCTTCTACAGTATTCCACCGTGTAGTCGTATTGATGGATTAGTAATGCCCATCGTGCAAGTCGATTCGCGGCCATTGCAGGAGTACCTTTATAAGGGGCAAACAAGGTCACTAAAGGTTTGCGCTCGCTTCCGTCTGCAAAGCGATGAAATACGTAATACCGCTCCAATTCCGCATTCCGAGGCGTCACAAGATAAACCCAAGGGAAGAGATGGGTCATAGTGAGCAAGTACAGTCTCTGTGCATAGTAACCGTTTGATCTTTTTGAAAGATGTCGCTTCTTCTTCTTCACCCCACTTCCACTGTTGCCTTTGCGTGTAAGCTTGTACAACGGCTCGGTGATTTCCGAAAAATATGGAGGTAAGAATAAGGATTTTAACGTAGAAATGTTCTTGGGTGTAGGCATTTCTAGTATGGCATCAACTTTGGGCCCCTTGGCAATTCCTCGACTTGATAAAAGTGTGAACCAGGTAATCAATTGATACTTGGGCGAAAACATATTTTTTACGGTTGCAGCGAAGACCTTTTTCTTCTAGTCTTTTGAACAAAGCTCGCAGGTTCATCAAATGATCTTTTGCGTTGTCACCACTTAAGGAAGTCTTTTCTGAAGTAAAACTCCTTTGTGAGTGCTGAGAGCCAGCTTCTTCTGGCTGTCAGGAGAAAGACAGATTTGATTATATGCATTAGCTAGATCAATCTTACTAAAGCAGTAACCACGTCCTAGCTTGTGCATAAGATCTTCTGGGAGAGGGATTGGTTGACGATGGTCTTCCAGTTGCGAGTTCACAGTCACCGAATAATCTCCACAAACTCTGATGCTTGCTTTTGCTTGACCAGGCAAAGGAGACTTTCGAATAGGAACCACGGGGGTGCCGTACGAGTTAAAATCTGTAAGCTCCCCATACACCTCTCTTAATTCCTGCTTCGTATGCTTGTAGGATTGAGAACGGAACAGGTCTTGGCGTTTTGAAAATAGGTTTAGCTTCAGGAGGTTTAAACCGTATGTCCAGTGCAAAATCTTTTAGCAGCACAACTTAGGTTTTCTCTGAAGTGATCAGTTAAGTTGGTGAGTTTCAACTTCATCATCGCCAGACGACCTAGTAAATTTAGATTGGGCACCTTAGTGACAATTACAGGAAAGGTCACGTCAGGTGATTTTTCATCAATAATTGCGGTTGATTGGAATTGTCTTACGACGGGTAGCGGGCTACCTTCAGCAACTTGATATTGAACTGTTACAGGTTGTAGAGTGGGTTTACCCAGCGTTTGCCACGTCGCTTCACAGCAAAATGTGTCGCTGGCTCCGCTATCAATTTCAAACTTAATTCTGCGGTCATTAAGTCTAACAGTTTGATAGATGGGTGAAACAGAACATTGGAACACTTTTGATAGATGGATGAAACAGATATATATTAAATATTAAGGATATATATTAAATATACAAAATAAAATAATATAATAAAAAAAAAAGTTTATTAAGGACGTTTTGAAATGATTACTCATTCCATTATCAATGATTTTATAAAGAATTTTACGTGGTCGTGCTTGTTTATAATTTTTCATCGTCGTGATCGTACGTCCTTAGTAAACTATGTTTTAAAATATATTGGGTATACTTTTTATTCCAAAATTTATTCAAAACTTACTCTCTATCATATTTTATAGGGTTATATACTTTAATATATAAAGTTTGTTATTTTTCAAAAATAGCTACATCAACAATCTGACCAATTTTTGTAAACGCTTTTGCAAAAACAAATCAAACTTTTATGTACCGTAGTTCAATATATAAATCAATGCATTTTTTGACGACTCTTCTTCAAAAGGAGCATGCATTCAACCGTACGAGTGCCGACGCTCTTGTCGGCGTTCTCTTAATAAAGAAACAAACTGAGAAAAAAGAGTTTCCTATCATGGTTTTAGGGAGATATATACAGGGTTAGTTTTTAAAACAAAGTAGTTGGTTCAAAAGAAGCTAAGTTCTTCTTGAGCATCTTGACAAATTAAAAAGATTTAAAAAATTTTGGGCCCACTTTGGGCCCGCAAGGACAATTTGCGCGACGTTTTTTTCTCTTTTTATCTCTTAGAGCAGGGGTGGGCAACATACGGCCCGCGGGCCGGGTCCGGCCCGTGAAGGGATTTTGATCGGCCCGCAGACTGTATCTAACCATACTCTGTTATCCAGCCCGAGGCCTCATTCCTAACAAACAATTGCCTTAGTGCGATTGCTGGAAATTAGGTCACAGCAGAGAGTGCTATAAACATCTCCCACTACTGTGTGACAACGTTGTTGTTAGTGTTAGTTATTCTTAAGCTGTTATCAGTTACGAAATCATTTCGATTATTTTTATGGTTAGAACTGCAAAATTTGCGTATGTCCTATTTAAATACAGATGGGAGGCAGCGAGGAGCCGTGCCTCACCTAGGCTTGCGCAATACCTCGTGATTGGCGCGTATCTATTGCCGTCTCTTTATTAGGCTGGTGCATACATTATGACGTCAATTATCAATAAGGCTCGGCTCCTCGCTGCCTCACAGGCAGGTTCGGCCGTCAGCTGCAGTTGATAGGAAACGCGCTTCATGTTCTTTTATCGTTTGGACATTGTTAACTGCTAAATTAAGCTGTTATCAGTTACATTTAGATTTAGAATTTAAGATTTTTAACATTTTATAGAAATTAGATTTTATATTAACTTTTATTAACCATGGAATTTCCCAAGAAACGTAAAGTTGACAGAGAGTGTCGAGCATTTAACGAAGAATGGATGCCGAAGTATTTCTTTACAAAGGTTGGCAATAAAGCAGTATGTTTGCTGTGTTATCAAACTGTTGCTGTGTTGAAAGAGTACAACATTAGTCGTCATTATGCAACGAAACATGGAAACTATGGTAATAATTTATCGGCAGTGGAACGGCAAACTAGAGCAACAGAACTGGACAGAAAACTTGCTAGGCAGCAGAATGTATTTGTAAAAGGCAAATTGGCCCAGGAAGCTTCCACTCATGCCAGCTTTATGGTCGCATACAATATTGCTAAACACAGCAAACCATTCAGTGATGGTGAATTTTTAAAAAAGTGCATGCTCGATGTGGCTGATCAAGTCTGTCCACAATACAGACAGAAGTTTGAAGAAGTAAGTTTATCGAGACGAACCGTGGCTCGCCGCATTGAAGCAATTGGTAAAGACCTGACGTCACAATTGAAAGGGCTTGTACCTTCATTTCAACTGTTTTCACTGGCATTAGATGAAAGCACAGACATTGATGATACTGCACAGCTGCTCATCTTTGTACGAGGCATTTCAGAAAACTTTGAAATCACCGAAGAATTGCTGTCTATGGAATCAATGAAAGACACAACTACCGGAGAAGATATTTTCGAATGTGTAAAAAATGCACTTCGTACAATGGAATTATCATGGCAGAACATGGTCAGTGTTACTACGGATGGTTGTCCATCATTGACAGGAAAGAATGTTGGTCTACTGAAGAGACTAAGTGACCGTGTTGCAGAGGTTGATTGCACCAGGGAATTAATATTTCTACAATGCATAATACACCAGGAAGTATTGTGTAAAAAGGTGCTTGACATGAAACATGTTGTTGATCCAGTTGTAAAAGTTGTTAATTTCATTAGGGCGAGAGGTCTAAATCACAGGCAGTTTATCACGCTTCTAGAAGATTGCGACTCGGATCACAGTGGTGTTCCGTATCATACAGCTGTACGCTGGTTGAGTTTGGGGAAAGTTCTGAGACGTGTCTGGGACCTAAAAACGCAAATCCTACTATTTTTGGAGATGAAAGAGAAAGATAAAGATTTTCCTCAATTCAAACAAACAGAATGGCTCTCAGATTTGGCATTTGCAGTCGATCTCTTTGAACATATGAATGAACTGAACACTAAACTTCAAGGGAAGGGCACTTTTGCTCACGAAATGTACTTAATAGTGAAGGCATTCAGGGTAAAACTAAAACTATTTTCTCGCCAGCTCAGTCAGATAACACAACACACTTTGCAACACTTGCAACTACGGCACAACCAATGATGTCAACTGAAAAGTACACCAATATGATATTCGCACTGGATAATGAATTTGGTCGTCGTTTTGCGGACTTTCAAAAACTTGGTGCTGAATTTGATATTGTGTCATCACCGTTTACAACCGACTTTGAAAAAGCGCCTGATGCTATACAGCTGGAACTGATTGATCTGCAGTGTGACTCTACCCTCAAAGAGAAATTCCAATCTGAAAGTATTGACAAATTTTATGCATTACTGAATACATCCAAGTTTGCCAACTTGAGAAAGATGGCCATGAAACTACTCGTTCTGTTTGGGTCCACATACATTTGTGAACAAACATTTTCGACCATGAACATTAACAAGACTAAGCTACGTTCCAATCTAACTGATATTCACCTGCAGTCTTTACTGAGAATTTCTACATCAAACATGCAGCCAGATTTCAAACAACTTGTTAACAACTTTGATCGACCACAAATGTCTCATTGACTTCACATAATAAATTCATTATGTATTTTTTGGTCTCTAAACTTTGTAAAGTTTAAACTTTATATTAAACACGATTTCTTATTTTATTTCTTGCATATGTGAATAAATATGTGATTAAAATATTGAATACTATTCATGTAATAATCCGGCCCGCAAAGGACTCCATTTTCCCACATCTGGCCCGCCGACTAGAGAAGTTGCCCACCCTTGTCTTAGAGCAACTAGTTTTGTTGCTTTTTACTCTGACTCCAATCGGTTTTTCTTCGAATTATACACGACCGGAGATGGCAAGATATTGTTGTTTCCAAATAAAATTTTTTTATTTTTAATAATTTTAGATTTTGTTTAGCTATATCACTGCACTGAAATTTAGGGCTCCTTTCAGAGACCCCCAAGCAAAAAAATACTGAAAGCTTTTTTCAATGGTTTAAATAAAAGAAACAATGTTTGTATGAGCAGTGGCGCGCGTACCGAGAATTTTTGAAAGGGGGTAATACAACAGCAATCAAATATAATTTGTAAACAAATTTTTCAAATGACAGCTAAAAAAAGGTTTACTTTCAATCAGTCTCAGATTTCGTGATTTTCATCCCAAAACCGAAGTGTTCTCTAAAAAAAAAGTCTATTCTGTCTCGAATTTCGTGATTTTGTCCCAAATACAAAGTGTTCTCTAAAAAAAGTCTTCACTTTGAATCAGTCTTAGATTTCGTCATTATCATTTCTGAAAATTAGTGATCTCTGAAAAAAACAAAAAAAGGAAATCTGCACACGGAATCTGTCCTCGTTTTCTGGTTGGATTCTGCCCTAAAGTATTAGTGATCTCCAAGGAAAAGAGTGGGCACGGCACTAGAAATACTGTCCTACCTATGGTAAGCCAATGTGTTAGTCGTGTCCAAGGGGGGCCATGGCACAATGGCCCCCCCTAAATACGATGAAAAAGTTGCTTCCAATGAGAAGGTTGAGAAAATGGCAAATTACATGATGATGAGCTCACCTTTAAAGTTAAAATAAGAATAAGGTTATACGCTTTAGTCCATATTGTTACATAAGCAGAGCCCAAACAAACATATGCGTGGCGGCCCATGGCAAATTTTTTGATGCCGCTCCCTCTATTCACTACAAATTTTGGATCACATATTGAACACGACCTTCAGGGCGTATTCGATATACGATTTTCCTTTAGCATGTAAAAAATAAAAAAAATATGTCACAACAAATTATTTGTTTTAAACTGGATTAAAATGGCTAAAATATTGTTACCATTTCTGACAATTATTTTAATATAGCACCTCCAATGTTTTTCTGCAAGTCAGGAGGATAAATATGAGACAAAAAATTGTAATAGGCTAACAATAAAAGTGAATCGTACTCTAGGGCGGTAGTGATATGATACAAATTTAGCACTGAAAGAGTGAAAAATAGGCTTACTGGCTAGAACTGTTTTTTAATGTGGGACAATTTTTTTGCTAGCTAACTTTAAAACAAATAAAAACTTTTTTAACATTGCTGGGTCAACACCAATTTTGTTACATCAACTATTTTATGAAACAGATCTATCTTCCAATTAATAATCTGTATGTTTTAATTCCAATTCAACCAGCTGCAAAAAAAAGGAATGAGTTTTCTTATGATTTTTAAATTTGCTTTTTCTATACTTTCGTTACCAATTATTGAAAGTAATTGTTTTTATAGTAATTAAAAGTAATTACTAAAAGTACTTTCGTTATCAATTATTAAACGCCGTACTTGTGATCAACATTGCTGATAAAGTAAATTCTTTATTATTTATACATTTGATTAATCATGCGTGATGCCTGGTGTAGGAATTTATTTATTGTCAATATTGCTTTGTTTGTAACTGAGTATTGTACAATTAATGTATCGGTTTTAATCAAAGAAGTTACTGAATCCTGCGTGCAATCTAAGAAATGTAAAAAAGTTTCAGGAGGTTATCAACATGTTGGCAGCGTGAACAGCTGAATTTTCTTTGTGAAAATTAAATTTAAAAAAATTTTGAATAATTTGTTTAACCGATAATCGTCTTGAAGCAAAAATTTAAAGATGGTGAATTTTAATATTCGTTTCCCGCCAATGCTAGATCTCGATGGTAGCAATGTGGCAGGAAATTTTAAAGAGTGCAAAGACTTCTTAGACATTTATATGCTTGCCAGTGGTTCAAACGATAAAGACAAAAAAGTTCAAAGAGTCATTATTCTTAATTGTGCAGGACCACAGTTGTAAAACTTTCTAAGCAATTTACATGCGAAAATGTGAAAGAGAAAGACGCCCCAATATTTTTGTAATGAAAATAGCTCAGTACTGCAATCATCGTCAAAGTGAAGTAATGCAAAGTTTTCGATTTTGGAAAACCAATTTTCGTGACTTATTTGATTTATTTTTAGATGAATTACGAGATAAACCAGTTTTGTGCAACTTCAAGGACACAGATACAATAATTAGAAGTGTTTTCCGGGTATGACAAGCTACAACAAATATTGCTGCGTGAAGAAAATCTGACGTTAAAAAAAAGCCATTCAAATTTGTCAAGCTTACGAGATGGCGAAAAGAAATGTTACTGAATTACAAAGTTCAAACACTTTTGCAAATAAAGTTATAGTAGGCCTAGATCTAAAGAGAAATTAATTAAACAATTGCGTTTATCTAACAATTATGAGTACAGCTATTAATGACCGTAAATTTTGTGGCAAAAGTCATAAGCGCGGATTGAAATTTGGTTTGCGCATGGTAAAATTTGTTATTTATCCCGTAATCGAAATCATTATAAAAGCAAATGTACGTAACAAAGACGACAAGTTATGAAACAAAACGTAATAATGCTAATAATGATAATATTTCTACTGATGATAATGACGATGTTTATTTAAATGCCCTAAATAACAGACAAAGTGATACACTTACTTGATTATATCATTAATGATTATTATCGATTATATAAATATTGATTATATTGATTTTATTCAATTCGTCTTTATCTCAGGGAAAATTTCCTTCATATTTCAAACATGCCAGAGTTATTCCTCTTTTTAAAAAGAAAGATAATACTAACAACATATTGAACTATCGTCTCATCAGTCTTCTCTCCAACCTTTTACAAATTCTTGAAAAAATTATATACGAGTACAACAACAACAACACCAACAACAATTTATTTGCTGACTTCACCAGTAAAATTGATAATATACAGTAAAATATTAGGCATATGAAAACAAACACTTAACTTTTATACTAGTAGACATACACATTGTATGCAGATAAATATGATTTATGAAGTAAACTGAACAGTGAAAGACCAATTAATGGTCATCAAGTCAAGAACTGTCCATAGTCTATTATAATATTCATTACTGGTAGTATTATTCAATAAAAAAAAGAACAAAACTCGGAAGATACTAGTAATTTTGCAATATACACAAGTGACTCATATCAAAACAAAAAAGTACACACAAAAAAAAAGAAAAAAAGAAAAAAAATACGAGAATATATTTTCAGGGTATTAACTTGCATTATAAACATAAACTCACACATAAAAAAAAATACAACATAACTTTGATCAGGGAATACGATTAATATTTATTTATCAACATCAATTTTATACGTCTATTAAATGAATACTTGGATAATAATTTAATATTAATTGGAATTTTATTACATATTTTTATTCCATTATAAGTGAAAGAAGTTAGCCCACGATGCGTCTTCATTCGTTGAAGATATAAATTTTTATTGGAAATAGATCTTGTAGTATGATGGTGTTGCAAGCTTAAATATTTAACGTAGTCATCAAACACACTTGGAAGTCTTTTATGATGAAAAGAATGCATAAACTTTGCCATTTCAAGTTCATATATATCTTAAATTTGCAATATTTTTATTGATTTATACATGGAGATCATTTTAACACAATCTTTTAAAAACTTAAAGTCCATTAAGCGAATAATTTTATTTTGTATTATCTGTAGTTTTCTCATTATAGATTTTGTTTGGTTTCCCCAAGCAGTGATTCTATATTTAAGGCATGGATACACAAAACTGTAGTAAAGGTTATCAAAGTTTTCTTATTAATATAGTGTCTAATTCTACATAGAATTCCAGCTGCTTTTGCAAGCTTATTTGCAATGCAATTATAGTGTTTCCTCCAGGATAATTCTTCATCCATTATTATCCCTAAGTATTTTGTATAGTTTGAAAAAGGTATATCATGACCACCAACTGTTAAAGAAAAGTTGTTTGTATTGTTTTTTGTCGCTTAGGATAAACAACAATAAGTGGTTTTGTTGTAGTTTAGAGACAATCGATTGTAACAATCGACTTTACTCTTTTTTCACTCGCTTTAACCTATTCTCCTATCACCAATTTGGTTTCAGATATGATCATTCAACTTCACATGTTATAACTTTTTAATTGAAAACGATACTGTTGTTTTTGAAAAAAAAAACAGTCAACTTTGGGTATTTTCTTATATTTATTCAAAGCTTTTGATACAATCGATCATACTACCTTATAAACAGTGGCCTACTGAGAATTTTTGAAAGGGGGCCATACCACCACAACCAAATGTGTTTAATGGAGAAATTTATTCAAGTGATAGAAAAAAGTCTTCACTTTAAATCGGTGCCGGATGATTTTCGTCTCTGAAGTCTAGTGATTTCTTGAAACACAAAAAAGGAGGTCTGCACCTGGCATCTCTCTTGGTTTCCTAGCAAATTTCCTGCCCAAAAGATCTCCGAGAGGGGCTATGGATCTCTAAAGGGGGGAGGTCATGGCGCTAAAATTACCGTCCAACGTATAGTAAGCCTATGTATTAGTGATTTCCAAGGGGAAGGAATGGCACAATGGTCCTCCTCTAAATACGCTACTGCTTCTTAAACAAACTTAAACATTATGGCGTCCAAGGCAATATTTTAAAATGATTTGAAACGTACTTTATTGGAAGGACTCAACAAACCGAAAGTTGTGGTGCAATATTAACTACCATAAACAAATCAACTTCTGGTGTTTTTATGGCTCTATAGTGTACTTGGTCCACTTCTCTTTATTATCATGTGAACGATTTTCCTCATTGCTTGAATGAGAGCTCGGTCCTGTCTTTTGTAGATGATACCACTATCCTACTGTCAGACAAAATTACCAAATGTTTATTTAAAAAGGGCAGCAACCAACTCCTCAACATTGACAACTGGCTAATTGCCAATAAACTTTTTTAAAGTTCTGACATGACTAAATACATGTTGCTCAGAACGCTTAGTTAACGCGAAAAAACCCCAGGTAACCTTTCCTCAGTGGCGTATCTAGGGTATGGCAGCCATGGCTTGTGCCATGGGCGCCATTTGGACAGGGGCGCAAAAAGGGCGAAAAGTTTTAATCGTAAAATATTTCAATAAAATAATTTCAACTTGGAAATAATTGAAACTCGTATTTTTACTTAAATAATAACGAACAAGTATCTCAATTCAACAACAGTCGTTAAAAATTGTCGTTAAACATTAAATTGCTTGTTACCTAATTATATTGCGTGGTTGAGAAAAACCAATTCAATATAAACTGGAAAAAGAAACAAGTGAAGTAGGGGGCGCATTTTTAAACTTTGCCATGGGCTCCATTTTACGTAGATACGCCACCTTTAGAGGCCGTAACATTGAAAAGGTATTTTGAATAAAAATTTTAGGTGTTATTCTTAACGAACACTTATCGTGGAAAGAACATATCATGTCAATATAATATTAAAAAATACGCCAAATTTAAATGAAAAAACATTACTGACTCATTCTTTCCTCATAGCTACATAAGCTACTGCATATCAAGTTGGTGTTTTCGAAATGAAGCATTGATTGATAAATTACAAAGACTTTGGAACAAAGTCAAAAGAATAATTTTTAAATTTTCTAACAAAGAAAATGTTCTTCGCACGATGTCAGAACACAATTTACACTAATTACCATAAAATATGTGTATAAAGCCGAAATTGGTATTTTCATGTTTAAATATCATAATAACCTATTGCCTCGAGCTTTTGACGAAATGTTTATGAAATTCATTTCATATGAAAACAAGAAGCAGCAGTAATGTTGTTACCAGCTTTTAGCGATCTACTGTTATTCAACAATTGTTAAAATTTATTGAATCAAAATGGAACGATGTTTTTCTAATACTGTAATTAGAGACTCTAAAACAGTGTTTTCAAACACAAATAAAACCGATTCCTTTTGAATTCTTCCAAGTTTATTTCTCTTATATATTGTAAACTTCAAAAATTCCTACTTCCTGGTGCTGGTTTTTGTTGTTGCTTTTTTTTTTAAACTCGTACCCCATAAGATGACGCATTTACTTTTACTTTCCTGCATTACGATAAATAAAAGATTCCATCACGAACCAGATTTAACTATCGTTTTCATATTTCTAAACATTTGTGCATTGTATCTTGGAGTTTTTTGTTTACTTTGTCAGTGTTCATGCAATTTTTAATCTTACTTTTTTCTTACCTTGTGACACGAGCGAAATGGTCCTTTTGACCCGCGACAGGATTTCTTTGCCTGTCAGGCCTTTTTTTCCGGCAACCTGTTGTATATCCCACCACATATTTTCCGCCGACACAACAGCGTCTACATATGACTTGAATAAAGCTTTACTTTTGTTCTTTTCTTCGTTTCCGGTTTTTTCTCGAAAGGTGCCGCAGCCATGCCCATTACACTCGAAAATTTGTTTTAGCCTTGATCGCATGCCATAACGTTTATCGTTTTTCTGCTTTTTTCTCTTTCTGTTCTGCTTTCTAACTACTTACAAATTTTTTTATTTCATTATATTTTTTATGGCGGAACTGAAATAAAAGATACTTTTTGGTTCAGGGACGAAAATCATGAAATTAATGACTGATTTGTATTGAAGATCTTTTTTTTAGAGAACACTACTTTTTAAGGACGAGTTTTTTTCTATTAACGAGCGTCCCGGTTTGCTCCTTTGGAAATATGGTATGTCTAGCTGCAGGTCGATGTGGATTTTACAAGTAAGTTGTTTTGGCTAGAATAAATTTTATTTAATTTTTAAAAAATTAAAAGAAACTTTTTCAGAGCAAAAAAAACAAAATTTCGCTCTGCGTAAACAAATTAACAATTGCGTCAATTAGGTGAAGCATAACTTCAGTTGCTTCTCAACTGACTGCGGCTTGTTATTGGTCGTTTTCCATGTTAAAAATTTTTAAATGGAAAACATATGATCCCACGTAAAAGAACATTGACTAATCACATTGCGGTTTTAGGCTACTTGAAAAAGGATTTTTTTCGAAACTAAATTTATTTCAACAAACGTCTCTTCAAATAGGCAAACTGCGAAAAAACTAAAACGAGTTATATACAATTATATAGTCGTAAGAGTTGGAAATGCTAGGTATGCTGGATTTATTGCACACGATAGCCGGAGTGATTAAAAGAAAAAGCGCGTTATAAACTCGATACCACAACATTGCATATAAGAATTTATGCCAACAATACTGACTCAACACGTCAAACAATATTAAAGTTTGAAATAGAAAATTATTTTCATAATGATTATCTTTTCTGCAACTAAACAATAAATACAAAACTATAAAATCGAATTAAAAAAGAAAAAAAACACATCTTTTGAAAATCAGAAATGTTCGTTCACAAAATTAAGACCAAAAACTAAAATTTTATGCCATATTGTGTTCAGTGATTTTCCATTAACTCGAAGCATCTGAAAACTCCAATATGGTACACAATGAGAACAGTAAGTTAACTAAATTATGTGAAGCAAGTTTCTGTAAATAACAAGATCAATAACACCTTTGGACATAGTGAGGTGGCTAAAACGTCACAATTTACAACACTGTTTTCTTTCATTCGTCACACAAACACAACTTGCCGCACTCGGTTGTAAAATTTAATCTGTTGAAGCAAAGTATCAACAGCAAAACAGCGAGTATAACAAACAAAATATAATGTATTAATCCAGGTAACTATTTACAAAAAACGCGAAAAAGTTCTTTTGATCATTTACGAAAAGTCAATACGCTTAAAAATCAAGACAAAAACTAAATAATAGTAAAACAGTAACGTCAACAATGTTAATAATCTATTCAAAAACACCATTGAAGCTTTTTTTCTTTTAATGCAGAAGAGAGTTTTCTGGCTTAATAACGTTTAGGGGCGTAGACATTAGATGTCGGGCAAGTTAGAACATTGTTGTGAAAATACTTTGTTAGCAATGACTACACTACACGTTTACTCGTCAATTTACAGCAGGGGTTCTCAACTTTTTTAACACCGTGACCCAAAAAACTAAAATTCAATTGTTGCGGTTTAATGTGTCTAGTCTTCACTTTCATTCCGCATTCAATTTCATCAAATCGTTCCTTGACAATAAAAAACAGTCCCCGAATATGTGATTTCAACACTTCTTCACATTATCTCTGTGCGGCCCACAGGGTTGCGGAGTCGAATAATTTGAGATCCGACAACTAGAATTTCTAGGACGCCGACTCCGACTCAAGCTTCTAGAATTTCAAGGATTCTGACTCCGACTTCCCAATTAGGACAATAGCATTATGCATGGGTATATCATCTTTCTGACGGGGCAAACATAAACGCTCGTTAATAGAAAAAAATTCGTCCCAAAAAAAAGGTCATCACTTCAAATCAGTTTCGGATTTCATGATTTTCGATGCAAAAACTACGTGTTCTCTAAAAAAAAGTCCTCACTTAGTATTTGTCCCCGATTTCTTGCATTTTGTCCCTAAAAAGCAGTGTTCTAAAAAAAATCGGACATCAGGAGTCGGAGTTGGCTAAAATATTCCGACTCCGACTCTTTGTACTCTTAAAGAATCCGACTCCGCAATCCTGGTGGCTCACCTAAAAAACCCACTGTGGTGCACCAGTTGAAAACCCCTAATTTACAGGCATCAAGGCAGTAAAAAGCAGTTTAAAATATAACGTAAGCATTCAACGCGTTTTAAAATCTTAAAAACTTTCTTGTTCCGAAAAAAAGACTTTAACATTGACTTTGCAAGCAACTTTTACAAAATAAAACTGCTGGTAAAATCAAAATCTAGATCAGGGACTGGAAATAACTGCTCGAGGCTCACTAAGTAATACATTGTCTGGAAACCATTTGCTGATATAGTGAACATTCAAGAGACGGAAGTCGAATCATACGATAAGCATTTCCAAAAACATTCAATAAAATTTGTTATCCATCTAACTTTTTATTTCCGATTACTTAAAACTGTATTTAAAAAGTTGGCATCCCTGATGTAGAACATAAAACGAATAAAACGTAACACAATAAATACAAATTGAAGTCTCTTTCAGGCAAGATTATAAAAAAAAGTTTTAGTTCAGGAGCTACTTTTATTTTGATGCCATACATGTAACATTGTCTGTACTATTGTATGTACTATACTATGTAATACATTGTCTGGAAACCATTTGCTGATATAGTGAACATTCAAGAGACGGAAGTCGAATCATACGATAAGCATTCCAGAAACATTCAATAAAATTTGTATCCATCTAACTTTTTATTTCCGATTACTTAAAACTGTATTAAAAAAAAAAAAAATTGGCATCCCTGATGTAGAACATAAAATGAATAAAACGTAACACAATAAATACAAATTCAAGTCTCTTTCAGGCAAGATTAAAAAAGAAAGTTTTAGTTCAGGAGCTACTTTTATTTTGATGCCATACATGCAACACGCATACAATCCGTGCATTTATTCCGTAACAAAGCATTTTATTTCGTTTTAATCTAAGGTAGTTTGGCTCTTAGTAAAAGTAAAACGCTTTTGCTGTAAAAATATACGGTAAATTCCGGAGTAAAAAACGACTATTATCAAAAATAACCAAGCGAATCGTGGCTGCTAAAAAGGGCGTCTTACGGAGTAGGCCTAATCATATTTTACATGTTTCAAAAAAGAATACAATCAGTCTCGGGTTGGAAAATTTACAGAAAATAATTTCGTCATCCTTGACGAAGTCATTGCTTGACGTCGCGTTGGATTCTTTCGAGCGCAATCGAATGTCGTTTTTCGTGGGGCAAACCGAATAAAACCAACGATGGTAGCGAAATACAAAATACAGAGAGTTTGCTTTCGATCCTAAACACGCTCCTCCCTCGCCATTCTACTTCGATTCCGTCACTTTTCATAGGACCACCCATTTCTCACCAGTCCATCAAGTCTTCGATCGGCGGCACCCTTTGCTCCTCGGTTATCCGCTTCCTTTCGGGGGCCGCGTTCTTTTTATGACCGATTACTCCCGACGAGGTTGTCGGTGCGTCGGTGTGCGTCGAGCTAAACGAACTTTCGCTTACGTTCGCATCGTCTTGCAGGTGAGGGAGAAGTACCCTGCAATAAAATGTTTCGTAAGTATGAAAACCAAAGGTCGTACTTTTCTTTCCCTATTCCCTATTCCTTACAATTCTTTCCCTACTTCTTAAAATGTAAACTAGTAACATTGATTATTAAACAAGTTTTGAACTACGATCTTTAATTGTAGCTTACACCGAAGAAAACGTCAAATGCTAGGGTTCCGGTCACTGAGGGAAAGCTGTTCTTCATAAATTTATTTTTCAAGCACTTCAGAAAGTCTACTTACTTTTGACGAGGCGTAGGGGATTGAGTGAAGTCAAGATATTGCTCGAACGAGAACAGCATCGGTCGTTGCTCGGGTCGCGCGCGTGGACACGACAATGGAGCGAGCTGACCTAACACATTAAACTCAAAAATAGGTGATTTTCAAAACAAGACTAATTCAAATCAAGTGTTTCCTCCATGTAACGCACGACACTTCATAGACGCACGCCCGCTACGCGAACTGAAACATAACACTCACCTGGTCGCAGCTCGCCATTAGCTATCTCACTTTCACAGGGATTTGCGAACTGATAAAGGAAATTCCGATCATAGAAACCGCGACATTCGGTCACGTGACGCAACACTCGAGCTGAAAAAATGTTTTTTGAAAACTTGACATTTTTTCACTTATAGAAAACAATTTGCAAATGCTTAAAGCAAATCTAGACATTGAAGCAATATAAATTCAACAGAGAAAATTGGCTTAGCTGTAGAATGTTAATTTACTGATTATTGTTCATTAATTGTTCATTTACCACAAAGAACTGGCTCAGCTTGTTTGCCAACAAAATAATTAGACAAAATAATCTAATCGCGCAGCGGAAAAACGAAACCGAATCCGAAAACCCACAATCATGTTCAACGCAGAAAACCAACAAAAAAGTCCAACCTTCGATCAAGTGTTTCCCGTATTGAACCGCTTCCTGTCTGTCTGCAGCCAGTCCGACTTCTACCAGCCAGTTACAGAGCTCAGTGCCAGTGAGAACGTTGTTGTACGTGCTCAGTCCGCACCTGGAACACGACAATGTTGTTGTGTCACTGTTACTTGGGGAAACATCTTCATGAATCGGTCTTTTTAATCTACTCAAGACTGACAAAAGCAGAACAAGTCTTGTTTTTTTACTCAGAACACTTTTGTTAGCTGAGAATGTTTGATAGATAAAATGAAAGATGTTAGTAAATTTAGAAGTATACTGCTTGTGAACAATGCAGAATAAAATTCCGGCTTTCAATTTGAAAAAAAGTATCTTGATAGATTATGCTTGTTTCAAGAAATTTTCAAAAAATCAGTAGTCCTTTAAACTGAGAGTCGCAACCTCAAATAGGCTCGCTTGAAACGCAACATTCGCGTAACTCTTAAAAACAATATGTTAAAGACAGCAAGGACTTATCTGAACAGTTTTAAGCTGTCCGTCCGAAATTAAGACTATTTTAGTTCGCTGACAAATTTGACCGTTTTGAAAATTAAGTCGCTTCAAAACGTCTGAAGACCAGCATTTTGGAATCTAGATCATATAACTTGAAAAGGAAAAAGTTTCACGTTTTCACCTTTTATTACTAAGAACAACCAGACATACCTTCGTGTGTGCAGCAAAGCCTTCTTGCAGTTATCCAGGTGATACTTTACGAATACGTGACACTGACGTAATATGTCTTTGTTGAGTTCGGACAATGGAGTTAAAGAATTTTTTTTCCCGCGAATTCGATACCAACTGTGAAAAACAGAATAAGTGACGACTTGATGTTTCTAGGGTAGGCATCGGTGGTGTATTTATTCATTCCCATGGATTATGTTTAAGTTTTCACTTCGTTATTCTTTATATTGGTAGAGTTTTACAACGACTATACTACCATTGTCAAAATAATTGAAAATACTTCCACAATATTTACACTTCCAAAACTATTTACAGGCAAAATTATAAACTAGTTTGCAGTCAACTTTGCAGCTTTACTTTTAACAATAAAATAAAATGATTACATTTGCATAAGGGGGTCAAGTATAAGTTCTTCGTCGAAACCAAAGATGAAGAAAACAAAAATCGCTTGACCGAAATTGAAAAAAGAATCGAGAAATCCAATCTCGAAATAAATTCCCGACTCATCGTAGTTGGTTAGCCTCCAAGCAGTCAATACAATGCCCTGATCGCAAACACAAGCTTTTCAAAACACGATTGCACTCAAGAAGCAGCCAATCACATCGTTTGAATTCAACTTTCACTCACGATTAGCTGCGAAACGCACAGGAGCAGGAGTAAGAAGATGTGGCGGCCAATTTGAGGGTCTCCTGACGTGAACTTCCACCATCTTTGGTCATCCTCCTCAGAAAGAAAGAGCAGATTGCTATCAGAATCCGATTCCTCATCATCAATTAAGTTGTTGGTTCCTTAAAAAGCCATTTTTTACAAAGATTTTATTAATTTTACTTTAGGATTTATTTTTTAAAATAGCTCAAAAATGCATTAAATGTTTCTTCGTCATAGCAGTCGATGTAGAAACTATCACGATTTGCAACGACATTTAAATAGATTTATACATTGTTCAAACCAAAAGCTAATAATTCGGATGAAAAATTTTACAGTAATTATTCAGCAAGCAAAAGCCTTTTTACATAAGAGCAAACAGGAGTAAGAAAGGACATGTAAAAAACAAATGTTTTGCTATTAAAAAAATCCGTCATCATTCTGGTTCATAATGAGGCCGATTCGGTTGCATAATTGATTATATAACGAGCGATGACGTACAGAAAAAGTAGTTCAATCGTGACGTCGTTTAATTGAAAGCAAATAAACTGTTCTGCATTGTTCGCGCTAGATTCAATTCGTTCAACGTTTATATATTGCAATAATCAAGTGCTTTGCAAGTAACTTTGTCGTCATCAACATCGAAATAATGATCAGTCTCGAAACATTCTATGCAGATTAACTTTGGTGGTTGATACCAGAAACGCTTCTCGGGTTCCTTAGGCTTGTCACGACATTTGAATCTTGTGCGAACAGCGCGATAGAGTGCAATTTTGAGAACCAGTCTGAACGACAAAAAAACAACAGCAGTATAATGTATCACGGCACGTTCATGCACACACCTGAATCGGAGCTTTGCATTGTATCGGAGCGATTCGATCGACTCGAGTTGTTATCAAACAAATGAGGAAGTCGAAATAAAAACACCAGACATATAACAGAGATCAGGAAGGAAAAAAGCAGGGTTGCAAGTGAAACAGCATCCTAAAGCAAATAACAATTGCTGATTGGATACCACTCAGGCTGCTTTGGTTCGCGCGCGTTCAAAAGACTATGCAACATGAGCCTTTCCTGTTTACAGTGCTTTTTTTCAGCGTGATTTTTGTTTGTTTTATTGACGCTCGAATCCACTCATTTTTTCTAAAAATTTTTTCAATTTTCATTTTTGAAAATTTTTTCGAAAAAATGAGGCTGCAAAAGGGCCTTTAGATTGCGAGAAACCAAAACGGCATAAAAGTCCATCTCACGCGCACGTGAGTTCTGTTTCTTTGTTGTCGATGTTTCGATTCAAAAGGAGAAACGCAACAGCTTAATCGAGTGACGGTTAAATCAGAAAAAACCAATAATATTCTTCAATTAAGTAACGCAACCGACAATCTCCCGCCGGCTGTTTTAAATTGGAAAAAGGGGAATTTATTATTCAAAGGTTTTGTTGACAATGCCGCGCTCAAACTTTCCTAACAGAAACACAAGAGTGGAGTTCGAATATTGCAACATCCACAGTTACCTGCGTGAAACCGAACATGAAGATTGGGTTGTCAGGTGAGCGACTCATCGGCGTACCTTTCGTGGTCACGATGATCGAATTAATCACGGCAATCACAAACGGCGATGCAATGAGATACCATGTGAGGCGTCTGTGATTGCATTAAAATAATTACGTTAAGTAGGAACAACTGGCGATTCCAACAGGTAGAGTTATCAGCAAATGAAAATGAAGTTATATTTTTTCCTACGTGAAATATGAAGAAAGCCTGCCAAATAAAAAATTAACGAAAAACCCAAGCCAGAAAATTTAGCAGCTTAACCAAAACATGATTCGTCAAAACAACTCTAATCCACTTTTCTCAAGTAGGCCTAAACATCATTATACAACGCTTCGTAAATAGCGAAACAAATTTATGGCAGGCCGTAAAAGAAACATTCTGTTTCTCTTTTTCTGATCAAGGTGAAATTACAAGAATAAGACTTTGACACTTTATCATTTCAGCATAGGGCTACAACCGAAACTTCTATAACCATGGTAGATCATTTAGTTTGGGAGTAAATAAAAGCTTTTGCTTCGTGCACCTGACTTCCGCTTCTGTGCGATACTTCAGCACAACCATGACGACGGCGAGCGCAGCGGAACAGAGTCGACTCGACTGTATCCCGACGAACATGAAGAAGAAGGCGACAATCTGAACAAACCCGTTCAAGTTTATTTCTTATCGATCCATCACTGGGTTTCCACCAGTCAAAATCAAAGCATCCCTCAGTCACGTGAAGTGCGTGACAAATCGCTATTGGCTGCGACTTCAATGCAGAAGCGTTAAATTACAGAGAATAAGTGGATTGCTTTGCATCACGTGTGTAAAGGCCCGTTTCCACTACGAGCGTGAAAAAGAGCATTCTTTGTTTGTTTTATTGATTTTTTTTGCGCTCGCTTCAATTTTAATCGCTCGCTTCAATCGAAGAACAATAAAAGAAACAAAGAATGCTCTTTTCCACGCTCGTAGTGGAAACGGGTCTTAAAGCTGTCGATTCAAACATCGGCAAGCAGGAATCAATTTCATAATCACACTCAAAGCATTTTCTTCAAACGAAGCTGGTGTTGAAAGAGGAAACCAAGTTAGTACTGCGTGAAATAACAATCAACTACTGTGCCTCATTATCAGCTACGTTTATTATGCTGTTATTCAAAAAGTAAGTTATCGCTCTTTGCATATCATAAATATAGAAATGACATTTAACAAATTGTTAATGGTAGGAAATTTGAAGGTAGCTTAAATATTTTTTGCAATATTTCAATGAAGATAACGATTTTAATCCCAAGGAATTCGAAATTATCATCTGCAACAACATGGTTTCCAACGTTTTTGCGAGATATTTCTTCCTTTTTTCCCCACAAAACATCAAACAGATAAACGTCAGACGAAACTGTTTCCATACGTTGAATACTATCAACTTTCAACTTAAACCTAAATTTACTTTCAGGAGAGTGTTTAGATAATGCTCATGACGTAATTAGTATTTGCGTTCATCCATGAAGGTGTTCTTTGAATCGCAATCGGCAAACTAGACCATTCGTCTCGACCTCCAATGACCCATGACGTTCAGTCGATGTTATGCTGAAACCTATCCTCTGCTTAACAATTCGAGTTGACCTTCGATGAGCGTAACATTCGATGGGTTGCAAAGTATTTGTTCTGATTCGGTTGTTATTTTTTTTACATTTTCGAAACCTTTTGTTGCGTTAATGATGATTTCTAGTTTTAAATGAGTATTATACGAATCTTCTAGATGTTGCAGAAGTTTCCGCGTTGTTCTATAAATTGATATTAAGCAGCAGCTGGCTGCAAGTGGAGTAGTGAGGAACAAGGTTATGCCTACCACGATCGACATGGTCTGGGTTCAACTCCAACCTTCGTTATTCTGTTGGGTTTTTGGAAAAGACACTTTAAAGCACTTTCTTCTGCTTGGCGGTCTTGTGAAACAGCTCTAAATTTCAGTCTTATCACAATATGCCGGTAAAAACTAAAACCATTTCACACAGACAGCGACATCTAGTTAATTTCGATAGTAGGTCGGAGTAATTGCTCGCCCTCACTTCAACGCCCCCGCGGTGGTTGTAAAAGTCGGTAGGATAAATAGATGACGTAATGATCTCATAAGTACGTAATAATTGATTTCGATTGAATTTGTTCAATTTTTTCTTTTACCACGTTCTGATTTAACTGTTGAGTATTAAGTTTGAATTTTACATTCCCATTTCGATTTTTTAATCGTTGCTGAAAAAGTCAGAGCGTCAAAAGGAGCAAATCAGACCTTTAAAGATGACATTTGTTTTTTGTGGCAAAAATGCGATTGAAGTGAGATCACATATCGGCATTGTATGTAAGAAATAATATTATAAAATCAAGTAACCGTTTTGTGTGAACTAGGTAATTCACATTTATTCGAATGCGCAAAACACAAAGTCAACACTAAACAAAGCTGTCGACAGACCTTGTTAGGGGTGGGAGCGGTGTCGGGAACAGCGAATCCACTGATGACTGACATAAAGGCGGCAAGAAACTGTAAAATAATCGTGTTTAACTACACACGGACGTTTTTTGTTTTTTTTTTATCGTGGCGTGCCACTTAGCATAAACGTGTTTAACTACACACAGACTTTTTTTTTTTACGTGGCACAGACGTTTTTGTTTTTGTTTTTATCGTGGCGTGGCAGTTGGCATAATCGTGTTTAACAACACACAGACGTTTTTGTTTTTTTTTATCGTGGCACTGGCTTTTTATGCGACTTTTTCGGCAGTAATTGACTGATATGATGTATAACGAAACCTATATAGAATGTGTAATAAGCAAACAAAACAAGTACAGTAGTACACACACACTTTATATTAAATCATTTAAACAAAACTAGCTTAAAAACGACAGAAAATGCAAAATTACAGGCAGGGAAGAATTTTAATATTACGTACGGCTAACAAAGTCAAACGAACAGGCAATGACGTCGAGAGCTAGTAGAGAACAAAATTAATGATAACTGCTGTTCTAGAGCCTAAAGCAGGGGTGGAAAACCTGATTGCACTCGCGGGCCGCATCCCAAAATTAAAAAATTAGGTGCGGGCCGCAATAAACTACCTTTTTTCTTAAATCAAAAAAAGGTAGTTACTCGACAAACCACGCTTCTTTATATGGTTTGTCATTTCAAGACCTTTTTTTTGTTTATTCACTAGCTTTTTTGGTGTTTACCCGATATTGATTTTTTTGTGGTGGGCCTGCATTTCTATTATCATATTCTGGTTGTTAATAAAGCGAAAAAGCACTATTTTGACCAAAGATATTGATAGGGTTCTCCCGGACCATACGCGGGCCGCAGGTTCCCCACCACTGGCCTAAAGAAACCGCACTACTAATGCATTGATTACTGCATCGGCGAAAATAAATTCATATAATTATTGACGTTTTTTGTTTGAATGGGAGTTGAAGTTTCTAATATAACAGTAAGATCATACCGGTGCCATCTTACCATTGCTAGGGTCAGGACAAAGGTCATAAGATGAGGTAATCTTTGGAACTTCTTACTGAAAATGAACACGAGGGAGCACCAAAACTGCAAAAAAAAAGACTAATGTGGTTATGCGAAAAATTCATTTTTCTTTTTTTTTTTTTTAAAAAAAAACTTTTTGCGAATATCATTATAGCAGTTCTTAATCGTTTTTTAGTTTTCAACACTTTGATAATCACAACGGCTTTTCAAGGATCATGGATTCTGTGGGCTATTTGCACAATTGAACCTGCAACCTTCCTGCAAATTAGTATAAGAGCTAAAAAAAATAATTTCTTAAAGTCAAAGACGAGTCTGCATCTCAAAAATTTTCTGGGTTTACTAAACACTAATCTAAACCAAAAATTTGCCAATAATATCAAATAGATAAATTTGAGCGAAAATATAACTGTCACCAAAACGTTTCAAAAATTACACAATATTCACAAAATATAGTTATTGACCGGTTACTTATAATTTTTGCTATTTCACTCCCCAATTTTTGTACCTGCCACGAAAGCCAAGGGCCAACGCCCCTTCCTCCCCTTTGAACGCCACTCCACTGCCCATGATATTCCTACTCTGTTGCAACTAATGCTTGCATCTGAAGGGCGGTAAAATAAAAACTTTCGAGACTGCAGTGAAACGCTACACTTCAGTATAAGTGTAGCGTTTAATACAAAAACGGAGTTTAGCGCATTAACATGAAATGTTTTTTAGGGAGAATGAGAGTTGTAGGCTTTTGCAGTACGTGAAACTATCTTCGCTGAGTTCATTGATAAAATACTAAAATTTTGCGGGAATAATTTAGAACCAAACGCAACTTTGTTGTGAAGCACGAACAACAAACGGACAAAGTAAACAACTGACGCTCGGAATAGACAAAAAACGTGAAATAACGAGCCGACAAATTTGACTCGTTTCTACTTACTGACATCAGTAACCCGACAATGCTTATGTCTTTCCCAATCAGAGCAGCTTCGCTTTTATAGAATCGATAATCCATGAATGATATCGTGAGAGTCCACGCACTTACGTACATGATGGGAGCTGATATGACAGTGCAGATCACCATAGCAGTTGCTATCTGCAGGAATAATATAAATACAATAGGTAATTCGGTCATAAAAATAATTTTTCAAATAAACATACGAAGCTTCGAAAACATGATATTTTGTTCCTCGCCACTTCGCGTGTTTTTCCAAAATATTCATCAAAAAAAAAAAAAAAAATCATGAAAAATTAAAAACAAAAATACAGCCATATCAGCAGTCATATTGCGCAAAACTGCTGATGCGCGAGAGAGAGGGTTTCCCCGCACGCCAAACAAAGATATGAATTGATTTAGAGGCGACATCGACTAATAAGAGCACAAGTGGATTTATCCAGTAAGCTGATTACCAGCATCTCACCTTGTATCTCGCCAGTCTCGTCCACACTGTTAACTGTTTCGCATACTGTGTCTTAGCGTTGTGTTCGCGATAACTCTTTTTTTTAAGGATAACCTTTTTTTGATTAGTTAGGCCCTTACAATGCCGCCTAAGTGCTGTACCCTGCGAAAACTTCCTCCGGGGCGCCCAAGAGGAAGATGACCATCAGCAAAAAAGCGAAACTGTTAGATATGATCAAACAAGGCAGAAGTTATGCATCTGTGGTACGCCATTATAGCGTAATGAATCTAGAGTGCGGTAAAAAGACGATCCGCAAAACTGCTTGAATAACCATCAATAGAGGAAGCAAAACGTGTGGTAATTCCGCGTAAAAGAGAATTGTGAAAATGGAAGCTGTATTGGCATTGTGGACTGCTGATTGTAGGAAAAAGACAGTGAGTTTGGAAACTGATACGCAAGACAAAGGCGAAAGCTCTCTATCGCCAAATCTTGCCGGATGACGACAATGAAGAGGCTAAAGAAGGTGCTGACGAAACTGACGAACCTCAAGCCAGAACTAGCGCTGCCTGGAGTGATTCGCCTTCTCGAGGATGAGGCTTTTCAGCCAGCATAGGCTGGTTCAAAAAAACTTCAAAAAAGATACGGTCTCAGAAACATGCCTCTGTATGTTGGGGCTTCCTCTGCTAACAACAATGCTGCTCGTCATTACCTGGAGGAAGAGTTTTCTAAACTCATGAGTGAAAGAGGCTACCTTCCTGAGCAAGTTTTTAACATGGATAAAACAGGTCTTTTTTGGAAGAGAATGCCTTCGAGTACATTCCTTTTTAAGGAAGAAGTGAAGAGGCCAGGCTTCAATCCCCACAGGGACCGTGTGACTGTCGTCATGTGTGGCAATCCTGCTGATTTTATGCTTAAGCCAAGCCTTATTTATAAAATCAAAAATCCACGGGCACTAAAAAACAAAAATAAGACTCTAATATCAGTGTACTGGATGCATAACTCCAAGGCCTGGATAACAAAAGCTGTGACCCTCAATTGGTTCCTCTATTGCTTCAATTCCGCTGATGAAGCTGTATCTGGCTGAAAAGAGCCTCTCCTTTAAGGTCCTTCTCCTGATGAACTGTGCAAGAAGCCATGCAACGGACCTGCAGTATGACGGGGTACAGATAGAGTTTTTGCCACCATGTTTTTCTCCAAGATAAAAACCCCAGCTACACAGTCAGCACCTCTAGCAGAAGAGTCTCGGAGTGAACCTAAAGCCTCTACAAGTGAGAGCCTCTCCTCCGTCACCAATACAAGCCTCTTTGCCTCTCTTAGAAGGCAATGTTGATGAATGTTAATTACTGTATAATGTTTCATAATAATTAAAGATTTAAGTAAAATACGTATACTGTTGTAGCCTTGGATTCCGGTTGTACAGTATGTGTAAAACATAAATACTATTTACATATTTTAAACCTTCTGGTATCCACATACACATACACAAAAATTCCTAGGGAGGGGCAAATCCTACTTGGCTTTTTTTCACCTTTTGCGAGGGGTTCTTGTCCCCATTAGTCGCGAAAAACAATGGATCACTGTATTATTTTTAACTTTCATTTATAAAATAACAATTATCATTTTGAACAGCTTTTTAAACGCCTCAAAATATACTTATACAAACCAGTTGTACTAGCACAGCGGTTTTTTAAAAATACACACGTCTAAATCAGGGTTTCTAAACTCGTGGAACATATGAACCTCTAGAACAGTGTTTCTCAGCTCCTGGTCCTAGTTAGCTTTCCTAGACGTTTATCAAAATTTATTTTAATTTTATTGTTTAATTGCAAGAACTTTAGGGCGATGTGAGTTCCTATTTAAAGCAGTTGATCCAATAAAATTAATGAAATTTTGGCATATCTTTAATAGATCTTAAATAACTACTGAGCCTCAAAATTGTTTTGAAAGCTTAAAAAGGTTGAGAGCCACTGCCCTAGGCTAAATCTATGAAACTCTGTGGACCCTTAAAAATCCTATCAAAGGTCGAGTAAGACAAAAAAAAGAATCTTCACTTTAAGTTTAACAAAATTCTCTATCCAAACTTTAATTGATAACTTTTTTGTCTTCACTTGACTTTTGGAAAAAATTTATGCTTAAACGTCAAGATTGAACAATGCGCTTATTATTAAAAAGTTCTTACGTTATTAGTGATGCTTTTAGTTAAGTGGAATGTAGGTACCAAATTACTATTTTACAAAAAAATCCTGAGGACCTCTGGATAGAATCCTAAGAGTCCATGGATCCTAAGCTTAGAAATCCTGATTTAAATGGTCAATATAGCAGTAAACTCTTTTAAACTGTTGGAATCAATTACAAAGATTATTCATATCATATCTTCTTTCAAAATACTTGGAATTTACAATATTGTAATTTGTGAAAGTTTTAAAAATCTTAAAGCTATGGTTTTCGAACAAATCCTATATTTTGGTATAGACTACAAATTTCAAATGATTTGTATAGTACAGGGTGATTCAGCGAAGTGTGCACAAATACTTTTCTTAGTTTTATGTACATGTATTTCGTCCATTATTAACTTTCAATTATTAACATTTCAGTTTCTTATTATTTAAGAGTTAAAATTTAAAATCTGGTATTATTTGAAGTAAAAATAAACGATGAGTAAAACGATCAATGACGTGATAGAAGAGTATTGCAAGAAGAAGCTCCCACCAAGTGAAATTTTCCGGTTGATGAAGGAGGTTGTAAGCCGTAGAGGAGTTTATAAAGCCGTGAAAAGGTTCAAGGACACTGGGACTTGTGCTCCAAGAATCAGGAGTGACCCTGAAAGAACCGTAAGGACGAAGAAACTGATCAAAAAGGTCAGAGAGAAGTTGAGGAGAAATCCTGCAAGAAGTGCCAGACAACTTGCTAAAGACTACTCTGTGAGCGTGTCCAGCATGCAAAGGATTCTCAAGGATGATCTCCAGAGCTACCCATACAAGTTCACCAAAAGACATCTCTTGTCGGAGGCTACTAAGAAGAAAAGACTCGATAGAGCAAAGGTTTTGGTCAAGAAACTTGTCGATGGCACGCAGCCTCAAGTTTTATGGACAGACGAAAAACTTTTCACTGTTCAAGCTGTCCATAACCATCAAAATGACAGGATTTGGCTTCCAGACATAAACATGGTCCCAGTTGAGCGTCGCAGCTCTTTCAGAAGACAAAAACCCGCCTCCGTAATGGTATGGGCAGGCGCAACATCAAAAGGGCTGAAAACTCCTCTCATATTCATTGAAGAAGGGGTCAAGATAAACCAGACCGTCTATAGGCGAATACTGGAGGAGAAAGTCCTTCCCTGGGTCCAAGAAGTAGTCGGAGAACAAGGAGTTACTCTTCAACGGGACGGTGCAACCTCCCACACAGCCAACTCAGTTCAAGCTTGGTGTCGATGCAATTTCAAAGGTTTTTGGGAGAAAGAGCTTTGGCCGCCGTCTTCACCAGAATTGAACCCTATGGATTTTGGGTTATGGTCTATTAAGACAATATTATTAATAATGGTCTATTATTACAATATTATTAATTATGGTCTATTAAGACAATATTATTAAGACAAAAGCCTGCCGTACTTCTCATCCAAATCTGGACTCTCTAAAGCGAAAATTGACATCGGCATGGGACGAAATTAACCCAGAAGTGGTGCGTGCCACATGTGCCCAGGTTCTGCCACGACTTCGGAAAGTAATCAAAAACAAAGGGGGTTATATTGAATAACTTGTATATTTTCTGAAAGCTTATTAAATTTACTATCTTCACAGCATATAACTTGTTTCATTTGACCTAATTATAAGTCCGAAAGATGAGTTTTTATTTGTGCACACTTCGCTGAATCACCCTGCATATTTATTTTTAAATCAAGTCATAGTAATTATCTTTAACTGAGTTCACTCTAATGAGAATGCTTCGGATGATATGTGGAAATAATTACAAAGTAAGGTCAAGAACGAGATGCTGCAAAACAAGGCTAGATGCAAAAGACTAAAAATCGGTGGTGAAGTTGACAATGGAACATACGAAAAGTAGGGAGGTAAGATAAGAAGAGTTACAAGAAAAAAGAGACACATCTGCAAGCAATGGCTAACCCCTGCCAGCATAGAAAACACATTGTGTTTATAATTTCAGAGAGAAGGAAAACAAATGGATGGAAAGCAGGATAATTAGGAATTACGTTAGAGTCAGACACCATACCTACTCGACCAAGGGAGCAATTACGATCAACATATAATCACGTGCTTATTACTTTTACTTATACTTTCGATGATTACTGCTATTTATTCTGTAATATCTGTAATAAAATTATTGTATAGTAATTCTAAAAAAAAGTTTGAAAAACTCAAAATTATTTCAAAATGAATCAAAAACAAAATATTATTATTCAAACCACAAAAGTTGCACCGAGTTCTGATAAAAAAAACAATTAATTTAAAAAATCAGTATATCTGTCTTACTCTATCTACTTCTAAACCATATTTGGCTGCATATATGACCACAGTTGGAGCAATGGGAAAAGTTCCATAAAGAAAAGCGAAATTGGATAACAACGACAAATACGTCATGTTTCCGGTTTGAGTTCCATTCAAAATGGCGTAACCATTCTCCAAGCCTGTGTGAGGATCAACTACAGGGATGGAATTACTCAGTATGAGCAACAAAATACGAGCAAGAATCGGCACCATCAATCTAAACACACCAAAAATTACGTGATAGCAACGGTTATTTGCAAGAGTACCAAATTTAAGAGCTAATTCTTGCGCGACAGCATTACAGCTTGGACAAGATTTACGTGCAGCAAAGTACACAAACAAGGTCTAACAGTTGGATGTACTTTCTCGGTAGTACGCACTGTATCGCATGCAAGAATGGAACTGACTTTTTGTTTTTCTTAAGGACATGATTAAAGGTCTTGCGAGTTTTTAAAAATTTAATTTGTTCAGCCTAAGCTCAATATGAAGCACAGGATTCTGATGAGCTATAAACAGAAACATACCTATCCGTACTTGCTGTTAGTTGCATCGTGCACAATCAAATGTTTTCGATCAAAATACAAATTTCATTAGATGTACAAATTAATGCATTTTTGTCAGCAAATTAAGATAAAAATTTACTACAACAAAAAACTCACACTTTGGCTAGAATTAGAAAACCAGGTACAAACAACTGGACGCCTATTTGCTTTTCTATCTTTCCAACCATGCTTAAACCAAGATAGAATAGAGCGGTGGCCGAAAAAGCTTCACTTAACGTTAATAGAAGCGGTTCGAGTATATCAGGAACCTTTCTGTAAACATAGAAAGATGTTTTTAAAAAATACTAATTTGTATTTAATTAAAACATCAAATCATTAAGACTTGAAAACATTTTACCTACTAATTTCGATAATCAAAAACGTCTTACTGTTATTGGTCGCTTTCAAGAAAAACGTTTTATAAATAAAAACTAATCAAGTAAGGATCGTACCCCTTGGGCTACTAGTAAAGACCATACATCCCAAAAAAAAGCATAGTAAAGATAAAACATTCCTAAACTGACCTAGTAGAGATTATACATCCTGTTCAAATATTTTTAAATTTTATTAAATCAAATTAAAAGCATTACTTTCAATCCAATTTAATTAATGAATATGGGTTAGGTTCTTTAGATTTTATAGCCCAAAATGTTTTATTTAGAATTATACATTAAAAAAATAAAAGCTTAGTAAGGATTATACGAGTCTAGGTGAGTTTGTCTAAAATAATTTGGCTAAATCAATTTATCTAATCTAGCCTTAAGCCTAACCCTGACTTTTCTAACCCTCTAACCCTAACCTCAAATTGATTTAGACAAATTGCTTTAAACCAGCGGTTTCCAAACTTTTTTTGTTTACGGCGCCCTTCGAAAATTTATCAATACTCGCGGCGCCTTAATGAAGCAAATTTTAAGTTTTACCAAGAAATTGTATTTAAATCATGTTCATTATTCAAAATGCACAAAAATGTCAGCATTATTCGCAAAATACTAAAAAACATTTAATGTGAGCAGTGAGCTTGTTGCTCTATGCACATTTTATTAAACCGCTGAGCAATGTTTGATATATTGCAACGCACATGTCGCGTTCAATGTCAATCTTATTGCGATACTTCGACTTAATTACTGCTGCCGCAGAAAAACCG
Organism: Diplosoma virens; assembly: GCA_963680785.1. Classification (NCBI taxonomy): domain Eukaryota; kingdom Metazoa; phylum Chordata; class Ascidiacea; order Aplousobranchia; family Didemnidae; genus Diplosoma; species Diplosoma virens. Next base: position 27,510,858 of record OY796887.1, read on the forward strand.
GCTTTACACAAGTGTGACGTTGCAAATGGCACAAGAACACGGAGAGCTTTACAGCCTACAAGTGGCACTCAGATCGAGCTTTAACCCAGAATAAAATGAATAAATTAAGGTTGTATAAGCTTTTCAAAATGAGGTCAGAAAAAAGATCCATAAATTGTTCAGCTTCCAGAGATGTAAACCCCTGAGAGGCAATTGCATTATCAACAAAAGAATTCTTATCCAATTGTGCTTCTCCATGTCTTCAGAAAAATATTTCTCAAAATGCGAGATTAGAGCATCCAAATGCGAACACACCACACTCTTCATATCACACTCATCGGTATTCTGCAGGGAAAGATTGCCAGATTGCGAGTTTAAATGGGGTTTTAACCCTTTGATTGCCGTAAGCGACTACAGTCGCTTTCCCATTGTATACCATTGGTTGCCATAAGCGACTTTAGTCCACAAGTAGTAATAAAAAATTGGAGTCTCTGTATGACTGCACACTCCTGACATCTATCCAAATATGAAAAAATTTTCGCGTTATCTCTCTTACCGCACGAGTTATGGCGTTTTGAATGTTACACACACCCAGAAACGAAGAAAAAAAATATTTGGCAGTCAAAGGGTTAAAAGTGGAAAGTTATCACATTGCTCGTTATTTATCAGCAGATCAGTTTGTCACAACTGTAGTTTTTTTTTTTAAGGCTGTAATTTTGTCATGAAGTTGTAGAAGGTGAGTTTCTTTTCCTTGGAGGGAGATGTTTAATTGATTTTATTTTAAATAAATATCGCAGAGATACGCCAACTGTGTCAGGAAAACTTCATCCTCAAAGATAGAAACAAGTGCACGGTTTTCTTCTTTATGGAGATTTCGTTCTCAATTTGTACTCACGCAGAAGAACTTTCCTTTGAAAAGCCACCTTGCATTACAATAAAACAATATATTGTTGTGCTCTGCTCCTAATTCATTGCAAAGACGTGGGAAAAGCCGAACTTTAAGCGGCCTTGCTTTAATAAAACTCACAGTTTTGACAACAGCTTTAAGCACTTCATTAAGGTCACCACTGAGCTGTTGCGAAGTCAGCGCCTCACGTTGTATTAGGCAGTGGGACCATTTTGCGTTAACGGCAACCCCCTGCACTAACGTTCGCAGCCCGCCAAAAGGGACAGACATGGCTCGGGCACCATCAGTGCATAAACCAAAGCAATATTTCCACTGGAGATTATTTTCCTAAATAAAATTGTTTAGAATTGCAAACAATTCATCCGCTCTACAATTTGTTAAAATAGGTTTATAAAAGAGCAAATCTTCAACGATATTGTTGTCGTTATCGATAAAGCGTACGTAGCAAATCAAATAAGCATCTTTATTACTGGTACTGGTTGTTGCCTCATCTAACTGTAAGCTGAACTCATTTCCACGCATTTTCGCTACTAGGTGATCATTAATATCATCCGAAATTTTATCGATCCTCCTACTAATAGTATTGTTTGAGAGCGGAACAGCTTTTAGTTTTTGAGCACCTGATTCTCCAATTATTGTCGAAACTACGTCAAGAGCAGCAGGAAGCACAAGTTCTTCCGCAATGGTATGCAGTTTTTTACATTTCGCGATTCTGTACGCAATTTTAAAAGACGCAAGCTGTACTTTGGCTGGTGTTTGCAAAAAATTTGAAAATACGACCGATTGCTTATTCATTTCTGATAACTTACGAGCAAAAAAATTCGCGTGATTTTCTAGATAAGTTGTTGTAACTAACAACTAACAAGCGGTTCCACACAGTTGCTGCTTACCAACAATGTAAAATTGTAAAAAGCTGCTAACAACTTTCACATTGTAATTTTTGTGAGGAAAGCAGTAAATGCAACAACTTTCACATGTTTTCGCGGCGCCCCTGGCAAGGTCTGGCGGCGCCCAGTTTGGGAACCGGTGCTTTAGACAAACTCGCCGGATACCGAATTATACATCGCCAAACTAAGTAAAGATGATACATTCCTGGATTAATCTAGTAAAGATGATACATTCCTGAATTACTCTAGTAAAGATGATACATTCCTGAATTAATCCAGTAAAGATGATACATTCCTGAATTAACCTAGTAAAGATGATACATTTCTGAATTAACCTAAAGATGATACTGTGGCGACCAATCAGCTGGCGCGCGCGAAAGACTCATGTGACAAGAGACGTCAGTGCGCAAGCATGCGTGAAAACGCTAACAATGATTTTGTACGCGCGTTCTTTGTTCGAGTTATTATTATTAAAAGTGCATTGTTAGAAGTCAGATAGTGTCACCAATGTAGCGTTTACTTACTAATCACACTATCTGACTTCGCGATACATGACCCGTTTCTAACAATGCACTTTTAATAATAATAACTCGAACAAAGAACGCGCGTACAAAATCATTGTTAGCGTTTTCACGCATGCTTGCGCACTGACGTCTCTTGTCACATGAGTCTTTCGCGCGCGCCAGCTGATTGGTCGCCACAATACATTCCTGAATTAATCTAGTCAAGATGATACATTCCTGAATTAACCTAGTAAAAATGATACATTCCTGAATTAACCTAGTAAAGATGATACATCCTTTTCAAAGTGGAATGTACCATCTTTACTTGATCCATAAAAACTAATGAAATGTAAAATAAAAAATTACAGTCAATATTGTGATAATCGTGTATCTTTTATTTTAACGTTTCGAAAAAATATTTTGCTCATTGTCAAAAATAATAAAATGCATTTCTTTTGACAATAAGTTGAGTGTTATACTAGAAATGCTACATTAAAAATAATATGATTACAGCAACTTTGGTTCAAACTTTTTAAACAAATTGTTTGAACGTTTCAGCATCATGCTCCGTAATACAGGTTGTTCCAAAAGTCTTGGGCACATTTGAAGTCCCCATATCTCCTTAACTATGAATGGTAGTAAGATAAATTTGTGCCATTTTAAAACTAATTACAATAAGTTTTTTGTAAGGCTATTGATTTTTTTATTTCTTTTCAGACCCATTAATGGCGTTTACTCAACCAGAAAAGGCGTTTTGTGTGCTTGAATTTGCAAAAACTGAATCATGGACTGTTGTTCAACATGCATTTCGCAGAAAATTCGAAAAGGAGCCACCAGAGAAGAAGTCCATAGTGAGATGGCATGGTAAATTCATAACGGATGGGTGCTTATGTCCAGCTAAAAGAACGGGACGCCCCTCAACTTCAGAAGATGTGATTGAACAAGTTCGAACTGCTTTCCAGCGGAGCCCCCGTAAATCGATCAGAAGAGCCAATAGGGAGCTTCGTGTCCTACAACAACTGTTTGGCGTGTCTTAAGAAGACTGCACATGACGCCTTACAAGCTACAGTTAGTCCAACAGTTGAAGGACACTGATAAACCCGCTCGTCGTGACTTCTGCATTGCAATGCAACAGAAGATGGAAGATGACGGATTTGACGACCGGCTTGTTTTTAGCGATGAGGCGGCTTTCCATGTAAATGGCAAAGTTAACAAGCATAACACTCGCATATGGGGTACTGAGAACCCACATGAACTTCTTGAGCATCAGCGTGATTCCCCAAAGGTGACCGTGTTTTGTGCTATGTCGAAGAAAGCTGTCTACGGACCATTCTTCTTTGAAAGAGCAACAGTCAATGGTGAGACGTACCTCGACATGCTGGAAAACTGATTAATGGATAAATTGAGTGAGAAAGAGTCTGGTGACTTCATTTTCCAACAGGATGGGGCGCCACCAAACTGGAGCCTCAGGGTTAGACAGTTTCTGAACACAACACTGCCGGACAGATGGATTGGATGGTCTGGGCAGAATGATCACGATTTCATGTCCTGGCCACCCAGATCTCCAGATCTCACACCATGCGATTTCTTTTTGTAAGGATTTGTGAAAGGATTGGTATACATATGTGCCCCCTATTCCAAGAGATGTGGATGAGCTGAAGGCACGAATAACCGAAGCTGTTGCAACCACTGACAATGCAATGCTGGGACGCGTTTGGCAAGAATTTGACTATCGGCTTGATGTGTGTCGTGTGACCAATGGTGCTCACATTGAACATCTTTGAACATTTCATGTAAAAATTGAGGTTACAAGCTTTCTGAATTTACCAGATGCGTTTTTATATCCTTAATAGTTTCTGAGATATTCAATGTCAAAATGTGCCCAAGACTTTTGGAACACCCTGTATATAAAAAATAGTTTGCATATGATTATAACTAAATAGTTAAAGCTTAAGGAAAATTACAAATGGGACTAAAATTGGTCAATTTGTAAACCTGAAGATTTACATTGGCAACAGAAGATAATGTAAACCTGAAGATTTACATTTGGCAATGGCAATGGAAGATACCAGGCGACAAAAACTAAGCAAAAAACAATTACGCAACCAATCTAACGAAACCCGGAAATACTTAATTGCTGCTGAAGCAGAAACATGTTTATACCGTATTAATTTTGAAGAAAAAAAAGATTGATCTAGATTCTAGATCATTTGTTTTGATTGGCTGGTAATAAAGTGTTACTTTGAGCAATCAAGTACAACATTTTATTATCGAAACTGTGGCTATTAAATAAGAGCATGAAAATTACAAATACGTCAGCGTCGTTTTGAAAAGGAAAAAAAATGCATAGAGGTTAATTATCTCTTCATGACTAGGCGTTGATAAAGAATGCTTTTTATGTTGTTTTTTTTTAGAAAGTAAATAACATCGCGTTGCTGCGGCAGAAGCAAATAAATTGAAATCGTAAATGCGTCGGGTATCCGCTTTATCCAATTTAGAACAACTCTGATTCTATGTCAAGACTTTTAACACGCGGCCCGACGCACATATGCTAAACTGCAACCGAACGAGGGCTTAACTGTAGTACTAGACCAGGGGTTCACGGAGTTTTTTTTCATATAAAAATAGATAACCATCTACATACTACTTTTTTCAAAAACATTTCTGAGAACTCAATGTTCGGGAAGTTTTTCCTTGCAACAGTGAGACCAGGACGTTTCTTTTTTTGGTCTTCACTTGGACTTTCGTACAATGTTTCGAGTCGGGGTCCACAAAGTTTGAGGAAATTAGCCTAGTGGTCCACATGTTACGATTTTAGAAACCCTGTATTAGAGTTTGCTATCTTGATTTTTTTAGAAAAAAAGCTATTTTAATTTTTAAAATGTAGTTTGTTTTAAAGAAAATTGAAAATTTTGTATTTTTTTCGCGTGATGGGCAATATTAATCATCGTCTTTTCTCAAAAAAATGTAGATGTTATAAAAAGAGTTCAACATGCGTGGGCACTACGAAACAATGCATAGAGATAAATATGATGCATACAGAAGCAATGTTAGGAAAGAAAAAGAAAGCAACTGAAACTATCATAATGCAAACAGCGTGGTCTTTGTCGTAATATCTCTATTAAATTTTAAGCGGACAGCAACATCTTGGCATCTCCGGAAGCAGGTCGGGGTAATTGCCTACCCTATGTATTAGCACCTCCGTCGCTTTCCTGCGAGTCAGGAGGATAAAAATAGAGATAAAATAAAAATGAATAAAATAAATCAATTTAACGGAGACGCTGTACGAATGAGTTTTTGCATAAGCAAACTTATAGCCGAATCATCACTGCCTTTTACAGAAATTTATTTATAAAAGAATGACTTTTAAAAAGCAACATTTTATGTCTTGAGAAAAAGAATTTGTTTAAATGCCTAAGTTTGTCTCTAAAGTTAGTATGGCAACGTGGAGAACATTACCGAGTGCATTCATAAATTTTGGCTGCTGTGTTTTTAGCAGGGCATCGAATCAAACCCGAACCGAATCCGGATTCGTAAACCGATATTAACCTGTATTAACCATTATTATTCTTTGAACCTAAACCAGAACTGAACCCGAAAAAATAAAATTTGCTGAACCTAAATCGGAACTGAATCCGTAAAAATAAAATTTGCAGAACCTGAGCCGGAACGTTATTTTAAACGGTTCGACGCCCTGGTTTTTAGTGAGATTTTTTAATTGTAAATCGCGGCTTTCAAACAATTGACATGTTTTCGTTTGGCCCTCAGATAAATTTGAATATGAAACTCTTGTTCTATGTGTTGATCAACATTATCTACAGCTGTCTATCAGGGTTTCTTAACCAGTGTGCGTTCATGTTAAATGATAAGATTAGCAATATAAATACTGTACATCATCAAATTATGAAGACATCACAAACTCTATTTTATTACATTTTGGCTTCTTTCTGAGCTGTTTTTTTTTTTGGCTGGAAAATTTCGGAGAAATGTTGAAAATGACTGAAAAACTTTCGGACATTGCAAGATTTTTACGGCAACTTAAAATTTTGCATAAACTAATTTCAAGTTGCCGAAAAATTTCGTTTGCATAAATATAATTTCAGGTTTACATTATAAAAACAATTTTCGCAGATTTTTCTTGTCTAAGGTTTTTGCAAGTATAGAAACGTTACACCAATATGACAAAAATTCTAGAATAACTTTTTTTCTATCGTAATTGACAAAATCGGTTTTATATTACAAGGTGGGCGTGTCAAACTGTTGGAAGTCTTTCGGCGCAGCCCGAGAAGCCGTTTGAAGAAATTTTTAATAGACGCTCAATCCGGACTCGAACAATGAAATGTCCTCACTTTAATTTCAAAATAAGAATTAAAAATAAGGCTTATGTAACTCCTTTCGAGGCCGAGGTTTCTCAACCAATCAAAGAACTTTTCGAATTTCTTTTTAAATGCGCTAAAATGTAACTAGCAGTTTCCGCAATTATTCTGACAATTAAAACTCATTTGACGTGTTTTGACGGGCGATTTGGACATAGATTGCGCGGTAGTAAAAGCATCTTGCGAAATTTTTGTTGAATGGAGTAGCTACAACAAAGGGAAAAAAAGTAATTATAGATCAAACTTTTATACAGACCTGTTAAATTTTTTTCGAACATCTTATCTAAATTTGCTTATTTACGGACATTTTGCTAAAAATTCGGACAATGCCCGAAAAAAACACAGTTTCCGAGTATAATGCCGGCACGTTTTACTTAAGCGTATGTGCCAGATTTCAATTTTATGAAGGATAAGAATTTAAATTTAGCCTAGAAAATGTAAACGAGCGAAAAAACGACAAAAACTATTTTTTATCTAAAGTAAAGGATGGTTTTTAGAAAAATAAAATAAAACTTTTTTGTTGTTAATTAATTGTATTTGCTTAGTCAGAGATATTAATACAGATTAAGCTAACTGGATTGCATTGAAAAACTACAGGGATTTATCAAAATAATGGAAACACCTTGAAAAATCAATAAAATTTATTTTAATATGGTGTAGGGCCATCTTTTGCGGCAATTACAGCCTCAATTCTCCGAGGTGATTCATACAAATTGTAAATTGTTTTCAAAGGAATTTTTGTTCATTTTTAGTTAAAACAACCTTAGTTCTTTTAGAAATGATGGCGGCGGGAATCGATTTCTTATTTGAGTCTCTGTCGACCATAAATGTTTTATAATGTTTAGGTCTGGGGATTGTGGTGGCCAGATGAGACGCTCAACTTCATTACAATGTTCCTCATGCCATTCTTTGACAATTCTAGCTGTATGGATTGGGGCATTATCATTTTGAAAGATGGCGATGCCCTCCGGAAACAGTCCTTGAACCATAGGAAGAAGTTGGGTTGCCCAAAATTCCTAAATAGTCTTGGCTGTTAATTTTTCCATGAAGGGATTTCATTGGTCCGGCGGATTTCCAAGAAATGACACTCCAAATCATCACAGAACCCCCACCATGTTTTACGGTTGGGGGACGGCAGTCTGAATTAAATGCCTCTTCAGCCTGTCTCCAAACGTGCACACGGCCGGAGGTCGGAAATAAGGTAAACGATGATTCGTCAGAGAAAATCACGTTTTTCCACTGCTTGAGGGACCAACTATAGAGTTTTTTGCACCACTCTAAGCGCTTTGAAACATTTATCTTTGACAGTAGAGGTTTTCTAATTGCAGCTCTTCTGTGGAATCCAGATTTGTGTAGCTCCCGACGAACAGTTATCGTGGAAACTGGGTTTTGCAGATGTTTATTGAGCTCTGCTGTGATTTTAGGAGCCGAATTCTTGCGATCCCTTTCTAACAATCTGATTTAAAGTCCGACGGTCTCTCTCAGACAACTTAGACTTTCGGCCAGACCTGTGCATTGCTGAGGACGTTTCTCCTCTTTCAAAGGCAGTCATTACTTTTGCGACAGTACCTCTTGACACGCCTAGCATTCGGGCAGTTTCTTTCACACTAGCGCCTGCCATACGAGCACCAACAATTTGGCCTCTCTAAAAGTCTGAAACGTCTGGTATTTTTATAAAATATAGTAAACTTATTTTTAAATATCTTTAAAGAACAGTTATTTTTAATATAAAATGTTAGGTGTTTCCATTTTTTTGATAAACCCCTGTAGTTGTGTCAGCCAAGCTTCATTGGTACTAAAAACTAGTTTTCACTCTGAATTCCAAATTTGTTCGAATAGGTACTTTTAATTTATTCTTCTTGAAATTCAATATGATTTTATTAAGATTATGAGTTAATTAAAAACAAAAATCAGCGATTTAATGCTGCACTGCAGTGGTTCCCAAAGTTTTTGTCAGTGGAACACTGCAAGGGTTTTAATGCTGAAAAGGAACTTCTAATACGCTGAAAATCCGTTGAAGGCTAAAAAAAAAATGTTATTCAATTTCAAATTTATTCACGTTGTAACTACTAGTGCAGCCCTAGATCAAAACCATCTTCTAAATCCGGCCCTCCAGTTAAAACGTTTGTCCCCCTGCATTAAGGCAATTATTGTTTGCATAATTTTTTTTTTTCTTTAATCTTCAATTGAAGTCCATTGATTGAGCATAAGATTAAAAACTCCTTTGCGAGCCGCGGGGCAACCCTATTTTTCGGTACTATTAATTACAGCAATTACAATGCAAATTTGTCTCCTTACAAATGCTTTGCTTTTGCTGGCATTGAAATGAGAACAATACCAATATGAAAATGAGAATGTAGCACCTTTGATAATTTACTTAGAAAATACCCAAATTTGATTGGTTGCCTTTGACTTTAAGTTTTATGCATAATTTTGATAAACAGAAGAAAAAACCTAAGTTCTCCACAACTTTTTCTCAACAAATACCAAACTCTGGGTACGTAACTATTCGGCCGGAGACAATTCGACGGGACAAATTCGTCGGCGAGCCAATTCGGCGGGAAATTAAACAATTTCGATTTAACTTCACTAGCGTTGGAGCGACAGCAAAATAGTTTTGTAATGTCACTAAGGCAATATTATACTACAATTTATTTTTAATATGCAAAACTTACAATCGCCATTGACGCATATTTAAAAGTAAACAGTGATGCCAAAACTTGTTTTTACTATCTATCCGTTGTTCACTTGATAAGAATAAAAATTCGCATTTAAAATTTGTTAAATTTCACATTAAAAATAAATTGTAGTATAATATTGCCTTAGTGATGTAACAAACTTTTATTGCTGCCGCTTCAACGCTAGTGAGGTTAAACCGAAATTATTTGATTTCCCGCCGAATTGGCTTGCCGACAAATTTGTCCCCGAATAGTCTTGCTTTGCCAACTCTTGCTTGCCAAAGTCAGTGCATGCCAAAAGCTTGTAAACCAACTACAAAAAATCCAGCATCAGGACAGAAGTGGCAAACCTATGGCACTCGTGCCAGATGTGGCACGCCGCAGATTTGTTTCTGAAACGGCCTTAGCAATGCGAGCCAGGGGGCCGGGGGACAATTGCCCCCCAAGTCTCAAAATTTTGAAAATCGAATTTTTTGGGCAAGTGACAAGGAACGACTTGCGCAGAATAAAGCTTCCAAATATAGAACAATTCAGTTTATTGAGTATTACATACAACTAAGATTTGATGTAAAGACTATTTTTTTAGTCATCACCAGTTTTTCTTGGCACAAAAATGGAGAAATTAGTCACAGTTTCAAAGTGATAACCTTTTTTTACCACTACCAAGTGTATAAACAGTTATCATTGGGTTTTTTTGCTGCTTGTTTTATTTCCAGAAAGATGTGCATTTAATTGCTAGTTGAAATAAGCAGAAAGTTCAAAGAAACTGTTAGTCTACATTTAATACATATGCATATTTTACATGTTTTATTACGTGTATTATTTAAAGTGACTAAGTATGAGCCAGACTACACCAACAAAAATCTCAACAATAAGTACTTTATAGCAATAAATTCATGCAATAATTTCTTTGCATTTTGTTCAATGTAACTGGCATGGTATTAACTAGATAAACAATGTTCTTAGTATTTTGGCACATTTGCAAAAAAGGTTTGCCACTTTATGAGGTTGAGTTTAGGTAGGTATTGATTATGCTAGCAACATTAATTTATATTGATCATCACAAATGGGGTCAGTTATAAATCTTCAAAAGTCAAATGTTATTTTGAGCTCAAATGAGAATATTATTTAATTATTTTTCTTATTATTAAAAAAATTTGCAGAACTGAACTAAATTTGCCAAAAACTCTTATTTACTAAACTTTTTTTTTTTTTTTAAACAAGCTGCATAAAGATGAGAAACACCAGACTCGAGTTTCGCTCTTATTAGAGCTCGTCAGTGATGCTTATCTCACTGCGAATCGAACCTGGGACCTGTAGTCTTCCACGCAGGTTACTATACCATTAGACCACAGATCCCGGACGACAGATGGACTCAAAGCAGCTGTTATAACTTATTCCCGGATTTACTGAACAAGGAATACATAGAATCCACTATGTTGTAATTCCAAGGCCGTACCTCATGACCGGGACTTACCCGACAAGCGTTAAGCATCGCGCTTACTCTCCTAGAGCTTGACGAGCGAAGAAGAAATTTATATTTGAAGAATTATGAGGAATTTGGAATTAATTTTTAAACAAGCTGCATAAAGATCAGAAACACCAGACTCGAGTTTCGCTCTTATTAGAGCTCGTCAGTGATGCTTATCTCACCGCGAAAGTCCCGGTCATGAGGTACGGCCTTGGAATTACAACATAGTGGATTCTATGTATTCCTTGTTCAGTGAATCCGGGAATAAGTTATAACAGCTGCTTTGAGTCCTCCTGTCGTCCGGGATCTGGGGTCTAGTGGTATAGTAACCTGCGTGAAAGACTACAGGTCCCAGGTTCGATTCGCAGTGAAATAAGCATCACTGACGAGCTCTAATAAGAGCAAAACTCGAGTCTGGTGTTTCTGATCTTTATGCAGCTTGTTTAAAAATTAATTCCAAATTCCTGATAATTCTTCAAATATAAACTTTTTGTACTCACTATTTTATATTTAATGCCAGGGCCATGGACCAAATTGTCCAAAAGATAATCCTTTGTTTTTAGTCCACTAGGATCATGACCAATAACCAACACCAAAATGAAGGTCACTTCAAAAAAGTTTGGAGACCACCCCCATTGACCAAGTGACATTTTTATTTGACAAACTAATTAATAATCAAAATGCTCCAACAAGCAGTTAGCTAAAATTATTTTGACTAAACAGTGGTATCTTGATAAAGACTGAAAGTACATGAAGCAAATGTCATTCACTCATTACACATGTCTACCAAGCAACAAGACAGATTCAACTTTTACAAAAATCATTAGCAAATATGACAGCTATAAAACACCTTCAGAGAAGCAATGCATTTTAAACACAAAACCCTCAATATAAATGAAAATGGTTTTATAATTATTTAATGCAACTTACCCTTTAAAAATGAAATGAAATCCCAAACCAATAAAAACCATAAAAATAATAGGATTTAACAGTAATCGAAAAAAAGACTTCAATAAAATCAAACAAAGTCTATTTGAATTTTCTGAGTCTCTTTTTGACATGGAACCAGAAGATCTCGCTGGACAGTCGCCTTAAAAAAACAACAATTTGCATAGTTCAACAACAAATTCATTAAGAACAAAGAAAAGTAAAAAGAAAAAAAAGAATAAATTGTTTAAAATTCCATGTTGCAGGATATTGATTATGATAGTAATAACAAATAAGATCTCTTCAAAAAGAGACTTCCCCAACAGCACTAGGAGGCAATAAAAAAGAAACCAAGAGAAAAAGAATCTCTCAAGAAACGATAGTAACCACAGGGGGATTGCAGATTACTCTCATCAACAAACATTGTTCACTGTTGCTTATTGAAGAGACCCAATAAATAGATATAATTGCTACCTGTCTGTCACAAAATCAATAAAAATAAATAAATTAGTAGTCAGATTATTTATAGTTAATTCAGATTAAATTTGTTATATACTCAAATAAAGAACTTATTAAAAACTGATATTGATATTCACGTTTTATTTAAAATATGGCCTATCAAATACTGGAATGATTGTAAATCCCAAAAGTTCAAAAAAACTTTTTAAAATATATAAGAAAAATACCTGCTGATGGACAAGTGTCACAAACACTTGAAGAGTTAAGATCTGCAGAAGCTGCATTGAATTTTATTGCATCTCGTAGCCTAAAAACAAAAAATTGTAAATTAAATGGACACTTGAACATTAAAATATCTAATGTCAAAAAAATTCCTTGCCATTTTTAAAAAAAGTGTATCTAAAAAATTATTCGAAAAGCATTAATTTTTAAGCCTTTAAAGCTCCTGATTTTTATTGAATAAAAACAAAGCAAAATGAAATCACAAAATAAAAAGTAAAGCCAGTATTTCAACAAAAAGCAAAGAGCCAATGCAGTTAAAAACATTTTATTTACACATTGGCGTTTCAAGAGTTAACTTTTCTCATTGTCAAAGCAAAATACAATTAAGAAACAAAACTTAAAATCTTGAAACACTGTTCTGTCACAAGAAGAAAAAAATACAAATTTAATAATGTATTAAATAAGTATAAAGGGACTAAACTTTGATCAATGTTGAACAATGGTTTTTGATTTTGTATTAATAATGTTTCTTTAATTAATAATTTACATCAATTGTCCAATCTTTTTTTGTTATTAGATATTTCTCTTAATGATCATTAGTTTTATGAAAAACCAAAATTATTATAGAAAGATAAGTAGGAAATCACTCCTAACTCTGCTTTTTTTCACCAGTAATTTTCCTGGCTGTTGAAAATTAGCAGAATGTGGTCATCAACAACAAATACCAATTTGAAATTAGTCAAAATCAAATAAGTCTTTGTACTTTTGCACAGTAATGTATTGTTTTCTTAATGGTAAAACTCAAATTAGCCCTGTGTGTGCATTTTCTTGATTGGTTGAAAATATCACATTTCATCTCTATATTTATCCTTCTGATTCACCGGCAAGTGTTTAAGATACTATACATAGAGTAAGCAATTACTCTGACCTGCTTCTAAAGATGCCAAGATATTGCTGTCTGGTTGAAATTATTTTATTTTGGTTTTTTTACTTTTATAGAGATAAGATTATAATTTAGAACTGCTTGCCAAGACCACTAAGCAGGGGAAGTGTCATAAAGTGTATTTCCCAAGGACACAAAAAAAAAATGATGCGAGTAGGCTTATATAGGCCAAAAGTGATTTTGTTCATATTCATTATAGCATTAAAAAAGTTAGAAATGATACCAAACTAATCTTCCAATAATTTCTCTTAATTTTGTGCAAATTTTATGGCTAGTGGTTCAGTACTACAGTGTAGATCCTTAATTTTTCAAACTTTAAAAAATGACTTCTACTTAAATGCTGTACAACATTTTTTGGATTAATATGATCACAATCTAACACTCTAACAATGCTCATTAGATGCAAAAGTTAGAACAATTGAAAATAAAGCACTAATGCCAAAGTTCATTACCTGCAAATATAACCTAGCTTTACCTTAAAATTCTTCCAAATAATGTCTCCTAATAAAAAAATTTCAAAAAAAAAACAACCCAAGAATGAAATTTGCATCCTACACTTCTCAGTCATACTACACATTTTAACCCATAGAGAATGGCAGGGTTAAAAAATGTGACAAAAATTAAATGAGAAAAGTTATTGGACATTAGTTTTGAAAAATTAACAATCTGGTGTCAGACCTTTAGCTACTAATAATGATAAATATAAAACTAAACATACTTCCACTGCTTTTCAATTTCCATTAAAAGCAATCCAATTGGATTTAAAATTAACATGGATATAGGTGCAATAAGATAAATATACTGAAGTAACTCAGGATAACTATGTTGATAAAGAACTTTCACTGAAAAAAATTAGAAGATTTAAGATTACAACACACTGATGTCATTTAGCACTAAAGTATAGGCTTAAACCAAAAAAATTGCTTTGTAATCATAAATAAACTTTATATTAATTATGGCTTGTATTAACACTAGATTGCACCAATATGCAAATTGCCCAATAACCAATATACAAGGGTGGTTCATAAAGTAATGCCTCCCATCTTTTAATTCAAAAAGTTAAAGAAATAGAAAAACAGAAGCAACATCACTAAATCAAGCACACATTATGCTCAAGAATTTTATTTTTTTTATGTAGTCATCACCATTTTCAATGCACTTTTTCCAACAATGAACAAGGCCCTGTATGCCGCACTAGTAAAACCCTCTTCCAGCCGTGGCAGTCCATTTTTTGAGTATGGCTATGACAGCATTGTTGTCAACTAAATATTTTTCCCACAATCCTTCTTTTAGAGGCTCAAACAGATGAAAATCCGATTGTACAAGATCAGCACTATATAGAAGGTAGAGCAGCATTGTCCAGCCAAACTTGGTCACACATTCTGTGGTCTTGAGACTCCCGTGTGGCCTGGCATGTTGTAAAAATGCTTTCTTTTTCTCTGATCTAATGCAGGCAATTCTAGCCTTCAGTTTGATCAATGTTTTAAAGTAACATTCAGAGTTGACAGTTGCCCACTTGCCCCTGGTTCCAAGAAATCCAAAAGGATAATGCCTTGTGCATCCCAGAAGACGGTACACATCACTTTGCCTGTTGATGCTGTGACCTAACCAAATTTGGCTGGACAGTGCTGCCTCATCTGCATTATAGCCCTGACCTTGCACCATAAAATTTACATCTGTTTGATCCTCTAAAAGAAGGATTGTGGGAAAAACATTTAGTTGACAACAATGCTGTCATAGACACAGTTAAAAAATAGATTGACCACAACTGGAAGAGGGTTTTATCAGCATGGCATACAGGCCCTCATTCATCCATGAAATGCATTGAAAATGATGGTGACTACATAGAAAAATAAAATTATTGAATATAATGTATCCTTGATTTAGTGATGTCACTTCTGTTTTTCTATTTCTTTTAATTTTTTGAGTGGTTTTTGAGTGGAGAGGGGTTTGAGTTTAGAAGATTGGAGACATTACTTTATGAACCACCCTTGTATCACAAACCAGAAAAAATGATGCAATATATCTCTACATGACATAGCAATATGAGAAGAGTTTAAAGATAAGCAAAAACATAAATTATTTAATAAAAATTTAAATTTTTTTAAAACCAAAACAGTATATATAAAACACTGGCTTATAGAAATACTTAAATAATTTAAAATACCAATTGGATAACCCAGAGCAAAATCATTGCTTTGAGTAGCACAAATTGCATATAAACCACTTTTCGCTAATCCATTGCGGCGAAGTATAAACAATGTAATTCCAATAACTCCAAAAAATACAGCTGTTTTTGCCAAAAAAATAGCTAACATAAATGTCCAAGATACAGTACTAAAATCAAGTTCAATCATGCTTTTAAATAATAAAGCAGGAAGTGCAAAAACCCCTATAAAAAACAAAAACAGGTTTGTGAAAATCTATAAGTATTATCTGTGTTATCTTATAAAGTGTAAAGTATTAACTGTATTATCTTATAAAGCTTTAAGTTTGCAAAAAGAAAACATAATTATTCATAAATGAAAAAATATAAAATGTTTTAATAAGAAAAAAATACTTATAAAGTTTAAGCATTATTTTTTTAAACTATTACCTTGGCCATTTTAGTCATATAAATTAAATTAAAAAAATTGATTTTGACTAACTCAAAACCACAATAAAAATTGATAATTATACTAACCAATAAACTTTCCCAGTCCATGACTTTGAGTGGCAGTTATTAAATTTAGTCTGCCAGCAACATAACCAAACAAAATTATTAAAAAACAGTTAAACAAAGCATAAAATAATTCATTAAAGTTTAACTCTGACATTCTCAAGCAGCAAAAATAAGTTTATTTTAGCATTATTAATGCAATACCTAAAAAAAAGCATATATATAAATAAGCAATGTTGATTAAAAAGTTAATTATGATTAATACCTTTTAAATTATGTGATGGTTACAGATATCAGATTTTTTTCTAATAAAAAACCAAATACTTTTTAATATACCCTTGACTAATAGAATCAAAAAATATCTTCAACTAAAATGTAAGAATGTATTAATCTTAAATAACATTAAAAAACTTTGGTAAGGATTAAACCTGGGAGCTATTTCCTAGAGTTAATGATCATATTGTTAAGTCATGTAATTGTGAACAAAATTTTCAACAAAACTGATAATATAAACATTTAAGCCAGAAGTTCTCAAACTTTTGGTGTTATGGAGCCCATGAAGAAGTTGACCATTATTTACGGAGCCAAAAAATAAATTTATATAAATAAAAACAAAAAAAACACATTGTTACTTACAGTGATGGATATTTAAATTCAGGGACCCGAGGCAAGAATTGTCAAAAATTGATATTCTGTAAAAAAAAGGGGGCTTTGATTTTGTCTTTCACTTTTTTCTCCCAATATCATGGTAGTCTCTAAAAAAAAAGATTTTCATTTCAATTTTGTCTCCCAATTCATTATATTTCTTCTGAAATTATGGTTATCTCTAATTTTTTACGAGAATAAAAGTAATTTTTTACAGTTTGTATTAATAATTTCAGAGACCGATTCCAAGTGAAGACTTTTTTTTTTTTTTTAGAGAACACCCTGATTTTGGGACGAAAATAGGTGTTTCTAACCAGTTACGGCCCACAAACTTGAATAATTTTGAAAAGTGGCCCACAAGAGTACAGAAGTTGGACCACCCTGGCATAAGACAATCAAATTATTGCACAGGGGCTCCTCAAGCCTCTGGAATGTTTCATTGGGGTTCCGCTCAACCAAAAAGGTTGAAAACCACTGAAGTAAACGAATAGCTTGCAGAACCCCTAGGTTTCTCTCACAGAGCACTTTGAAAACCTATGATTTAAGCCAATACACTTATACAGTAAAAAATTTGTTTCTATAAAATTATCCACTGCCAATAAAATACTTTGCTATTATAAATAATCTTTTTTTCAAACAGCAATTGTAGCATCACCTTAAAATAAAGGGGTTTAAGCTCATCACTTTAGAAAAGCCACTTAGCATCTGAATGTACTTTTTATTAGGCCATTCTAAGGCAATTTTTAGCACTTAAACTTACAGATCAAAGACTACCAAACAACTTAAATTTGTCATTCAACACTTAGAACTAGACTAATTTTGTTTAATGGAATTTATATGAAAATTTAAGATGGGCCTGATAAAGTAATAGGCTAACTTGAGCTCTAATGTTAAAACTTAAACTTACAGATTACAATTAACTAGGCCTAATTTACTGGTCTCACATTAACAGTATTATTTGTTTTACGATTTACTTGAAGGGGTAATAATCACACAAAAATCAATTCCAAACTATAAATTGTGTTGCATTCGAAAATGACTTGCTGGCTAGAGGCTCCAGGCTACTAGTAACTGTAGGCTACTAGTGACTGTAGGCTACTAGCAAATACTTTATAGGAACTTTGGCTACTAGTGTTTGACTAAATAACCGGGTTGCCAGATCCCAGAGATAGAATAAAGCCAAAGGAGGGAATAAAAAAAGCCAAATAAAGCCAAACAATTTCACCAGCTAGAAAATATTTTTTCGTCCAAAAATCATGGTGTTCTTTAAAAAAAAGGTCTTCACTTCCATTTCATGTCCGATTCACCTCTTTTCGTCCCAAAGTCATGGTGTTCTCTAAAAAAAATGTCTTCGCTTCCATTCAATATCGGCAGTGGTGGATATTGGGTGAGGCGAATGAGGCAGTCGCCTCAGGCCCCCCTCGATTTTAAGGCCCCTCCTCGAAAATAGCACATACAGTTTTGAATCCGCAGCAGACGTTTGTTCAGAGAACGATTCTGAGTGAAGACCTTTTTTTAGAGAACACCGTGATTTTGGGAGAAAAATATGTGAGCCAAGATCAGACCTCTTTTTTTTCTCAGACAATATCAATTTTTGAAAATTCTTGCCTCGGGCTCCTAAATTGGAATATCCACCATTGAATATCGGACTTACCTATTTTCGTTCAAAAGTCATACTGTTCGTCTCTAAAAAAAAAAAAGTCTTCGCTTCCTTTCCATGTCGGACTTCCCTATTTCGATACAAAAAAGCCAAAAAAAGTCAAAACCTCGAACTGAAATTCTGATGCCAAACCAGTTTAAAAAAAGCCAGATTTCTCAAATTTGGCGTCAAAAAAGTCAATCTGGCAACCCTGCTAAATAAGCGACTATTTTTGTTTTGATTAACCGTCCGGAGTCCGGACCCTAAAGAAGAAATTTTCCTGAATAAGGCGAAATTTCAATTTTTTTTGATTTTGACTTCTTTGGCTAATATTTATTTTAAAAAACACTGTAGTCAGCATAGAATTATGCGTTTCGATTGTCAGATCTGACCCATCTGACAGTCCAATTTGATCTGATAGTGCTTTTCTACGGCGCTTAACTTTTATTTGGCTTTTCAATTAAACTCTTTTCTAAACTTTCGATCTTCCTATAAAATTTTAATGCACTCAAAGATTCTTTATTTCGCGTGATTGCATTTATTAATCTTAAACAGAGGTTCTCAACCGGAGGGCACTTAGAGATGGTGTGAAAAGTGTTGAAATCATATGTTTGAAGCTGGTTTTTATTGACAAAGAATGAGTTTGTGAAATTGGGTGTGGAATGAAATTGAAAAACTTTTTTTGGTCTTCACTTATAATTAAGAAACCATTTTGTAAAATTGGGTGCTGAAATAAAGTGAAGACTAGACATTTTGGGGCATTTCAAGTTTTTGTACTACAGTGCTAAAAAGGTTGAGAAACCTCTCATATAAAAGTTTGCGTCTTATTTGAAATTTAAGTTTTGAATTTTTAATGCTCCTACTCTTTTTGCTTTGTATATTTTTTTATTTTATTTCAATCGTAGCAGATTTGCGCCGAATACTGGACTTTATTTAGCCTATTTGTTTTTCTTTCCTCCAATCCTCATACAGTAGGCTATAGGCTACAACGTATTTTTGCCTTCAGTTATCTCGCTCAATTAAAACATATCGTCTAAATTGAAATTATAAATTTTTTTAATTTAAAATAGTAATATTTTCTCCAATAGATTGCTAACTTGGCGTGGTGGAAAGGTTTGCGTTTTTTATGATTCTCAGAGCAAATGCCGTCTGGAGTCTTTAACTCCTCTCAGGGCTACCCATGGCGGTAAGTGAAAGAATGCGACTCATTTGCGAAACGATATCATTTTATATACATAACGAAAATGACGAAATCGTTTTACCTGCGACATAAAAGACGAAATAACAAAAACGAATTAAAACTCAACACGCTACTGAAATAGAATTTACACGCTTACTGAATTAAAATTGAAGCAGAAAATAACTGTACAGGCAAACAATATATTATGACGTAATACGAACTAAGCAATCACATTTCTACATCCCCCCAAGTTCGTACTCTTACAGCCAAGCATGCAGTGGTGGATATTGGGTGAGGCAAATAAGGCAGTTGCCTCGGCCCCTTCCTTTTTTGGGGGGCCCCCTCGATTTTGGGGCTCTCTCTCGAAAATAGCACATACGAGTATAGTTTCATTTCGTTGGAGATGTTTTTTAGTGATCATTATGAAGTCGGGATGAAAAGTGGGAAATACAGGGTGATTCACCGAAGTGTTGACAAATTAAAACTGAATTATCCAACTTACTATAAGGGCAAAAGAAACAAGTTTTTAATAGATAGAATGGAAATTTAATGGGCTTTCACATAAAATTCAAATTATTCAATGTAGCCCCCTTTGTTTTTCACAAGGCGCCTAAGACGTGGAAGTACTTGGGCGCACGTGGCACGCACCACTTCTGGGTCAATTTCTTCCCATGACGCCTTCAGTTTTCGTTTAAGGGTTTCGATATTTGGATGGGATGTTGAGCAGGCTTTTTGCTCCAGAATGGACCAAATCCCAAAGTCCATTGGGTTCAAATCGGGTGAAGAAGGGGGCCATACTTCCTTCTCCCAAAACCCTTTAAAATTGGTCTTGCACCAATGCTGGACTGCTTTGGCTGTGTGGGAGGTTGCCCCATCTTGTTGAAGCGTAATTCCTTCCTCTCCCACTGTTTCTTGAACCCAGGGAATGACTTTTTCTTCCAACATCCGACGATAGATAGTTTGGTTAATTTTCACGCCTTCGTCGATAAAGATTAGAGGTGTTTTCAGGCCTGTTGAAGTGACTCCTGCCCAAACCATCACGGAAGAAGGTTTCTGCCTCCTAAATGAACTGCAACGTTCAACTGGCACCATGTCCTTGTTTGGAATCCAAATCCTGTCATTTTGGTGGTTGTGAATAGCTTGGACAGTGAAAAGCTTCTCATCTGTCCAAAGCACTTGAGACCGCGTGCCAACAACAAGTCTCTTGATCAAAACCTTAGCTCTATCAAGCCTTTTCTTCTTAGTGGCGTTTGACAGGAGCTGCCTCTTGGTAAATTTGTACGGGTAGACGTGGAGATCATCCTTGAGAAGCCTTTGCATGGTGCTCACGCTTACAGAGGTGTCCTTAGCCAGTTTTCTTGCGCTCCTTGAAGGGTTCCGCCTCAACCTCTCCCTGACCTTCTTAATCAGTTCCTTTGTCCTGATGGGTTTTTCAGGAGTACTTCTGATTCTTGGAGCACAACTTCCAGTCTCCCTGAACCTCTTCACAGCCTTGTAAACACCTCCACGACTCACAAATCGCTTCATCAACCGGAAAATTTTCGCAGGTGGAAGTCCTTTCTTGCAATACCCTTTAACGATGTCATTTACTGTCTTTGCCATCTTACTTTTCTAGATTAAATATTCTTATTGATATTGAAAACTTACTCTAGAATATATAATAACAATCTGAAGAGGTAATGCGAAGTTAATAATAGAATAAAGTACATGTAATAACAATCTGAAGAGGTAATGCGAAGTTAATAATGGAATAAAGTATTTGTCAACACTTCGGTGAATCACCCTGTACAAGATTGATTCGAGGTGAAGACCTTTTTTTAGAGACCACCGTGATTTTGGGAGCAAAATAGGGAAATCAGAGATGAAATCGAAATAAAGACCTTTTTTTTAGAGATCACCATGATTTTGGGAGAAAAAAGTAAAAGACGAGATCAAAGCTCTTTTTCTTGTTTAGAGAACATCAATTTTCGGAAATTCTTGCCTCGGGCACTGAATTTAAATATCAACCACTGCAAGTATGGTTATATAGTTGATCACTTGATCACCCATTGACCAAAAGTCGGATCCAATTTAACAGCAGGTTGTCGCAGGCGGAAGGACCGTCAAGCATTGATTTGTTGTTTTCGTGGGTGTCAGGGTCGCTTTCCTGCGAATTAGTGTCCATCACAAACGTGGGGTGTGTGGTCGTAGGTACGTCATCATGGACGTTTTGTGGTTGCTCGTGATCTATGGCCTCAGATGAGGTTTCATCAACAATGTGGTTGCACGTCGAGGGTGGGTATTGAAATTGCGTTTCATGTCGGGGGCCACTGTTGGTCGCATACTTGGTGATACCATAATACTGGATAGGCTACCAAGATAATAATACTGTCCGATAAAAAATTTTTATAGTTTAGTTTTATAGAGATATAAATAAAATTTAAAACTGCTTGTTAAGACTGTCAAGCAGGAGAAAGTGCTGTAGTGTGTCTTTTCTAAGGACACAACAGAAGGGCGCGAGTAGATTTTAAACCTAGACCTTATCAATCACAATCACGGCGCTTTAACAACTCAATAAATAGGCCTCCAAAGTTGTGAAATCGGACTAGCTAAGATGAAGTCGGAATCGTTTTTTCAAATTTTCTAGAGCAGAAGTTCGAATCGTAAAATTTTAAAGAGCCATAGTCGGAGTTGGAAAAAAATTTTTCTTCTCCACAACCCTAGTTATAAGTCACTTTCAACAAACAGGAAGGATCACCAAAATAAGAAGCAACACACTCCTTACAATTTTCAAAAATACAATTCTAAAAGTAACAATCGTAATCACTTTTGCAGAGTTAGGATTTCATAATATCTTTTCTTGTCCGCAATTAAGAGTATATTGAAATTAAAAAGTTTTATTCTTACTCTGGATATACTCAACAGCTGACCAAAACATCTTTTCTGTTAAGTTAATCCGTATTATAAGTAAATTTACCATACATCCCGGTTTGGCCGGGACAGTCCCGGTTTTAAGGCTTTGTTTTGGCGTCCTAGCCGGTCGGTTGAAAAGTCCGGTTAAGCTCTTCAACCAGCTAACATAGCCCTACGGGTATATAAACTTAATTTGTATGGTGTGTCTTAATGTTTTCCCGAGTTATTAAACAGAGTGATGCGCTATTTTGTTTCGTTTTGTTGGGTGCAATGCAATTGTTATGTCATTGTAGCGGGTAGGTTCTTAAGAAAGAGAGCATGTGTTTTTTGTTGTTAAGTTATTGAAAAGGCTTATTTCGTACTGGTGATTGTTTGCATTTCCTTTTGCAAAAAACATTTTTGCTCATTTTATTGAATTAGGCTAGATATTCTGAAAATAGCGGTGATTAAGTTTTCTTGATCTAACAGTTTATCCTACTAATTTAACCTTCAGTTTAAATCTTGCTAAAATTATTATTGCGCTTAATTAGAATTTATCTTAAAATGCCTAAAAGAAAATGCAATTTTACCAGTGATATTAAAAGAGACTATCCACTTTTAAACGTTATCTGCAATTATTGTTGATAGCAAAGTTCTCTGCAATTATTATTAATCTGTTTTTTCAATTAGCCATGGAGGACGCTCAGATATTAAAGACCTCTTGGAAACCAAGAAATATAAATCTTCTCTTGAGGCAGTAATGTTGTCATCTCGTATGACAAACGTCTTCAAAGGTGCTTCTTCTGATGAGTCTCTACTCTTCTGATGAGCACCGAAAAAAGCTACTTTTGCGTATCACACGGCCATTCATGGACAGTCCTTTAAAAGTTCCTATTGTATCTCTAAGCTAGTTTCAAAAATTATTTAAACCTAAATTTGCTCTTCGAAGAACAAAATGTAAAGTAATGCTTACTAATTACATTGCCCCGATGATAGCTGCTGAACTACACCAAGAATTAAATAAAACAAATTCACTTAACCTTCTAACAAGGTGTTACTTATTGGAAGTCAAACGAGTTCAAAGCCTTATAAAACTATAATCCGTTATTTTAAAACGACTTTCTAATGCGTCAAACAGAAAAGAGATCAGAATTGTTCTAGTTGTAGTTCGTTATTTTGTACCTGATGTTGGTGTGAAAGTGAAGCTTTTAGAATTCAAATCACTTGGAGGTGAAACAGCTGCAATACTCAGTGAATACGTGGTTTCGGTTCTCGGGCAAAATGATCTTAAAGGAAACTTGCTGGGTTTTGCGCAAATAATTGTAACATCAACTTCGGAGGTTTGAAAAGAGAACAGAATAAGGTTAGTAGTTTACATGGATCATTTGACGTGAATATAGGAGGTCCTGTAGGAGGTCCTGTAGGAGGTCCAACGGAAGTCGCACCCCCTATGGAACGGGGGTGCTCCATTCAAGGCTAAATCCAAATCGGTGTAGGCAAAGTACAAGTCGGCGGAGGCTAAGTCCAAGTTGGTAAAGGCTAAGTCCAAGTTGGTAAAGGCTAAGTCCAAGTCGGCAAAGGCTAAGTCCAAGTTGGCGGAGGCAAAGTCCAAGTTGGTAAAAGCAAAGTCCAAGTCGGCGGAGGCTAAGTCCAAGTTGGCGAAGGCTAAATCCAAGTTGGCGAAGGCTAAGTCGGCGGAGGCTAAATCCAAGTTGGCGAAGGCTAAGTCGGCAGAGGCTAAGTCCAAGTTGGTGGAGACCAAGTCCAAGTCGGTGAAGGCTAAGTCCAAGTCATCGGAAGCTAAATCCAAGTCGGAAGCAAAGTCCAAGTCGGAGGCTAAATCCAAGGCGTAGGTTAAATCCAAGCAAGTGAAATACAAAAAGGTTCATTCCAAAGAGCTGAAAAGTGGAAGACTATAATCAATATACTTGATAAAGATCAAAGTTATTAATTGAATAACTTCTTAGTATCAACTAGTGGTGGTTAAAGATCTAGATGAAATTAGGTAATCAAACTTGATTACCTAATTTCATCTAGAAACAGGTTCCATCCCTGAATGCAATGAATCAAATATTGTTCAATGAAACCTAAAATCTAACTAATTAATTTTCGATGGAAGTGTGTTAGATAATATAGTTGAAAAGCAGTCAAAGAAATAGACCAAGAACATACTAGTATGACCATTAACCTTATACTGAACCTGTCAAGGGGTTATTTAACTTTATATTATAACTACAGTAAAAAACAACTTTCTAACAGATGCTTTTTTTAAAATCTTATAAAAGACGTAATTATGTTTAAAGACACGTTGTTAAACAACAATAAACTTTCTAACAAATTTGTAACTAATTTAGAGTCTTGTAAAAAGTTTAAAAACAAAAAGTGACCTTGAAAAACGCATTAGTAAAAACAATTAAGTTTGCAGCAAAGACAAACAAAGTCTTGTAAAAATTAATTTGAAAGTCAAACGAGTTCAAAGCCTTATAAAACTATAATTCGTTGTTTTAAAACACTTCCTAATGATTTTTATCAAGTTCACAAATACGTATAAACAAGGCTCTGGAGAGACACGTCACTAACAACAGTTTAACTTTCTAACAAAGGTGTTACTTATGAAAAGTCAAACGAGTTCAAAACCTTGTAAAAGTATAATCTGTTATTTTAAAACAACTTTCTAATGATTTTTATCAAGTTCACAAATATAAACAAGGGTCTGAAAAGACAGACCACTAAAAAAACACTTAACCTTCTAACAAGGTGTTACTTATTGGAAGTCAAACGAGTTCAAAGCCTTATAAAACTATAATCCGTTATTTTAAAACGACTTTCTAATGAATTTATCAAGTTCACAAGTATAAACAAGGATTACGCCACTAACAACAATTAACTTTCTAACAAAGGTGTTACTTATCGAAAGTCAAACGAGTTCAAAGTCTTGTAAAACTATAATCTGTTATTTTAAAACAACTTTCTAATCAAGTTCACAAGTATAAACAACGATCTGGAAAGACACGTTGCTAAAAACAACAAATAGCTTTCTAACAAATTATTTTAATTATTATAACAAGTTCGAAACGAGTTCAAAATCATGCTTATAAACACATTAGATCGTTTATGAAATAGTATTAGAGAGCTAGTCAGCCAAAAATTTTTAATTGGTTACCCACGAAACTTTGACAAGATCTACCCTCAGGTCAAATTATTGATGTTAAATAGAGATTTTGCTTAAACAGTATTCTTTCATTTGCTAGAAATGACGTCATAGGAAGAGGGTATATAAGCGCGGTTGCTGGAGCTTTTAATCATTCACAATTACGTTCACATGTGATATACGTTCTAAAGTGTTCACGGAAAAACGCACTCTGATGAGACATATTGCATCAGTGCATAACAACGAAAATTATGATTGTATCTTATGCAAAAAATTATTCAAACGAAAAGATTATTTATGAAGACATCAATTATATATCTATTTATAGTAGAACGTATGAGGTGACTTTTTCAAAATGTGAAAAAAATTGCAAGAAAAGACAACTTGAAGAAGCATATAAAGTTTTGCTGTGTCTGCAGACGATGTTCTAAAAATTTTGAAAATATTAAAGAATTAAAACAGCATAACTGTACTAACTTGTCGGGTAAAGAAGCAGCATCCACAAACAAAACAGTGTCCAATTTGGAAGAAGGCTCCAAGACAACAAGTTGTAGTTCGGAAGCGTCAAGTAAAAAGAAATCTTTAAAAATAAAACGTCATAGTAAAAGCAGCAACATACCCTGCAACCAAAAAATCGAAACATGATATTGTTGAGGACGAGCAAATGGACGAAACAGATGACGATATAAAAGAATTTACAAAAAAATACTGGTCCAGCATTCGCACTTTTAGCAGGAAAAACAAAGTGCAAAATATTTTTAATTTTTATTACAACAAGGATTTGAAAGAAATGGTTCAAAATATTACAGAAGCAATCATGAAGGAACAGAAAAACCGCTTTAAAATCAATTATAGTTTGGCTTATGTTTTAAGAAATATTGAAACCAATGAGCTTCGTTACTTTCACGCTTCCTATAATAACCATTTAATGTGAAAACTGCTTTGCTAATAAGTAATAGGCAAGAATTACTTGATTTTAAAAATTCTATTGCAGAAGAAAGTTTTATAGAGAATATAACAAGACCAGACACAAAATGGAAAATAATTCAAATTTCAAACCTTACCTTTTATATCAACCATTTGCAAGACGCACCATTAGGAGCTCCCATCGCTTTACCGGATTTCATCATGAACAACCACGGACTGGCAAACGTCTCAGCAGAAGACAACCTTTGTTTTTTCCGATGTCTGGCCGTGTTCCGTGGTGCTGACCGCCGTTACTGCAATCGAGCTGCAAAGCAATTATTTTTTGAATACTGTACCCATTTTGACGTAAGTAAATTTTCCGGTGTTAGTTTATTCGATTTTGTTGAACTTGAAAATTTTTATAAGATTAACATTGTTGCCTATGAATTAGAAAATAACAAAGCAAAAATAATTCAGCGTAGCCGTGAATTGTATAACGAAACAATGAAAGTAAATGTATTTAAAAACCATTTGAGTTTAATTGTAGATTTTGAAAAATATTGTCATGTTTATCAGTGTATGCATTGTGATAAGTTGTGGTATCGTAATTGTCATTACTACCGTCATACCAAAACATGTTTGACCACAGTTCACGAAAGCTTTCCCGGAGGTGTTTACCATAATTTTTATACAATATTTGAAAAGCTGAAACAAATTGGAATACAGGTTCCCAAACAAAATCGTTTTTACCCGTATTATGCATGCTACGACTTTGAAGCATACTTGTATCGTGATCAGCTGTCTGAAAACGGACCTAAGTTGTCGTTTGAAGCTCGTCACGTTCCGATGAGTGTTGGAATTGCATCCAATATCCTTGGATTTGAAGAAGGAAAATGTTTCATAACGTCTGGAAATGAAAAAGAATTAATTAAAAATTTAATAGATTATTTAGAAGCCGTACCTCTGTCAGCTTACCGTCTTATCAAGGAAAAATTTAGACCTGCTTTTGAAGCTCTGGAAAGCAGTGAAAACGTAAGAAAATAAAATTTAATGAAAGAGTTCGATTCCTACTGCCGCGAGTTGATAGTCCTTGGTTTTAATTCTTCATCGTACGATCTAAACTTGGTAAAACCTGTATTGATTGAACATCTACTAAACAAAATCGATTTTGTAATTAAAAAGGCCAACACCTATCTCTGCATAAAAACATTTACATTACGTTTTCTTGACATTAAACATTTTCTTGCACCTGGTTTTTCATACAGAAAGTTTTTGATTGCATACGGGAGCGAATTGGAAAAATTCCGTTTTCTGTACGAGTTTGTAGACGGGTTAGAGAAATTAGAAAGTGGTTTACCAGATCACCAAGCTTTTTATTCGTCTCTTGCAAAATCGAATATTTCCACAGAAGAATATGCTCTAGTTCAAAAAACATGGTCCGAGAAAGGCTAGAAGAGTTTGCGCGAAATGTTAGTATATTATAACCTTTTGGATTGTGTGCCTTTTATTCAAGCTGTTGGAAATCTGTTAATCCCCTATAACAGCAAAATTTAGATATTTTCAAACGTTCTTTTTCAGTCATTGGAATTGCGAAACTAAGAATGATGCAGAAAATTCAAAAAAACAGTTTTTTTTCTTTGTTCCCGAAAAGACACGCGGATTTGTATAAAACGTTACGAAATCAACTTACCGGAGGGCTTAGTATTGTTTTTTGTCGATACGCTGCAGCAGGAGAAACTCAAATAAGAAACCACGAAATTTCGAACCTGGAAACAACAGAAAAAATTCTAGGTCTGGACGCCAATTCACTTTACCTTCACGCCATCGCTCAAAACAACTCTACAGGATATTTTTGCAGATACAAAGAATCAGAAAATTACAGACCGGACTTCTGCTCTAGATACGGTTTGATGGCCTATCAGTGGTTGTGCCTCATGCAAGAAAAAAAAAGAAACTTTATTCAAAGCAGATACAACATGGGTGAACGTTTCGTTTCAAAGTACAGTTATAAAGTAGATGGATTTTGTGAAGAAACCAATACAGTATATGAATTCGAGGGGTGTCTTTGGCACGGTTGTGACGCGTGCAATGTGAATCGCAATGCAGATGGTAGCCTTCGGGAAACACACCCAATCAAAAATATACCTTTTAGCCAAATTAGAGAAGCAATCCAGGAGAAAAAACGAGCCCTTACAGCGGAAGGGTTTCGTGTAGTGTCCATCAAAGAGTGTGAATGGTTGAGAATGAGAAAGCAATCAGAAATTGTTTCCTTTTAAAAACATTGAAATGTGTGCAACCGAAACATCAACTATCATTTGAAAAAATTGTAAAAGGAATAAAAAATAAAAAACTATTTGGTTTTTTAATTGTTGATATTCACACCCCAGAAGATTTGAAACATTTTTGTAGAGATTTACACCCAATTATCAAGAACATAAACATATCAAGAGAGGATATCGGTGTCTACATGCAGAAAGTTGCAGAGCAACATGATTTATTAAAAAAACCAAAAAAGTATTTAATCAGTAGCTACTTTGGAAAAGAAATTTTAATCAACACGGAAATGGCTAAATTTTATTTGAATCTAGGACTTAAAATTACCAGAATTTACGAATTTATTCAATTTCACGCTCAAAAATGTTTCCAAACCCTGGCCAACGAAATCGTCAATTCTCGAAGAGAAGCCGATCTGGACAAATCAAAAACGGTGATCGCATTAACAAACAAACTAACGGGAAATTCTTTGTACTCAGCAAGTCTATTAAATAAGGAAAAACATCAAAATATAACATACCACTCGAAAGACACTATTAATAGAACTATCAACGATCCTCATTTTGTTCATCTAGATGAAATCATTTTTGATGTGTATGAAGTGAGAAGTTTAAAACGAAACATACGTCACGATTTACCGATACAAATTGGATTAAACGTATATTTGAATTCCAAACTACATATGTTGAAATTTTTTTATTGCTTTTTGAAGAAGTATGTACCTGAACGTTGTTTTGAGCTCCTAGAAAGCGACACTGACTCCATGTATTTTGCCATCAGTCGTCGCTCTCTAGACGATTGCGTCCCGGAAGATGTCAAAGAAAAATATTTTCGAGCAAGATTTCTTGGTTACCTGCTGAGGCGTGTCCGCAACATACAGAATCTTACATTAAACAAAGAACCGCTGGTAAAGATTGGGAAAAACAGGAATGTTGTCAAAAATATCACAAATATACACAAAGAACATTAGGTTTGATGAAAGTAGAGTATTCCACAAATAAACAAATCTCATTAACGTCCAAAACATATTTCTGTCTAGGGGATCAAAACAAGCAAGTAAGAAATGGGGTCTATATTCACCAAAACTCATTGACTTTCGAGGAATATCGTAATGTTTTACAAAGCAACCAACCTCTTAACATTACAAATCGCGGTTTTCTTTACAAAACAGTTACAAAAACAGAATTTTTTCATATGTGCAATGCAAAAAAGGTCTTAATAGCTTTTACCCAAAACGAATTGTTTTGGATGACGGTATTCACACAAAACCCTTAGAAATTTAAATTATACATTTTTTTCAACAAACCGCTGTTTTATAATTTTAACTGTCGTTTTTATCGCTCGTCTTTGCTTAATGCACAAACGCAATTATATATCTCTGTAAGTGCTTTTCTGTTTTCGCTCAAGGCTATTGCAGAGAACAAACCGAAAACGATTTTACTGTAATAATGGTAAATACAATTTTATTGAAAGTTGCCTCAAATTGTTTTTTTCTCCTTAGAAAACTTTTTAAGAAATTGGTATCTTTTATAAACTTGTTACAAGTTTCATTATATAGTATCTGAAGTTGAACATGAAACCTTTAGAAATTTAAATGTTTGGTAAATTATTTATACATTTTATCGTCTTTTTCTCTGCTGTAAACCGCTCGTCTTTGATTAATGTACATAGTTGAATCTCAATAATTGATGTTTTCGCCCGAAGTTATACTAGTAGATGTAACCGAATTTATTTCGCACGAGGTTAAATAATGCTAAATGTGACTTTTATAATCTGAATTGTATTTTTTCTACAGAATGTTTTTTAACTTTTTAAGAAAGTGGATATCTTTTATAAACTTTTTGAAAGTTTCACTATAGTATCTGAAGTTAGCTCCTTTATTTACACGTACGACTGAATCTTATTCATAACAATAGTTTGTACATAAGAACGTTTATGACGTAGTTTATCAATTGACGTCAGAGTAACCTTTTTTATATTGTAATATGTGACAATATAATTACATGTTCTGCACTTGATTGCTCATTTACTATCGTAATGTCGTTGTGGTTTGAGAACCCGAGCAGTTTTATTGTAGTTGGACTGTCGGGCATCGGCAAAACCTTTTGGGTACTACAATTTGTAGACAGTTTAAAAGACTTTTGTCCAGAAATAAAACGCGTGGTATATCACTATGAGATTTGGCAAAAACTATTCAATCAGTACGCCAATAAAATCGACTTTAAGCAAGGTGTTCCAAACGTAGAAGAATTAAAAGAATATCAAAACACGTTTGTCATACTCGACGACTTAATGTTTGCCAACGCGGAATTCTTGGGTAAAATCTATAGCGTCTACTCACATCATTTTCGTTTCAGCGTGCTCATGACCATGCAGAATTTGTTTCACAAGGGTCTGCGCGAAATAAGTTTAAACTCTCAAATGATTGTTCTTTTTAAAAACTGTAGGGACACCAACCAAATCGCACATTTTATGCGACAAATCTATCCAAAAACCTATAGAAGCGCTTTGGACGCTTATAAAGATGCGGTCTCCTTGCAAAGGGGTTATTTGTTGATTGACTTGCGCTGTGAAACGCACGATAGAGATAGATTGCGTACAGAAATTTTTCCAGATGACATTCATTACATATACCAATGAATCGCTTGCGAAAAAACAGACCCACGCTACAGTTGCTTCAAAACACTTCCACACCCTCGCGAAAGCGTATTCTAGACAAAGCATCGCCAGAGTTAATACGCTGTCTTTGCGACTACGATCATAACATTCTTCAGGGAAACATTACTTTATCGCGGCATTACAAACAAAAGCTACGACAGCACAAGACCAAACTAAAAAAGTTGGCTGATCGTAAGGTGGCATTAAAGACCAAAAAACAACTCGTTCAAACCGGAGGATTTCTTCCGCTCTTGCTATCCGCTCTGGCTCCAGTGATAACCGGTGTATAGGAAGTCTTATTAAATGAGAAAACTAATTGCATTGGAACCGGAAGTGTATGCAAAACTGGTCCCTGAAAAAAAGGCGCTTTCCGACCTTGCTAAAAAAATGCACGAAATCTTGACTTCAAACCGTCCGAACAGAGAAAAAATAATCCTTTATAACGAAGCGTTGCAAAAATCAAAAGTATTTTTGAAAAAGATTCAACCGAAAACGTCCGCAAGAAAACCTTTGTCTGAAAACACAGTTTTAAAACGATACAAGAAACGTGTCAGAGCCAAAAAACTCCTCAAAGACGCGACCAGCAAAAAGAACTTGGACTGGGATGAGAAAGCGACATACTAGACAATCGCGTGGTACCAGGTTCGAATATCGACGATTTGTTACTTTACCCGGCGTTCGCGAGTTCGAATCAATGTTATGGGAGAGCGTTTAGATTATTACGACCCGAACAAAAGCGTTTTTTTCCTGGGAGCTCGACGCTTTCCGAAGCAGTGGTTGCCATCGCAAGACACTTACACGCTTCACAAACCAGTGAGAAAAAATTCAAACGAAGAAAAACGATCATGCCCGGTGCTTGCTTTCAAATGCAAGCCGACCTCGTTGATTTTTCTCTACTCAAATCCTACAACGACAATTACAAGTATATTTTGGTGGTCGTTGACGTGTTTTCGAAAAAGGCCTTTACCGCTTACTTGAAAAGCAAATCAAGCTCGGACATGATCGAGGCTTTTGAGCGTGTGATGCCTGAAATTGGTAGGTTTTCCAAACTGCAAACAGATGTGGGGCGTGAGTTTCTCAATCGTCCCTTTCAAAGCTGGCTGAAGCAGCGTCACATTGATCATTTTCATACGCAAAATTTCGACATGAAAGCAAGCATAGCAGAACGTTTCATATGCACGCTGAAGGAAAGACTCTGGCGTTTCTTACCTACACCAACAGCCAAAGGTACGTGAAAGTCTTGCCTGCTCTAGTCAAGTCCTACAACAACACCCATCACCAATCCATCGGACGTGCTCCGAATTCAGTCAATGCAAAAAACCAAGAGTCGGTTTGGCTCACGCTCTATGCCGATCCCGAATTACGAAAACCGAAACTGAAAGTAGGCGACCAAGTCCGACTGTCCATGTCGCGAATGCGTTTGCGCAAAGGCTACTTACCTGGATGGACCGACGAACTGTTTCAAGTTGCTCGAGTGTTCCGAAGCAATCCTCCTTATTATAAAATCAAAGATTTAGGAGGCGAGTGGTTGGAAGGAACTTTTTACGAAGAAGAGTTACAGAAAATCTATAAAAAGGATGACGTGTTTCGAATCGAGCGTATTCTTCAAGAACGCGAGCGCAAGAAAGGTGTTGAATTCTTAGTCAAGTGCTTTGGGTATTCTTCCTCTTTTAATTCTTGGGTCTCTGAAAAAGACATGGTATGCCTCCTATAAATACTTTCGATATTGTTTTGTTTAGTGCACAAGTTTTGGTGATTTACATTGTGGTTTCGATGAGCTTATACAATTTAACACAAAGCAACGACAACAAAGAACTCTGGATTAGTCTGCTCAGTAGCTCTGTCGGTTATTTGCTTCCGTCGCCATTTCTCAGCAAACATGTTCCTCACCCTCCGCAGTAATTCTTCTATGAACATTTTTCCTGAAAACAAAGTTTCTGATTACACGGTGCACTTACCCAAAGAAATCAACTTGTCCGGATCATGGGAGTTGGGTCTGTTCAAGATTCTGTACCCCAACAGCTGGTACAACATCGACACCAACAAATGTTACATTTTCTATCGACGCGGTGCTGTGCAATTTTTTGCAGTGCTACCAGCAGGCTACTACCAACAACCCCAATACATTGTGCGTCAGATACTTTACGAAATGAAACAAATGCTTCAAGCTAGAAACAAAGCGTTGGTCAGCAAAGGAGT
Source organism: Diplosoma virens (assembly GCA_963680785.1). Classification (NCBI taxonomy): domain Eukaryota; kingdom Metazoa; phylum Chordata; class Ascidiacea; order Aplousobranchia; family Didemnidae; genus Diplosoma; species Diplosoma virens. The sequence goes on from OY796887.1 coordinate 27,544,392, forward strand.
TTTGAGGAAACCAATCAATTTTCTCTTTGATCTCACCTACAATCCTCAAACGCAACATACCACTGTATCCATTCAGCATAAAAACGGAGCACCTACAGTGGAACGCAAAGGTAGCATGCAACCAGATGTGATGGTAATTTTTCCGAGCAGTTGGCTTCTCTCTTGGGTTTTGAAAAGAAGTATTATACAGAAATCGGAGAGTATACTTCAGAAAACGTTGCCAACGTAGACACCATGAATGCTATCTATAGCTATTGTGACGTTATCGAGCACAGAACAGTGGGTCACACGCTCGCACCCTTGCTTGCTGTCCTTCCGGTAACAGGGAAGTCGGGTGCTTATGTCTCCAAAAAATACGACAAAATACAATACCATCCTGTCTTGAAGAAAAATTTTAGCGATATTCACATCTCGCTTCGCGATAATCAAGCAAAACGAATTCGTTTTCGCAAGGGAAAAGTGATTGTGACTTTGCATTTACGACCAGGAAAACTAAATTCGTTCTAAAAACCGAGTACGAAAGAAAAACTTGTTATTTATCGACGGTAGCAAAAACATGCGGGTCAAATACTGTTGTGATGCAAAAGCATACGAAAACTATTATTTGTCTCAAGTCGGTCATGGCATGCCTTATTTTGTTGGGGCACGAGTGCAACAAGGTTATGGATTAGGCAATCTGTTTAGCTCCATTGCCAAAAGCGTTCTTCCTTTGGTTAAAAAAGGTGCCAAAACCCTCTGAAAACAAGTTCTGCAAAACGGTGTCGACTTTGCTTCCGACGTCCTACAGGGTAAAAACGTCAAACAAGCTGCATCGACCAAGCCAAAGCAGCAGGTATGAATCTCTTGCAAGCGAAAGCGAAAGGCGGCACCAAGAAAAGTACAAAAGAAGAAACGCAAGAAACATCACGACATTTTTACGTGAACCATGGCAACGTTAGTACACCCTAGTTTGGCAGAATCCACCACCTCTCAACTGGACTTGTTTTCGGTACCCCCGAGTCAAACCAGTTTGGAAGACGGTAGTTTTACCGAATATCATCCTGTATTGGTGCTGACTTCCACAGGTCCTATTGAATTTACGATTAGTGCTGAAAATTCCAACTATATTGATCTGGCCAATAGCTTTTTTTACCTCCGTGCCAGCGTGACTACGTCAAACGGAGCTGATTTGGCAAAGACTGCGGAAATTGCACCAGAATGTAATTTTTTACATATGCTGTGGTCGCAAGTCGATGTCTACTTGAACGGTTCGCTCGTCACACAGTCCAACAACAATTTATCCTTATCGAGCTTACATTGAAAACTTACTTAGTTTTGGACAAGAAGCGAAAAATTCTCAGCTTTCCGCTTTGTTATGGCATCGCAATACTAGCGGACATTTCGATAGTTGTGCTGCAGCAAACAAAGGCTACACCCAGCGCAAAGCTTTGGCTGCAGAAAGCAAAGAAATCAATATGACGGGGAAACTTCACATTGATTTGACCTTTCAAAATCGTTACTTGTTGAACGGAGTGGAAGTACGCTTGCGTCTGCTTCGATCCAAGGATCTTTTTTGCTTGCACGGAAACGCAAACCAAGCACAAAACAAAGTGTCTTTGAAAGAAGTGACTTTGTTTGTTTGCAAAGTAAAGCCAAACCCGGCCATACAACTTGCTCATGTCAAACCCTTGCAACACGCCACTGCAAAATATTCGCTCCGATGTGTGGAAGTCAAGAGTTTTACTGTGCCGACAGGGAATCGAAGCATCACCAAAGAAAACCTGTTTTTGGGTCAGCTACCTACTCGATTGGTAGTCGGCAGAGGTGGGCATTTTTCCATAAATTAGTGAAGCGCAGCGCACTAAAGCGCAACTAGTCTTTGAAATTAGCAAAGCGCAGCGCACTAAAGCGCAACGTGTCTTTAAAATTAATGAAGCGCAGCGCACTAAAGCGCAAGATGACTTTGATATTAAAAGAAGCGCAGCGCACTAAAGCGCAATGTGTCTTTGAAATTAGTGAAGCGCAGCGCACTAAAGCGCAACGAGTCTCTGAAATTAGTGAAGCGCAGCGCAACTTGCGCAATGCGCTTTTATAAATCATGTAAAGCGCAACGCAACTTGCGCAATGTTTTTTTAAACCAGGGGTTTTTTTTTGAGACCGTGCCCCTTTTTTGTCCTGCAAACAAAAATCGTGCCCCCTGCTATCATACCAACAAATTCCGTCCCAAAAATCGTGATGTTCATCAAAAAAAAGTTTTTACTTAGATTTAGTGCCCTATTTCTCAATTTTCTTCCGAAAATCGTAGTGTTCTCCAAAAAAAGCCGCCAAATTCGGTTAAAATTTAGTTTGTACCGAGTTATTCGTGCCCCCCTGTAAACCTTTCACTCCACCATCAGGGCGGCGTACTCTTAAATTTAAGAATCTAGGAGTTAAAATTTAATTTGCAGCCAGTTGCTCATGCCCCCTACGAACTTTTCACGCCCCCAGTTTAAGTTTTAGGTTTTAAATTATGTTAAGCGCAGTGCAAAAAAATATTTATAAATCTTGTTTTACCAACTTTTACAAATCATGTTAAGCAGAGCGTAATGTCTTTTTTAAATTATGTTATTATTAATTGAATTAAATATTAAAATAAATTATGTTATGCGTAATGCGCTGTATGTTTAATGTATTTAAAAAGACTATATTAATTTTTTTTTATCTCTATATTTATCCTCCTGACTCGCAGGAAACGACGGAGGCGCTAATACATAGGGTAGGCAATTACCCCGGCCTGCTTTCGGAGATGCCAAGGTATTGCTGTCCGCTTGTAATTTAACAGAGATGTGACTGAAATTTAGCACTGCTTGTAAAGACCACCAAGCAGGGGAATGTGCGTAAAGTAACTTTCCCAAGTACACAACAGAATGGCGCGAGTGGGTTTTGAACCGAGACCGTGCAGCGCATCAAGATTTTCAAATCACATGAGACGCAATATTCTGTCAAAATCATAAGCGCAGTTCAACCAGAGCTCTAAATTTCAGTTAGGGCACATATAAAAAATTTTTTTAGGTTTCAAATAAACTTTCAACCCAACTTTGTCTTTTAAAACAAAAAGACATTTGTATTTACGAATTCCAATCAAAAACCAAAAAAAACTTTCATTGAATTTGCTTTTTATTTCAAACATTCGTGAGCTACTGTTTTCATCAATTGCATCAAATTTTTATACCGCTACTTTTGAAGTAATCATTAGATTACAAAGCAAAGTCAATAAAAAAGCATTTTTTCGATTTTGATTGTTTGCGATAGTTGAACGACTTTTCCTTTTTTATTCATTCGATTTACACAAAATAAATAAAATAATAAATAAAATAAATTAATAAAATAAATAAATAATAAATAAACTCAACAACTCAACAACACAAAACGGAATAAATAAACTCAACAACATAAATAAATTAATTAATTATTTTAATGGAAGCACGCAGTTTTCGTTTTCTCGAATAAATACCAATCGTTCAAAGTTCTCTGACGATAACGTCGCTCTCTTTGGTTTCCTCACGTCGGATCCAACAGAGAAGACACGTTCTATTGCCGCAGAGCTTGGAATGCCAGTGTTGTATTTTAAAAAAACTTCAATCCAAGCTCTTCGTTGGAACACAGGAAAAGATTCCAACTGGAATTGTGTCTTCCATGTTGGCTTTGTTGCCATCCAATCTTCTATAGTTTATTGACCAAAGAAGATATTTGGCCACCTTCCGTTGGTGTTGTTCTTAAGTCCTGTAAAACAAGAAAAGTTACATAAAATCCAACTGTCGACCTTTTTTACACTCATTGGAGCAGTTTTTGAGAACGTAAAGTATGATAAGCCCCAATGTGACGTAATTTGAAACTCAAGCTGAAAACTTATTGACGGGGCAAAACATACAACCACACTTTTTACTCCAGACGCAGTTGAATATGGCACAACTTTCACTTAAATCAAACAATCAAACACATCAACAAAAAAACACCCGAAAATTCTTACAATTTCCAAAAAAACTCTCGACCCAAAAGCAAAAGTTTTCCAACAAATAGTCAACATCACTAAAACAAAACAAACTCGTTCAACAATTAAACGTTAAAGAATTACGTCAGAAAACGCTAGCAAAATTTAATAAGCAAATATTTTATTAATGGATTAGCGTACTTCACCAAAAAAAGAAAACATTCGAACTAAAAAAGATTTCTGTAAAATTAAAATCGATGTGATCAAAAGCAATCAACTCTAAATAAATTAGTCAAGTCGAAATATTTTTTTTACAGTGAAAAAAATTAGGGTGAGTTTTCTGCGATGTGGAATGCAAACATAATTTTTTGTGTAATGATTTGCCTTTCTTTTTATATATAAAGTTTCTTGCCTAAATTCTTCACAAAAGTGAGTGAATTTAAAAAATCATTTGATAAATTGCAAAGATCAAAGCTTTGTAAACACTAATAAAACCAGCTTTTAGCAGATTTTCGGGTAAAAATTTTCTTTTTCTGTAAATAGTAATGATCTTGCCAAGTAGATTTCAGCTGTCACCAATCCTACTTCGAATTTTACGGATTATGACATTCGACAAACAGCCGAAGTCATTAATTTTCTCAAACCGCTCTCTCGTTTTCAGCCAATTTACAAAAATTGACTACCTTTGGTACTGATTGCTTTTTTAATCCCAAATAATGTTTAAATGCAACATTTAAGTATCTATATCAAAAGAGTATGAAATTCCTTTCTATAAAAACTTGAATGACAATTCTAGGGCTAGTAATTGTTGAGATATTAATATAAGCAACCAAAGACTGCGGGCACTTTCCTACCCCCAGTCGTACAAAGTTTTCAAAAAGCCCAGTCGGAATAGGGTTAAGCGCGAAAAGATCAATAAACGAAAGAAAGAATATTTCATTCCATACTCGTTGTAGAAACGAGTCCTAATGTTATAACAAAATTACCTGTTGTATCACCATCACTTGAAGTAGAAAGAGCTTCCACATCATCGACAACTTTTTCAGCCATGATTTCAATTCATTTTTACAGTATAACACAACCAAATATAAAAACTATACTTTACTAAACACTTTACTGATTTACACCAAATAAAAATTAATATAAAATATAAGTTTATACCTTACTAATGTTGGAACTGTGGTCTACAATGTACCAACTGTTCCAAATTGGGTACATCTTTTAAAACAATATTATTGTTAAAAAGCAAATTAATGTTAATACAACTTCCAATTTAACTCTCATGGTTTACTTTACTCGTTTTCTGCAATCTTTTATGGCACAAATTTTTCTGTTCACAAGTAATGACGGCCTAATGCGACAACTGTCCGCCAGGCTTTGTTTTTACAGCGGTTTAATCAACGGGGAAAAGATATATATTTAGCTTTGATGATGCATAACTTTTTTAACTTTTATTGTTAATATTTATGAGTACATGACCACTTCGCCAATTTCGAAATATTTTATAAAAAAATTCGCCTAAAAGCTAAGATTTTTACTTTTAATTTTTTATGTAAGCTTTTGAACCGATCATAAACTGATTTAACAGTGATAATACCAAAATTTAGCAAGGTATTTTTATTTAAACTGACGTTTTGTCGGTCAGAAATCAACAGACATCTTCGGAGATAAAGCGCTCATAGTAGCAACTGCTAAAAGCTCGTCAATAGGCGTTAAAAAGGCATTAAATTCGATTTGATGCTTTGTCTAAATAAACCAAAAGTTATGACAAAATTAATACATTTGCCGAGCGTACGTTAATTAAATTATTTCACATTTAATAAACAGAGGTACTCTTTATATAAGCTTCAATAGCTTGCTTAATCACAATGACTTTGTCGACTTACATGAGTTGCCGATTTCAACCTCGGCCCGTATATCAAACTCACATGAGGTCTTATGATGTCACATGAGGTTTAAGTCACTTATGACTCGTGCAATCGCATGACCATTGTCGGGTCTTGAGACAAGGGCCTATACCGAGTTAGAAAACCAATCGCTTTTCATTTTACCAATTTAGAGAACCAATAGCATTTCTTTCTCAGTTCGCTGACATGCAAAATGAAATGCCTGCAATAAAATTCGCCACGGGTCGTCTGCATTAAAAAACAACCAAAAAATATTGCGCTTTTCCGAAATAAGAGCAAAGCGCAATAAAGCGCAATCGATTTGTTTAATCCTTAATGCGCAGCGCAATAAAGCGCAATTGATTTGTTTATTCCTTAATGCGCAGCGCAATAAAGCGCAACTTAAAATTTTTTTATGATTAGCGCAGCGCACTAAAGCGCAACGCTTTCAAAAAAGTATGAAAGCGCAACGCAACTTCCGCAATTGCGCAAGTTGCGGAAGTTGCGCTTTGCGCTTTAAGTTGCGCTCTGCCCACCTCTGGCAGTCGGTGTGGTGGACAACGACGCATACAACGGTGTCATAACCAAATCTCCTTTTCATTTCAAGCACAACAACATCAATTTCATGACGATTTACCGGGACGGAGTTCAAATCCCTTCCAAACCGCTGCAACCGGATTTTACCAACGATTGTTTTATTTGAAGTTATCTTCGTTTGTTTACGCAAACGGGTCAATATTATCGCAACACGGGGAACGCTATTTCGCAAGAACAGTACAAGGACGGTTGTGCCTTGTTCGCTTTCGATCTCACGCCTCAGATGGATTCGAGCAAAGTCGGTTTCGAATTGATAAAGCACGGCAACATAAGGATCGAAATTCATTTTGCTACTGCTACTGCACGCACTCTTACTGTGATTGTGTTTGCCGAAAACGACAACCTACTGGAAATCGATCAAGACAGAAACGTAGCTTTTGACTACACGGCATGAACACGCTACAAATCAAACGTTTGCTCCGAAGTGAAAAAATTTTTAAAAAAGTCTGTGCTTTTGATCAGCTGGAAAAACCTGTTTTTCCTTCTGCCTACGTCATCAATTCCGATCCGAGCAACAACCTGGAGAACATTGGATTGCTGTTTATTTTGACAAGCGCGGTCGAGGAGAATATTTCGATAGCTACGGACTAGCACCTGCCTTCATCGGTCTCGAGTCTTACATGGACACTTATTCTTTAGCCCGTTGGATTTACAAGCCTTACTTTCAAACGTTTGCGGTTACTATTTGTGTATTATATTTTATTTCATTGTCGCGGTGTACCTTTGCATGCTATTGTATCTGATTTTACGTCTTACCTAACTGAAAACGATCATTCTATCTCTCGTTTTATTCGCGAATTATCACAACATTGATTGTATTGTATTTTATTAATAATATTATTGTATCTGAATTTACATCTAACCTAACTGAAAACGATTGTTCTATTCATGAATTATCACAACGTTGATTGTATTGTACTAATAAAATAATATTATTGTATCTGATTTTACGTCTTACCTAACTGAAAACCATCGTTCTATCTCTCGTTTTAATTATCACAACGTTGATTGTATTGTATTTTATAAAATAATATTGTTGTATCTGATTTTACGTCTAACCTAACTGAAAACGATCGTTCTATTTCTCGTATTTTTCGCAAATTATCACAACATTGATTGTATTGTATTAATAAACTAATATTATTCTATCTGATTTTACGTTTAACCTAACTGAAAACGATCGTTCTATCTCTCGTTTTAATTATCACAACGTTGATTGTATTGTATTTTATAAAATAATATTATTGTATCTGATTTTACGTCTAACCTAACTGAAAACGATCGTTCTATCTCTCGTTTTAATTATCACAACGTTGATTATATTGTATTTTATTAATAAAATAATACACATCAAGGCGTGCTTGCAAGTTTTCGTTTCTGTCCAGGATTCTTAAGGAGTTGGAAAAAGTTGTTTAGTTGTTCTTTGTTGTCCGGTGGTAGGTGATAGACTTCGTCACTTTGCGCTTTCAAACATATGTAGTTGTTTAGCAAGTATAGAAATTGACGTCTCGGAGACGGCACGTTTTCCACAACACAGCGAAGTTGAAAGTGATCGACAGCGATTTCTTGCTTAATAATTTCGAATTTTTTCTGAATTTCACATTCAGAATCGTCCATGTTGGTAGACCAGAACAACAGGATGACGTACTTTTTGGTGTAGGATTTAGGTCAAAATAAAATGTGCAGTAGGTTGCCCATCAGCAAGTTAACGATTTTGGAAAGCTGCTTGATGCAAAACATCACTTTTTCGTTCTTCACACTGATTATAGCTTTCCTCAGCAAGGTCGAGGACGGAATTGTCAGCCCGGATGTAGTGATTTCTTTTATTTGCGTTCGGATATCTCTAGCCGCACTTTCCATTTCCCTTGCTTGTGAAAAGAGTTGTTGTTGTTGTTCCATCATTGTCTCGTAGCAGCTTGTAAATGGCGGATAGTCGATAGGGTGCTTGATTTCGTTTGCTTGACGGTGAAGTTCGTCTGCTTGGTTGGTGTAGCTTTCCATGTTGTGTGCTTTGGAGACTGTGTACGTTTTTATAACCACAAAAAAAGAAAAAAGTTTCAGGCTTTGTACACGCGGATTTTTTCTGTCAATCTTTGTGAACATAACCGGCAAAAGGGTGAGTCCTGCAAACAGCTCCAACAGTAAATCATATGCCCGCAAAGCATGCCAACTGCGTTCTTTTCATTGCTCTTTCATTTCATGCACTTGTCCTCTTGGTTTAAGTCCAAAATAGCGTTGAGGAGCTCTTGACGGTTTTCGAAATTACGGTCATGTTTTTCCAATTGTTTCATGAGAGCATGACGAATTTTGGTGTCTTTGACTCCTATACTCTTTGCAAATTTTACGTGGGGGTCAAACATCATCATTTCGTCTAGGTTTTGTTTTGCTTCTACAAAGAGCATGGAACGTATTTGATTTGCTGTTGTAGACAGAGTCGGGTTTTTAATCTGGGGTCTTTTTAAATTCAGATGTTTGCTACATACATTTTTCATGTATTCCACACCTCGCTTTTTCAGTACGTACTCACACAAAGAAAACCATTTTGCATGCTCGTACCAAGGGTTGTCGTAGGCTTTCCATTGAAACAATCGTCCTCCACAATAAAAGCAGCAAACACGATCACCGTATTTTTTATAGTAAAAACCTGCATTGACCATTTCCTGAGATGTCGGTCGTTTCTGATCACACCGCGAATTGTGAAAGGTTTTCATCCGATCTTCTTCCCTGCACATGTGGCGCTTTCGGGGGAAATTGCTAGGAAATTCCTCCGGGTTACCAACAACGGCAGAGTCAACGCAATCTTGTGACATTTTTAAGTAATGATAAGGAAATCAAAACATTCTGCTTTATATACCCTCGCAATAAACTTTTTATGTACTCTGAACCAATGAAAGGTTTTGAAAACAACATTCGTTTAAAAAAAGTATAGTTTTACAAGACTTTGAACTCGTTTGACTTTCGGTAAATAACACCTTCGTTGGAAGGTTAAATGTTGTTAGTAATGTGTCTCTCCAGAGCCTTGTTTATACTTGTGAACTTGATAAAAATCATTGGAAAGTGTTTAAAAACAACGAATTATAGTTTTATAAGGCTTTGAACTCGTTTGACTTCCAATAAGTAACACCTTGTTAGAAGGTTAAGTGTTTTTTTAGTGGTCTGTCTTTTCAGACCCTTGTTTATATTTGTGAACTTGATAAAAATCATTAGAAAGTCGTTTTAAAATAACAGATTATACTTTTACAAGGTTTTGAACTCGTTTGACTTTTCATAAGTAACACCTTTGTTAGAAAGTTAACTGTTGTTAGTGACGTGTCTCTCCAGAGCCTTGTTTATACGTATTTGTGAACTTGATAAAAATCATTAGGAAGTGTTTTAAAACAACGGATTATAGTTTTATAAGGCTTTGAACTCGTTTGACTTTCAAATTAATTTTTACAAGACTTTGTTTGTCTTTGCTGCAAACTTAATTGTTTTTACTAATGCGTTTTTCAAGGTCACTTTTTGTTTTTAAACTTTTTACAAGACTCTAAATTAGTTACAAATTTGTTAGAAAGTTTATTGTTGTTTAACAACGTGTCTTTAAACATAATTACGTCTTTTATAAGATTTTAAAAAAAGCATCTGTTAGAAAGTTGTTTTTTACTGTAGTTATATTGTAATATAAAGTTAAATAACCCCTTGACAGGTTCAGTATAAGGTTAATGGTCATACTAGTATGTTCTTGGTCTATTTCTTTGACTGCTTTTCAACTATATTATCTAACACACTTCCATCGAAAATTAATTAGTTAGATTTTAGGTTTCATTGAACAATATTTGATTCATTGCATTCAGGGATGGAACCTGTTTCTAGATGAAATTATGTAATCAAGTTTGATTACCTAATTTCATCTAGATCTTTAACCACCACTAGTTGATACTAAGAAGTTATTCAATTAATAACTTTGATCTTTATCAAGTATATTGATTATAGTCTTCCACTTTTCAGCTCTTTGGAATGAACCTTTTTGTGTTTCACTTGCTTGGATTTAGCCTCCGACTTGGATTTAGCGTCCGCCGACTTGGACTTAGCCTTCACCGACTTGGACTTAGCCTCCGATGACTTGGACTTAGCCTTTACCAACTTGGACTTAACCTTTGTCAACTTGAATTTAACCTTTGCCAACTTGGACTTAGCCTCCGCCGACTTGTACTTTGCCTCCGCCGACTTGGATTTAGCCTTGGATGGAGCACCCCCGTTCCGCAGGGGGTGCGACTTCCGTTGGACCTCCTACAGGACCTCCTACAGGACCTCTTATATTCACGTCAAATGACCCATTGTAGACTACTAAGGTTTTCTTCAAAGTAAAAGAAAATATTGAAAAAAATCTGACAGGGGTTGGATGTGCAGCTCACATTGTGCACATCTGCATTAAACATGCTGTAGATAATCTCCCCGTAGCTGTCGAAAGCCTTGTTGTAAAAATCTACAAGTTTTTTCATATATACATTGTTCGCGGTACAGAGCTCAAACAATTTTGTGACTTTGTTGATATTGAATATCAGAGAATCTTGCAGCACGGAAAACAAGATTTCTTTCTTTGCTACCAGATTTACAAAGAATACTTAAGTGTTTTTCATATCTGGATCTTTATGATGGAGCTTATGAAGATTTGCATTCTCACAGTTGGGTTGACCTTAAGTCGGAAATATCGTGGACACAAGTGCTTGAATCTACAAAAAAGATCAACGTCATGTGTAGGAAGCAGATGATTGACAGCGACTCTATATTTGATGAGGAAGTACTTGTGAAAAAGGATATTTCCGAATGTTGCGAGGAAGAAAGCTGGCAGAAGCATCTCTTGAACAGAAGTGGGCCTAGATATTTAAAAAATTTGAAGAAAAAGACATAGGGATTCCAAATTTTCAACAGCTGATTGAATTTATGTTTTGTTTACCTGAAACCGTTGAGAGAATTTTTTTCCATCCTGAATAACATGTGGTCTGATCAAAAAAGTAAAATGTGAAAGCCCTTATCATCTGCAAAATTATTTTTAATCTTTCTTGCTGCGATTTACAAGAAAGTCAAATCCAACAAAAACTTTTTGAAAAAAGTTTTGTCTACAGATAAATATGATTGGGCGAATATGTAAATTTATACAGTAGAACTTGTTTAATTCGTCAATTTGCTCAGTTAGTAACTTTTGTCCCTGGTTTTATCTTTTCTGTGAATTTTAATTTGCAGAGTTTATAACTTCGCCTAAATCGTCCTTTTTTTCTAATTCTCTTGAGGTGACGAAAAAAAAAATTTTTTAGGTATTGTTAAAGGTTTAGAAGTTAAAAAAATTTCTTTGCAAAAATTCTTTTTTTATATCTGATAAAGGCCTTTGTTCTGAAGCGTCTCGTTTTAATTGCAAAAAATATGGTAAGTCTAATTATAAGTATTGGAAATGATAAGAGATTACAAGCGGAAGCATTTGACACATGCCCACAATTCTTAAAGAATCACGACATTTTTAAAGACTCCAGAATTTGAATAAAGATTTCTGTTTATTGGTCACTTGACTTTCATAAGCGATAAGCCATTAAGTACATTTTGACACACTTTTTCTAATAGAAATCATAAGTCAAAATTTCCAAAACAACTCCCAAACCGAAACGTAAGTTTAATTTTGTAAAAAGTTAAATTTGACTATCAATAAAAAGCCAAAGTTGCTTTTAGTTTGTACTTCAAATTATTATCCAAAAGGTAACCTGACCAAGTACTCGCAGTATTTTCGCTTGCTTATTTTTGAATCATTCAAATGATAAATATAACTGCAGTAGAGCTTCCAGCAATGAATTGTAAATCGAAGCAACCAAAGAAAAACACAAATCCCATACCAAATCCAGCACATCTAAAAAGCGACTCCGACTTCAGCATATTTAAAAAAACTAGTTCGATTCCAACAAAAACATCCAACTCCGACTTCCGACTCTAACTCCACCACCCTGGCTTAAACTAAAACGACTTATGTAAAGTCTCGTGTCTCGTCTCAGTCTTGTTACCCCGAATCTCGTCTCGTCTCAGGTTCGAGCACCGTGTCTCGACTCCACCTCTGCTTGTTAGAAACCTAGATTGCCAAAATACAAAGCTGAAATTTTGGGGTCATGCTTAAAACAAAAGAACTTACTCAAAGAAGGAATTAAAACTTTATGGTTTCATCATATCAATAAAAAACTTGATTTGTTCAATGACTTCAACAATGGATTGGGCTTCTGTAAAGATGTTGATGGCTTAATGATGAAGTTAGAGTGTGAAAACAAATGTTATGATTGGAGATTATTCATTGATACGTATATGAGCAAAGCCAGTCTAAAGGCAAAGCTATTGCATAAAGGTAATACTCATTGGCGCAGTGAAATCACTGCAATTGATTCTACTTAAGGTAATTTTTACTAACCAATTTGTTTCCTTATTCAAACAGAAAACCAAAATATTTGTTTTACCAAAATTATTCTTTCAACAAATTATTTCTTTATTGTAAGTTGAAGTTAAAATACCTTATTCAAATGGAAAAATAAATTAAAACTGTCGAATTGAAAACAAACTAAAGCTGACAAAATTAAAGCAAATGAAACTGTACAATTGCTCACGCTTAAACCAAAAACGGCAGAGAAAATCAAAGCGACTTAAATTCAAATGCATGTAACGTGATGAATCACAATGCTGATTGTCTTAACCTTTAACCTTTTTTCCATCGCCAACGAGGAAGCGCAGCAAACTAATAATAAATCACGTTACCACTCATCTTTCCAAACCTGTAGCACACTCAGCACAACTAAAATAAACTTATGAGACAACAAAGCTGTTATTCAACGCTCTTCAGTTCCCTAATTTTTTAAAAAACATTAGAGAAAATTTAAAAATTAAATCCGTTATTTTAGAAAAAGTTTAGATCTTAAAATATTAATGCTTATTTGAGTGCTTGCATTTTTAATGGTCCAGAAATTCGAAAACTTTTTGCTGATAAAAACTTTCCCAAAAATCTTAATGCATAAGAATTGAAAACTTGAAATACATTTCTGTTGGTTGCAGAAAGGTTTCTTGGAAACATAGAGCTAAAAATTAAATCGATGTTATCGGAAATATGATAAAAGCTTTTATATGTGTTTGTAGAATGAGTTTAAAGTTGCACTTCTTGCATTCAAACGGCGCATTCTTTCCAGAGAATTTAGGTACTGTGAATGATGAACACACTTGAAGATATACCAGGACATTGTATTTGTGGAAAAACACTGCAAAGAGAAAAGTAATGCTTATACGCTGGGAGACCATTATTGGTTTTTGCAGAGACAGAGTAAAACAAAATATCATTGCACTGTATGTCAAAGCGTGTATTGTTTTGTAAGAGGCAGTGAACTTTTTACTAGTGTCATCACATTTCTCCAATTTAATGATTCAACTTTAATTGAACTGATAAGCAAAAACAATGTTTATGTCACTTGTGTGATTGTATCTCAAACACCTGATCTGATAGAGAAAAACTAAGTACAGATTTGAATTCAACGCCAAAAATATAGTCAAAACCAGCAAAAAAACTTAAGATACATAATTTTTTTTGCTGCACAGTGTCATAATAATGGTGCAGTAGATCAAATCATAAACTGGTTAAAAAATTTCGAGAGGAGGGGGCTGGCCTCTTGGTCCCCTTTAAATTCGCCCTTGCCAATAGGGTAGGTTATAATTTTGATTAGGTATAGTTTGGGTCATCAGTCTCAAATATCCCATTATTTAGGTGTGATAAGGTCGCGGCCCTTCCACATTTAGAGACGCAGCTGAAATTTAGAACTGCTTGCTTAAGACAGCCAAGCAATCGTTTTTCTATCGCCTCAATTGCGTCTAAGTTAGCTGATCCGAGTAAAACTTTCAAACTTGAAAAATATTTTAACATAAATTCCGGTCTTCTATGCTTTACTTTTGATTTGTATTGTTTTATCGCAATGTTTCCGCGTGAGATGAGAGCCTAGGTACATTGCTATGAAATACTCAACAAATCCTAAACATCTAAGGAGGGTCTTTGAAAAAAACTCAATTATACGTACTCTGGAAAACAAAATAAAAAAATTAAAATTATACGCAAATTTAACAAAAATATTATTTCAATATGCTGGTAGATCAGTGGTTCTTAAATTGAAGTCGTATTTTTCCTTTTCTAGACTTACGTAGATACAGCCATTCCACTAAAGTATATGACAAAATTTTTTTAAGAAAAATTCCTTTTTATTATTTAGAAAAAAACCGTTTTCGGTTTTTGTCATAAAGTGAAGCACCGTGGTGTTACCTTTAAGCTGCTGAAACTTCTGTCAAATAAACACATGATTAGAATAGGAAATAGCCAAGAAAAAAAAAAATTATAGTCAAATAAATTTGAAAATCAAAATAGATTAATATGCATAAAATAATTTCTGACTTGCCACTTCTAATTTATGAAGAGGGCACAAAAAAAACTGTTTTTATGAAATATGTGCAAGAATGAGTCTTTCCATGAAAACTCTTTTAGTTACAGCGTTGATTTTATATTGTTCATTTGTTCAACACCTAAATACGATACAGTCAAAACGAAACTTTGACCGAAATGATACATCTTCTATTTAAGGATTTGTTTATCAATATCCGATTTCTACACACTTTGATGCTACTGTAAAGCGATATCAACGGAATCCGTTTTATTCTTTCTTTTATAGAAAAACGTTTGAAGGTAGCGCCTAAAATCTTTTCCTATTATAGGCTATATCAAAATATCAAGCAAAAAATTTTAATCGTTTGCGAAATTATTTTGTTCAGTCTTTCTAGAATAATAACTTGACATAATTGAAGTAAGAAATTATTTATTAAACTCTATGTGATAATCAGGCCATGATCGGCCATGTACAGTTAACAATTCCTTTGCCAATCAAGATTAAATGTAGGCTACTTAAATCTAGACTTCAATTATTAAAGAAGAAAAAGCGCGTTTCGTCAAGAGCTAATCCAGCCTTTAAAAACAAGATAAAGAGGAGAATAAGATAAGAATTTATTGTTAATTCTTTTAAAAAAGTTTAAGTTCCTTACAACAAAGATTAGATTTTTGGACTTTCGAAATTTTTTATTAACTTACCATCAACTGATTTAAATATTTTTTGATGTAATAACAACTGGAAAGAAAGCAACGTTTAAACTTTCTTTATGATAACTCAAATTTTTTTTACTAATACAGTTGTAGGCTATTTTAAACGGCTAATATTCACAGGTAGTGCCAGAAAAATTGTTTGAATTCTTTATTAGAATGTCTGACTTAAATAATCACAGTCAATTGCATGCTCAAAAGAAAAATTTAGGAGCTTTACAAAATCTTGTCAAACGTTTGGAACAATTAAAAAAGCAAGAAAAAAAAAGTCTACAAAATATTGATCAGCAAGCCCTTGAGGCTCAAAAGTTTCTTGGTGAGTTTGAATATAAATCTGTACAAAATGTGTCCAAACGTTAGAAAGCCATAGATATTTACTAAAATTTTTAATTAGAAGCTCACACTCAATAGAGCAAAAAATATCTACTATTTTGATTAACTGAGGTTTTGAATATTAATGTTTTTCAATGTCAAATTGTATTTAATATTGTTAACAAATAATACAGTACATACTAGGCCAGTGGTTAACAACCTTTTCAATGTCATGGACTTTTTTCGTAATTTGGTTCAAACTTGTGACCCCTTTAATAAAACCAGTTAATATTGTTACGTGTATGTGGTCTCTACTGAAAAATGAAACAAAATGGTCGAATACTTCATGAATAACAATATAGAATCATGCAATATGCAAAATAGAACATACGAAATACCTCATTGAAAAATTTAGTAATCTTCGCTTGCAATCAAATAATAACAGTTTGAGCAGAGTATACCGTGCAATAACTAAGGTGGGAAGAAAGATTGCAAAAACAGCATTGCTACGTCATTTTAGTCTCGAACTAAGCTTTTGTAATTTCTCGCTGGAATAAATAAATACACCTTTAAGTGTGCTTGGTTCCTGAATCTGTAAGTTGAACGAAAGCTAATGGGATTTGCTTTATATTCTGTATAAACTGATAGTTACACTTGGGAAACGTGAAATATGAATAAAAAACTGTAGTGTTTGTGTGTCAATTAATGTTTTATGAAAGCGTACTTTGTAGCCAGTGATGGCCTTACAAAAGAAGGGCCAGGTACAAGAAAAATAGGAAGGCCACTTTTTCGTGTTCCAAATTTTTCTTGGTCCTAAAAACAAATTTCAAGAAAAGGTCATCACTTCAGGAGGGCCACCGTCATGAAGAAATACCTCAATATTTTGCCTAGGAGAAAGAGTTGTTTTTTGATGTTTTTTGCTGCCGCTCCGTTCGGTCCGTACTAAAGCCATCAGTGTTCGTAACATATGGAGCCTCACTCTAAAAGATTATAACAGCTGATTAGAATCGTCACAACTAAAACAAGAAAGATTACAAGGCTGAACGTAACTCTTATTGCGATAGTTCAAATAAACCGTAATAAGTAAAGTAGGTTAACATCTTTTCTGTTAATTTGCACTGTTGAACAAACAGATTGAACAAGGTTTTGTTTAAATATACATTTGCTGTGATTCTTCATTTACTTTAAGAATGAGCTGCAAGAAGAAGCAGAAGTGTAATGACTTGTAGGCTATATTTAGTACCTATATGGAATTGTATAATATAGAGATAAAATAAAAAATAAAAAATCCATAAATACTCTTAGAGAAGAAAAACCTCAATTTGTGATTTGTTTCCAAATTCTTTCTAATAGCTTATGAAGCTCTCAAAATTAAAACTGAAATTCTTATCACTCAAAATACTCGCAAAAATAAGCATGCCACATTTTTGAAGTGATAAGTCGGGACGTTTGTTAAAAGAAAATTCGTCCCTAAAAAGAAGTGTTCTGCAAAAAAGATCTTCATTTGGAATCTGTCTCGGATTTCTTGATTTTCTTTGCTAAAAAGCAGTGTTCTCTAAAAAAAGGTCCTCACTTAAAATTGGAAGAACCGGAACACATGGGCGGGCCGTCGAGACAAAGCCCTAAAAACCGGGACGTATGGAAAGCCTAGGCAAAAAGACCAAACATTTTTAAAAAGACACAGGAGATTTTCTAAAAGTACGAAAATTGATTCTGACAGAAGTTTAAATGAAACCAATGCAAAACTTCTTGTAATTTCCATCTCTCGCTATTGCAAAAAAAAAAATTCTCATTAGAAGTCGTGTGCGAAAAAATTGTCAAAATTTTGATTGGAAAGGAAGCTATCAAGAAAAGAGTCGGCAGCATGGTCGATCGGTTAAAAGCGTCATGATTTAATGGCAAACTTCATCGACACGTCAAGCAGTCTGTAGTATCCTTAAAAACACACTTCATGACACTTTCTGGTCCTAGCAAGCAGCTCTAAAATTTCAGTCATATCTTTAATAAAAACAAAAACCCAAGGAGCAACTTTCGACCGGACAACAACATCATGGAATTTCCAAAAGCAAAACGAGTTAATCGCTTCAAAGTTGCCCTTAATATAGTGTCTCCGATGCTTTCCTACGAGTTAGGAAGATAAATATAAAAATTAACAAAGAAAAAATAGCTGCTTTATCACTCTCAAACGATACTCAACGATAATACCCAGCCTGGCTTCTCAACTAGGCTTTTTATCAAAACTACGCAAAAAAATCGTCTTATATTGAGAAATGAAATAAGATGTCTGTCAGAAATTTTTTTCTGAATAGACAAGCTACACAAAGACAAACAATGTTAAAATGTCACATTGAATTTTATTACTTTAATACCGTTATGAAGTAAATAAACATGTTCGTTTATGTGGTCTAGATTTCGTGCTAGGTTGTGGAGTGGAGCTTGGATTCTAGCGTAGCGTAGACTAGCTATTTTTTGCAAGCAAAACCATATGACGGGCTTTTTCTTTTGCTGTAACTTATTGCTTTCATTTTGTGTATGAAAAGCTGACAGACCCCCGGTCGGGAATCACTGTACTAGGCCTAAGTACCATAGTTTTAGCAAAAATAAAAATACATAAACCTGTGTTTCTACGGCATGAAGATCATATCTCATCTAGGTTATTTTGTTCCGAAATTCATTGCAAATTATTATAAAATCTCAACTAAAAACTGTGATACTTAATTTTTTCGAAGTAAAATCAAACGAATATTTTAACTTGAACTACAGTCGAGTCTGAGATCAGCTTGTGTTCTGCAAAAAAAGTTCTTAAATTTTTATTAGTTTTACTCAAAGTCGAACGAGCCGGGGCCTGGGGACAGTCCGAATCTCCAAAATTTGGGCAAAATCAGAATTTTTCGGTCAGCGATAAGAAGTTATTTTGGCAAAATTGATTTTTTGGGCTCCGGTAACGAACTGCTTGTGCAGGAAAAAGTTTCCAAATCTAGAAATATGATAAAGACTTGAGGTAAAAGCCTTTTTTTGTTTTTAGTCTTCACCAAAATTTTGGACAAAAATGTGTGAGATTTTGTATCAATTTTTGCAAAGCTACAAAATCATGATTTGGGCAAACGTCAGTAAAACTCGGGCAAAACTATATTCCCCCCACAATTTTTTGGATAATACACCTATGGTTTTATTGTAAAAGCAATTTTAAAAGTCGATTTAAATAAATTTTTGAAAAATAGAATTATGAATAACTAGCTTGCTTGGTTTAAAACCCATTTTTTTCTAAAGGGGCCCAGCAAAGACCTTTTAAGGTTTCGTAGAAATTGTACCAATTTTCCATCAATAAGCCGACCAAACGTCTTATTTTGATTTATCATTATTATTTTTGTTATTTTTTTTGACTTTTAGAAAAATGTCGGATGCGTTATACCCAGAGTAACCATCTAGCGATTATCTCAGATATCGTAATATTGTTGTCCATTAAAAATTTTTATGTTCTAGTTTTTGATTTGGTAATATGACTGATACTTTAGCTGCTTGCTAAGACTGCCAGACAAAGAAAAATTCCTTAAAGTATTTTCCCGAGGACACAACAAAATAACGCAAGTTGGTTTTGAACCGGGGCCCTTTCGATTGCTTTCGTCATCAATGCGGCGCTCCTTCCTGTTGCTGATAAAAAATCCGATTGTAAATTAAAAAGAAAAAGATCAAAAGTCTGAAACTTCCCAGCGTACCAGAGTTAGCTAAAGATAAAACGTTTAATGTCATCGTCAACGAAAAAAGTTTAAATGATAAAAAAGAATTGTGCTTTGAATCTAAAATTCAAGACTAAAAATTGTAAGAAATTGTTCAATGGCTTGGAGGTAGCAGGCCAGGGTTTTAATATGCTACTCTAAAGCTTTGATGTAAAGATGAAAAAAAGCCCCATAATTTTAAGTTTTTAGTCATAAACCGCATATTCATATGACGCGCCAGCAAATTCAAAATGACCTCCCCTTCAGTGCTGCGATATTCCATAAAGGATCCTCTTCATTAACCTTACGTCTCTTAAAATATTTTACTTTCAAAATAAATTTCAAAACTTTTTACGATATGATACAAAAACAGAAACCGTAGAACTAAGCACTGGGAACAGTGTGACTTACGAGGAAGCTTTCGGTGAACCAAATACTAACCGACGAACTACGACGGATGAGCTAGCCTCAAAATATAGACCAACAAAAAGCTCTTTGATGAAAATGCAAGTAGGTTTAAACAAAAGTCCAATTTTTAGATTCTCACTGTTTTAGTTTTGATTAATTTAACATTTATAAGCGTTAAAAATAGCTTTCTATGGTCAAGTGCAAAATATGTATGCGGTTTAAAATCTACGCATTTGTGAAGGTTGCTTTTATATTTCAAACGTTTTCTTTTTTTTTAGATTCAACTTCAAAACTCATTGGCAGAAGCGAGATTTAAGGCGAAGAGTGAAAAATTTTTTCAACGTTGGAAAGAGGCATTTGAAAAAGATCTCAATTTATGAAATTCAAAAAAACATTGAAACAAATCGAAACTGAACGTGGCTGTTGCCAAATCCAGATTATAGGCTGCTCAATGCTATTCACATGACTGCTTCTTCTACATTGAGCTGAAAAATTGTAGTTTCAGTCACGCAAATCAAACACTTTATCTGATTTAAGAACCTGTTTTGGTATAAAAGCATGGACGCTGCGCTTTGTTTTTTTTTTGTATGAGGGTGATTTGTTGATGAGAAGCGTCATCAGCCAATTGGCTTTAGTAGTCAAGTGAAAGCTAAACAACGGCCTTTATTTCAATTTGGCCGTTGCTATTATGACTCTATTTTTACGCAAAACAATATGGCTCTAGCTTGTTTATTATGCCTCTTCATCTATCCTATATAAATCTATTTAATTATCTATGTAAAAACTTGTGCCTGTTCTTCCCTTCTACAAAATACAGGGTGTTTCAAAAAATTTGACATCATTTGATAAGTAAATATTACAGAAACTACATAATCGAATCAAATGAAATTCAACAGGTTTAATGTTGACCAAAACAAGATTTAATGACCATAAAAGATTTCACAATAAGCTCATCTATCAGCCAGACTTGAAGCATCTACAGTTAAACATCGCCAGTTACATTTCCCTAAAAGAAAAACCGGCCATGAACATGGTTTTTCGAGATGGCACAAAACGCATTCGCTTTTGGTGAGTCCCTCTCATGCTCAATAATGGTATGGGGATTTTCTTCGCCCCAAATGCGAACATTATGCCTATTGACTTTGCCATTCGTATGAAATGTGGCTTCATCACTGAACACAAGACGTTCATTGAACTCGTCTTCTTCAAGTTTCTCTTGCATATCAACACAGAATTGTTTGCGCTTTTGCTTGTCATCTGCAGTTATGGCCTGAACGAGCTGCAGTTTGTAGGGTTTCATTACCAAACGTTTCCTTACTACCCGCCAAACTGTCGTTGGAGGTATAAGAGTCTCCATACTTGTTCTTCTTATGGACTTTTTGAGGCATCGCAAGAGTGTTTGACGAATCCGCTCGACCTTCTCTTCTGCTGTTGCTGGTCGTCCAGATCCTTTCGCTCTGCATAGACAGCCTTCGTCTTCGAATTTCTTTTTCCAACTCCAAATCTGCTTTGCTGTTGATGATTTCTAAGAGAATTTTCTCATAAACGCCCGCTGCGCAGTCTTGTTTGAGCTCGTTTGAACATACTCCAACACACAAAACGCCTTTTCTCTGCTACTGAATACCATTTAAACGCACAGGTTTGAATGCAGTTCGAATAATTTATCCATTAAAAATTTCTACCCCTGAAAAGATAGACATAGCAAATATCAAGCACAAAATTTTGGCTTGTTTCTACACATGATGTGTAAATTTAAAGTTATTTAAACAGGAACTGCCAAAGTTTGCAAAATGATGTTAAATTTTTTGAAAAACCCTGTATTATGACTCCTCACAATATTTTGTAGAAGGAGTAAAGAGGCTGCGAACATTTTGGAAGGCTTGAAATTTTTTGAGAAACTGCAGCTCTCAAGCCCCTTATACTTTTACGCTTATGTATCAAAGTAATTTTTGTTTATACTTGTTTAATTTCGAATTGTTCCGATTAAATTGCAAGACAATTCATCGAATGACGTATCATATAACTGTGTAGATTTTTACGATTGCAACATCTTTTGTAATATTAAATTTGATTCATAGAATGACAAAACTAGTCCAAAAAATAGCCGAGTTTTTTATTTTTAATTTTTTAATAGTTTTTTCAATCAATTTGTTATAGTAAAAAGTCGAAAACATGAAAACCAATTAGGTCAAAACCAGGGATGTAAGGACTTCAGTCAAAGTTTGCATTAGCACTTTGCAAACTCGGATTCAGGCTTGAACTTGGACTGGTGATGTAATTTTTGGCATTCTGACTTTGAATCGTAAAAATTATAACTCCACTAAATATCTCTTTGTAAACCGACAAGTGAGTAATTAAAATTTTTACTTACTCTTTTTCAAAATTTATAATGGCTTTTTCCTCACTATTACCAGAGTTGTGAAGCCAAAGTCCGGTCCGAGTCGCATGTTTTATGGAGGAATCGGAGTTGGAGTCGCTTTTTTCAGAGTTGGTGGAGTTGGAGTTGTTTTTTTAAGTGTGCTGGATTTGCAATGGGGATTCGGAGTCATTTTTTTAGGTGTGCTAAAGTCAGAGTTTCCCACAGCGCTTTAAAGAAATCATAGTGAATGTAGTGGAGTTCATTCCTTAGTTTCGTTAGGTAGTTGAATGCAAGTTTATTTTTTAAAGGTTGTATTTTTTTGAATAAAATTTTTAGAGTTGATTGGTTTATCTTGCGGAAGATCTTTTCAAGAAATTTTATATTGATGGTCGATTAAAAATTCTAAACTTAGATGACTTACAATATACTAGATCTATGCATCCCACTTTTGCATAAAAATGAGAAAACTACAACTATATATCTGCAATACTTTATGGGAAATTGGTGCCCCTGCTGTTCATAGATTTGTTGCGCTCATCAAAGGCTGTGCAACAGAGTTTTTTACTTGTCGGCAGCATGGTCGAGTGATTAAAGCGCCGTGATTGCGATCGACATGGTATTGGTTCAAAACCTACTGGCGCCATTCTGTTGTTTACTTAGGAAATACAATTTACGGCACTTTCCTCTGCTTGATGGTCTTGACAAACAGTTTTAAATTTCAGTCATCTTTTTATAAAACTAAAAAAAATAATAAAAAATTTCAAGCGGACAGCGATATCTTGGCATCTCCGGAAGCAGGTCGGGGTAATTGCTTGTCCTATGTATTAACGTCTCCGTCATTTTCCTGCGAGTCAGGTGTATAAATATAGAGATGAAATCAAAACAATAAAAAATTTTTTGTAAATCAACTATCGTATGCAAGTAAAGAGACAACTTATATTAAGAAATTTTAAAATGTTGAAAGAATAATATAAAAATCACAGCATTTTTCTGTTAATTCTTTTTCCTGTTTTTTTGTGGTTAAATAGATTATATCGCGTGGGGAAGATACTATTTTCAATTTTTTGTCCTGTTTTATATCAGATTTTCAGTGGATACCTTTTCACAAAAAGACGAAGGCGAAGAGCGAATAAATTTACCCAGCTTTTACTTTGCTTTTGAACGCTAGCTTTAACAATACATCTTTAAACGTTGTCTACCTTTTAGCTATAACGTTTAAGAAAAGTAAGATAAAAACTTTTTTAAAGTGTTTATATCTTGCAGCCAAGATGTTTTAAAATTTTTCGGAAAATACCTTGCACTTAAATCGGCTAAAACCAATTGATTTTTTTACCTTGTAATAAGCTTAATAAAACAGAAACCAGATTCTATATTTTATTCATTAAGCCTATTGAAAGACTTTCTTTTGCGTTTCACTTCACTTTCTCGATTTGAGATGGAAAAAAATTAAGATGAAGAACATAAAACATTTTATCATCACAAATTCAAATATGTACTACAGCCTGCAAAGTTTATGAAAATAGAAAAACACAAAAGCAAAAACAATGACATTTTCTTGACCAACACCATTTTCACCATGCACAACATCAAACTTATTTGGTCAGCTGGTTCAATTTTCAACGAGAATCTAATACAAGCAGTGAAAAAAATTGAGAAATGAAGTTTTTTTGAATAGTTATCTTGAGATGGGAATTACAAAGAGCTATATTAAACAAAAAATGTCGA
Organism: Diplosoma virens; assembly: GCA_963680785.1. Lineage (NCBI taxonomy): Eukaryota > Metazoa > Chordata > Ascidiacea > Aplousobranchia > Didemnidae > Diplosoma > Diplosoma virens. The sequence goes on from OY796887.1 coordinate 27,568,471, forward strand.
TATTATATTAAATGATTTCTATACTCGGTTGCTCATTATTGAAGAGAATTTTTTAACAAAAGAGATATTTCGCTTTTCAGTTTTAGCTTTTTGTTAAAAGTAATTTCATACGAGTTAAATTTGCATTACTCTCGCCCTTGGCAAACAGCGATGACCTATGATGAAAACTAAAATATGTATAAAAAAATAACAACATTGAAATATGAAGAGCAGAGTGCAGCATAGATTTGCCAGCAGACATTCACGAATTTGCTTGCAATGTTGAAATACGATGCCACAATCAAGTGGCATTAATGCATCCTCCAAACCCAGCTGACAGAGCTTTGACTATATAAGGGTCAGATTTTGAACCTTCACGAAACTCGTCTTTAGTCAATTTCCCGTCGTTGTTCTGCAAAAATTAAATTGACAAAAAGTGATCCAATAATTTTTGATAATGGAAATGAATGTCACTTGATTTAAACAAAACTTTCTTCAAACCTTTAACATACCAAAGTAATCTTCAAAAGTAACGTCAGCGACATCACCGCCACTTAACTCTTTAGTTGTGTGGGAAATTTTGTGCTAAATGGCAAATGAACATTTATGAAATAAATTCATTAACTGATGAAGTTTGTTTAAAAATATATATACTGGTGTATTAAAAGTGGCTAATTACCAGATTTTACAAACGTTTTTTGGGCTGCAAAAAGTGCATTCCCAAGAGCACAACGAAGGTAACATGAATAGACCGAGCATCAAACTCACCTCCTTCTGCTCTCTAGCGAATGTTCTAGAACACTAAGCTATCTCGTCGAGAGAAACCTTTATTATTAAATTTCTTAAAATTACGAAATAATGTCAGTTGTTATTACGTTTTGGAGTCTCAAAACAACTTTCCATCCTTGATTATCTCCGGTTTTACAATAAAATGAGTTTACATTAGTCTCATTTAAAAGGATTTTTAATTTGTTTTTTTGGTCGAAGCAAAACTTTGTGTAAATTGCAAATAACCGGTTGTTTTTATTTATCTTGGAAATACAGTATACTGCGTTGTGCTCTTGGTAGTACCGCAATGTGACGATATAGGTTTTGTCACAAGTGGTCAGGCAAGATCTAACAACATGGAAGCCTGTTTCGTCTTCGTTTTGACTGATCGGGATACCTTAAAAGAGAAAACGCTAATTTTTGTGCAAAATATATTTTCCTCAAAAAATATTTTTTATTTGAAATTAATCTGAATTTTTTCGTTTTTTTCAAGTTTGAGTGCATGTATGAGTATTTAGCTTTTTTGTGTCTTTAAGTTTGAGTTTGCAGTCCCATTAAGATAAATTAATATGAGTTCCTTTTTGAAAAAATCAAAATATGCGGCCAAATACGGGCAACATCGAATGGCCGATTGGTAGGTTTTTTATCAAATTTGAATTGATCATATCCCTAAGGAACACTTAAATCTTTTCTCGAACTTTCGAAAACCGAAACAGCCAAAACAGTTAAAACCTAAAAAAAGATTTATGCGGGAAACAGTCGTGTGTCTCTACGTTTGCAACTATCGTAAAAAAAACATTTATTTGATTAATGATATCAGTCCTTTTGTCAAAACAAAATTCACGTTTAGAAGAATCTTTTTTCGGTAATCTTTTCAAGAAATCAACTATTCGCAGTTTTATAAACTCGTCTTACCTTGTCCATTTGAGTGAATATCTTGTTAACCCTTTTATCCGGTGTATTTTCATCTTCAGGCAGCTCGCTTGCGTTTCCCTTTAAATGTTTGTTGGTTAGGTTAAAAAAAAGACAAAAAACGATAAATTATTAGTTTTCTAATATTTTTCATATTTTGTTGTTTTGTTATGACGAAAACTTCAATATTATTTATGACACTTTTCGATTTAAACATTTCATAAAAAATCTAACATATAGATTCTATTACTTTGTTTTACTTGCTTTACGCCTAAAAAATTTATTTTGTTTTTTGTCTTGTCACATACACAGTAAAGTTTGTTTCGCCCAGAAAGTCTGCAGTTGGTCGATCAAAAGCTCGTTTTTACAACCTCAGGGCTTGTTTCCACTACGAACTTTGGCTGGAGCATTTTTTATTTGTTTTATTAATTACTATTCTTTTTTTAGCGCTTAAGCGCTAAGAGAAACAAAAAAAATTAATAAAACAAACAAAGAATACTCCCTCCAACGTTCGTAGTGAAAACGAGCGCAAATGTTGTTTGGGTTGCGCCAAACAAGTTTTTGTTTCTTTGTTCATTATTTTTTTCCGCCAAATGATTTTTTAGCGCGGATCAAAGCAAATAAAACGAATAAAGAAATGAAGGAATTATTGGTTCTCCCTAAACATATTGGCTTTCTTAAACTACTACATATTGAACTGGGGATATTCCAACGCGATCTGCGAGGCTTGCGAGTAAAATCTACCAGAGGAAACTCAAAGCTTGAAAAAGTAAAATTCTTTAAACAATTTCAAAACTCAACAAACTCAAATTGAGTTTTCGAAACTATTTTGTTTGTAATTTTTTTAACAGTAAACTGTGACGTCATACCACCATTGCGTAAATTGCCTCCACGATGTTAAACATTTCGTCTTTCGTGATGTAGCCATCGTTGTCAAGATCGTATAGGTTGAAAGCCCCTAAGTTCAAAATCTCATTTAGTTCATATTGATTCATTTAAAAGTATATCGATTATTAAAATTACCGAGAAAAAAAAACAAAATGATAGATTCATTAAGCCATTTACGAATAATATGCATTTAATGAAAAGGATCGATTTTTTTATTTTTTGTTAAGCTTCTATTATTTTTCCAACATTTCGACTGCTAATCAAAATTTTATTTTTCTGCAAAGTCGGGACTCCACCGTTTGACTATTTATAACCTGGTCCCTCCTCCCCTACTTATGTTTCAAATGAACACAGTTGGACAAGGGGCTATATACTGTACGTCGGCAGCGTGGTCGAGTGGTAAAAGCACCGGACTGATGATCAACATGGTCTGGGTTCAAAACCTACTTGCGCCATTCTGTTGGGTCCTTGGGAAAGACACTTTACGGCACTTTCCCCTGCTTGGTAAGTCTTGGCAAGCAGATCTAAATTACAGCAATATCTCTGCTAAATTACTAGCGGACAGCAATATCTTGGCATCTCCGGAAGCAGGTCGGGGTAATTGCTTACCATATGTATAGCGCCTCCGCCGCTTTCCTGCGAGTCAGGAGGATAAATATAGAGATAAAAAAATATATATATACAAATACAATTTCAAAATTTTCATATCATCATAAAAAAATTTCTTCTTGACAAGATCAACTTTGAGCTAACTCACAGTCCAATTTTTCATCCAAATTTCCCCGCGAGGTTACAGAAAGAGCTGATAAAAATTCTTTAAAAGTAATATATCCATCCTGTCAACAAAAACTGTTTTAAATCTCAAAAAGGTGTGTCGCTGTTGGTAGGCGATTGGAAAATTTTTCCAAATAAAATTTTATTACCTAATTTAACTTTTTTTAAAAAAAATCTTTATTTGTTGAATGCAATATTGTCAAAATTGATAAAATAATTGCAATATTGTTTTGATTTTATGCTTTATTATTTTAAAATGCAGAGGTTAAAAACTTAAGCACTGCAAGAAGAGGTTAAAAACTTAAACAATTTGTATTTTGTTATTATTCGCGATTTGAATTTTATTTAAACATGGAAGATATTGTATTTATCTATACAGTTTTTTCTTTGTATTAAATATTAAATTATTTTCAATAGAAATTAAATTTTAGTTTTTTCATAAAACTAGCAAAATTATTCAGTACACTGAAAAGGTTTTAAATCAATGCTTACTTTGTCAGAATCAAAAACATTAAAAACAAAATGGGCAAATTTTGATGGGTCCCCTTCCGGAAAAAATTGTTGATACACGTCTTGAAACTCCTATACAGAATAATCTCAAAGAAAACGTATCGTAGATATTCATATTAGTAATGACATAAGCCTAATCATTAAATTTAAGAAGCATAAGAAAATATAGAATTATCAAACGTTCATATTTAAAAGACTTAAATTTGGACAAAGTTAAAGTTTAAATTTTTGTGTTTATTTGCTTGAAAGATGTAGGCTAGTTTTTGTAATATCGTAGTATTCATAAACATTACGATATGAATTGCTGGAAGGTCTTTTATCTTTTACGATTTAAACTATTCAAGCATATTTTCGTTTTCTATTTTCTCAAATGCATGTTTCAAATCAACTCATTTACTTTTGTAAATAAAGAAACTAAATGATAAAGAAGGAGAAAACAAACTTTATTTTCCGTTCTGTCATTAATAATTCAAGTCTACGTCAAGGACAAGCTTTGCGGCAAAACTCGAAACAACATCGTCATTTGCGTGATAAATTGGAAAATATTATTTACGACGGCAGTTAACCAATGCTGCTGTCGCAAGCTGTCATAAATTGATTTGGGCCGATTGTGTTTAAATCAATTAAAAACATGCTTCAAAGTGTATCTTGCAGCGTTTGTCCAGGTATCGTAACGTTTCGAAATTTCATGCATTTAAACCCTCAGGTCGACAAATTATTGCAAATTGAATAGTTTTTTTATGTTTTTAAATTTTTCAGTTGTAACGAATTCTGAATCTATTCGAAACAAAAACAAAAAAAATCACAAAGCCAGCAATAGCAACTCTCTAACCTCTTTTTTTAAAAATCCGTTCGGACAATCCTTCATGAAATCTCGGTGCCAGCGCTGAATTTCTCTTTTATCGACTAAAAAAGAAAACACGAGTCATTCATATATAATTTAATTTTTGTATTCTGCAATTACTTAGAATTGATAAATTTTTATATAATACGATTAATTCTTAATCTGCAATTTAGATTTATTAGATAAATTTGCAAAATCCAGCAGAAATAGTCTTTTCATACGGTAATTAAATTCGGTTTCTGCATTGTCATGTAGATATGGTTTTGTATTCCATCAACTGGCAAAACCATATTAAAAGTAACAAAATTAATATTTTGATCCAGCCTCTAGACAACACGATGTTTTGATGTTTTTATCCGATTGATTTTTTTCGATTATCTTTTGTCTGTTTCTTTTTCGTAAATTGGAGTATGATCCAAAAATTATATTTTAAAAAGAGCCAAGCTAAAAAGTTTTTTTTCTAAAACGTTAAGTCGTTTTAAACTTCCATCTAATACTGTAATTACGCTTCTTCTTTGTATGGCCTTATTGGCCTGATTTTTGTTTTTTGCGGAGTCAATTGTAGTTAAGCAGCGCGACTCTTTTAAAGAATTCATCATAAAGTGCCTTTCCTAAATGCACAAAGGAAATTATTCTGGTAGACTGACCATCGAACTTGCGTCTTTTCTGCTTGCAAATCCGACTGTTCACAAAGGTGCCCGACAAAAACCACGCTACTAGGAAAAAAATTCATTTACTGCGCAGCGGTTGCAGCAATATATCAATATCATCCAAAAAGACTAAAAAACCACAAAATCCCAGTAAACGAAAAAATTCTTACAATGAGTGTTTTTTTGAAGATCTATAAGGTCTTCGTGACTTAGTTTGCTTGCGTTCTTTCCCATTTCAGAAGCAAATTATTATTAAATAAAATGGAGTTTTTTAAGTTTTTCAATAAATTAAATAAAAATTAACAACGAAACGTTACTATAAGTAAGTTTTGTTAAACATGAACAAATGCAGGTATCAATTCAAACAAAACATCTAAAACAAAATGAAAAATATTAATTGTACACTTTCCTCCGATGTTCTGTAAAAATAACATGTTTTTAATTGTTTTTTAAAGCTGAGATTTTCAGTTTAATTTTTTATATTTCTCTCTTTGACAGCTTTTGACTAATGGAAGGAAAGAACTGGTAGAAACTTTTTGTTCGTCTTTAGTTGACTTTCACGATGCATATGCAATCAAAAGTTACTTTTCAAGTAACGCTTGTTTGATTATGAGCCGTGTGATTATCTAAATACAAAATGTGTATCGTGGTTTAAAGAGTTTGTCGTACTAGGATCAAGATCAAAGGGTGGGCAAACTACCACTGGTGGGCCGCATGCAGCCCGCAGCTACCTTTTGCGTGGCTCGCAAAGGCTTCAAACAAATAATTAAAAAAGTTATTAATCTCTTTTTTGTCTTCAAACAAATTCTCAGTCATCGCTTTTAGAGTTCACTGATTTTTAGATACGAAAATTAAGAAATGCGAGACAGATTCAAGGCGAAGACCTTTTTTTTAGAGATCACTATAGTGTGGCCTGCAAACAAATTCAATTTCCGAATGCGGCCCGTGAGCTAAAAAGTTTTTCCACCCCTGATCTAGATTCTAGAATCACTTCTTGAGCAACAGCCATTATAAAATACATGACATCCAATTTATTTCTTGTTGTGTTCCAAGCTGCAATTTAAAGTGAAATATTAGCCAATTTTTCTTTATGGAACAATTAAAAAAATTTCATGAACTAAAATATAAATGATACACTACCCTTAGGTTATTTATGTTGGCAAGATGATAATAACAGTTTAAGACATTATATTAATAGTTTTTAAACCTAACAACTTCTGAAATTATTAACCTACTATCCAACGCTAAAAGAAAATTTTCACTTTTATTTAGGCAAACAAATCTGAAATTGAACAACTATTCTTTTTGAAAACAAACTGATAATTAGAATACGGTTTTACTTGGAGACTTTGTTTGCCCAAAACAAAACTATATTTCTGAGTTCAGTTCATAATCAATACATTAACGAACTTCCCGACGGTTCGTAAATCTAGGATAAGAATCCTTGTATTATATCAATATAGCCGAGCTAAAAATGAATTGAATTGAATATATAACATCACAGTTTTTCATGTCAAAGTAGGTACAAAGCGTTAGCACGTAACTTTTTATATAACACTTTGAATTATTTTAAGTAGCCCACAACCTTTGCACAAATTTTGCAGCAGGCCAACCGTCTAGTTAATACATTTACTTGCCAAGCACTATCTTCTTTCAGTGGCAGGATCAATGCTTCTGATCAACTGGTTCTGTTACAAAACGTCAAATTTTCAGCAAATATAAACTGATCAAATTTAATTACTTTCCGAATAACACTTCAAAGTAATGGTTGAGAAAGCATCATTATGATGATATTGAGGAATGCTTATATTACTGTTCTATATAACGAACTTATAAACGTTAAGGTATTTAGATAATGTATGTAAGAGACTAAACCACAAACGAGAAGCACCAGACTTTTGTTTCGCTTTTATTAGAGCTCGTCAGTGATGCATATCTCACTGAGATTTGAACCTAATGGATGTTCTCTTACACGCAGGAGACAACATCACTATACCACCCATCCGGTCATGAAGTGCAACCTTAGTATTATTGTGTAGTCGATTCTATGTATTCTTGCGCCCCAAAGCCAAAAAAAATCTTCAATTGCAAAAGTAGGTTTCTTTTGAAGTAATAGGCCCGGAACAAAAGGCCTCTCATAAAATTCGTGAGGCAGTTCTGACAAATCGATGCGAACCGATGAAATTTCACTACTGTCTTCTTCCCAACCTTTGAGTGCAAACATTCTTACTTCTGCACTATAATTGTAAATTCCAAACAATCTTAATTCAGTGATTTTTTTTTGACAAAAGATATAGATTGAACAAATTATGATATTTAAAACATGTTCATAGCCTCACGCAAAAGAAAGTATTCCTACGATAAATAACCTGTTTTAAAACTTGCTATAACTTTGCAAAAATGTTTTTTTTAGGAGGAGCAGCTTCATTAGAACAATTTTGTCAAAAAAGTTATTTTTCCACAAAAAAAAATTGCATGGTTTCAATCTACATTGTACTTTAAAAGTTTTTTGTTTGATACTTGATTTTTTCCACACATTGCTTACTCGCAAACTTTGCACAAAACGAAAAGAAATTTCAGCGCAAACCTCGCTTTTTAACTCTTAATTGCAATTGATTGTTCAGAACTTGCCACAGTTAAAGTGCGTTGACAGCGGCTCTATTTATTATATACTCTGTAATAAAAAAATGCGTAAAAAAAATACAGTTTTTTTCTGATGGAATTTCAACATATTTATTGTTTATGTGGGTGCTATAAGACTAATATTGATCCTTTAAATGTCGTTTCAATTTTTCTTTTCTCGTCATTTAATCTATGTGCTTGTTGGTGCATTTAAACATTTAACGAAAAGTCAAATTTATATGCGTTATTGAGAAAAATTTTCATTGTCATTAAAGACTAAAAAAATGGCCTTCACTCTATATTGAAGGCTAAAAAGGAGTTTTGTTCTCAAAAAGTAAATCGACAACAACAAAAACGTCTATATAAAAAATTTATTTGTCTAATTTTTGATCCCCGATGAAAGTTTTTGAAGTATCCGAATGCGATCTCCCCTGCTAAGAGCGGTCCTTTCTAATGGTAAAGGTGGGTGTGGATAAACTATTTAAAATATTTAATAGTAACAATCTTAGAGTTAAGGTACATATTTTGTTTTGGGTTTTCACCCTTTTTCAAGACAGTTTGCTTTATCGAAAAAGATAAAAAGCGAACTTCATGACTTTTACTGTTCCGCATACATTAAAAAATGTAAAAAAGGATTATTAAAACCAAACTTTTTTGTTTTAGTTTCTAAAGTGTTAAAGATAATAATAATAGTTTTACATCAATTTTTAGAGAGAAACGAACAGTTAATTTAATTATAATAACATCAATTATCTAAACACAAAAAGATGCTTTTACTTTTATAAATCCCTCAACAGCCACAGTCTCGTGTTTTACCGTTACCTTGAAAGCTAAGGTTACGGCAGTGTAGCTAATTGGGTAGAAGTTTCGTGTTGATTGGGCCTCGCTCGGCGTGGTCTTGGTTCAACTCCGGGTCTAATCATTTTTTCGTATCTTGAAAAAAAGATACGAAAAAGCCTTTGTTTTGCTCTACAGTATTAACAAGCTAGTCTGATTAACAGTACATATGAAAACTAAAAAACAATGTAAATAACTTTCAAGGGAACCGCAATATCTCAGAATCAGCAAAAGCAAGTTTAAAATAACCGCTCTCCGGTTGCTCTGAGCTTAACACTTGGCCTGCTAGCCAAAATGATAGATTGATAATGTGGTGTATGATGATGATTACAATGAAGCTTCAAACAATCAGAAAATTAATACAAATAAATCTAAGTTTTACATTTCAGTCACAAAGCACTGAACAAGACACAAGCCCACTCAGCGCAAAAATACTGTATATGACTAGCAGCAAATGCTTTTGCTCATCACATGACACACAAACTTCTGCAGCAGGTCGAAAGATGTAGTGCAAATCAACTTACTTTCCTTTGTTGTAGCATCTAAATTATTTAAATCAAGTATTGCCACAAATGTTGATGCAAAATGTGCAAGGCTTTTTCATTTTTACGAAGCATTTTACTATTGGTTTTTAGTGCTACATTATTGTACGTTAAACATGCTTTGACGAACAACCAAAGTTAATTATCACCAGTCAGAGAAAAGCCAATCGATAAAGTCCTTTAGAATTGCGAATTTAAATAAAAGCCTTCTGTATTTAATATTTACGTGCATAATAAGCAATGGTATTCTTTAAGAGAGAATCTTGATTGATTTGCCTCGCAGTGCGTTAGCATATTTTGAAACAAATTTTTATTCTTAGTTATCAACGGCAGAAATACTTTTTAAAACATAAAGTAAGAATGGTCAAGTCAATCAACAAGCAAGTGCCGCCATACCTGTTTCGTCCTTATTAGGACTCGTCAGGACACTACAGCTTGTTGTTGACCCCAGCTGAAAAAGTTGAAAACTTAAACAGCTGGCACAACTTTCTGTTTGTGGTTTTTACACCTCAAACATCCAGTTGTGGACCTGAACGCTGGGTAGGTAGTACAATGAAAACAATGTTCCACCAGCGCAACTGCAAAAGACACCGCTAAACCGCAAGGGTATACTGGCGGCGGTTCCGATATGCTAACCACATCGAGTTAGCTAACACGGATACGGGTTAAGACAAGCAAAACCCTGCAGTTCCCATTACAAACATAAAGTAAGAATGGTCAAGTCAATCAACAAGCAAGTGCCGACAGACCTGTTTCGTCCTTATTAGGACTCGTCAGGACACTACACCTTAGCTAACTCGATGTGGTTAGCATATCGGAACCGCCGCCAGTATACCCTTGCGGTTTAGCGGTGTCTTTTGCAGTTGCGCTGGTGGAACATTGTTTTCATTGTACTACCTACCCAGCGTTCAGGTCCACAACTGGATGTTTGAGGTGTAAAAACCACAAACAGAAAGTTGTGCCAGCTGTTTAAGTTTTCAACTTTTTCAGCTGGGGTCAACAACAAGCTGTAGTGTCCTGACGAGTCCTAATAAGGACGAAACAGGTCTGTCGGCATTTGCTTGTTGATTGACTTGACCATTCTTACTTTATGTTTGTAATGGGAACTGCAGGGTTTTGCTTGTCTTAACCCGTATCCGTTTTAGCTAACTCGATGTGGTTAGCATATCGGAACCGCCGCCAGTATACCCTTGCGGTTTAGCGGTGTCTTTTGCAGTTGCGCTGGTGGAACATTGTTTTCATAGAAATACTTTTTTTTGCTTGCAACAACAAGTGGGAATTTAATTTGTTCGACAATTAAAAATCAACTTTAAATAAGTAAGTTGATTGATTTATCGAGTTACTTAAAGTAGTCTATTTGTTGTATTGATTACAAAGCAAAAAACATTTTTGTAATATAGACAAAAATCTGACTGCAAAGATGGTCCATATCTATAAGACAAGTAGGCTCTGCTAAAGTCAATACGTCAATTTTTTTTGTGACTTTTTACGTCACTAAACTTACACTAGCGTCGGTTTTAATTCCACAGGCGGCTTTTTGATAAGTTTTATAACCAAAAATAAGACAAAAATTTGAATAAAGTCAAAATTGCTTCAAATTTTGGGTGCTATTCTAACGTGCGATCTTACGCACGTGTGAGATCGTACGTTAGAACAGCACCAAATTTTGTTTTATCATGGCTAACTTTCAAACAACTAATTTTTTGCATAATTTTGTAATTTTTTAGCAGCGATATGTACTTGAATGTCTTTTTCTTCAATAAATAGTTTATTAGAAATTATTAAAAATTTTGGGTTTCGCTTCATTCTTCGTGTGCGTTCTGAATCACCATCTGTAAATTTTACATGTTGACGAAATTCTACAAGAAATTTTCCACGCCCACAGTTTAAGAATTCCTAAACTGTAGGTTTTTAGGAAAGCCTGTCAATTCAAACTTTTGCAATAGAAAAGTATTATTCTGGAAAAAACTCAAAATGAACTAAAAATGTGTCTCCTCGTTCTTCTTTACAATAAAATGCTAATTGCTGATGCGTGAGTGTAACTTTGTTCGTGTACGTCGGAGCTTCTATGGGCATTACCTAGAACAGGATGGTCCAAACCGCGGCCTGCGACGTAATTTTCTGGGGCCCGCTGAACAATTTTACACAATTCAAGTCTTGTCTATCGCGGGCAGCAGCAACGAAATTTTCAAACAACCGATTCCAAGTGGAGACTTTTTTTTTTAGACAACACCAAGATTTTGGGACAAAAATAGGAAAATTTGAGACTGGAAGCTGAAACAATTTTGAAAAGTGGCCCGCAAGAGTGAAGTACTTGGACCACCCTGACCTAGAACACAAAAGCGTTCTTTTTCGCAGGGTTCGTAATTGTGGTAATTCGTAATGGACTTACGAGATAAAGTGGAAATTTTTATCTCACTTCTAAAGACAAAATACGATTATAGATTCAAAGTTTTACAAACTTCGTAAAAAAAATACTAGGACACGCTCACCAAATTTATTTTAAGACCCAAAAAAAGAGGTAATCACTGTGATTTTTTAAGCAGTTGCGGTCGTGAATGCCCATTCGTTTGAAGTGATGACCTTTTTTATAGTCTTCAAATGAATTTTGCGTCCGTATCCTAGAATCTAGTTTTCAAGGTGGTCCATCTAAAATTGTATCGCTAAAATCAAAGTGAAGGCCAAAAAAAAGATCTTCAAGTTAAATACTGTTCAGATTGTGATCCTATTTCTTATATTTTATATGGAACAGTTTTTTTGTCAGCAATTCAACATTAATTGACGGCACTCTTTGTTATTGCATTGACAGTTTGCGAGGTCGTAATAGTTCACACTGTATACGTCAGTGCAGAATTGCAAAAAGTCAATTAACATTTAAGGAAATTGCAATTTCAATCCACTCTGCAATATTGGCAAACAACAGCTGCAACAAATAGTTTCACGATATTTTGTTGACGCTTATAAAAATTATTACAAGAAAAAAGGGGCGGGTTAAGAATGCTTTGGTGTTGAAGTTCAACGCTGGTTTGCGCTTCAGCAACAAAACGATGAAATTGATAAAGAAAATTTAATTTGAATGATAAGCTTATTGCAGCAAAAGATGAATTTTTTTCAACAATATCAGCAAAGCTTCTTATTTAATTGGTGCTCTTTCAGTAACGTCCGCCACAGCAGAAAGAACGTTTAGTTCTATTAAACGACTCGAAACGTACGTGAATTCGACGTGTTTTGCGGATTGGGTAGGAGCGCAATTTGATGGCAAACGTGATAGTGATCGACACGGTCGCTGTTTAGAACCTAACTGCATCACTTTGTAGGGTTGTTGGTAATAATACTTTCGGTGCTTTTTTCTGCCTGGCTGTCTTTCAAACAGCTTTAAATTTTACTTATTCTTCTAAATTAAAATTATAAAACAAAATAGAATAATTCGAGTAAAAAGCAATGTTCTGACATCTTCGAAAACAGGTCGGGGTAATCGCATGAAACTGTTATAAGTATTGAGCTTCCGACGTTTCGCAGCAAGCTAGGAGAAGAATAGAGATAATAATAGTAAAAAATGTGGACAAGAACGCCTCAATTCTCTGGTTTTACTTGCTAGTAATCTCATTCTGCAAGTGGAAGAATAGCTCCTATAACCAGAAGATATTCTTCAAAGACAAACTGAAAAATTTTACTTCAATAACCCTTATTTCAAATTTTGCTTGTTGCTGTATCTCCAATGTTTTTGCAGTTATTACATTGCAAAAGTAAAACTTTTTGTAGCGTTTAACCTCAACTTAATAGGAATATTTCTTGACTACAATGTAATATAAGTTTACCAAACAATGGATGAAATCACGCAGTTTTACTTCAGCTTTCGTTTTTTTATGTCTTCTTGTCAATTGATGTTATAAATTTCTGCCCCCCGAAAAAAAATCTTAAACCTACGCCTGTGTGAAAGAGCATTATAGCAGTTATTCTTCATCAATTTTTGTATCAAAATAAGTGTTATTGTAATCAATGACATGCAAGCATTGATTGTTTTTTAACAGATTGGGTTGAATAAGTCACAACATCAAAAGCTTTTTTAATCAATTGATTGAAACTAATTCAATTTAATCTATCAGATAGAAAAAGCATTTTTTTGTTTTGAAAAAAATCTGCTTAATTACACGTTTTACTTAGTTTTCTTACCGGTACCTTGAACTGATTCTGCTTCAGAAAGGAAATAGTTATTTATATGTATCTAGTAGTCTTTGCGAAAAAAGCTTTCTAAAATGTTGCAAGAATAATTTCTGGTTACTGTAAAAACTTGTGCTGTTTCTGTTATGCACGCATCTAGCAGCTTTCTGTTCCGGTAAACTATTTCATTTAAATACCAGGGTCACCAGCTGATTAAAAGGTGAATTTATTTTTTTCAAAACGAGTCCGTGAAAAATTACTTTTACCTAAAATCAATAAGTCTTTTTTTCTCTAAAGCTCTATAGCGAGAAGTTTCCAAAAAAGCCTCGGTTAAACTATAAACAGAAAGTAACGAAATGTTTTCCTCCATTTCACTTGTCAAATCAAGATAAAATCATTATTCATAAATTAAATTTTTTTGCGGCTTCATTCAAGGAACCAGAAATAACAATTTGAAAAGACACGCGGAATCGCTACTTTAAAATTCGTTTTTACTACGAACGTTGGCAGGAGTATTCTTTGTTTGTTTATTAATTTTTTTGCTTTTTTTCGCGCTTAAGTGTTAAGAAGAATACTCCCGCCAACGCTCGTAGTGGAACAAGCCCTAACAGTTTAAATTTTAAACAAGCTACCTAGTGCATGTTTAAAAAACCCGTATATTATAGATTCCGAACCGTTTTTTTATTAATAACCTTTATTGAAACAAAAAAGTACCGCGGGTATAGCCTATTGTGTTTCTTTTAAAACGCCTCAGCCGCATTACAGTCACTAAAAAAATTTCGTTCTCTATCTGAATAACAATTAAACATCAGACGCATTTGATAAACTCAACAGTAAATATTAAACATTAATACCAACAACTTCTAATACGGTTCTAAGAAGATCAGCTGTCTACTAAACAAGCTATCGATTTATTCCGAAAATTTGACTTTGAAATGACTTTACATCTTTCCAGAGTTTTCAAGTGTAAATTAAAAATAACTGGAAATATCTCGAAACTTCTTGTGAAAAAGTTAAAGAAGTTTATTTCATAGTAAGACGATGCGTTCTACTTTGTTACTCTGAAAGAAAATTTAATATAAAACCTATTGAAGAAAAGTATATTTTAAAATAGGCCTATTAACTTTGACAAATAGCCAAATCAGCTGCCTTAAAACTACTTTCACTTGAGACTATCTCTACTTGGTTGTCATAGACTCACTCTATTTTTTTTTCTTTATTCTTTTAGAAACTAGCGAGATTCTACAAAAATGTTAAAATATTTATGATTTGGCACATTTAGTTTTGACCTAATTGCAAAAAATGGTTTCACCTTTTCGGTTTTGTTGAATTATAAAACTTCTCCGGCAAATTAAAAACTTATTAAGTTTTTCCTTTTAAATGCTTTCTGTTCGAAAGGAGTTCTTTAATATTTATGTTAAAATTTTTTGTAGTTGAAGAATTATTTCATCACTGACAAAAAACAGTCTATTAAAAAAAAAGACGTCCTCGCATTGATAAAAACTAAACGTTCGTCTTATAATTCCTTTCACAGCAAAACAAATCCACTGTTGTTCTCATCTGTAATTTTTTGGCCATAATAATTATAAGAGCTTACAATTTATAAGAGTATACTTACAATATACAATAGAATTTGCCCAAGTCCCCACCTCAAAGGGAACAGAAAAATGGCGACTTAGACAAACCGCAAACTTAGGCAAAAAACAGATTAAATATGCGTAGGCCCAGAAGCGTATTTAAAGGGAAGCATTGTGTCATGCCCCCCCCTTAGAGATTACTAATACAAGAAATCAGAGACAGATTCTTAGTGAAAAGCTTTTTTTTTTAAAGATCACCAATTTTTTGGGACGAAAGTCGAGAAATCAGAGACTTAAAAAATTTTTTCCACTATACATGATTGATTGTGTTTGCATGACCCCTCTTTCAAAAATCCTTGGTTTGCTACTGCATAGACCTACACAAACTTGGGACCCCTTTGTTTCTGGAAAGGCTGAACGTTTGGAAAATGAAGAACACCAGCAGAAAACATCTTTTGGATTGCTATACAATAATTTAATGCCGTTTTTTATTTAAGCACTCAAGATGCAGTCTAAAAGAAATCCGAGATTTATTTTCTGCCGTAATTTTACTTTTTGCCCATTTCCTACTCACTAACCACCATAATTTATTCTAAATAAACTGATAGCTTTTGTAACTGTCATAGCTAGGCTGCTTAACGTGGCAATAAGATGGCTAACTGAACGGAAATTAAAGCTGATGAAAACAATGAAAATAATCTTAAGTGATGAAATATTGGGGCTATAAAGAAAGTTTGCGATGCATTTGCGATGCACAGTGACGTTGTGTCACATCAGTAAAGATCGTAGACAAGCAGGCGAAACAACTGTAGTGCAGTGGTAGCAGACTAAAAGTTTAAAATATAATCAAGCTGGCAAAGTTTTTATAGGCCTGACAACTTAGGCAAATTTTTCAGCTCATGGTAAGTAAAAATGGTGGCAAGTTAAGGCTCGTTTCTACTACGAGCGTGAAATGGAGCATTCTTTCTTTTTTTATTGATCTTTACGCGCTTAAAATCTGAGCGAGCGCAAAGTGAGGCAAAAAAATCAATAAAACAAACAAAAAATGCTCCATTCCACTACGAGCGTGAAATGGAGCATTTTTGTTTCTTTTATTGATCTTTTTGCGCTTGAAATCTAAGTAAGCGCATAGCGAAGCAAAAAAATCAATAAAACAAAAAAGAATACTCCATGCCACGCTCGTAGTGAAAACGAACTCTTAGGCGATTTGACGAGTTAGGCAAAGACAACGTAGCCAAACTTGATAACACAGAAAGCAAAAGGCTCTCAGCCGGACCAAGCAATATGTAGCCACTTAGGCGAACTGGTGACTGAGCCGTAGGCGACTTTGACAAATTCTACTGTTTATCTTATAATATATTAAAGCTTTAACTTTAACAATTTATTTTGCATTTTGTCAAAATAACTTATCAATTGGGGCAATTTTTTTTAGTTAAAAAAATTTTTTTGACTCGAACGACTTCGACCTGCTACAAAAATTTCTATGGACGTATTTTGATTAAAATTCTGCCGAAACGGAAATTTACATAACTTTAGAAAAGAATAATTGTTTTTTTTGTCAACTGTGAGACAAAATCTTGTACATTAGTGATCCACGATTATGACTACTACTAAAAAATAAGTTTACAATTAATTTGTATAAAAAGCTTTTAAATACATTGAGAAAAATATTTTTATGCAACGGAAATTATGGTTTCGATGCTGCCTAAATGTTTTCAAAATAAACACACATAAAGAGACAAATTTTCGTTTACTTAAACAAGGATAAAGTCTAATCAGACCGAAAGCGAGCACGGAAAAAGTAAAGCGTGTGGGGAACTGTTCAGACTAAAGCGGAAAGTGTGCAAAATTTTTCGCGCTCAGCGGAAAAGATTAAAGTGGAAATATTTTAACTTTTAAGCTTGATTCGAACTAAAAACGGTTGAGAAAAAACCAAGCGGAAAGTGGAGTTTTCCGCTACTCTTTCGAAATCCGTTTAATTTTTTGCGTCCGCTTTCAGTTTGAACTGACCTTAATATTTTTTCGAACAATTAAGAATAAGTCGACAGCGTTGTCGAGTAATTAAGCGAACCATTTTGATTGCGCGCGCAATCGATATGGTCCCGGTTCGAAGATCTACTAGCCTCATTCCCTTACATCTTTGGGAGCTTTCCCCTGGTTGGCGGTCTTAGCAAACAGCTCTAAATTTCAGTCATATCTCTACTTAAAAAAACTGAAATAAAAAATTTCAATCGGACAGAAATATCTTGGCTCGCTGATTTAGAATTTATGAAGAAAGGCCGGCAAAACGCTTTAAGAGTAACGTTAAGAAGTCAGTTCCAAAAGTTTCGCAAAACCTGGTATAAATTGGAGAAAAAAAATATTCATAGTTTTTGTGGCTGCTCGAAAGATTGCAAAAATAAGTAAGAAATTAGTTTTTTATGTAAAGTTTGACAAAATTTGACTTTATCTTGACCTAAAATCTCCTTAAAAAGACTTCCGAAAAATCGAAAAGTAAAGTTGTATAACTATCATGATAAAACAAAACCCTGAAAAATTTTGATTTTGATTGATCTTAGCGGGCATTCAATGTTACAGAATTAGCACCGGGCTACTTTTTTAATGAACTTGGCAGGCTTACGAAATCGGCCCGATGGATTGCTGAAATGACTTTAAATTTTCTTAATTTTGTTGCTTATTTTTATAGCTTGAATTTACTTTTGTCGTCACCTTGTTAAAAAAAACAAAAAACAAAAGCAATTTGAAAGCAATACGCTAGTTTTTCTAAATAAGAATATTCAGATATCAAAGTTATTTCTCAATAGACAATGACCTGTATATGGCTCTGCTTTTCCCAGGTAATATTCAACGCAGGGTTGCCAGACCAATTTTTCAAAAAAAGCCAAGCAGACTGTCTAAAGAAGCCAATTTTTTTTCTATTAACGACCCAAATTAAAGGTAAAGACTAAAAAAAAATTATATTTATATCAGCTTCAAAATCCTGTTTTCATCCGAAATGTAAGGTGAAGACTAAAAAAAAATCATCACTTTCAAGCAGTGTCCAAAATCTCTATTTACGTTCCGAATTTGAGGTGAAAACAATTGAAGATTTAGTCAATAACGAAAATTTTAACATTTTTGCTTACAAACTTCAAATAATTAAACAGAAATTCTAACTTTTAACAATGAGATTTTGTTTTATAAAAAAGGCCAAATTTCTCAGGTTTGGCCTAAAAAAGACCAATAAGGCAATCCTGATACAAAGTACAATAATTTATTATTTTAATTCTTAAATCTGTATGACTTCATCGATTTTTTTTGACAGTTGATAATTAACTTTGGTTGTTACGACAAAATTTACATGCGAAAAAGTTGTTCTTTTTACCTAGGGAATTAAGATCAAGTATTTTTTCACCTTTGTCGAAGAAATAAAACTTTTTACTTGTAAAATTTTAATGAACTTGATCTAATAATACAGTTACTTACAGACGCTAAATCAAACCTAATGATAAGTAGCTCACAGTAATTAAAAAGCAGTTTTATAAAAGAGCCAAGGTTAAACCATGCCTTAAATCGGCAAATTAAACTTGTTTTTAAAATTCATTCAAATTTATTGTTTTGTTTCGTCTGTTTACTTGTAGACAAGCATTAAAACTCGATTTAAATCTTTCGCATCGACATAAATGCGGGTCGCCTGACAACTTGGCCACGCTGCCGATAAATTGCAAATTTTGCTTAGTATTATTTAGAAAACAATTTTTTGTTATTTAGAAAACAATTATTTAGTAACTGCAAAGCATATAAACTGCTGTTCGCTTTATTCTTACAATAAAACAATTCAAGAGCAGATTTATGGTCAAAAGAAATTATACCGTCAGCGAATTACTAAATAATTATTTTTTATTTTTAATCAATCACACTTAAATCACGTTTGATTGTTGTAAAGAGCAATTATTTATCTGTTAATAATTATCATTGATGACAATTTAGTCAATGAATTATATAAACATTAGCAAAAGTATCCGTTGCATTCATAATCGAACAGTGCTGGTTCTATTCTTTTTCAAAGTAAGCCTATTCGCCGCCCTGAACTTGATTTGATCAACTTTGCAATCTTGCGAGCATTTTAAAATTAAGATTGAAACTGAAAAAAAAGTTTTATGTCACAAAGCTTTTTTCGAAAAGCTGAAGTTTGATCGCTACAAAAAAAAAACTTAAAAAAATCGCCAGCGGATTAACATTTTGTGAAAAGTTTAAAAAAATAGACCCGAATCCTGGGTTAGGCTTACTACAAATAGAAGTTTTAAGTCACGATTTTTTCTATTGATCATAAATTTCCTAAACCACGATATTTTTCACATTGATATGATTAAGAAATAATAAGCTATGTCCAAAAAAATAAAAACACAAATATGACTGACATGAATAATTAATACTGCTTTATATGAATTGTTCTTTTAGTTTTTTGTTGTTGTTTTTATTGGTGGTTACTTAAATTTTTTTGGTTGCTACAAAAACCATATTAACAAAAAGACATTTTTTAACTTTACATTCACTTTCTCCTTAAAAATTAGCGCTCAAACGGGACCTTTTTTCTCAAAAAATGCCACAACAAATTGGGCTAAAGAGAATACTCATTGAGCTGCGCTAAAAGAAATTTAAACAGATACGATGTAAAAGTTCAATTTTAAGCTAACCATTTCAGTGAGCATTTTACTTAAAAGAAAATCAATTATTTATCTTCTCCGCAACTTGAAGACCAATGTTTTGTCTATTTGTGTTTAGAAGCAGTTTCATTGTAACTAGCTAAAACAAGCTTTTTTTAACTTTTAAAGAAGTCTGTCTACTCTTATATAAAATATTTATCATAAAATACTTGTGGTTACTTTTGTCCTCAAAATCGTGCAAAAGTTTTTCTGTTTGAATTTAAACTTATCAGACACTCGACATCAGAGGGTTCAAATTTTGATGTGAAAGAAAAATTTTGATTCATATCAAAAAATACTTATAAATTATTTATACTTTGATGATGAATCAATTTTTGAAAACATTAGCTATTAAAAACGAAATTACATGTACTTCTTTTTCGCCTCTTGTTTGTTTAAAAACTTATTTACTATTTGCTTGAAAAAAAGTTGTTTGTCTTGGAATTATTAAATTGTCTTCGCTATATTATAAAAAGACCCTAGTCGCCTGCTTCTTTTTTCAAGCAAAATCATTTTTTAGTAAACTTTAATTGCTACTTTTGCTAAGCTCATTTTAACGTATCGCAGGTCAGAGGTTCTTAGGTTTTTTTAATGCTCTTAGGGTTTTAGTTTATATTTTAATGGTTTTTACCCCTGAAAAAAAGCATTCAGTTTCTATGACCTTCCTAAGAAAATGTAGTATTTAGGTAACTATCGCTAGTCTGAATTATTTCGATTTATTCATATTAGTTTTGTTTAGAATTTAAGAGATTTAAAAATCACTATTTCAAAGAATATTTCAATAATTTCTATACAAATGTAAAAAATGTAAAAAAAAAAGGATATTTGAAGGGCTCTCACGTAGTTGCACAACCCTTTAAAGTCCGTTTTAACACATTTGGAGACAAAACCTAAAGCTATACAATACATCACCAAAAACTCTCATTTTTTATGCCATGCCTAAATTTGATTGATACAAAATTTTAAAATAAAAACAGTTGCATTTAACGTATAGTTATTGTCATTTATTACTAATTTGTTAATACGCTGCTTAGCAATGTAAACAATAAAATAAAGTATTGTTTTGGTTATAATAGAAATTTTACAAAATCACAAAACCATCAAATCCAGATTGTGTTTTCGCTGGTAAAACTTAAACTTTCTAAACTAAATTTCGACTTAAAAATTTTTTTATAAAAAGAAACGTTCTGCCCTGTGCCCGACTTGAATCTTGCATCATTTACACTCGAGTATTGTGCGTTGTCGACGTCAATTGTCGTCGATAATGTTCCGTTTACGTTGTTGACGCATATGCCGCTATAAGTGTTTTTTCAATTGACAGAATGGATATCGCTGTGAACTGTTTAATAGCCACTGTAAAATGACAATTTTTTTCAACATCATGAGAATCTCTTAAATCAAGTAAAATCTATTTTCTAATTTGAAACTAGAATTTTAAAAACAGTTTTTACTTTCAAAAAAACCGCTGCAGCTCTATTTTAAATTTATCATTAACACCTTTTTACCAACAGCCAATGCTTGACATTTGAAAAAGAAATACCAAATTGAGGATGCATACATTGAATGGATTAAAAAAAAAAATGAAAATTTTTAATTATCGTGGTTTTCGAATCCCAGGATTAAGACGCGTGTTTAAAATAAATCTCTCGATTTTTTCCTATAATTTGGAAGCAGGTGGACATAATTGCTTACCCAATGTATAGCGCTTCGCTGCGAGTCAGGAGAATAGATACGGAGATGAAATGATGTAAAATGGCTTTTTACAATGAGCAAAAGTCGTCGCTGTCGCATTGCGAGATTGAAACCATGTTCGTAAATATAAAAATGTAAGTCTGTTGCAAGTTTGTAAAACGCGCAAATAATCTACTTATCAACCTTCTTGCCTCCATTTCTGGTACATTTCAATTTCTGGGTTGGCCGAATCTGTCATAGTGTTGCCAACGGGACGCTGCCACTAAGATAGTTCAACGTGATTAGAACGGTATGTTTAACTGATCGATTTCCATGCAAAAAAATAATGTCTCTTTTGTGATATACCAATTTTCGGCAAGTATTTATTTTCATTTTATAAAAGTAAAAAAAATTCTAAAAGTATTAAGAAAGTTCACCAAAGCAAAATTTTTGACTATGAAAATTTTTTTCTAACTTTGAAAATATTCCATCTTGAATTCTGCATTCATTTTATTCAGGTTTGAAAAAAGCCGAGAAACATTACGATTTTAAAATACAAAAGGACCGATAGATGCTACTCAACAAGCTAATTCCATTATTAAAAGCTCTCAACTGCAGATGTTTACTATTGATTTTCGCCGAAATTATTGATTTTTTTCTTTTCATAAAGTATTTTTAAAAATTTCTTTGCAAGAAAAAGCATTTTATTTCCCTATGAAAAAGGATGGTTTCTTTGAAACCCCAGAATTGTCATAAAAGAAACTTTACAGTTCGTTTGTGGCGGAAGTAAATAGTTCTCGTGTGTCATAGTAATTGTTTTTTTTTTAAAAAGCTATGTTGCGATTAGAAATTGACATATCACACAATTCTACATTAACTGGTTGTTGATCTATGACTACATCTAATAAAAAAGAGAACAAATGGAGAGTTACTTTAAGGTTTAACATATATTCGGGCGATATGCAATTTACAACAGCTTCTAAAAGAAAGCAAATAACCAAGAATATTCTTTTCTAGAAATCAAAAAGGATTAGTTGCTAGAAGATTCCAGAATAAAAATTATCAACTAAATTTCAACAATAAAATTTCAACAAATGTTTTTCTAGGTCTTTATTTAAGAGCACGCCACTACTTTGGCGCTTAACATTACGCGGACAATCCTCAGTACGTTGTTCTGAATGTGTGTGCTTCTAAATTGCAGGTTTTTAGTTTTTGGAGAAAAAATTGATAAGTGTTTTGTTTCATCACGTGATAACGTGAACGCATAAGCGAGATACGTCAAAGGCGAACCCTCGGACTAGTGAGCAGAAGAACGCCAGTTCGATGCTCAGTCTACCTGAGTAATTTCCGTCCTGCTCTTGGGATAGACACTTCAAGACAAATTTCTAATTAAGGTCATACTGCTAACATACGATGGGAACACTGCTTAAAACAGAAATTAGTGATGGTTTATGAGCTAGTTTCATCGGCGGGTATTTCTTTGTTTTTGGGTTTTGTTAAATTTATAGACTTTACGAGCGAAAAGCAGTGTATTTTCCGGACTTATAATATCTAATCAAGAGTATTTATTGCATTTTTATCAACCCCTCAATATAATGCCACAAAAGCAGGATCTCTTAATGATCTGAATTTTTAAAACATGAAGAAGAATGATTTAAAGAAAAACATACTAAAAAAAGTGAGAGGAAATCACTTTGTAGTATTTAAAACTTCAGTTAAAAATAATTAAAAACAATAGCGACGGAAAGAACCAAAAAAAAATTATTTATTTAAATTTTTGACGTTGGCTGTAATAACAAAAGCTAACAGAAAAATTAACCCTGAAATTAAGTAAATTGTCGCAATTTAAATTCCAGTTAAAATTAGAGTTCAAAGTCGTTTGGTAATATCACAAACTTCAAAAGGTTTTTTTTGGCTAAGAACTTCTGGGATTATTCAACGGACTAATATTTGATTAATTTTAAGCTCATTTTTTACCCAGCCATGAAAATTAAAAATCGAAAGAAAAAACAGGAGGTTTAAATCATTTTTTACTCAAGTCGTAAGTGTAAGCAGAGAAAAATCAGGGCGTGTTTCCACGTGATCAAAAACTGAAAAAAAATTCGACAGGAGAAGTTGCGATTAATCAACTTACCCAGACAATACGATCACAAAGTTCGTGTTTTCCTGATATTACAACTTTGTCACACATTTACTTGCTGCGACCTTTTGCTAATTTAAGATGGATTAAGATGCATGATTTCGCAAACTTTAAAAAATGTCGAACAAACTTTTACCACTTTCAATAAACTTTCATCAACAAATTGGCTGCTTTTTATAATTATATAATTTAAATAACTATATAATTTAAATAACCCTTTTTTGGTCCAGACCCTTTTGGTCTTTGAGTTTGTTGTTTCTCCCACCCATGATTATACAACAATCTCTGAATATGGCTCGGATGTGTGTATTAATTATCTTCTTTTCGCTTTCCTTTTCTTATTAACATCACATCGCTTTGTTCAAAGGTACGGCGACCTCTTCGGTAATAACGTACTTCGTTTAGTCGCTGCTTCCTTATTCACAATCTTTATTTCTACATGCACTTTGATTAATTTCAAGTTGATTGTGAGTAAAAATGAAATTAAATAAAAATAAATAAAATAAATTTTGATGGATATATTAAGAAAGCGTAAAATGCAAAAATGTATATATAAGTATAAAAAAATCCAATGCAATGTAAAGTGTTTTTGTAAATGAAATGCAAAAATAAATGTAGCTGCAAACTTCAACGCCATCATGAAAATGAACATTATGTTGGAAAGAAAAAGACAGAATATTAACCAAAACCCGACAGAACTTATTTCTTATTGAAATGCTTTTTAGTTTGGAGAAAGTGCACAAAATATAAGGATGTTTTTGTTGAAATTTTTTCAAAATCAATAATCGGGATTGCGTAATGTGAAGAAGTCGCATGACGTCACTATTGACATTACTCTGTCTCTGTGGGCAATAACTTAAGTGATAAGGATTTAAAGAAACTCCCATGTACGGAAATGTCGAAACTAAAGGTAAAAAAACATAGAATGGGGTAACTTGTGCATAACAAAAAAGTCAATACAGAATGATTACAGTGAAAACGCTTCTTTGAATAAAAAACATTAGGTAAAAACACTATCTACCGCAATACTACCACCAAACACTTAGTTTGTTACAAATAGCATCTTACGCAATGATAAATAAAAATTAGGAACACGATTAGATTTTGAAAAATTTTAAAAACATAAGAAGTAAAATCGGTTTAAGTGCGAAGCGTACAAAAGCAAACAAAAGCAGACGAAAGTGTTTCATGTTTAAATTGCAATAAAGCAGAGTTTTTCTTGTGCAAAAGAAGTAATTTTTCTTCCTGGCACGAGGTCTGGCGACTTAAATAATGCATAGCTGAGCGAATGCAGACAGTTGAAAGTGAACGTGAGCTTTGTTAATTGCGCAAATTCGACCTCGTCGCTTCAAATACTTTCGTTCGGGTTCGTCGCGTTATTAGAACTTTTTCGAAGCGCGGGCTCTAATAAAGTACACGCCCCTGCTCTTTAGCCTGCGGTCAGCAGGGTTGGTTCCTCGCCGAACCCGTTTGATTCCTTCACCTTGTTCTCGTTCGACCTAGCGCGTGTCGGTACCGAAGTTGCTATAGCAACAACCTTGGACAAGGCGGTCGGCTTGTCGTTTGGCATCCCGGTTCGAGCGAGATCGACGTTGACGGAGGACCTCGATTCCTTTTCGTTCAAGGAAGAAGGGAGATCAGCAGGAAGACGAAAAGATTTGGTAGGGCTGAGTGGAACGCTCGCGCACGCTGGGTTGTTGCTGTTGATCAGGTTCTTTCTCGGGACCGGAACCACGCGGCGATTAAGTAGCGGGTCAGGAACTCGTTTGGGTGAAATTAGGCCTGGCGACTGCGTCACAACTTTGATGGGCACCTTCTGGTTCCTTACAGTGATTTGAGACAGCGTAGTGCTGCCGCCGTCGCTCGACGATCGAAGCGACGAATCGCAGATACGTGAACGCAGCCGCCAGATCACTTTCTCTTCGCTGGTGAGTGGAGCGTTTGATCGATGAGTAGTTTGCGTCGATGAGTCGGTTTTCAACTTGACGTTGTTTAGTTCAACGTGCTTGATCTGGACTTGGTTGGAAGGCTGAAACAAGAGAGTAGCGGCTGCGTGAATGGAGTCGAGTTTTATGCAGAAGATGGCAGTTTTATTTGAACGAAAACAAATCGGACAGCTGTTAACAAAACATCGATTTCTAAGGCTGAAAAATATGCCGAAGTTTAAACATTTAAATCTGTCAAAAAAACTAAGCTTTTCTATTTCGAAAAGCTTCCAGGCAACGTCAATAAAATTCAAGTGACGTCACAAACGCTTCTTCGGTTTTTTTAAAAACTCATTCATAAGCTTTACCAGGGCAGTGCTATAGTGCATGGGAACTGCCCCGTGGACCAGTGATCCGGTGGCAGGAATGTTTCCTCCGTTGAACATGATCGGGGCGTCTTCTTCGATCGGCTTGGGCAGGTGATTGGCAGTTAGATGAACTAGGGCGGAGGGAGGCGGAAGCTCGCTGTTTATCTCTGCAAGATAAGATCGTCAATGAGACGAAAGCTTTGAAATTAGCACGAACGTCACGTGATAACCGATTCGCGCACTTGGGAAATCAAGCACGACGAAATTACGCCCAACAAGATGGACCACGACCGGAAAAGCTTTGCGAAACCAGATTTTTGCGCAAGCAAGCCTCAGCTCTCCTTACCTGCCACCGCGTGGTTACTGTTGATCAGTTTGAGGCGAGGGGGAGGGTTCAATTTACGGTTCGTCGTGTAAATTTCGCCAGAGTTTGGGAAGGTCAACTTTCCTAAAACAGCGTGACGTTATTGATCGCGCGGCCTATATAAAAAATAAGGTCACTCGTGTCGTACCCGTTGAAACTGCGATCAAGCCTCTTCTCGACTTCGGACCTATCTCTAGAGTGCACGTAGTGCCCGGTAAGCTTTGTTTTATTCGAACGGTAGTGGGCGCTCTGTATTGCGTCTGCAATAAACTTCGGTCAATTTAGTGTAGCTTGGTACATGAACAATCAATTTGTGATCCAAAGGACGCGAGTGCACTTCTCTGACTGAGCACATAATTTCTAGCGTATATAAAAAAATTGAAGAGACGCATTTTGCCGTTGATAGGTTTTATTCAAAGAAAATTTAACGTGTAAAAGAACAATTTACTAGCAGCCTGCTTAACTTCGACACAGAACGATGGTCAATATCTAAACCTGGCCTCAATGAAGCAAAGATTTGATTTTATCTAGTCTAAGAGAAAGCAATAACGATTGAAGTGTCAGTTGGATACTTGAAAACAAACGAAAAAATTCGAGTTGATGAAAATGCTCGCAAAGAGACGTTTCATCTTCCTCGGAAGATTCTGACCTTATTTGGGAGATCATTGCTCGGTCTGAAGTTCTGGTAAGGGGTTGCGATGTAGGGCAGAGGCAGCTCTAAAAAAATAATGACAGTCAGAACGTTAAGAGGAAAAAAAAGAGAGTAGTTTTGTGCCATCAATTTCATTTATATTATTCTAGAAAAATTTTCACCACGAACATTACTAAGACAAAAGCGATCAAATCAAAAAATTTTCGTAAGTTTAAGCAAAAATCAGTTAAAAAAGACAAAGGCTAAAAAATACCGGTATACATTAAAAAAAACAGTGGTAGAGGCCATCTCTTGCAGAACCTAACACATACACGCCATGCTTATATATTCAAATCGAACATTAAAAAATTCCAGTTAAATGGCTGTGAACCGGGATCGGTCACGCACCCGTGCTGCTTCTCACGGACAGTGATGCGGTCCGAGGGGTTTTCTTTTGAACGATATGCGGTGAACACTGGTAACGCGGCCATGAAGATGCGCCTGTTAACAAATTATCAAATACTTATTTGTAAAGTTATTTATTTGTTTTCGTAAATTTAACCTTGTGTTGTTTCCGCAATTATATTCGTTTCCATTTCGACAAAATATCAATCCGAAATATTTTTTGCTTACCAACAATATTAAGTTCAAACTTTGGCGTTTAATATGTTTTTTTAATTTTCAAATCGGTTTTTATTTACGTTTTAAATGAAACTAAAGAGGAATAAAACATTATTCAATAAAACCGTCTGTAAGACATGAATCTTAAATCAAATTTAGAAACTTCTTTCAATAAAAAGTACGTCACCTGAAAGTAAGTTACTCTGAAGAAAAGAAGAGTGATAATGAAGAGGAAGCTTGGCGGAGGGGCGTCTCATCATTTCCGGAGACGGAGAATTTCCGATGTTGATTAACTCATCGTCTTCTTCATCTTCGTTCTCCTCATCAATTTCAATCTCATCCGGTTCCTCCAGAATTTGTTCAAATAGATTTTCGCGATCCAACGCATCTGTGAAGAAATGAAAGAGAAAAGTTGTATTAAGGAAGAATCTACTATTTGCTTTTATCTCTCTTTTACGCAGAAACACTTAAGCACTAGCAAGTCTGACAGATGAATGGTATCAGGTTGAATTTTTCTTGTCGGAAAACTTATATTGATGCCAAAACTTGCAATTCGTCGATTGTTGTAACGTCATTGGTTGCTTGGTTTATTTATCTCTGATCTTATTGAGTCATAAAGGGCTATATGTGGTCAGAGTAGTGCAATGATGCAGAAATATTCTGCTATAGAAAAATATAAAACTGAACACTTCTCAAAGGAGCCGATTGCGCTGTTACAGCCAATAATGTGACAGGTTTGAAGTAAAGTTATGTTGGTCAATTTCATCGGAGTTGTTCTCAAATTCAAATCACGATACAACTTATAGTGAAGATGCATGTATAGATATGCGATGCAAAACATTTCAGCCGTGTTGAAGGGATGCCGAACTTGAAAATCGCTGTTTTATACGACAGCGCTATATACAAGCGTAGTGCTTAAATAAGAGCATCTTAAACAATGTGACTTGCCAATTTCCTCTCTTTCATCTCGGACAGGGTCGACGTCCAAATGGTTAGCGAGTGGATACTCAATTTCGGGATCTCTTAATTCAGTAATGTCTTCGCGTTTTGGAGTTAAAAGAACTGATTTGGCCTTTTGCACCTAAACAAGAAAACAAGTTTTAACATCTTGGACGAAGCGAAGACTATTCAATTAGAAGTAGTTCAAAGTCAAAAACCTTTTTCTTTGACAAACATTCTAAAACCAAACAACTTTATCGATGTGGTCGATTTCAAGAAACTTCGCTCAGGGCAACGAGCAGTCAACTTATAATCAGGACACAAAATCTAGCATGAAACCATGCTATTGTAAGTTTGGAAAAAGCACCAAGTGACAAATGCGAGTTTTGTTGCTAAGCTGTGTATTTCTTTATCCTTTAAATGGGGAAAAGCAAAGCAGGCTTACGCAACGCTAGGCAAATTATTAATACCGTCGCCTATTTTTAAACACTCATTCATCGAAATGCAAAAAGACAAAAAAAGTTAGACAGTTGAAGCATCTATTTTATGTATTAATATGCAAATTTTGAAGCGTGAGCAATGCAAGTATTGTTTCAGCGACGTCATTGAACTACAAGGAACTACTCAGGAGAAAGCTGCCTCACGTAGTTAACAATCTTTGAGTTGGAAGCAGCTTGGAGAGCGGCGTTGTTTATGCTGTCGCGTCGAGAACTTTCCAATGAGTAAAGAGTGTGGTGACTCATCACTTTCGATTCGACCTGAGCGTACTTCCGGTTCACTTTGGGAGCAGAGAACGGCCGACTGGTTGCGACGGTTCCGCCAGCGTAGAAAGGCTTTAGTCCATCGTTGGGCTTATTTTTCGACTTCGTCACCCTTTGCTGGGATGACATGGTCAAGGCAGTGACTGTAGAGGACGGTAGGTTGCAATTCCGACACAACGACACACTGGCGACAGTTGAAGAGGTCGGTGGTGACGATGCTGACGCCGATATAGGTGGTGATACCGACTTTTGCTGGCTGGGTGAAGAATTTGTTTGAGACAGTGACGTAAACGTTTGGCTGCTGCTTGAGGCAGTGGTGGTAGTGGTGGTAACGGTAGCAGTTGTAGAATTGTTAATTGTTCGCTTATACTGAAAAAAAAATTTTTCGATAAAGTTTTCGAAAAAATATAAAAGCTGACTATCTTAATTTCGATTAAGGCCCGCAGCAAAGACAACTACAATGTTGAACAGAACATAAAGAAGCATGAACTTTGCACTAAAAAAATACAATAAGATATAATATAAGTGTAAAAGAAGAAGCAAGCACTCGTGCTGAAATTAAAAAATAACAATTTACGAAATGGCGCATTAAAAACAATGCGTCAGTGAGCGGAATGGGACAACTGGCCGCAGCTCAACTAGCCGGTTAGATTAGGGATAGATACTGTACTATGGTCGTTCAAAGGCGGAACTTTAAAAATTGCTTTGTAAAACACTAGTCAATAACACGGACGATGGAAATATTCTTGAAACACTAAGCTATAAAAACCCGGAAATTCGCTTTTTTAAATCAACACAACGTGATAAATCGTCTTCAAACATGACCAACCACAAACTGGCTCGGATTGAACCTCTTCCTCCTCTGGGCGCTTCTTGCTCTTCTCCTGGCCTCAGCAGCTGATTGCATTCGCTCTCTTCTCTCGGCAGCCTCGATTGAATCGCCGTTGTACAAAAGGACGAATCTCCGCTGTGCGGTCAGGGGCATGATCCTTTCACGCTTGGTTGCTTTTTCAAAGATTTCCAAAGCTAATTCTGTGTCGAAGCAATGTTCTTCAAGCAGAAGTTTTGGTTTCAAACAGGCGGCGGTTGCAAACAAGCGCGTTTGGAATTTCAATCAAGGATTACAAATCTAAGAGGTCGTGTTAGGGTCTTTAGTTAAAGCCAGGGAGAAAAATTGAAAAGCTTTTGTTAAAAAGGATGGAATGGTTTTACAGATTAATTTTAACTGGAAAAAAACAGAAAAAAAAATTGGGAAAATTTTTAACTGGAAAAATTTACTTGAAGTCATTCAAAACAATATAAAAAAAATGCCTTGTCTGGCCACA
This sequence comes from Diplosoma virens, assembly GCA_963680785.1. Lineage (NCBI taxonomy): Eukaryota > Metazoa > Chordata > Ascidiacea > Aplousobranchia > Didemnidae > Diplosoma > Diplosoma virens. Next base: position 27,598,965 of record OY796887.1, read on the forward strand.
TGTTAAGATCACGATCAAATAAAGTTCTTTTAAAAGAAAAATATCCAATTTAAAAAAGTTCAACAGAGTCAAAGATGACCCAAGGCACGGAACAGTACAGGAATCTGCTGCAGTTGTACTTACTCAACGTTTCTCCCACAACGTGGGGCATGATTTCTTTTAGAGCATCGCAGTTCGTATGAAGGGCAGGGTTGCAGTTCATCTCCAACAATGAAATCTGAAAAAATTAATGTCATATTGGCTTCTTTGAGTTCTCGAATAAAGTTGAAAAAAAAAGAACAAAAATATAATTTTGAATCGTTGAACAATTTGTGCCTTGACTGACTGTGCTTTAAAGCTAGTGAACGAAACGAAAGTTAAATTACGTGCGAAGTTGTAGCGCCCTCGCACCTTCCGGAGTTGTGGACAAATTAGAGAAAAACAATAACGAAAAAACTTCAAACGATACAATAGCACTCCAATAAAGGATTTGGCCGACTGTAGCAAGAGACATATAAGATTTCAAGTCAACAAGATTTTACTTTAAAGTCTTCGTGAATAAGAAAGTCGCAGCCAATGAGATCGAAGAAACCGAGTCTACATTCAAGCTTGTGCCGGACGGCTTGAAAGCAGTGAAGCATGATTTGCTGGCAACGTTTCTGCAATGGAGTCAGAATAAAGAGATGTGGCAACTTACTTCTTACACGACCACATGTAATAATGCTTGCTTTTCGTAAATTATTAAAAAGTGACTTTGTATTTTTTTCAATGTATCATAAAGACAAGAGGAGAAGGAAACGTGCGTATCTTCGTGATTAGGATCATTAATTTGATTGTGATTATTTTTCGACACAAAATCTCCAAGCAACAAAAAATATAGTCTGGTGAATTTTAAAAGGTTGACTGCTCGTTACCAATAAGAGACAACTAACAAAAAGGTCCAGACTACACTGGGAAAATAAGCTTATATGTGAATATGTATAAAAAACAAACCTTAATCAACATGAAAAGCTGAAAAACATAGCAGAGTTCCGTAGGAGAAATTTTATGAAAGAGAATTGCGAAAGATAACGAGCCGATCAAATCTGTTTTTCATTTTTGTCATAAATTTGAAATCATCAAGTCTAGGTTTGTTGCCTACAAATGATCTAAAAAAACTTAGCCAGCAAAAAATATCATACTAGTAATCTATACAGGGGCAATGCAATAAGAAAATAAACTTACTCTTAAAACTGTGTGAACCCAATCTTCAGGAAGGTCTTTGCTGCTAGCGAATTTTTCATTGACGTAATCGTTGAAACGGTCCATTGACCAAACGGTGTCTTCTTTTACTTCTTCGTATAAAGGGTTTTTCTTTTGCATAAACTGCAATTTTTCAACATCATAAAGTATCGTAAAGCCAATAAGTTACCTTATATACACTAATAAAAAAAAAGAAAAAAATGTCACTGCCACAATTATTTTTCGAAAAATTCGTTAAAATTGTAAAATATATACAAGGTGCATCATCATCTTCCATTTGTCTGTTAAGTCCTGGACTTTATCCTGAAATATCAAGGTCGTCCAGTTGTCTGCAGTAATGCTTCCATTTTTTGTCATCAACATCTTCAATAGTCGAGTTCTTTTTTCTTATATCATGTTTCACTATCTTTTCCCACGTTTTCTTCGGTCTTCCTCTTCTCGCATTACCTACTACTATCTTTTCGTAAACTCTTCTTGTTAAAATCTTCACATTCATTCTTTCAAGATGTCCCAACCATCTCAGACAATGCCCTCTTAAATGTTCCTCAATATCCTCTACATCTGTTCACCCTCTTAACATACTGTTCGAGATCTGGTCCAGGAAAGTCTTCCGACAATCCGAAGCCATTTTTATTTTCGTTGTCTGTATTCGCTTGGTATTAACCTTTTTCATTGCCTAACTCTCAGCTCCATAGCACATCACACTTCTTATGCATGCTTTATGTAATATTCCTTTTAGTCTACGAAAAAGTATTTTACCACAAAGTATATCCAAAGTTCTCTAAATTTTCTCCATCCGACGTATTCTCGACGTCATCGCCTTGCTAGTGCTGTCATCTTTCTCAGTTATATCACCAAGATAACGAAACTCTCAACAATTTTGATCTCATCCCATTTTATTTCGCATATTTTTACATCTTTTTTATTCGAAATTAGGAGGTGATGGGAGATCGAAATGGAGTTTGTTAAATAAAAACAAAGATAAAGAAAGAAATGGCAATGTCACAAATATTCCTGTGTCCAATGCAACAAAAGTTGTTAAATTGTAAAATGCCTATAAAATTCATGAAAAAAAATTGAAATAGGCTAAAACAGCAGACTTTGATTAAAGGGTGTTTAAGCATCGGTAAAGCAAATTACAATCTCCTGAAATCCGATCCACTCGGTTTCGATCGGAAAGTCCAGCAAACCTACTCACAGCCAACACATTTCTTCAGCAAACGCGCACGAGACTCGCTTACTTGGTTGGTCAGATGTCCAGTCAGGTCCGTGCTGTTCCGGTCGTATCTCACACAGGTCAGTCGGCAGTAGCCGTCAGCGTAGAACACGACCAGCGGGTTGGTGCAGGCGATCAACAAGTAGTTGCGCACGTCAAACTTCTTCCCCTCCAATAAAAGTGGATTTTCAACGTATCTGTCAAAAAGCGCAAATATATGAAAAACCTACGTTTAAAAACAGCGTCAGAGGCGTTACTAAATCAGGGATGAGATAACTTTTTGACTCGACGGCCAGATTCGGAAGTTAATTTTGATCAAGGGCCGCTACAGTTTCTACAGCGCAAATTCGTGCCTCAAACTCACTCAAAGACAAAAAGTCTTGAGTTTGATTTGTTAGAGCGTTCATATTAAATACTTGGCGGGCCGGATAAAATGGCTTAGCAGGCCAAATTTGGCCCGCAGGTCGTAGTTTGCCCACCACGGGTCTAAATGCTACACAGCAAATGATAATGAAACTGGAACTACGCGTGAATCTTCCAAATCATCTTGCAATGTTAAGACTTTTAAAACAATCCATGTAGTTGCCGGAAACCCAGAAAAATAAAACACAAGAAAATATAAAACAATGACCTTTGAACTATTCTTGCCATCGGAACTTTGAACGGGAGCTTTCTTGAGTTTGAAGCATCTTCTAAAATCTCGGCTATTTTCTCTCTAAGTATCAAAAAATGCAAGTTTTAAAGTGATTTACAAGACAACTCAACTCAGACACAACTGAATACCAAGCGATATACTCATAGCACTTAGAAAAAAAGACTTCGCTTTATGTTTTGAAGTTTAATTAAAGCTTTCATTTAAAGATTTCCAAAGATTTTCAAAACAAAAAAAAAAAAAAAAAACAAGAATTAACTCACTGCAGCCTCCGTATGTCATCCCTACTGCGGAGTAAATAAATCCCTTTCCCCTGATTGAGACCCGTCGGCTTTGAAATCCACACTTCGTTGTCTGCACGATATCAACATCAGAACACGAAAATAAATAGTCAAAAAACTAACATTACTGACAAACAATATGTCATATGGTTTTTTGCTTAACACAGAAAGTGATATTTCAGTGAATTGGTGTAACAGCTATACAAAGCTGTCTTGGGCAATGTGTTGATATTTTTTTTCTGAGGTTGTTAATAATTTTTTAGTAAGGGCATTTTTTGGTAAAAAGCTGACTGGTGTAAAAAAAAAAAACGATACGATTTTACTCAAGAATTTTTGACGTTGACCTTAAATGGAAAAGAAATACAAATTTTCTTATATGTTTTTTCAGCAAAACAAATTTAGCAAAGGTTACAAATGTAAAATTGTTCAAAAGAAATCACTCTTAGATTGTTTATAAATATGTTCGATCATCCGATGAAACAACAACCTCCGCCATTCATCCGCAGTTATTTTAACGTAATATGAACCTTTTTGACAATTAGTTAAGGTCAATTAACTGCACATCACGTGATTAACTCACCAACATATGTCTCGAAAAATAATTCTCTATCGTCTTTGATGTCAAGTCTGTACGTTTCCGGAAAAAAATCTTGATATTTCATGATTCTAAACAAATGCGATAATTCGGTCAGCTTGACTAAAAAGCAAACCCGTTTTCGACAACATTAAATACTAAAACTTTTGAGAAAAGTGTAGATGCGAATTTGTCATTTTCTTAAAACACTTATAAAGGGGAAGTACGATACTTGGAACAAAATTTCTTCATACACCTATGCTCCTAAAAATCAACCGGTTGCGATAGGAAATAATTTAGTAACTTGTTTTTGAATTTTTTTGGTTTTAGTTTTTGTTTAGTGCACACTTGCATCAAATAAAACATTGCTGCTTTAAAAGTGTTTTAGTATATCGCAATATAGGCTAGCAGGGATGGCAAACCACTGACCCACTAATTGAAATTCAGTGACCCATCTTATGTTCCGAAATTCCTGGCATTATGACGGCTTAATGTTTTTTTTCAAAAAAAAATCAAACAGGAACTATGGTCGTATCGTCGTCTTAAGCCTAGGTTTATAAACTGAGGGGTGTAAAAGGTTTTTCAGGGGGGCGCGAGCAACTGAATGGAAACTGAATAGATAGTTGCAATGAAAATTTTTTTATTCTGCAACATCAATTTTGGACGGATTAAACGCTGATGGAAAGTGAAGACTTTTTTTTCTTTTTTTTTTAGTTTTCACCTTGAATTTTGGCCAAAATTAAAGGTTTCTCGTTCATTTTAGCCAACGGCTCACTTAATAATAATTTTGATAAAACCGATATTTTTTGACCCATCCTATGAAAAAGGTTCGCCATCTTTGGTGTATACGCTCTTTTTGGTTGTTTATTAGAATTCTTACGCTTAACGTGCAAATCCTACAAAAAAGGTTCGCCATCCCTGCAATATAACAATGGTGAAAGCGTATATCTTTATTGTATTGCACGTATACCTAAATACGTAGCTTGATAATGACCAATTTTTTTAAATTAGAGAACCTGACAATTTGTATGAAGTGAATTACTTCAGATATCAAAAATCGGAGAAATCGTTTCATGATTATACCAAAGTCAAACCTTCAACTATTTACAGAAGACAAACAAGTAGTTAAGCTAACTGCCTAATAAAAGAAACAATACACAGTTACAACTAAAGTTAAAACGTTATTATAAAAGTTTGGCTAACGAATTTATTTTTTTAAACAAGATTGCATATTTGCATGAATTAAAAACTTTCTTTGTTCTTAAACATAATCTGTATTTGCAGAATGCTACTATGAAAAAGCTTTATCTATCAAAAGTAGAAAAGGCACTTTGCATTACCTTGAGCTCTATTATTTCGAGATACTTGTCATTGAAATATGATACAAAAACTGAGGATAACTTTGTACCGAGAGGGTTAAATTACCTTTCAACTAAAACAGAATGTAAAATATATAACAGCACAAATCACTTGTTCTAAGTAACTGTAAAGTTTCTTAAAATACCTGACAATCCAAGCCAAATAATTTCGAAAGACAGGGCAAAGGCCTAAAAAATTTCTTGTTCTAAAAATTGAAAAATCTCACTTCGGATTTCCCTTCTTAACCTTGTTCATGACGCGGTCATATTCCTGCAGTGAAATGAGGAGTCCGATCTTCGTAGTCAGCAGCTTGTTGTTGGGGATTTGATAGCAGAGTTGTTCGCCTGCAATCAGACGTCGGATAGACGATAACAGGGGCAACGCGCACGCAAGAAAAACACTTTACCTTCGCGAAAACTGTGGTAATTGTTGTGGGACTTGATTTCGCACCATTTCAATTTAAAATCTTCGCGAGACTTGTCGGTAATTCGCTCCCACCCCAATGCTAAGAGTTGCTCCTCGACTCTGTGAAATTATAATAATTGAAGAGATGGTGTGAAGAGGAAAAAACACCCGAGTGCGACTTTAAAAACTAAAAAAACGCGTAACCAAATTTATTTTAAGTTACGTCAGTGCAAAAGAAAAAAGGAAAGTCTCAATAGAGTAAATGCACTTCAAGCAACTAACAAATGAGCGCCGTTGCATCCGCCAATGTAAAAGTACGGCTTCGGCTTTTTAAAGGATCGATGTCGGATGCATGTGGTTGTGGTCGATTGCTCCGTTTCTTCTTCTAGTTCTTTTTTGTCATATCCATCTTCGGCCTTGGATTGACTAAAGATAAACAAAATAGATTTGGTTTGAAATAGAGTCATAGTCATTTGTACATATCGCAAACGCAATTTAGCAACAGTTTTTGTTATTATGTGACGTAATATCCTGCAACTAAAAATGTTACGTCACATAATAACAAAATAATCGAAGAAATAATAATCAGCGAACAGCTCAGCAATCTTTGCCGTAAAACAACTTGAATTACATTTTATCATTCGCTTCCTGTTGCTTTGCATTATGAATTGGTTCGTCCCGATTTTCTTTCTTTTTTTCTTTATCTTCATTTTCCATAGTAGCATAGATTCTAAAAAAAGATCGTTATTTCTATTGCAAGCAAAAAATGAGTAGGGAATCATTCTTAAGTCTGCCACTGCTTTAATGAATATGACCCAAGTCACTTTTGGGCTCTAATATGGAATGAGTCTTTGTACTTTTGCACAGTAATGGTCACTTGCCTCAATGGTAAGAGGTCAAATTACCCCTGTGTGTTCATTTTCTCAAACAGTTAAATATATTAGAGGCCAAAAGTAATTTTGGTCATATTTATTAAAGCAGTCGCAGAGTTAAGGAGGACAGACGTTGAAGACAGAACAGTTTGGAGGCAGATAATACGCTGTGGCTACCCCTGATTAAAGAAAAAGGCCAAAAGGAGAAGAAGTCGCAGAGTTACGGAGTGATTCCCTGCACATCTTTCTATGGTAATTTTTAAAAAATATCAAAAATATTCAAGTCAATATCTGAAATCATCCATTATTGTTTAAAATAAATTTTGCCTTAAAAATCTTACCAAATTTGCCTACTTTGGGGTGACTTGAAAACGTTGTAAAAAAATATACAGGAAGATTCCATCAAGCAAAAGAAAAGCACTTTATGCATTAGCAACTGGCATGACTGCAATGACTACTACCAATATTAATAAAAAAATCCAGCAGAGAAAGTTTGTTGTTTTGTGAGTCTTTGAACGACACTTTTGCTCATTGTCATTTAATCAAAAACAAATTATTCAATAAATCTTTAAAAGAAAAAGATTTATTGTTCTATGCTTTACAATTCAAACTGAAAAAAAAAAAGCTTGTTATTCACAAATAAGTATTTTCTTTCAGTCAAATCAGTTTAGTTCAGTTCAGTTTTCTTTTATTTCTGCTCTGCCACATGAACAAGATAACAAAATCTTGAGAAGTTTGTGTGTTATTGTGGTTATTGGGTTAGAAAAAGGAAAAAGCAACAAAACGAATTGACGTTGTGATTTGCTAATTAGCAATGAAAAGTGTGACTTGTTGTATCATATAGAAGCAAGGTTGCTTCACCTCATTATAAAATTGTTTAAAGAAATAGAAAGAGAAAAAGAAAGAAAATAAAGTATAAGACCAAGGTTATTTGCTTAATAAAACACTGCTACAGGGGCAGTGCAAATGGTGGGACCATAGCAGAGTTTGGCTCGAAGAATATGATCAGTCCTTAAAATTCATAAGCTAAAAAAATACATAAATACAAAATTCATAAGCTAAAAAAATAAAATTATTTTTTAAAGTAGAAAAATAATCATAGTAATTATAAACACAATTTAATTTTAACACTAATAAAATATATAAATTCAAAAAAATTTAAAGAGAAAGCTCAATTCAAACAAAATAATACTATTACGTACTGATCAATTGATCACACTTAAAATAAACAAAAATCTAGCAACAACAATCTAGTAACATAAAAATTTGAATCTTATTAAACAAAAACTTGAAAAATTTTATTTTCACCCTTAATATAATAAGGTAGCTTAGTTTCTTTCATAGGCTGAATTTGCTCAATGATAGTGTAAAATTGATAAAATAAAATAATTTAGGGGTATATTATCTGATTAACAAGTAATAAACTGTTGGTGAAATAGCTTAGTGCACTATCACCAGGGTTACTATCCATACTAATTTTTTTAAAAAATGTGTAATTACCCAAAATGAAAGAGCACCAGAACTTGTAAACTTTAGGCTAAATGCTTTGAAACTGTTTAGTAGCAACATCAATGAAATAACAAAAAAAGTCTTTACTTAATGTTGAAAAAAAACGACTTTTGATGTATTTATTTGTTTTTATTTAATGTTGTCAGTATTAAAATAAGCATGTTTTCTAGAAATGCTATCAAAAATTAAAAAATTATTATCAAGCATGTTTTTTAGAAATAAACATATTGTTAAAATTCTCTGAAACAATGTTAGTAAAAGTGAGCTTAATCTTAGAAATAAGCATGAAAAGGTAGCCCTGGCTATCACTATGACTATAAGCCAAAGGACACAAAGTTGAAAGCTTAGTCTGTTTGAATAATCTCTTTTGTGCTCCTAAAAAGACACTTTATGACAAATTCTTTAATGGAAACATGCTGTATCTTGAATAATAAATTTACTTTAAACAGAAAGCAGCAACTAGGCCAATTTAGCCATACAAAGAAATGGTAATAATCTAATTTAGGGGTGGTCCCAAACCATGCCTAAAGGTTACATGTGCCCTAAAAAATAATTTTAATCATAATACTGAATTACAAAAAAAAGTTGTTTATGTTTTTTCAACTGAATTAGGTTAATTCTACAGTGCTGAATCCAAAAATAACATCAATTTTTCTTAATCAAGTCAGGCTTTTATACAAATTTTTTTTTAGAAATTCAATCTTTTGACTAATTTGATTAGATTTCTGTGATATTTTCAGTATATTTTTTACTATTTCTTTTTCAAAAAGTTTTTAAACAAAAAAAATTATTTTCACTTAGAATATATTTAATGAATGTAAAAAACTACAATTTTTGTAAAGATTGATAAAAGTAAATACATGTAAATTGAATATTAGAATACATAGTGCAAAATTTAAGCCATTAACTTTTGCTTCTGTAAACTCTTAAATGGTCAACACCAGGCATATCTCTCTTTAAAATCAACAATAATCAGGCATCATGACTACATCCTAGCAGCTCTGATATCTGGCCTTCATCTCTTATATGTCTCAATATAAACTCTGTCCCTGCTAATCCCTCATTGATATAAGATTCTTACAAAAACAATCCATATGTAAAAGATTGCATTTTGATGCCTGTGTTACATCCAAGGTTTTTGAAAGAAACATCAATAGCATAAAAGTAGCACTCAGTAAAATAATTTGTTGGCTCCCTCCAAATCAACCAAGTTACTACTATTACTTCTATATAATTTTTCCTCATAAGATGTGAAAACACCTATTCATGTAAACAAAACCATCAAAAAATAATTATGCTACCTAGTTTAAAAACTTGATCTGTTTGAGCTAAACTATTATGGTTTTTGCATTCAGTCCATCAAAATTGTTCTAGTGTTGACCAGAGTTATATATCTATCAAATGTAGTATCAACATTTAAAACAGTTGTGAAGATAGAAAAATGAAGTAAAAGCTAAACAAAGTCCTTTTCTCACATTCAACACTTATTTAACTATAAATGTAAGACCAAAAAAAAGTTTCAAAAAATATTCTTAGTCAGTTTCCACCAAACCATGGCTATAAATTGTAGAAAATTATCAAAATAGCTTGTAGGAGCAACAAGCTTGAATCACACTGATCTAACTAATGTGTACATAAACAGAAAAATAGATGTTGTCAAACATGCAACAAAATGACATTAAGTTGAAAACTTAGATCTTTTATAGCATACTATAAGTGTAAGAGATTCAAAACAATGATATTAGTACACTCCATAAAAAAGAATCACAAGGTATGCAATTTTTAAAGTAACATGCAAAAGCAACCATAAAAAAAACATTAATAAAAATTTTTATCATCAAAAATTTTCTCATGATAATTGTTTGACTTTATTTAAATTGATAGCTTGCTACATTTTTATGCCTACTGAATTTTTGCTCATTAAAACAATATGCTTATTAACTTAAAAAATTTAAAAGCTTTTCATTTTCATTTTCATTTTATCTCTATATTTATTTCCCTGACTTGCAGTAAGGCATCAGAGACATTATACACAGGGCAAGCAATTAACCTAACCTGCTTCCAGAGATACTAAGATAATGCTTTCAGCTTAAAATTTTTAGGTTTGGTTTTTAGTTTCATGCAGATATGACTGAAATTTAGAACTGTTTGCCAAGACTTCCAAACAGGGGAAAGTGCTGTAAAGTATTTTTCCCAAAGACACAACAAAATGGCCAAGTAGGCTTTGAACTGAGACCATGTCATCACAATCCTGACACTCTAAACCACTCAACTATGCTGATGACATTACTTTTAAAAAATAATTATTGCATATTGTTAAGGTTTTTATCATTTATCAAAAAATATATTTTGAAAAAATAACCAGTAATTAAGTTAACACTCAAATAATTTGTACATCTTGCACCTTAATAGTATATTTTGATTATAAGTCATATTCAGATGCAGATTAATGAATACTTTTATAATTTACTATTAAATAGTCTACTAACAAAAATAGCAAAAGGATCTCAAATTCAAACCAAGCTTATTTATATTTTTGTTTTTATCACAAAAATTATTTTTTCCAATAAAACCAAATAAATATCATTTTCACCCAAGGGCATCCTTAAAAATTTTTATCCTTTTTATAAAACAAATAAATTAAAAAAAATTGAAGTACAGGTAGAGATTTTGAGTCTTTTCAACAAGTCATCATAAGCAATTTTTGTTTCTAAAATTAACCCAAATCCCTTGTGTTGGTTACTATAAGTTCTTAAAGAGATTGTTTTCCTCTTGGTTTCTTTTTTATTTCATTTTGGTGCTGTAAAGGGGATTTTAGGTTAATTTCACCCAAAAAATTGCTTGCAATGTCTTCTTGAAGAGACCCAAAATTTTTTGTTGTTTCTGTACGATTTTTTAAATCTCATCTTTCAAAAATTTACCTAAAAAAACTGTTGCAAACTTGCAGCTCATAAAACTTTTTGTTATTTGTTGTTTAAAATTATATCATTTTAAGCATTTTGATATAGGCTTGTTAGAAAATCAAAATCAGGGATTTCCACATTAATTCATCCTTATACCATAAAAAGTTTTTTTTTTTTTTTTGAGCCTGCTGACAACTTGAGCCCGAAACACTTTTATTGCAAAAATTCAGAAAATTTAAACACAACAAAAAACCTGACTTAATCAATAGGCAATCTGCATTTATTTGCCTTACTACTTTTTAGCAATATATTAAAAAATTTCTTTGGAGAGAATCTCTCAAAAACTTTACTAAAATAGAAGTCCAAGCATAAAGACATAAAACAGTACAATAGCTAAGCACAGCTAGTACATAAAACATTTATTAATCTTATCATCAACTGAAGTGTATTGATCTAATAGTAAACAAAAAAGTGTAATATTCACATAATTTTAGTGTTTTTTAGTTAAGCCAGCATTTTGAAATGTTCAAAATAAATTCAATAAAAATTAAGTCTTTAAGTACCAGTATTTATTTTTTATTTTATCTCTATATTTATCCTCTCGACTTGCAGGAAAGCGACAGAGGCCCTAATACATAAAGTAAATAACTACCTTGACCTGCTTCCAGAGATGCTAAGATATTGCGGTTTCCTTGAAATTTAATAGAGATATAACTAAATTTAAAACTGCTTGCCAAGACCACCAGCAGGGGAAAGTGCCTTAAAGTGTATTTTCCAAGGACACAACAGAACAGCATAAATGGGTTTTGAATTGAGACCATATCAATCATAAGCATGGCACTTTAACCACTCAACCACACCGCTGACAAATTGTTGATAATATTTTTTATAGATTATTAAAACAACTTGGCTCATTTTTGAAAAGAAAATTTTTTTTATATTCGTTTATTGATTCATATCATATAGCCCTTTCAAGCTTAAATTTGTAAAACCATTTGTAATGAAATTATATGCCAGTAACCAAGTAAAAAAAATGCAAAATTGTACGCCTATATAAAAAATAAAACAAAACTACAAAAAGTAATAAAAATTAATAACAGTAACAGCAATAAGTGCACAGAAAGCTTGATGTCAAAACAATTTTGTATTACAATTTAAAGATGTTTGCTGTGCAAATATGTAGGTTATATGTAATGCACATTTTAAATTGCTTACAAAACAAGTTTGAAAAGTAATTAAATTAAAATTGCAACAAGATTTTATCTCACAGCATTTGGGTATGATAATTAAATTTTTTAACAAATAGCGTCCAGTAAATTATTTTAGACTTAAACATAAAATCATTGCGTCGTGTGCTATTGTAAAAAAAATATATTCTAATTTCTGAAGCAATATTTAACTTAATGAAAGGAATTTTTTAATTTTGCATACAGCAATAATATATCTTCAAGAAATATCTGAGGCTTCTTTCAGAAAATAATTAATGATGGTTCATGGGCTTAAAAACTATGTTTGATTTAAATTATAATACTAAGCATTTTTCAAACATAACGTATAAGCAAGTAAATTTTCAGCAAATGCAAGGTACTCGCAAAGCATTCATTTTACAAATTAAGGTGTTGCAACCATGCACCATTCTTATAACTACTATATCAAATATTACTGTCTGCATGCTATAACGTTTAACGTTTTGTTGCTTCTTCCTTTTTCTTCTTCTGCTATAGTCCTATATGTTTGTTTATTTCTTTCTGTTTTTCTTGTGGCGGAGCAGAAATAAAAGATACTGATACTGATGCTGATACTGAACTCAAGGTCAGTAACCAAGCTACAGACGCTTCGTAAACTATTGAAGCGAATTAACATTAAAAGTACCACTACAGGACGCTGTTTTTTGAAAAATAATTGTTTTACGATTTGATGGCGAATGCATTCGACACAATCTTGCAGAGTTGCGATGAGTCTAACTTAAAGAACTTGAGTCAGTCAGAGTCCAACAACCATGAGTTTGTTCACTTACCTAATTAAAAACCAGTCACAGTTAGTTAGTATTTTACCTTGATTTTTGGGGTCTTTTTTCACGATAACTGTATAAAATTGTTCAATGTCTTTTAAAGATCAAAAAAAATGTTCATTTGTTCGTGAAGTTAAATTATTTATTTAAAAATTCACCCAGGAAAAGGTCATTAAACAAAAACTTGTGGATTTAAAATATTGGTCATAACTTAAATTCAAAAAACTCGGACTTTGATGGATTCAAATTCGAGCATCTTGGCCAAGGACTCGGACTCAACTCGGAGAATGGATCCAAAGGACTAAGATCCGAAGGTTGTTGGGTGGGACCAATTTGATTCTTTTAAATATTGAATTTGCTATGACTCTGATCGGCTATAACTGTCGAAATTAAAGCTAAAAAGTTAAGAATTAAATTTTTTTTGTAGAAATGCATCGATCATAATCTGTATTTCTCAACTTTTTGCAGCCTTTTAAAGTTTGTGACCTATTTTAGAATTTTGTATAGCGTGCGACCACTTTTCTCCTCTGTTTACCATAGGCATAGATTTGAAAAGTAGCCCAATATATAAAAATTTGCATGGTTGCGACTCCCATAAAAATACTTCACGACGCTCACGGAGGTGTTGAGTTGAGAAATGCTTATCGGAAAAAACAGCAAGAAAAACTTTGTATTTATTGTTGATAAAGTAAATCCTTTATTTATACACTTGACTGATCAAGCGTGATACCGCGTATAAAAATTATTTTATTGCAGTGGTCCCCAAATTTTTCGAGCAGGGGGCCGTGTATAGATTTTTTTGGACGTACTCGGGCCAAAGCTAGAGAATAAAAAAACAAAGGTCTTCACTTCGATTTGAACTCTGATTTCACTATTTTTCTCCCAAAATTCCCGACATAATTCTATCCAACTGTGGCTCAGAGTGAGTGCATATATTTCTGTGCGGCACAAATTAGCCGATTTTGGGGCACAGAAACCCTTGACGCGGTGTTAAACTTGTTCAAATAGAAACAAATAAAGACGTTATTTATGCTACTTAAACTATCCCAATTTTATTCAAATAGAATTCAATCAAAATTATCGAACTTATTCAAATAGAATGAAACAAATGAAAGAATAAAAATTAATTGTTAAACATAGTTATCGTAAACAAATTAATTATTACAAAAACCCTAACCCTACTCTAACTGAATTAACATATAAACGAGTAAAAAACGCTAACCTAACCCTAAGCTAGCTAAGCTAAACCACCACGTTTAAGAATGAATAAGTCAGAACACAATACATTATTACGTCACTAAACTGTTTTTAAGATGCTAAACGAAGAAAAAAATGAAACGACTGGAGTAGCTTAAGCGAGAACGAAATGAAGCCGAAAAAAAGAAAGTTAAGAAAGAGAGTTTAACAACGAATTGTTGAAATCAGTTGCGGTAGCGAAGCGGCAGTTTGATAAGGCGACCGCGCCTGGACAATCTGGCGGGTCCGTCTGCCGCTGGAACAGCATATATTTTTTAAAAGAGCTCCGCGGGCCGGATAAAAAGTTTTCGTGAGCCGGATCCGGCCCGCGGGCCGTAGTTTGTGGACCACTGTTTTATTGTCTCGATGCTTTGTGTAGTAACTGGTTAATGGTTTGTGCCCAGATGGTAGGTGCTTTCACGCAGCCTGGGCCGTGAGTAAGTCTGCTCATTGATTTTAAAATGACAGACCGAAACCGAACCTATCAAATAGAAGGATACCCACCCATTCCGATGTTCAGTGTGGGTCTGCTAATCGGCAAACGTCCTTTTCAGGACGGGGCAATGTCAGGATAAAGCTCCCCTTTTCAGGGCACATTGCCAACAAGTTCCGAAGACCCACTATTCTTCAGCTGAACATCGAAGGCCTCACTGCAAGCAAGATGAATGTTCTTCATCACCTCGCTATGCAGTCTGAGGCACTCGTCATCCTACTGCAGGAGACCCACTGCACTGATGCAGAGAAGTTGGTGCTACCACACTACCAACTAGCTGGGTCTTCTTTAAGCAGGAAGCATGGCCTTGCCACGTTTGTCCACGAGCGACTGAGATACACGCTTTTGGACCAATCTCCACTGACATCGGAGATCGAGTGGCTGTGTGTGGGCGTTGATGGCTATAAAATAGTCAACGTCTACAAACCACCGCCAACGCGATTGCGAACCCTGGATCTCCCAATGTTTCCTCACCCCTGTCTGTACGCTGGCGATTTTAACTGTCGTCATGCTCACTGCGGTTATGATGACAACAGTCCGGACGGTGAGTGCTTGGCTGGATGGGCAAGCATTAATTGTCTTGCCCTGCTATATAATGCCAAGGACGCTGCCAGTTTTTATTCCGGCCGCTGGAACACTGGCACGAATCCAGACCTAGCTTTCGCTAGCGTAGGTCCAAACAGTCGCTTACCGGATAGACGTGTCCTTGAGAAGTTTCCCAGGTCACAACATCGACCCTCGCTTATTACACCACCAAGGTTTGCTATGGCAGTGCCAAGCATGCCGGTTAAGCGATGGAACTTCCGCAAGGCCAAATGGAGTCACTACATTGCTTTGACGAATAAATTCGCAAAGACTTTGTTGCCGCCTGATTCACTTGATGTGGATGCGGCTTACCAAGACTTCTGTAACACCATTAAGAAAGCAGCCAAAAAGACTATCCCACGCGGGTATCGAAATAACTATATTCCGTGTTGGGATGCAGAGTGTGAATCCCTCTATAAAACCTTTCTGCAGTCTCCTCAGAGAGACGACTCAAGTTTGGCTGCTACAGCTCTGCTTGCCAAGCTTGACAGAAAGCGGAGGGATTGATGGTCTGAAGCAGTTCGGAGCATTGACTTCTCACACTCTAGTCGAAAAGCGTGGAGTATTTTGAACAACCTTACTGGTAGGTCACGACACTCTCCTCGTCACTGTCCCGTTTCAGCCGATGTTATTGCATCTCAGCTGGTTAGAAATGGGAAATACGAGGCTGTTGATCGCAAGTCATCTCGACTTGTCTTTCAAGAAGTGTCTGACCTTTGGAGGACCACAACACCAGACGCAGTAAATATCTCTGACAATTTTTCACAGAGAGAATTTGCTGCTGCCCTTCAGCACTTAAAACCAGGTAAAGCTCCGGGTCCTGATTCCATCTGCCCCGAGCTTATACTCCATGCCGGAGCTGCTTTGAAGTCCTGGTTACGTGACTTCCTTTCTTCCTGTTTGCGCCGACTCAAAATTCCCAAGATCTGGAGAAGAGCGCTTGTGGTCGCGATCCCAAAACCAGGAAAGCCCGTGGAGGATCCAAAGAGTTATCGACCGATATCTCTGCTCTGTGTCACCTACAAGATCCTCGAGAGGCTTATCTACGCCCGCGTTGAACCATTAATCGATCCTCTGCTCCCTAAAGAGCAGGCTGGGTTCCGACGCGGGAAGTCAACCGTAGATCAAGTTGTTCTGCTAACCCAGAACATTGAGGATTCTTTCGAGGCTAAAAAGAAGGCCGGTGCCGTATTTATCGGTCTGACAGCTGCTTATGACACTGTCTGGCACCGTGGCCTTACCTACAAGCTGCTGAGACTGCTTCCGGATAAGCACATGGTAAAAATGATCATGGAGCTTGTCCGAAATCAAAGTTTCACCCTTACCACCGGTGACAGCAAGCAAAGCAGGCTACGCCATCTTAAAAACGGCGTTCCTCAGGGATCGGTCTTGGCTCCCCTCCTATTTAACATCTATACGTACGATCTTCCTTCCATGATTTCCAGAAAGTTTGCTTATGCTGATGATTTAGCATTGTTGCATTCTTCTGGAAACTGGAAGGACTTGGAGGAGACATTAAGCCAAGACATGTCCACACTGTCAGCGTATCTCCAGACTTGGAAGTTGAAGCTCTGTCACACTAAGACGGTGACGGCAGCCTTTCATTTAAATAACCGAGAGGCCAAACGTGAGCTAAAGGTCTACAACAATAGTAGACTTTTACCGTTCTGTCTAACCCCTACTTATCTTGGGGTAAAACTGGACAGTTCGCTCACGTTTCGTCACCATTTAGTGGCATTGCACAAAAAACTATCATCGCGCGTCACACTGCTGAGGCGACTCGTGGGCTCGGGATGGGGTGCTGGTGTTAAAACACTACGCATAGCCACCTTGTCTCTAGTCTACTCAACAGCTGAGTACTGTGCGCCAGTCTGGCGTCGCAGTGCTCACACTCGCCTCATTGACAGTGTCTTGGATGACGCCTTGCGCATAGTTACTGGATGCCTGCGTCCCACTCCAACGGACCACCTACCTGTACTTTCAGGCATCCAGCCAGCTGAGCATCGCCGACTGGGAGCGACACTCT
Source organism: Diplosoma virens (assembly GCA_963680785.1). Taxonomy (NCBI): domain Eukaryota; kingdom Metazoa; phylum Chordata; class Ascidiacea; order Aplousobranchia; family Didemnidae; genus Diplosoma; species Diplosoma virens. The sequence goes on from OY796887.1 coordinate 27,616,308, forward strand.
CCTTGGCTTACCGTGGATCTCTGGACCCCGATCATATCTTGCATGGTCTATTAAGTGGGTCCTCAGATACTGGCCAAGTGAGACTAAGATCCAGACGCCCGTTTGTGCCAGGTGCGCGGAATCTCTTGGACAACCATGCCAGACTTGGCATCCGCGCCTCTGAATGGACGAATCACAAATGGAACGCGGAGTACTGTGAAAGTGCTTCCAGGCTCCGTGCTTTTGTGCCCGGGACCAGTGTCAGGCCTGTTGGGATGGGCTTACCCCGAGCAGCTTGGGTTAAGCTCAACCGCCTGCGGACTGGTGTTGGGCGATTCCATTCGTCCATGCACAAATGGGGTCTCGCTCCTTCACCGAATTGCGAGTGTGGCGCCTCCGAGCAAACCGCAGACCATTTACTAACAATGTGCCCCGTACATCGGGCACCACATGGAGCACGAGGTCTGATGGTTTTGAATGATGAAACTCGATGCTGGCTTAATAACATCACTGCCAGCATCTGATCCAGGCAGTGCAGCAGTCTGGGGTAGTAAAAGGATAAACCCTCGGCCCCAGTTCTGTTTGTGTCTGGCCTGGAGTGGATGCCCTTCAAACGACGACGACGACGACGACGAATGGTTTGTGCTGTAAAACTAATGTATCTAATATAATCAAAGAAGTTATTAAAAGCTGTGTGCAATTTGAAAAATATAGTAAAGCTTCAGGAGATTATCAATATGGTGGCAGCGTGAACAGCCAGATTTTCTTTGAGAAAATTTATTTTTATTTTATTACATTTATACCACCAAGCAGGGGAAAGTGCCGTAAAGTGTCTTTTCCTAGGACCCAACAGAATGGCGCAAGTGGGTTTTGAAATCAGACCATGTTGATCATCAGTCCGGTGCTTTAACCACTCGACCACGCTACCGACAATCCATTAAATTAAACAAATTTTGAATAATTTGTCTAATTGATATATATAATCGGTTTGAAGCCAAAATTTAAAGATGGTGAATTCTCATATTCATTTTCCGCCGATGCTAGAGGTGTTATCTTGATGGTAGCAATGTGGCAGAAAATTTTAAAAAGTGGAAAGATCTCTTAGATATTTGTATGCTTGCTAGTGGTTCAAATGAAAAAGACAAAAAAGTTCAAAGAGTCGTTATTCTTAATTGTGCAGGACCACAAGTTGTGAAACTTGCGAAGCAATTTACATACGAAAACCAGGAAGAAGTTTTCGCTGTTGTTGAGGATATAATTGTTTACGAAAGTGTTACCACCCTCGAAGATGCTGAAAAAGATAACGAAATCAATTTGTTGAAGCTGCGTGAAAAATGCAAGGAGCAGCATATTAAGTTGAATAATGACAAAGCTGTTGACAAAGATGTCACAAATAAAATTTATGGGACATTTAATTTTGAGTAAAAGTGTTAAAGCCGATCCATCTAAAATAGAAGCTATAGCGAAAATGCCATCACCGACTGATGTTTCCGGAATAATTCAATACCTTGCGCGTTTCCTACCTAATTTAGAGCCCATTCGAAAACTAACACGTAAACGTGAAGAATGGAATTGGTAAGCAGAATGCGAAGCAGTTATACAGATAGTCAAAAAAATAAGCACTGCACCGATTCTGAATTTTTATAACCCATAAGAAGAACTGATACTACAAGTTGATAGTACTAAAGATGGCATTGGCATAGGCGTACCGGCCAAAAAAATTTGGGGGCAATGAAATTTAGCCTAAATTATGATTTTTTTAGTACTTCACGAATAGGACAAAAAAATTGCCTGAGATTCTCGGACGAAGACCAAATTTCGTCCTAAAATCAAGGTGTTCTATAAAAAAAATGGTCTTCACTGCAAATCAGTCTCATATTTCTCAATTTTCGTCCCAAAATCAAGGTGTTCCCTAAAAAAAAAAGGTCTTCACCTAAATTTGGTAACTATTTTTTGCAGTTGATCTTTGTCACTGCCCTAAAATTTCTGACTAATTTTTCATATCGCTGCCCAAAAAATTCTGGTTTCACGCAAATATTTTCTTGTCACTGCCCGAAAAATTTTAATTCTGCCCAAATCTTGGACACTTGGGGTAGCAATTACCCTTCTGCTCCCCTCCAGGTACGACTATAGGCATTGGAGCTGTGTTAATGCAAAATAACAGGCCTCTAGAACAGTGATGGCAAAACTATGACACGCGAAGAGATTTTGTCTGACACGCTAATAAAAAGTTAAGAGGAAATTTTCGGTGGTCCCTAATACGAGCAGTGGTGGATATTGGGTGAGGCGAGTGAGGAAGTTGTCTCGGGCCGCTTCTTGAAAATACCGCGTATAGTTTCATTTTGTTGTATATGTTTTTTTAGAGATCATTGTGAAGTTGGAACTAAAAGAGGGAAATACAAGATCGATTCGAAGTGAAGACCTTTTTTCTTTGTTTAGAGATCACCATGATTTTGAGAGAAAAATACGAGATCGATTGGAAGTGAAGACTTTTTTTTTTAGAGATCACGATGATTTTGGGAAAAAAGGGAAATACGAGACCAAAGATCTTTTTTTTAGAGAACACCAATTTTTGGGAATCCTTGCCTCGGGCCCCTAACTTTGAATATCCGTCACTGAATACGAGAATTATGATGCGTTGTGATAATAATTAATTCCTATGCCATGTTAATGATACCACTTTATTTTACAATAATAGTAAAAAATATAAATATGCCTAAAATTAAAAACTGTTATTTAGAAGTGACACGTGATGAGAAAAAAATATAAAAAAAATTTTTTTTTGACACACCACCAACTGAAAAGTCTTGCCATTACTGCCCTAGAATATGCGTCATGCGCGCTCACCGCCTCAGAAAAACGATGGGCACAAATTAAAAAGAAACTTTGTCTGTAGTTTTTGGATTAGAAAGATTTGAACAATATACAAATGGAAAACCTATAATTGTTAACAACGATCATCGCCCTCTAGAGGCAATTTTAAAAAACCCTGAGTCAAGTGCCAAGGCGACTGCAAAGTGTGATTATACAATTAAATCGTTATTCTATTGAATTCAGACATGTTTCAGGAAAGACATTAATCAATGCTGACACACTCAGTCGAGCATTTCCCGAACTGGACCAATCTGAAAAGCAATCAACTCACATTTTAGAAGTGACATCACTCAATGAAATTCCTGATCGAAACCTGCAAATAATAAGCAATGCGATGCGCCATGATCAAGAAGCAAAAAATTTATCTGAAGTAATTCAAAACGGATGGCCAGATTAAAAGAAAGATCTTCCAGATAATATTAAGTCTTATTTTTCGTTTCGTGACACTTTAACTTCTAAAAAAAAATTTATTTTAAAAGGAGAACGTTTATTTATTCCAAAAGAATGTCGTAGTTTTTTCAAAAATTAATTACATAAAGCTCATCTGGGCTACGCAAGTATGATGCGCCGTGCTCGCGATACTATTTTTTGGCTACGCATGTCAAAAGAAATTAAACAAATTCCCGATAACTGTATAGCATGTCAAAATTTTAAACCAAATAACCATAAAAAGTTTTTAAAACAACATAATCAAGGCTTGTATCCGTGGAAAAAATGCGGTGTCGATCTTTCCGAAGTAAATGGCAAAATGTTTCTTATCGTTGTTGATTATTTTTCGAATTTTTTTGAAATTGATATTTTGACCAAAATTACCACCAAACAAATTATACGAGTACATTGTACATTGTGTTAAAAAGCATTTTGCTCGTTATGGTATTCCTAAAGTTATTGTGGCTGTGGTTCGTAATTTATTTCTCACGATTTTAGTGTGCTTTGTAAAAAACGGCACATTACTCACATTACGTCATCACCAGGACACCAACAAGAAAACGGCAAGGCTGAAGCTGCAGTAAAAGCTGCCGAGCATCTATTAAAAACAACTGTACGAAACCATGAAGATCAATATCTAGCGCTTTTAGAGCTCAGAAATACACCTCAACAAGATGTAAACGTTAGTCCGTCCCAAATTACATTTGGCCGACAAACAAGATCAGTAATACTAAAGTTAATTAAATATTCTTCAGCGAATGCTACGAATTTAAAAAAGCGAAGAAAAAGACAGGAGTCAATCCGAAAACAGTATGACAAAGCAGTAAAAAATTTGCCTCCTGTCAACATTGGAGATAAAATATATTTTCCATCGCCGGAAGGGAAAGAATGGTCCAAAGGTGAAATTGTCAAGAAGATTGCGTCACGCACTTAAATAATTCGAACTGCAAACAGAAGAACGTACAAAAGAAACCGAGTTCACTTACGAAAAAATTTGGGACAGAAATTGAATAAAACTACATATGATGACCACACGTGCATAGCGTTCTTCACAAATGACAGCAATCATGATGACCTCACTACTGCAAATAATAGTACATCGCCCAATGTAGAGAACACATGCCAACGACCAACACGAACCCGCAGGCTACCAACCAAATTAAGAGAATTTGTTGTTTATTGATTTTTTATGTTTCTATAATCTTATAATTGTCTAAAACTTAACAAAAGGGGGTGTTGATAAAGTAAATGCTTTATTTATACACTTGACTGATAAGCGTGATACCGCGCATAGAAATTGTTTTAGTGTCTGGATGCTTTGTGTAGTAACTGGTTAATGGTTGTGCTGTAAAACTAATGTATCTAATATAATCAAAGAAGTTATTAAAAGCTGTGTGCAATCAAAGAAATATAATAAAGCTTCAGGAGATTATCAATACTATGGTGACAGTTAAGCTACTATATGTGAAATTAGGGATTCCTAAACACTAGGAATCCTTGTGTGCACTAGCGTATTTAAGGGTGGGTACATTGCGCCATGGACCCCTTGGATATCATCAAAACGTAGGCTTACCATATCTAGGACAGTAATTTTAGGGCCATGACCTCCTTGGAGCTCACTAATACTTTTTGGGCAAAAATCCTGCCAGAGAACGAAGACAGATTCCATAGGCAGGCCCCTTTTTTTGTTTGTTTCAGAGATCATTAGTCTTTAGAGACGTAAATCATAAAATCCGGGACTGATTCAAAGAGAAGACTTTTTTTTTGGAGAACACCTTTTTTTGGGAAACTGATTCAAAGTTTTATTTTTATTAGCTTTATTTTTTTATTTTTTTTTAGCTACCACTTGAAATAAATTTTTTCACTAAGCATATTTGATTGTGGTCGTATGGCCCCTCTTTTAAAAAATCCTCCGTACGCCACTGCCTGTTTGAAATAATGGAAATGTTTTCGGTAAAATAAGGAAACGGAAAATCAAAAAATGTTAAAATCTTGAGAATTTTAAAACTAAGATTTTAATTTTTCAACCTTATTTTTTCAAATTAATTAATTAAATCAATTTTTATCCATACATCATAGCAAATATTGATGAAGCTTAATTTTTTAACTTGTTTGGGGGACACGTTGCACGAATCGCTGACTGGGACATGCATAACGGTGATCTCAGCCGAGACTGATTCGTCAGTGGCAATTGTCTCCTCGCGGCCTGTCGGCCAGGATTGCAGCAGCGACTGATACAGGTTTGTTTTTTCATTGGTCGTTCGTCGTTTAGTGTGGGGTTTTCGGATAAGTAATTATGTTTTGTTAAAGAATTCAAATGACAGTAAGCCAATACTTTTGATGTGTTTCAAATTTTCAGCTCTTGCAACGTTTCTTGCACTTCAACGTCCCACATACCCGAATCCGGTAGTCTTTTCATGAGCATTCTTTTAGTCTTTTTCTATCGAAGCAAATCATCTTATAACAATTAAAATATTCCTAAAAAACTTCACATTCGTAACCCGACATGCTTGTTGATCGAAAAGAATGTAGGCCTAACCTGACTATTATACACTTGATGGACAGTCAAATAATAATGTTTTTTAAAACACCCCTTGTCATACACCACAACATTTTTTAAATATCATGATTTATCATTTGTCTAATGCTGATTGTGCAAAAAACTTTATTTTGCGCGCACTTGTCTGACTAATAGTTCTTATAATATTTTTGGATAGAATATTTCTTGAACTTTATGAATGCCCCCACATAAATGGATAAAAATAACAATCTAAAAGTATTTTTCGCTAAACTTCTTCTAACTTTGATTATAGACATCTGTTTAAGAAAAGTTCATATATAAACGTTTATAGATAAACAATTTTAGGAAATTTTTACAATTACATGACAGGGTAGCCAGATAAAAAAATATTTAATGAAAACAAAGAAAATGAGACTATTTTTCCTGAATTACTTGGATTATAGACGTATTTCAATTTATGACATAGTCAGTGTTTTTTTATTATGTAATTTTTACTAATATTTATAAACACACGAAATAAGAAAAAAAACACGGTTGTTAAGATTTTGTACAGTTAGTAATGGATGTTTATGAGGTATATTTTAATTCTATACGCACGTTTCAAGTAAAATATTTCAATAAACAGATATGAAAAGACTATAGCTTTAGGTATGTGATGGCATCAAACAAAAACAAGTGAAATTATTTTAAAGAAAAAGGGCGGAAAATTTGGTGGTAGATACAAATGACAGTTTTGATTGTTTTTTTTTTTTAATTGTTTTTTATTACAAAATACACAAGATATAATTTATTATGCATGGTACATAATATATACAGATTGGATGAAGTTATTGGATTTTAAAATACTTAGCAGTGACAGATATAAGATATTGTAGATAAAATATGGACACATTACATTGCAAAAACAATATGTAATCGGTTATTTACTTATCTTATTTGGAAAGATCAGGATAGGCTTTTTTTAAAAAGAATTTTAATTTAGTTTTGATTTTGTATAGTTCTTCGTTGAGTAGGGAAGGAGAGGTAGAGAGGTTAATGAAAGTTTTCTGCAAAGTCTATAGCAGATTTAATGTTAAGGTGATTGTTGAAGATTTGACGCTTCGGGAGTCCACGTTGTTGCTCGAAGGATATGATATAGTTGAGAATAGGTTTTAGTCTGTTTGAAATTATGGTCGAAAGGATTTTATAGTCAGTATTGAGGAGGGAAATAGGACGCCAATCTTTAACAGTAGAGGGGTTTGGTTTTTTCGGGATAAGTTTTATCAAGGCTAGTCTTTGGGAATTTGAAAGCTGATTGCAAAGGTAGGAATTGTTATAGGTTTGACAGAGTAAAGGTATTAAGGATGGAAAAGAAGAGTAAAAATTGGCTGTAAGTCCATCTGAACCTGGGGAAGAATTTTTATTTAGAGAAGCAATTGCGATTTTGATTTTACCTTGAGTAATTAGAGGGGAGGAAGGAAGGGATTGAAGTAATTTATTGTTAAGAGTGGTAGAAAGGTATTGAAGATACACAGTAGGATCAGGGACAGAGGTGGGAGAATTCCAAAGGTCGCTAAAAAAAAGATATGAAAGAAGAGTATTTACTTACAATTGAAGATTTTTGGTAAGATGAGAATTGGATCAAAATATCAGGAGGAATTAAGGATTTAGTTTGGGTTGTATTTTCATTGATAGGGGCTAAAGGAGAGGGTCCATCAATGCTGGAAAAGGGTGGAAGGTGGGATTGAATCTGAGTTTCCATTTGTTGATGTTGCTTTATTTGGTCTATTTGGTTGTTAATAAGGTGGATCTGTGTGTAAGCCTTGTGTTTGTGCTACTTGTAGTTTAGTTATCAAAATGTTGTGTTGTGTTTGTGTTTTTTTTTTGAATTTTTGATGGAGTAATTATATGCTGTTTTATTTTTATTTTTTGTTTATCCCACCATATTAGTGGTTGCTGTATGGGATTTAGAGAAAGTAAGAGATTTGCTATAAAGTATTTAATTGAAAAGTTATTGCATGGAATAGAAAAGATAAATTCATTTAATTTCCAGTGGGAGGATTTGAAGGAGAAGTTGGGGGGATTTTGATCATAATCCTATGAAAATTGTTATGGTCTGAAAGAGCGTTGGCTTGATAAGAAGTTTGGGAGATATTTGGGATAAGGGTGGACGAGGTATAAATTCGGTCTAATCTGGAAATAGGATGAAGGTGTGAAAAGGAGAAAATTTTTGTATAAGGGCGAAAGTGGAGATAGGAGTCAATTAAATTAAAATTTGATATTAGTTTATGAAATATAATTTTGTCATTTGTATTTGGCGAGAAATAACTAGTTCTGTCAATGAGGTTGATGACTAAATTAAAATCGCCAGATAAGTTTTCTATGCCTAAAATCTAGATTGTTTAAAAAAGAGATGATATTTTAAATTGCTTTAACACGCTGTGATATTTTTGTGGAGGTATTCCTGATAGAAGATAGCAATTAATTAGAGTGAAATTAACATTATGAAGGGTGAATAAAATGGCTTGGATATAATTGTGTTAAATAATGTGCCATTCAATCATGAGTGAGATGTGTTTATTGAGTGCTTATTTAGAGAATAAGAATAAGAGTTTATAAGAATAATATGTTAATAAGAATAAGAGTACCTTGACGGTGTGAATTATGTGGAGTAAGTAAGTGATCTGTGTTTAAGTATGTAAGAAAATTATGTGAGTGACAAAAGTGTGAAAGTTCTTGTTTTTGAATGGTGTGGGTTTCTTGTATGAAAAAAAGTGATTATTGTTTGGAAGGATAATTCGTGCAAGGTGTGTGGATGATTTATTAAAACCGTTAATGTTTAATGTTGCTAGTTTTAAAAGCATTTAGAACGAATAAAAAATTATACAGTACACAATAATAATCAAAATAAGCATTAGAATTACACATAACCCAAAAAAAAGCGGAAAAGGAATATTTTGTTGGAAAATATCAGATAATCATAGAATTAAGATATATTTTTCGCAACGGGAATTTAAATAGTAATTGTAAAGATGTATTAAGAGTTTTGGAGAAAAGGAATATACCGAGGACAGAGAGAGAGAGAGAGAGACAGAGGAGCAGCAGTAAAAGAGAGGTTTGGATAGAGCTGAGAGAGAGAAAAAAATCGAAAGAATAGGAGAATAGCATAAGGTTACACAAGGTCAGCGTGGTTCAACTTAATTTTATCGCGGGCCAAAAAAGCTGTTAATTTATTCCGCGGGCCAATGCTTAATTGAGGGTTAATTCCAGAAGATTAACACAACTATTAGTTTTAACAAAAACCTAATTTTAACATTTATTTGTTATTCAGTGAAGAAGGTTAATTTCATTGCAGTAGATAAGCATAGAAACACACAAAATAATTTTCAATGTTTATAGTTTATTGCGATTAATGGGATGTTTGTGGTCGAGATGCATCCCTCACAATTGCGTTTGTATCCACGGAAATGTTAGTAGTAGTCATGCGAAGACAATCTTGTAAACCCAAAGTATTGTTTCCTAGTTGGTTTCGATTTTTCATTGTGATACTGTACATTGCTGAAAATGCACATTCGCAAATGTATGTATTTCCAAACATAGAAAACAACTTCAAAGCAGCATTCTTTAAAATCGGAAACCTTTCCTGTGAAACAAACTTCCGAAAGTTTTCTGGTTTTTCCTGTTTTTTTGACAACAAAAACTGATCACTTTGAAGCTCACATAATTCAAGTTGAAATTCAGATGGCTGTGTAGCAACACTCACTTGCATGGGGTTGTTGTATAGTGCAAGAGGACTTTTTAGTTACTCGAAATCCTTAAATCGATTTTGAAATTCCTCAGATAGTAAAGTAATATTACTTACAAACTGTGTAAAATCAGCATTGGAGTATTCTTCCTTGATAACTGAGCAGGACGGAAAATGAGCAAGATTGTTGTTTTGCAAACAGTTTGTGAACAAAACTAACTTTGAGCGAAAACCCTAACATGTCCCACTAAATGAGATATGCTTTATTTCTTTGCTTGCAAATTCAAATTTAACACGTTCAGATGATTTGTCATATCTGTGAAAAAAGCTAAGCTCAAAGAAATTCAATGCTTTGCAACTGCGCTTGAAAAGTGTTTGTGCTGTCCATTAGTTGGTCTTCAAAAAATGAAAGAATTTTTTTGCGCAGTTCAAAAAAGTGTTTCAATACCTTGCCCCCGCTCAGCCATCTGATACTCGTATATAGGGGCAGGTCACTGAATTCAGCATCATGCTTCTTCAAAAATGAAACAAACAAATGGTGTCTTTGAGATTTATTTCCACCTCTTATTAGATTGACCATCTTGACAACACTTTGCATTACATTCATCCTTTTCAGTATTTTTCCGCAAAGCGCTTCCTGGTGAATTACGCAATGCAAAGTAATGCACTTAATTTCATTTGCCCTTAGCAATCCAACTAGACCAGTTTTGCTTCCCACCATGGCCTTTTTGCCATCTGTAACTTTTTTTGAAACATTGAAACATGCAAGAACATTTTTTTGAAGCCTCCGAACTCGGAAACAACAGAGTTTAATGCTTCATATACAGTATTTCAGAGCCTTTTTTCCACTTGTTAATGGATGAAGTGTTAGCAATTCTTCCTGCACTTCAAAACTTTCACCAGTCGAGTGAATATCATTAGTTGACTTACATCAGTCACATCAACGCTCTCATCCAAAGTCACCCAGAAATAGCTACAATGTTTCATCGCAGATTTCAGTTTACAAGTAACATATTGACTTAAATCCGCTACTCTTCTTGCCATTGTCTGATGGGATAAAGACACCGTCTTAAATTTTTCTGCTATTTTTTCTTCACCAAACGCCTTTGCCAGTTTAATTGCACATGCTTTTACTAATTCACCATCTCGAAATGACTTCATTTTTTTTGCAAGAAGGAGTGCAACTTCATATGATGTCGCTGAGGCTAGTCTTCTGACTACTTACAAAATTAAACATCGTACTGACTTGCTTCTCCTGTTTGTCTTTGAGACTCTGCAAAACATTCTTTCTTTCCTTTCCTTCATATTTTTCAAACTTATGCTTGTGGAGAGTGTCATAATGTCGCTTTAGATTGTATTCCTTTGCAGCTGAACTGTCTTTTGGCATACTAAACACAGTGGTTTCCATGTTTTCAATAAATGGACAAGTTTCCTCCCATTTCTTAAAAAATGTCCTTTCTTCTGCTTTTCTTTTTTTGCAACTACTCATCTCTTAGTTTTATAAAGCTACGTTTTGATAAAAGTTAAATATTTAGTCTGAACTCCCAGAACTAACCTCTTATTCTATTGCTCAATGGCTGGTAAGCAAGCCCATAGAAATAGAAAGTGAATAACCGTTTGTTATACAACAAAAAGATCATTACACGACAATTTGTGTCATTGTTTTTTGATAATAATAAATGTTCTCGTCGAGAGGAAAAAATACCTCTAAAAAACACAATGAAAATAACCTTAAATTTAGTTCTATTTAAATAAATTGAAAGTTAAAATCAGTAAAGGTTTTGTACCATTAAAACCTTAAAAAGAGCATGAAACCTGCCATTTTTTTGCTAAATTATAGAAATAATATGGCAAGATCCTAATCTTACTCTCTCTACTGTCTTAGTCTATCGACGGTCACAATGAATATTAGGGTGGAGTGAAAATAATTTTTTTTTGAAATTGAAAAAAGTGTAGTTCTAAAAACCTGCCAAACAGGTAAAATCTACGAAAAAATTGGTTTTGGCGAGTTGCTACCTTTGGGGGGCTAGCAACCCCCCAAAATGTGTTTTGAGGGGTAAAATTTCCTAAAAATGTCGTAACTCAGTAACCGCTTATTGTAGAGGCATGATTTTTGGCTCAAAATTTGCAGAATCATCATGTTTCTATATGTGCTAAGAGAAAGTTTTTGTCTATTTCCACTAGAAAAAAAGTTATGATAGAAAAACTGTTTAATAAGTTTGTTTGTTTGTACTCGTACATGTACTTAACTAATAGTTATCTGAAAAGTTATTATTATTTTTTGCAGGTATATTGTTAAGTAATTGTGTAAATCAAAGCTTTGGCCAAACTGCGAAGTAGTAAAACATGAAAAGACGGAGTTCAACTTCTGTAAAGAAAATTTTACATAGTGGACACACTTTCTCTACCCGTGATAGTTTTCCACCAGGAGTATTGCCTACCAAGCGACATGTAATAGAACGCATTCTTCATTTGAAAAACTTTCGAACCTTCAATGCTGCAAATGACATTGCCAGAGAAATTTATGACAGATGGGTATGGTGCAACGTATATCCCATTCATCTGTACACCATTTCGAAAAAAGTTCAAAGTTTTGTGAATTGTTTCAGTGCACTTGATCGCTGGTCAAAAAAAAAACGAGGAGAAGCATTTTTACAAAAGGAAAAAGAGTTTATGTCAACTATTGATGAAATATTTGATGTTTTTTGTGCTGACGATAAGCAGCGCAGAATTTTGGAGAAACAACATAGTTTGAAAATGACAGATGATGATTATGCTTTTTATAAAGATCAAACTAGTAAGCGAGTTGGAAAATGTGTGGATGCTGTGGTTCCGGAACAATGCCGGATAAGACCACTGCAGCTCGACCACCCATGTCACAACCAATGTGTAGAGCGCCATGTCAAAATGGTAACAGAGGCCGCAGCACAAGTTGAAGGATTTGAGCGAAGAGATGGGTTGATTCGCCAGAAGATTAAATCTTGAAAACTTTTGAAAAAATTTGACACTAAAGTGCAATTCTGATGCGCTTCATTTTGCGTAGGGTATTTGGTGTACTCTAACTTGCTTTCTTATTTTTCTCTCACTCCTTAGGCAAAACAACCCAATATCAGCATCAACAGTTCGAAAGTAATGAGATGTAACAGATTTTCTTTAAATTACTGAAATACTAAACATTTTATGGGGTAGTAAAGCTAGCACGTTCTGTACCTTATGAGTAGGCCTATTTAGGTACTTTGTCTGGTGACCAAAGTTATCCCAAATCATCTTGTTAATATTGTGATTGTTATAATTAGTCCTTATCAGTTAGACATATATCATTTCAAATGTTAGATCAAAGTTATTTCCATACAGCGCAATTTTCGAGTATTGAGCATAAAAAACGGTTTATCGATTATAACTTTTTTTCTTGTGGAAATAGACGAAAACTTTCTCTTAGCACATATAGAAACATGATGATTCTGCAAATTTTGAGCCATAAATCATGCCTCTACGATAAGCGGTTACCAAGTTACGACATTTTTTGTCAATTTTACCCCCCCAAAAACACATTTTGGGGGTTGCTAGCCCCCAAAGGTAGCAACTCGCCAAAACCAATTTTTTTTGAAGTTTTAGCCTATTTGGCAGGATTTAAGAACTACACTTTTTTCAAATTTTTTTTTCACTCCACCCTAATGAATATTATCAAAAAATAAACAGCAGCTATCAAAGTCAAAAATAATCGGCTGCAATTCGTTGAATAAAACATTACCACAGAAGTTCTGATCGTCGGAGCACTGTTTTGTTCGAACATATAGATGATTTTCTGAAACAAAAAAGAAAGAAAACCAGCAACAAGTTGCATGAGGAACCAAGTAGTTTAGGTGTTAAATAGTTCTTCAAGTAAGAAAATTTTTGCTTTTTTATTGAATGCACTCAATGAATTACTCTTTTTTATGCCGGCAAGCAATTGGTTCCAAATTTTAGGTCCAATGTATCTAATAGATTGTTTGGAGACCGTATTTTTACATGATATGGGTATAATTTGAGAGTTGCTCCTAGTTATCACATTGGATGTTTTTGTTTGAAATACATTGTTAAACGCTGTAGGCAATTGTTTAAAAATTTATACATAAAAATAGCAATGTTTAACTTATAAAATTGTTGTATGTTGTACATAATGTTGGTTAATTTTTGTTTTTTTTGAATTCTTAATAGATTTTGAAATAAAATGATAGATTTTGAAATAAATATCATTTTCATAAACTTATTGCAGATTTTCTGAAGCTTATTTAGTAAAACGTTATGACCAAAACACCAAGTTGTTATACAGTATCTTATATGACTTAGAATTAAGGAGTGAAAAAGTGTTAATAGTGATTCTTTGTTCAAATATGATTTTATTCTCATCACACAATATAAGGATGATTTAAGTTTGCTAAGTAGCATTTCCATGTGATCTTTCCATGTTAAATGTTCATTGAATATTCATTGCTATCTTAGCAAGCTACAACGTACATTCGTTTTGTTGCTTCTTCCTTTTTCAGATTCGCAGTCTTAATGATGTTTATTATAAAATAATTATAGTTGCATTTTTATTATGTGGCGGAGCAGAAATAAAAGAAAACTGAACTGAACTGAAGTGAAGTTATAAAATAGCTTTGAAGTTAAATTATGAAACGAAGCCGTAAAGGCTTATATTCAACATTGAACTTAAAAGAAAAAGTAAATGCAGTCGAAAACTTTAGAGCAATAAGTAAAAAAATCTTATAGATCTAAACGTTCTAGTTGCCGTAACTGTTCGCTTCTTTGCGGGCCAAAAAAATCTGAATCTGAATGAAATAAATCTGTTCCTAAAGATTATAGAGTTCAGAATATTTTTCCTTTTGAAATTTTCAATATAAAGGTGAAGGTAGGGGTTATGAATAAGGGGACACTTCTTATGCTTGCCAAATTCAAAATGTTTGCAGCTTCCCCAGGAGCTAGTTATTTCTTGAATTGTTTCATTAGAGATATCGAAAGGCATCGGGTATAAAGTGACAATTTGTCTGAATCCTAATGGGCAATTTACTTGTATGGAAAATTCGACGTTTTCTCTTGTTGTTATTATTTCAAGTTCGTAAAATGTATTATAAAGATCTTCTAGTATTGTTTGGGCTTTAAAAGTTACATTGTATATTTTTAATTGGTAGTTATGAGTGGCTATGCCATAGACTTCATCTAGGTACGGTTCAAAGGGTCCATCTTCTAAGAAGAAGTCGATAAAATTATTTATATTAAATTCAACATTATCGTCAACCATTTTGACTTTAAATAAAAGAGAATTTTTCTTAGTGGTCATATTTCTTAGTAGGTAAAATTGAAAAAAGAGGCACGTACTTTCTTTTTCTGAAGATGGCAAGATATATATTCCACCGAAAAATAGGAAACTATCTATATAAAAAAAACTGACTTTTACTCTTAACTACTAACTCAAAAACAACTCTAATAAAGTGCCTGGCTTTCTGTCTGTTTCGTATTTTACTCGGACTTGTCATAACACTACAGCTTGTTGTTGTTAGGACTTATTAGGATACCACAGTTTATTGTTGACCCCAGCTGAAGAGTTGAAAACTTAAATAGCTAGGTGAGTAGTTATAATATGTATTTAATAATAAACATTATAATTATAATGCGTATTTGAATTTCGTATAAAATATGGCAACATTAACAGTACTAGTGTGTACTGAACTGTCAATCTTGTGATCATAACGATCACGAGTTCATTAATTAAAGATTGCGTCATGCGCTTGCAAAAATCGGAGGCACGGCTTTTGACCATTGAACCTGGGGCACGACTTGGTCGTGCAGTCTGTCACGGGGTTTGAAGTTGGACGAGACTGCATCGACTTAACAGCATATAAACCGAACGTATATGGCTAGGGTTGGAAGTTGTAATTTGGAGTTAGGCTATTATACAGAAGCCAGGAGCCACAAGTCAACGTTAAAGTTAGTTTCACGCTTCATACCGTACTTCGCACTCCCTGGCGCATTTGAATCTTCGCCAAAAATCATACAACTAATCTCAGTAACAATAACTTTACTAAGGAATGTCTTCAAACGTTACAAGTCAATAACATAACAACGATAAAATATATAACAAAATTATATGTAAAAACAATTCAGAAATGTGTAAGCATAGGAAATCGATGTAGTACTTCAATCAACATGACCGATCAAAATTTAAAAAACTTGCAAACCAAATTTTTCGATAAAGTTTATAGTGAAAAAGGCCTAGTCTGTACCTGGCGTACTGGTAGATACTCGCCGCATGCTATTGAATTTTTTATAGCAAACGTAACAATTTTAATAAACAAACAAACGTACGCTGACTGTAGACTAGCTTCAAAAGCTCAAAAATCCAATGACCTTTATGGCAGATTTTTTCATTCTGTTTATTAATAGAATTGTTTTAAGTTGGTAAGCAGCTTCAAGTAACGACAATTAATTTTAAAACGAAAGAGGCAGCTTTTACGATTTTATCACTTTATAGTAAAGAACAAAACGCATATTAAAACCAAAATATTTACTAAGACAAATGAATCTGCAACAAATTTAAAGGCAGCCAAATTAATACAGCTAATAAATCTGCAACTTGTGTCAATCTTCAAAAAGTTTAGAATGAAGAGAGACCTGCTTAATAAAAGGTACAAAACTAAATAAAACAGTTGCTTTTTTATGCGAAATATGCTTTTGAAGTTAGAAACATTAATAAAACATTGAGGTTAAAAACATCATCTATGAAAAGAAAAATGCAATTTAGAAACGAACTAAGTTAATTATGATTAATTAATACTTTTTCGAAAGCAGGAAGCAATTACTGTATCTGCAGGTAGCAGCCATTTTAAGTAACTATAGACATGTACCTTGTCTAAAGTAAAAACAGCGTTTAAAAAAGCTGTTACAAAAGCCCTTTGACTTTTTTGAAATTTTTGGTTTTCTCGAAACTAATAATGCCTTTAATCATTTCATGGATTAGCATTCACAACCTCAATTAACCAATGGTTGTAATTAATTACATTTTACAGCAAAGAACAGCAGTGACAGACTCGTATGTGAAGTTTCAAGTTTACCAATGACTAAGATTTGCACAATAAAAGTGGTAATATATAAAAATTTTAAAATATTACACATTGTGTTTCAGTTAAAGATATGTTTTTAATCTCAACGATTTTCGACGTTTTTTTTTTTGTTCTTCGAAACAAATTAACTTTTAAGCATTTCATCGGGCTCAATCAAGGCGTTTGCTCAATTAGGTATCATTGCGACGAGATCTTAAATCAAATTGGTAATCATTGTGAGCTAACGAGATGAGCTTAACTTGAGAGCTGGATGACGTGAATTTATTGGCTGCGAAATTTTTTTCTTACTGAACCAAAAAAAAAAAGAAACGCCAAATTGCCAAGGTAAACCAAGCACCGTCTGTTTATGATTCGATCAAGTTGGATGCAAACTGAAGAATTGTGTTTGTCAAAAGAGTACTCAACATCAAGTAAGTTTACCAGCTTAAATAGAAGTAAAACACAGCAATAGCTCGACTCAAAATTTAACGCAAGCATAAGACAACGCCACATACGTCACTCGCATACTGCACATATCTGTGAACAATTACTGTGCGCTCTGGACATCAACGAAAGTTTCGAAAATCTCATTACGAAACAGCAAGGACGACCAGGTCGTACGAAGTACAAGCACAGTGGCAAAATAAATCATAAATGAAGCGTTAAACAATAAGATTTATTGTGAAGATATACAAATGGAAGTAATTGAGCTATCCTGGCGTAATTATTCCCGATAAGCAATGTCCAACGTTTGGATTTTAAAAATGTGCAAAAATTGAGACGAAGCTGACAAAGAGAATGTTTTGCTTTTGAAACAAAAATCATATCATAACCAGTTGCGCAGATAAACATTAGCAAGCGCGGAACGAACGCACCATTTGATGCAAATTAAATGATTAAACGAAACGTTACAAGTTTGTTTCCCGGTCACGGTTACCTGCAGCGAAAGTTCAACACTGTCTAACAATGACGTGCTGGAACACTCTCACAATCACGTGCACGAAGCGAATTTGAGTTTGATCAAATTGTAGAGATCATCTCCGCCAGTCGAACTCCTTGCTTTTGGAGGATGTTTAAGAATCGATTAAACTTTGATTGTTTCCCGTCACAGAAAAAGAGAACGAACGCTCCATCGTCGGATTTTCGTAGGATTGTGACGTCTCCGGGAAACCTTTTTCTGCATTCGACTGTTTTTCAGAGAAACACTTCGAAACCGAGTTCAACTGAGACTGGTCTTTTAAAGTTTGAAGACTGTTCGGAGGATTCGAATGGGGCTGGCAAGATTGTTCAACGTCAACTTCGACCCCTTCTTTGTCGCAAGAAGCAGGTACGTCCATCGATTTATTGGCAACTGACGTCGACGCGGTGTGCTGCTCTTCAACAAGGTTTGCAATATCCTGCTCGCTGTCCTGACGTCGACAATAGCAGCAAGAAATTAAACCGGTCGAAGACTTGGACGAATCCTTCGCTGTTTTCCCCGATTTTGTGGTAGCGTTGTTTATTTCTAAGTAGTAACTTTTGTGAGACAAAAAAGGTCAAAATTTTACAAAAATTAAGTTTTTTATTTTTGATAGCACTTGACAGAGGAAGGTATTTTCTTAAAATTATAATTTTGAAACTGAGGGCTCTCAGCAAAATCATTGAGAACATTTTGAATTTTTTAAGAGCTGAAAGTGATTGTCGTGACTAAAATTTGTTTGAAACCATACCTTAAATTTTTAATGAGCTTTCACTTTCAATGTTTCAAGCTGATAAAAGATTTTAAATGGGATAGCCTACACGTGAAACAACTGTACCAGATAAAGCGTCCATGAGCTCGGCTTTGAAAGACGACGACAGAAAGCGAGGATAGGAGTCGCGATGCATGAGCGTGTAAACTTGATGTTGTGCTTCGGTGAACACGGAAACGTCGACTTTCGATTTCAACTGCTCTACAATGTCTTCTCTCATCTTGTAGTCGATGTTTATCTGTGAATATCAGAGTGAAGTAAGTCGTCTTTGTCTTCTTTTTGCAACCAAACAAATAGTTTCGATGTCAAAGCTGTGCGAATCTCCTTCAACTTGGCATGGACTTCTGAAGTCCATGAATTTGGACTTTGATTTGCTTTGAACGAGCGAGAATTGTTTTGAACGAGCTCACTGCCACGCAGACGCGCTTCAAATTCGCGCTAACCAACAAACCGTTGTTTTTGCACAGAAGCAAACCCCACGGAGTTCATCAATGTTGATTACACCTGCAGTCTACACGTGAACACACAGCATTAGACAATATGTCAATGATCATTTTTTCGGCTGCAGCGCGGAGTACAATCTAACAACAAAGAAAAACAAAATCGGCTTTTCGATA
Organism: Diplosoma virens; assembly: GCA_963680785.1. Taxonomy (NCBI): domain Eukaryota; kingdom Metazoa; phylum Chordata; class Ascidiacea; order Aplousobranchia; family Didemnidae; genus Diplosoma; species Diplosoma virens. The sequence continues at coordinate 27,635,261 of OY796887.1, forward strand.
CATTACGGCAAAGGTACAAAACTTATTACAAAGCCAACTAATTCTTGAATATATGCTGTGGATAATTTAAAGAATTTATGATTGAGCTAGTGACTTATTATCTATTTTACCCTGTGATATCTATTCATAGCCTGCTTCTATGTCTAATTTTTGCTGAAAACCAAACATTTCATCTAAATGTTGGTGATTAACGGATTAATTTTTAAAAAATCTAAGCAAAGATCAAAACGATTTATGGATCAAAAGCAAACGGATAAAAGAATTTGTTGCGATTGAACGAAAACAACATTTATTTAATGAAAAAACAAATTTTCAAGGTCAAGTGCTTTTTATTGTTTTGCTTTTTTCTTCACTTAAAACCAGGATAAAAAAAGGAGAAAAGTAATTTCTCCATCAAAAATAATCAATAATTGAGCAGCTTAACTAGAATCTTTCATATTCCTTTTATATGCTTTTCATTTCATTTGCTGCGTCAAAGAAATTCAATATATTGAAATGATAATAAAAATTTTTTCTCTCTGAAATGATCCAACCATTAAAAATTTCCAATTGTAACGACATTTGCTAGAGATACTATAGCAGCACTTATTCAGTGTACAATTCAAAGAAATAAGTACGTTTTAAGTTCAAAGTGTTACAGAACCAAATCAAAAATATAATAGAGTCATGCTCTTACATGTTCCTGCCAATATTAATACCAGCAATAAACTTAAACATAAGATTATATTTATTTTTTGTCCATTACTAAAATGTCAATGAGGTTGCTAATATAAAAAGTATTTTCTTTGCATCAAAGACAAAACTTTATAGAGACTGATGATTCTTTTTTGGTTGGAACAACGCAACCTTTTCCGTGGCTAAGCAACCATCAGCACAACGTAATCATACATCCAATATTAGATGGTCAATAAATCGTAACCCTGAACTAGGTTCCGAAATTTTTGTCGGCAAGAAAAGCGAAAATAAGTTGTTTACTTACTTCGTGAGGCGAGTAGACGTTGATAAAAGTGTCATAAATGTATTGAACTCTTTTCTCTTGTTTCTTCTGTTTTGAGTGTTTCAGATCTTCGCAAGCTAACCAAAACTTTAAGTTCTCGTCAGCTATTTCGGATTCGAGAAAGATTGTAAACACGTAAAGACCAGCTGTGAGAAAGGAGAAACCAAATTAAATACGGCACAAGCAGTTTTATTAACTTGATACATCGCTACTATAACATCGATTATATGTCAATTCTTACAAAGATTTTGAAAATAAATATGCCGGCTTCTGATGATGTGCTTGTTTCGATTAAACAGAAAAATTAAAATGCTTTCACAAGACAAAGAGATAAGGTTAATAATTTAAAAGCAGTTGAAATTACTGAGAATAAAGATTAATTTAAGTTAACAAAGAGACACAAAAACTTTATTTCCCACGTAAAAACCTTTGAGTTTTGAATATATAACAAATTTTTTTTAATTTTTAAACTATGAATTAAAGTTATAAAAACAGATTTTGAAATGTTTTATCCGACTGACTTTCTCACACATTGCATTATTTCTAACCCTCAAAAATTTTCGTTTACATTTTAAAAAAGACAATAAAAAAAAACAGCATGAACGAGAAATGCAAAAATCATCAATAAAGATTTTTATTCAATGGCGCTAACGCTTTTTAGCTAACCTGTGCTGTTTAGCAGAGCGTCGAACGATTCCTGCCACTTCAGCATGTCCTCTTTCGTAATACTGCAACACAAGCACATGTCAATTCCTTCATTAGTTTTTGGATCGAACTGGTGTACACAATAAAAAAATTCACTGTATTCTTCTAAAGAAGAACTTTTTCTCTTAAATCAGAGACGTCCTACCTTTTCGTGGAGCAAAATTGGTGACATTAATAACAAGCGGTTTAAAGAACCGTCTGCCAAGTCTTACAAGAGAAAACCTTTTTTTGACCTTTTATTGTCGCTGAAGTAAAAAAAAACAAACTTGCTTAATGCAGGTGAAAGTAAAAGAAGGTCTGCAGTTGTAATGGGCAGACAGTTATTTAAATTGCTTTTATTCAAAAGGTTGCCACTCGTTCCGTGCGCCGAGAACCACTTAAAAAATTGAAAAGCTATATTCAAAGTTTATCCGGGTGAAAAAAGGAATAATTTCAAGCTTTTTTACAAAAAGCTTGTGACTCAATAAATAAAAATTTGATTTTAGCAACTACATTTACTCATAAAAAAACGATTTCAAACAAACTCATAAATAAAGATTTTGAAATAAGGAAGCGCAAAAAAAAACAGACTACTGAGTTGTATTGAGATTTGTAAAAAACTGAAAAAACAAATTTTCAGTTTTTGCGTTATTCGGAGTTCAAAACTTGAGGCTTAAAAACTCAACTACATCGTAAAGAATTTTTCGACAAGAGCTGTGACGTTGCCGCCTGGAAGCGAAGTTTTTCGAAATTAAAATCAATTAAGAAATATGTTTGCTATAAGATGAACAACAAGAGACTTCTGAATCTTGCAATCTTTTCTGTGCATAAAAAATTTATGAAGCAATTAATGTCGAAATATATGATTTTCCGGGTTAAAAAGTTAGTAAAGACATCAGAAAGAAGCGAACATGTCAATACTATTTTTCATATATACAACAATCACGTCATATACAGAAATACGTAATAGAACAAGCTTAAAAATGAGGAAGATTTTTGCTTTTGCACAGGAAGTCAAAATCCGTGCTACTACTGGACAAGAGAGACAGGATTTTTCTACTGGAAGTAGGTAAAAGTATTGTTTTAATGGCGATTGTGACCGACATAGGCTCAATTCAACTTTCACTCTCGTCATTCTGTTATGTGCTTGAAAAAGATTTGCTATATTATTTGATTGATGTCTACCGAATTGTAGTTTACAAAACAACTTAAATTTTTGTTCAAAATTTGTAATGCTTTAAGTTCTTTTTTAATTAATGTCATAAGAGAGAAAACGTCGGTCAACCATAAAACGATAATAAACACAAAATCTTTTGTAAAGTATGCCGCTAAAAAAATATATGTATCCTTCGCTGCAATCGATGTCTGGATGCTAAAATCGATTTTGCTGAAATGATAGGAGATATTAAGTTCTAGTTTTTTTAGGCAATCGGTTCTACTTAAGCATAACGTCAATCAACACATTATCAAACTATTAATTTTTAATAATCAAACTAATTAAAAAAATAAAACCTATCTCAACCTAAAATTTATTTAACTTTAAACAACAAGTAAGGTTCTATTTTTCACTTAATAAAAAAATATCAATTTCTCTCTGGATAATTTAACCAATATAAACCATGTTTCAAAATCTGTTGATTTCGCTATATTTAGCAGATGTGTAAGTTCACTAATACCTTTATTATATTTTACTTAATTTAGATAAATAGCGGGCTAACGAAGAGTAAAGTTAAATTTTACCCTAATCAACAGCAAGTCTCCAAATTTATTTGTGTAAAATTGATTTGCTAATTTTTGTCAGATTTACGATTTTGTTTATTTTTAAAGCTAAAAGTTTTTCATAAATAGTTATATAGATAATTACTACTGGAATTTTTTTTAGGGATGCAAAAATCCAATCTCAATATCGTTCAATAATCTTGTTTTGGTCGTCGAAGTTAAACATTGGGGTTAGATTACATATAAGAAAAATATAGTATGCAAGTTTAAAAGCTACTCTATCTAAGTTTGACAACAAGGTCTCGCACTATAGAGTAGATATGGCCTGGGTTTCAGCCGACAAGTTGATTCGGCCAATGGGCAATTTGGGCCAAATTTTTAATTTTTTTAATGGTGCAAGGTCTAAGTCGTATTTCTGTGGACTACTTTCGATTCTGACAGCCTGTGCCAATTTTGAACTGACGAACTGAAGCTTTTGGAAGGTCGGCGACCTGGCAGAATGTTAGCTATTGCTTTCAGCCACCCTCGATGGTTTGAAAAGGCGATTTTAATCCATTTGTTGAAACGGATGTTTCTTTGCTTGCTGTGACGTTCCAGGCTATTTTGAAGTTTTCGTGTTCTTTGCTTTGCCTAGATATGTGAGATTGTTCCAGGTTTATGCTTTAAGTTGCAGAAAATGGTGCTTGTTACTTAGAGCAAAGTCTAAGCGGATGTCCTTGCCGCAAGCAAACAGATTGCAGTTTTTATTTATTGGAGGATTTGCGGCAAAGTTCTAGAAATAATTCATGTTTTTCATTATTCATCCCAACATCAAACAGCAAGCTTCCTCCACTGCTTCAGCGGTTAGCAATCGGCCGCTGCTAATGTTTCGGAAAGGGCTAGAGTTTGCGTTGACGGCACAAAGGTTATAGCGGTAGTGCAGATTTAATATTTGCTAACTAACGATGGCGATAATGCCGGTAATTTTCAATTGTAAACGTTCGCCCTGCTGGCTAAAGGCTTTGTCTTCAATAGCACTATCTAATCAAATTTTTCGTTCTTTTGTTTTTTGAATATGCATTTAATCGGACGAAGAGTTTTATTCTTATTTTTGTATTATAAAAACAATTTTATTACCGTTGCGGATATAATTATTTTTATTTTGAGAGCCGCTTGTGTAAATTGATTAGTTAAGTAACTGTTAAAGGGCTAAGTTGTACCAGTTTGTAATCAATAATGTATGGATTATATAACATAATCGCTTCTGAATTGTTTGTTTAATTAAATTAGACTGTTTTGGAGGATCTTTGCGTGTTATTTCTTATAAACATTTTCAACATTGTTATACATCCAAATACAGCAATATCTTTAAAAACCTACCAAAAGAAGACAAAAAAGCATGAAAGTTGGTGATATATGAGCCAATATTAGATCAATACGAGACGAACAGGTACAGCGCATATACCGACAACGCATAATCAATAAATCGACTTTCGCGATACGAAAAATAATGATTTCTATGCTCCTGTTTTCGCGAAGAATTTTGCCGATAAAAATTAGTACAGTCGCTGAAAAAAAAACAATTCGCAAATACTCAAAATAATACCAGCCTTTAGGTTTATGGTTGGGCCTTAAATTAGAAATGGTACTGGTTAAGTATGCAGTCTACTAACAAACTTCTTGTTAAATATGCGGTCTACCATTTGGCAAAAAGCCTGCTGACGAACTGCATACACCGAATAGACCGCATATTTAACCAGTACCTTAGAAAAAGCTTTTTAGTTCGTTTTTTATAAGTTTTGCATATCAAATGCAAAAATATCACTCGAAAGTTGTTTAAGTGGAAAAAGAAAATCGAAACACGGCGGTGCGGGTTGTTTAAACTCATCTTTTGCATTTCAACAAACTGCCTAGTCAGAATACAAACAATATTCTGTAGAATTGATGTTATGCGAACTCAGAAAAAAAGATGTCGGCGTTCATTTATTGAGACTTAAATCTTTTTTGTTTTTTTAAACTTGCCAGGGATTTTTTGGCAGACACTATCCGGATCGTGTTACTGCTTAAGCAATTTGATTGTGGCTCATGAACAATTACTTTTTACTGCCTAAGACTTACAAAAGCAACTTGTAATAGAGATTTTCTCGTACAATGACATACGCATGACACAGAGCTGCGTGTTTCTTTTGACTTTTTAACTTTTTTAAATTACTTTTTTCGATTGACCTTTTAACTAACCATAAAAAATCGGCTGAATTTTTTTCAATGCTGTACATTGCCAAACATAAATTAAATGAAATGTTTGTTTTCAAAAGTAAGAATTAAATTGAGTAGGAACTCAAATTTATCTAACCTTAAAGTTTTGCACTACTTTAATAAGCTTGCTCAAGTAGAACAAAGTACATTTTAACCGCATGTTAAACCTGCGAGATAAAGATACATCGTCGGCAGAACAGCTCAGGGTGACAAGATCTTTGACTTGCAAACAGAAGCCGTGAGTTCGATGCTTGGTCTACAGAATAATTTCTAAAGTGCCCTTAAGAAACCCACTTTATGATGAATTCCTCAACGGGGTCAAGCTACTTACGTACAATGATGATTCCTGGGATTATTTCGTTCATCTTCGTATGAATAATAGCAATTGTGAGTACATGAAAACTGTTATTTAATTATTTTATTTTTATTATTTTTATTTTATCTCGGTATTTATCCTCCTGACTCGCAGGAAAGCGACAAAGGCGCTATATACATTTGGGCAAGAAATTACCCCGATCTGCTTCCGGAGATGCCAAGATATTGCTGTCCGCTTGATATTAAATAGAAATATAACTGAAATTTAGAACTTCTTGCCAAGACCACCATCAAGCAGGGGAAAGTGCCGTAAAATGTCTTTTTCAAGAACACAACAAGATGGCGCGAGTAGGTTTTGAATCCAGACCATGTCGATCACAATCCCGGCGCTCTAACTACTCTACCACGCTGTCGACGAAACAAGCTAAACACTATGTTACTGAAAAAGTAATAAGTCACTGAACAACCAATTTTTTTCACCACTCATGACAAAAAACAGTAGTTTTAAGATATATCGAAAAAAAGTTATTATAAATTTTTAACTGGTAGGTACGTTTGGCGTTTGCCAAAGAGTAATTACAATAGAAGAATGATTTTGATAAAAACTATAAGCCGACACGAAAATGCCTCATAGCACTTCTTTCTTTGTTTCGTTTTAAGTCAGCTGGCAACTTACTGGATATGACAAGGAATGACAAATATATGCGGCGTCATAGCTTCTTAGCTATTGTTACTCATAATAGATTAAGACAACGATATGAGTATTGAAAACTCACTTGTGATGCATTAGAATTTCTTTTGTACTTTTTAACTTTCTTTTTCCGTTTGGTAACTTTCTGGAAGAGTAATGTGACGGCCTTGAAGGTACACTGTATAAAAAAACGATTGTTTTGAGAATATTTCCAGGAAGAAGTTACCTTTATAAGAAAAGCACTATTTTGTATTTGCCCACCATAAACTTCAAACGACTGTAAACATTAAGCAAGCAGAAACGATAGTTAATGACTGCGTCACATTTCTTTAGAAGTTTGAACATTAAACTATTCTAAAAAAAACAATGTTTTGTACTTCTTACAACTTTTTGATAGCTCTTACAAAAAAAACGTCGTTTAACACGTTCGTATTGGCCCACATATGACCCAACAGTGTCATCCCAATACCTTGGTCATATGTGGGTCAACTAACAATTTATTAACCAAAACTCTCCGCGACACTGTAATGCAGGTCAAATTCTTATACGCGGCAATGAACAATGACTAAAATTTTTTGTATTTGTTATTTAAAATGCAGGACAAGTTATAGAGTTGCTTGTTGTTTTCGATCTTAGTTTTTTTTATTGTAATAAGAGTGTAATTTAAAAAGTGAATAAAAATAACCAAGGCATCTGACATTTTAGATAAAATCGATTTAAAAACACACACGGAAGAAGGCTTTTATTCTCTCCCCAGACACAAAGCAAAAACCAAAATATACGAATTCGCAAAAATAATTCGACCACTCCGATCTTCAAAACGGCAGCTGCAAATTAATGTTATTTTATCGACAAATTTTCAGTACGCGAATTTTCAAATGAGTTTATTGTTCTATGGCGTTCTCCAAATGTTGCCGTCGTTTTGAGAAGTGTAACTTACCTACCATACCAGAGGCGACCAAGGTTTTTGAGCCGAGGCCCATTTTGGCTCAGAAAATATTCAAGGACTAAGCAAGTCCAACAAGACTTTTTGATATTTACAGAAAACCCATTTTTACACTCTTTTTTTCAAAGAAAGTTTCTTTCTTCAAAAAATTATTTCGGAAACACGATTGCCCTATACAGTTTTACTTCGTTTTGAAAAATATCGCACGGGCCGCTCAAAACCTTTACGCAGACCACGAATTGGACGCTTCTGCACAAGCAATTGCGGTTTTACAAGTTTTTAATCAAATTATGCGGTTTAAAAAGCTTTAAATGCTTTTTTACGTCATAGCGGAATTGTGACTTTATAGCATGAAATCTGTACTATATGAAATGTAAAATATGCCTTCTGTTAGTTTGCAAGAAAAGATAACTTTTTGGGGCTACTATAACGTAAAGTCGCGTAAGAGGAACGGTAGACCTCACGCTAAAATGGCACCGAAAAATCAATCAAAATTGGGAATACTTCGATATAGTTGATTAAGATGGAGTTGTTTAGAAAGAATTTTCCAAGTAAAATAAAAAATTCAATATGAGAACACATTTTTAATTTCAAAAATCGAAAAGTCTTTCGCTTCAAAACCGTCTAACAGAATTTAAAATGCGACTTATTAAGGAAACTGCACTTCACCATAGAAGAATCAAAATAGTAATTTTCACTGTACGTTTTCGCAGGATCAACTTTAATAGCATGAAAAAAATATGTAATAATGCCGGGGTCGTTCTTGAACGAATGACGCCAGTTATCATCAACATTCCCTAGGAACTAAGCTTTAGCGAATGGTAACAACGTGATAATTAATTTAAATAAAACCGGCAGCTGCAATTTTAAATATGCAACTTAACCTCGAAGATTTTTCGGCTGTAATGCGAAGCAACTAACAATAAAATCACATGAAATATTCAAACCAGCTTCAAACAAAATTAGTGTCAAATTTAATGAAACAAAGACTCGATGAATCACTGCTTTCTTTTTAAGTCAACCTAATCAACCAAATCGGCGACAGAGACTTCAATGTAAAGCGATAAACGGATTTTACTATGCAGTGCCGGTAGTTCAGCGTTTTTTGATAAAATCTTATTCTAAAAACAAAAAAAAGCACTCGACCTCGCAGCATAAGATGAAGTTAAAGTAGAAAGTAAATTCAGGGTCTCACATTCTACTAGCTTGCGAATCAGCTCTTCGAATAGAATTTCTGGCTCCGTCTTCATTTTCGGTAGTCGCTCGTTCTCTTTCGGATTTCGTCCATTGGCGAGTCATGTGGTCGCCCATGTAAATCTATAAATAATTCAGAATAAGTCTTACGCGACGTGTTCGTTCAAACCTAGCATATCGAACAAGATTGCACGCAGAAGTTTTCACGTTTACTTCTATGACGATTTCCAGAATGTGTTTCTAAAAACGCTTTTTCGATTTTCGAAACCTTTTATCACAAAATATAAATAAAAACTTTTTGTTCCTCGGAAAAGACAAATAAAAATCGAAAACAGAAACTTGCTTGCTCTGCTTAGTTTGCACTACTAAATGACGTCCGTACCGAAATAGATTAAATGTACTAATAAATGATATAAAAACCTTACAATTTCAATAAGAGGGCTTTTTTATAGCAAGTACTTCCTTAGAAAACTTTCTTAAATACAAATACAATATTTTACGTGTAAGTTATTTTCTAAATATAAAAAGATTCATAAAAAATGACACAGGCTTTAAAAACTGTTCATAAGTTAGAGCCCACAGGGGCCTAGTCGTATAAAAATGGAGACAAAGTCGAAGTTAAGATGAAGGCTTAAAAACATTTTTTGGTTTCAAGTCAAAACGTTTGATCTTACAAAATGACTTCTTACTCAGCACAAAAAGTTTTATTTCTGTGGCGCTAATCTCTAAGAAGTCGCAGAAGTAATTTTACTTTGAATCGGTACTTGGACAAGCACAAATGTCACTGATACTTGGGTAAGGTAATCTGGGTTTCAAACATACCAAACACAATTAAGCAAAGTAACTACATAATTAAAGTTTATCATTTTCAATTTATCGATGTGCGTATCGTTAATCAAAGACACAATAATAACAAAATATGAGGTAAGGCAGTGCTGGGCAAACTATGGCCCGCTATTTCATCCATAGCCCGTCAAGTATTCAATGTTATATCTACTGTAAGAATGCGGCCACTGTTTTTCTTTTTTTTTCGGTCTTCACCTTTAGAACGGTGTCACAAATCAAATTAAAGACTTTTTTTTGTCTTCGAGTAAGTTTGAGGCACGAATTTCTGCCTAGTGCCGGCCTCGAACAAAATCAACTTCTAAATGCGACCCTCGAGCTAAAAAAGTTTGTCCACCTTTGAGTTAAAGTCACGTCGACAAAAATTACTGCAACAATGTCGATTAAAAAAAAGCAAGCGTAAAAAAGTTTTTGATAAATGAAAGCAAGTTTTTTAGTTTTTATTATTTATGATTATCTTTGCTCACTTTTTATTGAATGAGAAAATCGCTTATTCGTTGCTAATTGCACAGCGTCAAGACACTGTAAAAAGTTCGGAACTTCGAACGACCGTAACAACGGACATTGTAACGATCTGATTCAGCCAATGGCGAATTTAGAATTGATTTCCAGAAGGGCAATATGTTGCAAAAAATAAGTAAGTGAAGACCAATAATTCAAATTCATGTTAACTTTGAAGAAAGTTCTCGCATTGTCATTTATGTTAAAAGCCAAAAGTATCAGTTCAACATCTTGTTCAATTTAGGCTGATAGTTTTCGACTTTTAACATAAATGACACTGTGAAAACTTTTTTCAAAGTTAACATGAATTTGAATTTTTAGTCTTCACTGATTTTACTGCAATATTAGTGAGCGGTTAATTGATTGATTTTTAATTACAACGCATGTATGTTTCTAAAAATATCATCAACGACAAGCAAAGCGCAGTACTATGCCCGCCTTCTTAAATATTTAAATGGCTGCATTGTTTTGCAATGTTGGCAATTCTTTTGCATTATGCAACATTAATAACACTATTGCTGTCAGTTTCAAATGAAAAAAAAAAAAAAACGGTTTCACTTTGATCACAAAATCGACCGCAAAATAAATGAAACCAAATACTTGTACTTTGTTCAATAAAATAAAAACTTATTACGCAAATTTAGTTCACTAAGCATGAAAAAAATTAGAAACGCACCAATTTAAAAGGCCTCTAGCAAAATAACTAATATAACCCATAAGAACGACAATGTAAATAAAAGATGCATTATTTAAAACGCCTCTTTTCTTCTATAAATAATTTATGCAAACATGCAAACAATAATTTATGTGAAGAATGACCGCCTATTTATTTATTCAATGAGGACGCTTCAAACCGTACGAGGTACTGTAAGTCATATGCTTTAACATACAACACAGTGAAAACCTAAAGAATATCTTTAAGTCTATAAACAAGCTAGGAATCAATTCACAAATGCTAAGAAAAGAGTTTTTCCGAAGTTGATTTCATTAACTCTAATGTAGCCATTAGAAAATAAGAAAACACGTACAGTAATAATAAAAATAGATAAAAACTCAAAATCGTACCTGATAATCAGGCATTGTACAAATTTTGGCCATCTTTCTGAATGTTGAAGCAGTTAAAGTAATAAAGCAAAATTTTTAAATATTTAAAATCTAACTACATAAATAGTCTTTACGCCATGTAACGTGATTCTCTAGTTAAGCCAGGTTATCAGCAAAACTTGACATTCTATCAACACCACGCCAGCAACCGCCTTGCGACCTTTTCGATTAACTCTGACAAAACATTGCCCTTGCCAGGCGGTAGTTTAAAGACTGCTTTTTTCTTAGTTTTGCTTGGGCCTGCTCTGAAGCTCCATTGGCCTAATGCTGTTTATCTATGTATCAAATTCTAAACTACGCTGGAAATTCTGCTTCACTTAGTGAAATTACTATTTCGACTTTACAAACGCTTTCTAAAATAGATTAATTTTACGTTAGAAAATATCGAAACAAAAAATTTTTTGGACTTAATCGATGACTTCTTTCAATGATGTAATTGTTGTTCTTTTTTAAATTTTAATTCTAAATGACAAAGCAGTCACCTGGTCACAGTTTGACTCAGCTTGTGTAGTCGTCAGTCTACCCAAGCACAAAACTTCAAAAGTTGCATCCATGCTCCAAGTTTCGCCTCGAAGTTTTTCAGCCGATGAATAAACAGCTAATGCGTTTTAACTGATCTATTCTACAGCAAACGCCACGCACTTGCAGCAAAGCCAACGGATGCGCAGGTGAAAAAGCATAATAGCTTATGCGGGGAATTTTCTTCAATATATGCTGTTGCAGTGAAAATGCAAGTCGAGCATCTCAAATTACCCTAACGCTTGTGCCAAGAAAAATCTTTCGACTTCGATTATCATTGGGTCAAAAGTAAAGCAAATTATCCCAAAATAGTGTGTTTTCGACCACAAATTATTATCATAAAGTGTGGGACTAAATGTTGGCTCACATATACTGATGCTTTCTTCGAAATTTTAATAAATGATCAACAATGAACTGCTGATGACAGCGACTTGATCACACAACTTACATGCTAGGTTAAGCCTCGTCCTAGTTTATTTAGTCCAGGGGCGTCCTACCAGTGGTGGTCGGCGCGATATTTTTTTAAAAGACTTAAAGTAAATGAGGTAACTTTATTTCCTTTTTTTTCAAAATCCAGTAAGAATTGTTTGCCGCAAAATATAAGCTATTTTAAAATGTGAAATACTTCATTAAAAAATTGTAAACTGTAAAACGATCACAGTTGCTTTACTTATTAGACGAAACGGCTCGAAACTAAGAAAATTTGGAGAAATTTTGGATGAAAATTTTGGTTTTTGAAGAGCGAAATGCTTCAGCGCAGAAACTTGATACGCAATGATTAGAAACTGGGGCCGAATAATAAGATTTTTACTTTTTTCGCGTAATGATTTTTCAAATCGATGCATGCCAACCAGGGCAAACCAAACTTAATTGATGTTTAAAGCGTTTTTATAATGCTTCCATGTGATTTTTCGTTCATCATCCGTTTTTGCTTTCAATTATAAGGCTCTTTGTTTGCGTGGTCGCAAATATTATCTCGCCATTGCCGAAAACATTACAAGAGATTCGAACGACTAAACGATGCCGCAGCTATTCTGACTAAACATCATGACTGAGACGACGACACGACCAGAAAAAAATAACTCGTGGCTGCGCTGGGAAAAAACTGGTCGCGGAATCGAAGCGAAACGAAAGTAAAAAATAAGAACTAGCTGCAGAAGAATTATTTATAAATGATTGTGTGAATATAACTAAGAGAAAAACTAACAAAATATCGATTTCCAGATCGATACATCGCTGTCTATTCTGTTCTCGGGGTGTAGGATCAATTACCGGGTCAAAAATTTATACATAGTTTTGCAAACGGTTTGTCATCCTACAACAATATCAAGAACAGAGACCTTGTTTCAGCGTCGGGCATCAAGAGAATACAATGAAATATTTGGCTTAGTTCGGTAAAACAAACTATACAATTATTCAACAACAATTAAACTAAAAAAAAATTCATCTAAACCAGTGGTTTTTAAATTTTTTGAAACGCGACTCCCTTGACGATACCAACAAAACTTAAACCTTATGGTCATAGGTGTAGCAGATGAAAAAATGTTGTGGGGGCGCAATACAATTTTGCCCAAACTTTATTGACGTTTTATGAAACTGTCTTTGCTTTCACGATTTTCTTCCCAAAATGGAGTAATTTCAAAAAAAAACGTTCAACGTCGGACGTCGGGATGATTTATCAATAGTAGTGGTCATCTCTGTCATGTTAAAAAAACTACACAGCGTTCAGCAAAACAACAGTAATCTGTAACATCATACTTTAAGTTTAAAAAATCTTTGTCATACCTTCTCTTTTTTTTTATTTATTTTATGCCAATACACCTATCTATTCAGTTTGAAATCAGTTGCTCGCATTTCTCCTTATGAACCTTTCACGCCCTCCAATTTAGGAATCCCTGATCTAAACTTCGTAAGATAAGCAGGAAACTTATAGGTCGGGATGTGGTCAGCAAATTAAAAATTAAAATCTCAGAGCCGTGTTCAAGTTAGCTTAAAGCAGAGGTTTATAAAAACAAAACAAGTTGAATAGTCTACACCAGTGGTCCCTAAACTTTTCAAGCCGGGGGCCGGATTCAAATTTTTTGGACCTCCCCGGGCCAGAGCGAGAGAAAAAAGTCTTCACTGCGAATCGATCTCTAATTTCGCTATTTTTTCACCGAAAATTGTAGTGGTCTCTAAAAAAAAAAGAGGTCTTCATTTCGATTCGATGTCTAAATTCGCTATTTTTCTCCCGAAGTTGTAGTGATCTCTAAAAAAAAAAATTCTTCACTTCCATTCGAGCTTTAATTTCGCTATTTTTCTCCTAAAATCTTGGTGTGCTCTCCAACGGGAAGAACAAGATAAAAACCTGAAACTGGGGTGTTCCCGACATAATTCTATCCAACTGTGGCTCAAAGTGAGTTTATACGTTTTTAAAAAGAGCCGGATGAAAAACCTTAGCGGGCCGTAGTTTAGTGACCACTGGTCTACGCGTTGGTTATTCTTTCACGTTGCTGCTGTTCGTGCACTACTTGATGAAAAACTTAAACAGGTTTTTAGGAACAATCAACTTTAGAATTAACAGCATCGTCGAAGAAAGCCACAAACATTTTTTAAATACGTAATAACAGAAAATGATAGGCTGACAATTTTCTAAATTTCAACACGCACAGTAAATAGACAAGTTAATAAACTTAGTTTCAAGATATCAGGTAGGTAATTTACAAAAAATGTAGGTACAGGTCAAAATTTTTAAACTAAACTACAAGCGTGAATTTGATTTTTTAAAGAAATAGAAATTGCCTCAAATTTAAATTTCTTTTATTATGCTTAAAATTGCCATACAAAGATTAGCAAACCAATAGTCTTTTTATTTCACTTTAGCGACACCTTTTGGACAAAAAAACAACAAACAGATTTATCATTTCACCTCCATATTTATCCTCCTGAGTCGCACAAAGCGTCAGAAGCACTATACACAGGGTATTTGCTCACCCCGACCTGCTTCCAGAGATGCCAAGACTGTCCGGTTGAAATTTTTTATTTTGTTTCTTGATTTATAGAAATATGACTGAGATTTAGAACTGCTTGCTTAAGACCGCCAAGCAGGGGAAAATACCGTAAATTGTCTTTTCCAAGAAAACAACCGAATTGCGCGAGTAGGTTTTGAACCGAGACCATGTCGATCACAAGCACGGTGCTCTAACCACTCAACCATGTTGCCGAAATTTAAAACCTAAAGGAACCAATAAAAGTCCTGCAACAATGTCAGGTTTTTAAATCTTTTATCAACCCACTTCGGCATTGCATTGTAAGTTTGCGATGAACCTTGACCCGGTGATATTTATACTGGCATTTTAAGGGTCTTGTTTTCGATTTGAATATTTTCTGATATATAGTTAAGTTTAAGATTTTCTTTTTTTTTTCCGTCTTGATGAAAACCTTTCGATGTTAATTCAAGGTTAACATTCTGCTTTTAATGTGGGCGGTCTGGGTTCGATTTTCGGGCCCGTGAAATACAACACACTGTTGCCAACCGTATGACACAGTCACGAGAGTGAATGTGGCGCCTGTGGCGAAAGAGTTCTGGCGCCATGATTAAAATAAGCATAACAAACTTGTTCCAAGTTTCTCTTGAAACTCTTGTTCGAATAAATGCGCTCCAGTTAACTGTTAAAAAAAAATTGAGTTCTATAGACGAATATTATTAGGACAAAGTTTTTTTAGAACTTTTCAAGTCACATTTTCCTCCTTCGTCAATTTTCGTTTTCTCATTCACCAGTTACATGGACTTTACTGTTGAAAAAGCGGAAAGGTAAGAAAAAACAAAAAATGACACAAAACAAGCGTTCATTATTTTCTAGGATTTTGAATCTCCATTCAATAAATACTTACATAGCATCAAATACTAGAGACCTACACGGGACGATGCTTTGCGACCCGTATCGGCCCGTAAGCACATTTTTGTATAATCGCCGTAATTAGCCTTTAAGTTGCCATTAATAAAACCCCACTCATACTAGAACCTTTTCATTTTTTTAAAACCCGTCTGTACTCGACCAATAATGTTTTCATCTTTGATTACGGCCATCAAAATTTTTTTAAATATTAAAACCTAGAAAATCAATATCTAAGAAAAAGCAGTTGTTTATGAAGGCCCTAAGATTGAAAACTCGCAAAATATAATCCACCCCGAGTCCGGGCACGAGTTGACGATCTTACCCTCACTTTTACAGATCTCCACTTTAGACTGTCTACTCTAAAATGAGTATAGTTTATGATTCCACCCACTTATTAGTTCAGCAAATTTTTTTTTAAACCGAAAAACGCCTAAAATTGATTATGGTTGTACCAATCGTCAGCAGTCCGGAAAAATAAAACATTAAAACATATATTTAAATAATAAAAATGCGATTGATTTGGCAAAAAAAGTTTAAAAAGCTTCTTAAGAAAACCAATAATATATGTACTACCACTATTAAACTATCGCTAAAAGTCATTATTGGTGTCTATTGAGTAACAAAAAATTCTGCCACTTACAAATCTAAACCTGTATTATTTATCTGTGATCAGACAAGAAAAGCCAGTATTACTGTCTAAAGTCAAAAAATACAGTTTTACAATAAATAATAGTACAGAATCACGTGATTAATTGCAATAGCAGGAAAAAAACTTAACAATATTTTGTTGCGTAATACTTAGCAACATTGCGGGAGTAGCAGGGTTTCTAATTTCTGGTGAAATTATTTTGTTAATATTACTTTCAGTTTTGAGTTTGATATTCATTAAATTTTAAAAAAATATAGGCTTTGATTATCTGTTGATTGCTGAATAAAAATAGAACATTGCAACAATCTGTTGCTTTTTTTCGATTTTAATTTCAAGTTTTTTTTAATATTGTTTGAATAAGACGGGATTGTTTTGTTTAAAGTTATTTTTCGTCTATGCTCTTTTCAAATGTTGTACAAAATGTGCAGAGCCAAACTATCTTTAGAAAAATTTTTTATCAAGGACTGACATGGTATGTTAGAGCTAAATACAAATTCTGCACCATATTTATACCATAGTTAGATAAATTTAAATGATGTTTATTATAAGGGCTAAGGGGATCACGAACCGTGGAAGATTGAGAAACACTGGTGTAAATAACGTTTTTTTTGCCTTCTCCAGTGCAGATGAGATTTGTTGGCTTAATCAAAAGATGCAAATTAAAAACGAACACTAAATTTTATTCTTATGACGCGTTATCGCTTTTAAAAAATAAGACCTGGCATTCCAAAAACCTTACGCAATTTAAAAAGCAAACAATGAGTTGGTTCGACGATACTGTACAGTATTGTGTTGATTACGCGCAAACTCCTTAGAAATTGCCTGCACGTTAACAAACACGTAAATCATCAAAACTGGCAGTTTCCGAATTAGCTAATGCCCACGTGACTTTTTATGCAATAATACGGAAAAGTCATTCAAATTTTTAGGTCTATATTTATCATTTGGCTATTAGTAAATGTTTTGTAACATCACATTTGACGTTTTTTTAAAACGAAGAGGATTGCCACGTATTTGAATTAAAGATCAGATACAGCAGAAAAACGACTACAAAACTTATGTAATTTTAATTTCATTGAACTACAAGAATTTAAAATGTTAACATCTAACTGTTAAATTAGTTATTTACCAGTGTTATTGCTTTTTACGAAACAAGGCAAAAATACCATTTTTTCGCCTAACTCAGGTGCATAGCAAACGAATCGATTCCTTTTTAGGATCTTAAGCTGTAAAGATTTTGAAAAAGAAATCGATTCGTAAATTGGCTGCCGGCGCTAAATTACAGAGAAAAACATCGGGCTTTATAAATTCCTTTTTATTTACGCTAACATATGAACTATGCATCAAGAATAGTTCAGCTTTATACCGTATTATTTCTACGACGACGAAACACAACACTTTGCAAGGAAATATCGATAATCGTTAGCTATACAACAAACAATAAAAGTGCCGAACCCGGTAAAAAACTCACTCACCGTCCAGACCGGCGGTCCATCATTGGTGAGAAACCTTAACTCTTATTTACGATATCGGGTAAATTTTCTCAAGAGTAAAAACACCAAAAAACATAGTCTGAATGGCGATTGCTGAGTTGTGTGCCCCCAGCCCATGGTTTGATTTATATCTCTTTTTGCCTTTTAAAAAAATCATCTTTGCAAGGGTTGTGTTTCAATGTTACGTTTTACTCATAAGAGACTTTGTTCGATGAAGTAAAACAAAACGTTGACATGTTTTCAAAATCAAGAACCAATCGTTTTAAAATGAGCACAAATGAGCACAAAATGAACTTTATTTATAAGACACCTGAATTAATACAGGCATATAAAGCCAATATTTATTTGATAGAGAGAAACAAAGAAGAATTTGATTAATTTATCAAAATGTGAGACATGAAGAATGGACGCCAAAGTAGGCGGACATAAGATAAACTTTTTGTTATAATAAAGTCGTGGCGTTTTGAACGAAAAAAGGTTTGGGCCAAAAATTTGAACAGTTTCATACAATTAGAAAATAACATGATTTACAAAATGTAATTTATCAAAAGTAAAACTATTGAAACAAAAGATTATCAAATTTTTCGTTGGGAAAAACTAAGCAGTTAATTCTGCATGCCATTTTTTCAAAATATTCAAATTGTTTTTGTCTTCCTAAAATTTATGTATTAATTATTTCCCGAAAAGGAGTTCCGTAACATGTTTTGTAATTTAATTATTATTCAATAAATTTTTCACAAGTAAATTAAGCTTTTTTGGCTGAAGCCTAAACTTATTTCAAAATGAAAAGGTTGCCACGCCACTTAACACAACATCAAATGACATGATTTTCACAGTTCATTTGTGAAATTGATTGTGCCAATAAATGCTTAACTTTAACCTTGTAAAATTTGGTATACACTGGGCGAATACGCTCGGCGTACGTTTCTTCTTTTTTTTATTTTCGTGAGCCGAGCATATACAGAAGTGTAGACCCAGGCGTTACTGTTTATGATCGAACGCAAATCTAAATCTTGATCAAGGCCTCGTTATTATTAAAAAGGACTAGTTTTCGAAGTAGGTTTTTGTACAATTGTGCAATTTGTACGGTTTATTCTCTTTCACAACAGTTATCTATAAATTACGTATTGCGTCATCTGCTTTTCCGCGCTTTTTTAAGCTAAGCAGAGGTAACGCGTATGATGTTGACATGAAAAAAATGTAGAATAAGCAAAAAATACAGCAGAAAATCAAATTGCATGTCATGTAATGCACTCAAATTTCAAATACGCTTTTAAAGTCGGATAGTTGAAAATCAGCTTATATATTTAATCGATTACTGTACTGCGATTTTTTGAAATTTGCTTCTGGTCATTTTGCTTTTGAACATTTCTTTCTAAGTATTTTCTTAGAGAGGCTAGAAAGTTAAATTTCAAATAAAATTGTTTAAACAGTTATGTTATATTTTTACTAGTTAGTCTTGTATGAAGAGGAATGAAAAGTTTTAAAATAGCAGAAAAGAGCAACGTTGCAACAAAGATCGGAAGCCATTGGTTTAGGGTAGGGACGGGCAAACTTTTTAGCTTAAGGGCCGCCTTCAGAAGTTGAATTCATTAGCGTGTCGCACTATAGCGATCTATAAAAAGAAAGTTATCAGTTTCAATCAATGTCCAAAATCTCCATTTTCGTCCCAAAAACGTTAGTAATCCTAAATTTTGGACATTGATCGAAAGTGATGACTTTTTTTGGCTTAGAGATCGCCACGATTGAAAGCGAAAAACAGTAAAGTTATTTGCTTGAGGCTTTCGCGGACCGCAGTTTGCCCACCCCCGCCTTAGGATGTGTGCTCATTTAAACTTAGAGCGGCGCAAATTAGTATGAAATTATTATGGCTTCTTAAATTCTACGATTATTCATTGTCCGGTACAAAATTATAACAACATGTGATATTTTCAACAAGCTTATCTTGCTCAAACAACAAAAGTTTTTGTTTGATGGCCAAACTTTGCAAGCAACATCACTCTGCTTAGATCAGAGGTCTCCAACTTGTGCGTTAGCGCTCGCTTCTACTACAAGCGTTAGCAGGAGTATACTTTGTTTATTTCAATAATTTTTTTGCTTCGCTTAGCGCTTAAGGCCCGTTTCCACTACGAGCGTGGAAAAAAGCATTTTTTGTTTGTTTTATTGATTTTTTTTTGCGCTCGCTTCAATTTTAACCGCTCGCTTTAATCGAAGATCAATAAAAGAGACAAGGAATGCTCTTTTCCACGCTCGTAGTGGAAACGGGCCTTTAAGCGTGGAAAAAATTAATAAAACAAACAAATACTTCTGCCAACGCTCGTAGTGGAAACGAGCCTGCGCTTATCGCGTCGTTTTAAAATTAGAAGAGCATCACAATGCAATTAGAATAAACAAATCAAGCATATTTATCATGTGAGTCGCCAGACCTGGGCTACTGAGCAAACCGAACTTTCAAAGGAAAAAAAGAAAGAAGGTAAATATTTTTTACTTTTTTTGTTTAAAATTTTGTTTTCCGTTAACTTTTACGGAACAAATACTTTACAAATGTAGCCTCTGTCTTGAAGAGTTAGTTGAAAAATAAATTTTGCGTAAATCAAAAACTTTAATGCATCAGGAGGTGGCACAATTCGGCAACCGATGGCTCAGATGAAAAAACATTGCAAAAAAAAAAAAAAAAGTTGAGGGATAATTTAAAAGCGGTAGTGAGAACGCCAGAATGGCAAAAACCGGGCTCAGTTTATAAATTGGGGGTTTTAAAATTATTGATAGGTTCCAAAAATATCAATAAATCAAATCTAGTTGATTTTAGTTTTAAAATCACATAACAGCTGAACCAAATTCAAATACGAAAACATGTTTCAATAGATTTTTAAAACAAGATGGAAATGCAAAATCTTTAAGTTTTCATTAAAAACGGTGAATCTAAATATCACTAGTTATTCGGGCTGAAGAAAGGTCGGCCGCGAACTAAAATTTCACCAAAAAATTGTAGCTAACCAAACGTAACAATCTATAATTTAAAGACAAGGCGTCAACATTTTTCACGGTTATCAGTTCCACGGTTGCACTTTAAAAAGCTGTTTGCTTACTTTAAACAGACGTGATGAATACACGTAAATCTTATTTTGTAAACATGACTGTTTGTTTAAGCACTTGATATGAAGTAAAGAGTGAAACGTTGAATGCTTTTCAGTTTTTCACCAACAACAAAAGAACGTGCGAAACTAAAAATAATCACCAGCAACGCCAGACAGATGTTCGTGAAAAAGCAACAGGTTTGTTGATTTTCTTTAACGAATAAAAGTTCTAAAGTTTTGTGAAATAAATGACCTCCGATTTTTTCCTAATGTAACGACTACTTTAAAATGTCGTCATAGAAATATTTGAAGTAATTGACATTTCGGCCACTTGCTTATTCCTCTAACCAGAAAGAAAACACTGTAAGGAAGTGGTTCTCAACAGGGGAAAAATTTCATGACGAATAATTCACATTGCAGTTGACACTGGCATACTATACAACAGAGTTTCTAAACTAAGGGTCCATAGCGAACTCTCAAAAACGCTCTTAAATTTTTCTGTAAAATATTGATTTGCGATCTGCATTTATCCAAAAGCATTCTGAAATTGTAAGTACCTGTCAATGATAAATGTATTACCAAAAAAAAGTTTTAACTTGACGTTGAAGCATAATTTTTTTCTTGAAAGTAAAGTGAAGACTAGAAAAATTTTATACGTTTAACAAAAACTTCCATTTAATGACTCTTTTGCTTGGTCTTCACCTGAATTTTTGGAAAAAATTAACCTCTCAACGTCAAAATAAAACCTCAGTTTGAAAACCCTGGACTAAGGTAGGTGGTTTTATTTAAAATGTGTTATTTGATTTATCAAAGGGACGAAAATGAGCAAAGAAATTACATCACACATTAATATTTTTTATTTAAAACTTTTAATGTTTTCGAAATAGCTCAAACATTATATTAAAAGTAATTTTTCGTAACAGCAAGTGTGATTTCCAAAAACACTGATTAGTAGCACCATATTATAAAGACAAACCAAATAAGTATATTTGTTTAATTCAACCCAATTCGAAAGTAAGCCTATTACATATAGACAGGGCTGCCATCGATATGAACCCCAAAATAAGGACGACAGGAAAACATAATAAGATAACAAACAACGGAAAGTAATAAACAAAATCTATTTATGCTAGTGCGACTTATATCTAATCATACTTCAGTACTTTGCATTAAAAACGATTTGCTCCATCAGTTCTTTATTCTTAGAAATTATCTGGTGCACCTCACCACAGCTCACTTCTAAGTTTACTTTAACTTGTAGAATGGATTTGACTGTCTTTTCAGAAAGGCTGTTTCTCTCTTTGGTCCACTGTGCTGAAACAAGGGAGAATATACGCTCCACAAATGCATTGCTAACAGGTATGGAGAAAACAATACTTATCAGCTTGTAGAGAAGCGGAAAATTGTCATTCCTGGCAAAAATATTCATCCACTTCTTCTCAGCTTTTTCTTTTTGGAAAACATCAAGTGGAATTTTCTTCAGAAGAACATTGAGAGCCGAGACTTCGCCGAACAGTTTATCCATCATTGCCGTTTGGAGATCAAGTTGCTTAGCCAAGTCCACGACTTCTTCGTACCTAACTTTTTGTTCTCTTAGCAAGGTCAGTTGGTTTGCGTCGGATGATTCTCAATGTTAAACCACCTATCAACATATTCTAAACTGATAGTATAGAATTCTTGGAAGCTCGATTTGAGAATTTTAGCGTGCTCGTCATCAATACATCTTAATAGTTCAGCCGTTGTTGCTCCAAAAAAATTTGAATTCTGTCGCTGCAATAGTTTACACTTGAATGATGAGTTAGTTACGGAAATAATGCAGTTGTTTATTGCAAAAATAGGATTGGTTTCTTAAACAACAAGAGAGCAATGTTGAGGAACGTTACGACGACCAGAGACTCGCCCGATTTAAAGAAATCCATCAAGATTCGTGGTGGATGTTTGAGCGACAGAAAATGAGCTTTGAGTGGATCCCAGAGATCGATCATCTGCTCAAGGACAGAATCTAGTGTAGTCCATCTGGTCGGAGTATGAGTGGGCAAAGTTGAGTAGTTAGTATTAAGTTTTTTGCAAAACTGCTTGAGGCTCACTGCTCTACTGGTTTGACTTTTGAAATGGCTGCCAATTTTCATTACGATTGTCTCTATATCAACTGTCAAGCGATCTGATCCCTTCTCTGCTGCATTGTGCAAAATATGTGCAGGGCACCCCACTGGAATAAGTTGAGTCGCTCGCTCGCTGAGTCGATAGAATACGTTATTTTTTCCATTCAGCTGCGAACCGCCGAAGTTTACGGATGCGTTGTCGGCACAAAAAGATGTCAGTTGTTTTACATCTAGGTCGTTCTCCTGCAAAGATGTGTGTATAAAGTCTATAATTTGTTGTGAGGTCTCACTTGGCATTGATCGCAAATTAAGAAGAAGTACTTGCACACCAACTTCGGCGTTGAAGAATCTGATGACCAGAGGAAATAGTTTTAACAGATTGTGATTTGAAGCATCTACTGAGACTGAGAAAGGCTGTGTTTTTAGTTCAGACAATAATATTTTTTGAGCATAAGGACCTAAAACTCCAGTGATATGCTTTTTGCTTTTGTTCTGTCCGAGGCAAACTTTTTCGGAAGAGTGTTTTGAATAAATGTGACGTACAGTCGTTGGAGAGAAATGACTGCTGATGCTTTCACAGTATGGAAAGCCCAGGTACCTTCTGCAGCAGCTGTTTTGTAGTCCAGGGTAGTTGGTGCAGATTGACTCTTGAAAAAGGCTTTTACAGATTAATTTGACTTAGTTTGTAGAGCAGAGTTCTTGTGCTTTTGAGTTGCATTGTGTGCAGAAAGAGCTGCTTTATCTATGGCCTCCAAATTAATATCACACGTACAAAAGCTGCAGTGCGCAAAACACTGGCCCTTTAAGCTTCTTTTGACGTTGTTGAATTCTTTCTCATACTCATCACGATAAGAGTTTTTGCGTTTACTCATTTTATCTCTTGTGAAGTTCCAGATCTAAACAAATTTTATATTCGTGTTTAGTCCAAAAGCACTGATTCTCAACTAGTATGAGGTGGAATTTGACACAAGCTGAAATGCTTGGAGAAAAGACAATCGCTCAAAACTTTAGAAACTACATCAGTAGGCTACTGCTAAATTATCAAATCTATCAGATCTTAAATAATACTAGTCAACTGCAAAGTTCTGATTAACTACTGCATTCTAATTCCAGTTAAATGCACTGATTTGATGTCATTAAGGAAATTAATTTTGCTGCTGTTACGTCATAAATGCATATTAACAAAAAAACTTGAAAGTCAAGCAACAACTTAAGTTACAACATATTAAGGTGTTGCGGCCATGCTTTCTACTGTTTTGTACTTTCGCTTTCTGGTTATCTTATGCATGTTTTAACGTCTGACGTTGTGCTGCTTCTTCCTTTTCTTGATCTTTTTAATACTTATAATTTTTTATGTTAAAATGTTAATAATGATCGAGAATAAAATGAATAAATGAATGAAAACATTCGAATTAATCAATTGAAGTGCCCGGTATGAGAACCTCCAAACCTAAAATAAAACAAAAATAAGGACACAAGTCAAAATAAGGACATTTCTTAGAAATAAGGACAAAAATATTTTCTAAGGCAAAAACCTTCAAAAAAAGGACAAATCTTAGAAATAAGGACGTTATGGCAGCCCTGCATATAGACCATTCAAATTCAAGATCATTTTATTCATTAGATAAGCAGTAACAAACGTACGTTGAGATATATCGAGTAACATTCCAAAATTTAGTTTCGTTATATGAGTTATAAAAAAACCTGAGCACAAAAACTTTAAATAAGAACCAAATTCTTTTTTAGTTTCGGTATGACCGATATAAAAACTTGTTCATTATATCTTAGCCTACGAATCATTGCCTGGTCCACACCTATTCACCAAAATGCAATAAATAAACAAAAAAATATACGTTTGGTTCTGCTTTTTTTCAGCAATAGTAATTTTTTTACAGTCATTGAACTATTTTTGATACTTTCTGGCCCATTTTACTATACGGTGTCAACGTAAAGTCAAATTTACAAAAAAGAGTATGTTCGTGTGTGCGTGACAAAAAATTGACATGGACGATAAAAATTATCAGTCAAATTTATTTCTCATTATTTTCACAGCCTGTAAAATTATTCTCTTTTGGATTGCTCGGAAAATTATTTTTGTTAAAGGAACAGGAAGTTTAATGACATTTTGAAAAAGTTTTTGAGTAAAATCAACCCAACCTAAAAATTTTACTAAAAGTTTGAAAACATTGTTCAAAAACAAAAAACAAAAAAAACAGACAAAAAATTTCGCTATAATTGGTTAGAACTACCAGAACTTTGCAGCAATTTTTCTGGTTATGTTTTCGAAGTGTGAAAACTGAAAAGCATCGGATTCCTTAGAAGCAGTTATAGTTTAATTTCTACTAGAGTTTTGCAACCAACTGCTGTTCATCTTTCTTTTCAGATCCTCATCAATAATAACAGGTATGAGAAAAGAGTATCCTAAATGTGATTGGAATTGAATATAGCGTTAAATTATTCATATTGAACTCTTGCAAACTTAAAAAAGAAATACGCTCTTAAAATGCCTGCAAAAATACGTCTAATAAAACACAGTTTAGAGAAAACAGGATTTTAATTTAATTAGAAAATAAATCAATCCATTTGAGCTTGATGAATTTGAAGTGCCCACAAGGTAACCAGAAGTAGTCGACGTCTCGCCAGCGTGTCCGAGTAAATAGGATCATGATATTGATGGCAAACGCGATCAAGATGGTCACGGTTTAGAACTGCTCGCGTCATTCGGTCGCGTCCTTGGAAAAGACACTTTACAGCATTTGAGGTTTAACGCTTTACGCTTTCCTCTGCTTGGGGTTTTTAGCAAGCAGCTTTAAATTTCAGTCATATCTAAAATAAAGACCAAAATAATTGATAAAAAATTCTAACTAGACAACAATATGTGAGTATCTCTAAAAGCTTGCGCAGGTAATCGCTTGACGGTCGCCATATGTTTAAAATCTTTGACGTTTATCTGCGAGTTAAAAGAATGACCAGAGGTATAATAAAAAAAATAAATACAAAAAGTAGATGGCAAAGCAGCATTTGAATTGATAATGTTTGAGCTAACTTTTAAATATCCTTTTTGAAATAGAAAGGTATTTGTAAAGGACACGAGAAAAGACTTAATTAGCCTTGTTGTTTTTGGAAAACAGACTATTGAATAGAAAGCAAAGAAAGCCTTATATAAGCGTTGTCAAATTTTTAACTCGCGGACCTTTTCGAAGTTACTCTTTAAATGCAAACCTTGTTTTTAGTCTATACTTGATTTTGGAGGTGCATTTTTGTCTTTGATTTGAAGCAATGGCCATCTTTTTTCATTTAAATTTCATAGACAAAAAGATTATTTTTGCATTTGATTTAAAAAGAAGGCGCCTGCAGTATTTACAAATAAAACTTTCTTGGCTATTTCATACAAAAGATTCGGCACCACTGTCTTATAGCATTGCGCTTTGCAAGTTTATGAACAATTGTTATATGTAAGACCTGCTTCTAGGTGACAACCAAGTAAAAAAAGCAGGGATAAAAGTTCTCGAATTTTGAGTTGTGACAACACACTTTTTTGTACTGAACAAAACTTTCAACGAGAAATTCCAAGTAATCGGGCGATTTTCCAGTTAGGTTGTTTAGATTTAAATAAAAAATAACAAAGCATAGCTCTTTGTAATTATGAAAAAATTGTTTTATGTTCTTAAAGTTTAAATGATATAAATTTTAAATGTTTTAAAAAGTAATTTAAAACTGGATTTCAATTAACCTATAAACAGCAATCAAAAAGAAATAATTTGCCATCTTACTTTTAATCAAATCAATCACAATAGTAACTGGGGCTCAGCCCGAGTAGCCTGTGCAAATGATTACAAGTTTATAGTTTTAGCCACATATATTTAGTTTATTACAAAATTTTAGCCACTATCTTTAGCCTACAGTAATAATCTACTGTGTAGTCGTAGTGTATTTGCAACTGGTTGCATCAGCATCAAACACAAGCCCGAGTAACGACAAAGTCCCGGAGTCGCCACCGTCATGGAACAAAGACAACTACTGGTTGTCAAACTCAGGTGGTCATCAGATTAACGTCAGTACTAATGTCAAAAGGCGTATTTCAAATTGTTAAATTAAATGAATGTGTTTTTTCGGAATAACTTTTTGGAGTGGCTTCTGAACAAACTTAATTTTAGCTAGTAAAATCAATCAAGCCAAACAACTGTCAAGCCAAAATTGATTTGACAGCTTTAAGGTAGAACTTAATACATCGGTAATAGAAAAGTTTTTGCATTGTTACACGACTAAAAATTCATTTAATCCTATTATTTGCAATCGCGATAACACAAAGACTACCCAGTATTCGTATACTGTATTAGTTGCCAGCTGCAAATTAGCCAGAAATACAAAATTCTGGGTTGTAAAACTCATTTATTTCAAACGAACAAGAAGTTTGGCCCCCTTCAGCACATTATAAATCACAGCAAACCATAATCACACTGATTAATCACCAAGTGACATTGACGTCATGTAAAAAATTTTTTCTTGGGTTCCTGAAAGCTTTTTGAAAGCCTAAAAAGAACAAAGTCACACCCTGAATACGTAAAGCAGATTAAAAATAGTTAAAACAAGCATTTTTAGCGTTTGCACGACATCGCTGTGAGACAAAAAATTTTTTTCACATTGTCAACTACCACAATCGCAATACTATTAGTCAATTAAAAACTCACCGGCAATTGCTGATTTGCTTTTAAAAACTTTTCCCATTCTGCTTGCCTGACCTTGTTCGGGGGTTTTTCTTTCATTTTGCCACTTTTCATTGAAAAAGTCCACAAAGATTTTTTAAAAAACTATCACAAAATAATATTAATTTTTCATTTTCTAAATTAAAAAAGCATCTAAAAATGTAAGCTGATTATCTTAATCGTTTTCTTTTGGTCTACAAAGATTATATAATTACTCAAACAAACAAACTGCATTTTTGAAGTGCTTTTAAAGAATAATAGTTTCTGAAAAAAATGTAAATTACAGCGTGATTTCATCTGTTGAGATTCATAGAATTTTCATTTTAATTAGAGCGGCAATAAAAAAATCAATGAATTAAATGATTAAAGAAAGCTTTTGTTAGTAACTAAATTTGTGACTAAGAAAAGCTTTATTACCGCTACTTTTAAAATGAGCGTACACTTACCGCGAACCATGTCCTTCATATCTAAGGTCACTTAATCATTTTACTAGGCCACAATTCCTCACAAACAAAGAATAGAAATAATTAAAAAATTTAATCATGCGAATATAAACCACATAAAAAAACAATTCTAAATAGGAACATTTGGGGTCATAGCGAAATGAGTCAAACGTTTTAAAGGTGCGAACCACGGGGAAAAAGTTCAAATCTTTCAAGTGCTTAGCAATCAATCTTTTACAATTTTAGTCTTATTTGAATAAATTAAAAACGATGCAGCTCACTCCATAATCAAAAACTTTTTTTCAACAAATAAACTTAGCATGTCTTATGTCAAACTTCTTGCTAATCCAAAGCACTGTCAACTATAGAGTAAGAATACATTATATCAGATATATATACCAACTTAACTTACATTCACCTTGCAGGGTTTGATAATTTTCAATTAAAACTGGTTAATTATATATTTCAGCAAAGTACAACCAAAAATTTTAAAACCGTTAAGTTACAAGCTGTTGCGCGATCTTGATGCAAAAACTTTTTAAATCTAGTTTTGCTTGATGCAAAAACCAAAGATAATTCAGCCTATCTTTTGGCGGAGTTTGTTTACGAAATACATAAAAGCCCAGTTGCCAACTACTGATATAGAGCCGAAACAGGTTTTTTTTAGAACTCAAGTTTTTTTTAATTTTTATAAAAATAGTGTAAATAGATACAAAATCAACAAAATCACGTTTTTTTTTCAGGGTTTTGAGTACGTGCTGTATACTTTAGCCATAACTACGTGAAAGAGCAAAAAGCAGAGACACTACTTTTTCTTTTTCTTTTTTTTTCATTTCTTGCTTCATATTTGTTGAATCTATCACGACATTTATCAACAGTCAACTCTGTTATATCAGTAAACTTTTATTACAAAGCACCTAGAACGTTTTGAAATTAATCAGGTTAGACTGAGCAAGGATATATAAAACCTAACACCCTCCTAAACTATATTTAAAAATATTATTGACATTTGTAGGTCGATATAATGTTTGTAGAACTTTTGACGAATTGACCTATACAATCTAAAATAGAAATGAACTTTTTTACCATAAGGACCATTTAAGAAAATAAATGTCTCTTAACAGTAGCACCAAGCGAGGCATCAATACGTTAATATTTACGTCAATCAGAGCCAGACAAAGGTTTTCGAAAAATCTTTTTGCTTTAGAAGTCAAAAAAGACTCAAAAAATATCTTCACTTAAGTGAAAGGCCCAAAAAAAATTTTTGTTTCTAAAAGTTACTAAACCCTCAATTAAAATAACTTTATTAGTGGAAAATAGGTGAAAGAGGAAGAAGTATGGCACGGAAAGTGGCTAAGGGCGGTTGTTCTTGTCTGCATGTCAATAAAAAAAACTTTTAAGCAAACCGGAAAAAACGTATTGTCAAAGTTTTAATGGCAAGAACAAACTAATGTGATCACTCACTTTAATGATAAGCGGAAAACTTAAAGCCAGTGACTGAAATATTGTGTTACGTACAACTACATCGTATTTTTTTACTTTCAAACGACATTGATAGTTTAAGAAACCGTCAAAATAATTTTGGTAAAAGAACACTTACGAATAGTTAAAAACTTTTTTCTGAAATAAAAAAAAAAACTAAAACGGCGAAAGCATAGACATATTTTTGCTAGGCTTACAGCAGGATCAGACAAAAAGCAGGAATGGCACATACCACGACGCACGTGTTTATAAAGACTTTTCTCCTTGTTTCATAATAAAACATCTTGGTTTAAACACTTGCCACTGGACAGAGTATTTTCTCTATTTTAACTCACTTCCCTAACCATTACTATTGATTCTACCTTATCAAGAGCAGAGTCTATCACAGGGGTAGGCAATCATTTTCAACCTCGACCACGCTGAAGCTTTTGAAATGATTCGAGGACCGCACATAAACTGACATTGGTAAATTTTAATAATTATTGGTCATTATGAAATGTCAGTGGTCCCTAAAATGTAGTGATTTATAAAAAAAGGCCTTCACCTTAAATCTTAAAATAGCTACCTGAAATTTGGTTTGAGACAAAAAAAATTTCAATTAATTTTTTAAAATTATTTTCTTAAGTATTTCGTGGGCCGCACGGAAATTCGTTGCAGGCCGCAGCACTGCTGTCTCCGCCCACCCCTAGTCTATCAGGTTAAAAACAATAGAAGAAGCAACGAGATTTGTTTGTTTTTTTTTTAATTTTTTTCGTTTTATGAAACCTGAATTGTCTAACAATCACTTGATTGATAGCAGAGGTGCGTAAATCATCGAACAAGAAGTAAAAAATATCTTTAAAATAGTTGATTAATTTAAACTTAAAATTAGAAAAAACTATCTTTCTTTAATCTTGCAATATCTGTTGTACACACTAAAAAATTTTACGTCGATGTGAACACAATGCGTCCCAAGGGGATATCTAATTTAAGCTAACACTGCTTTTCTGGAAGAAAAGTTATTCTGACTATATGATGCGTCTCAGCGTCACATACAAACGCAAAACTTTATCTATTTGCAAAAAAACTTCTATTCTGGTAGAATTAGAATATTCTGGTAGAAAAATATATTCTGGTAGAAAAATAGCAAAACACTGCTATTCTGGTAGAAAAATAGCAGAACACTGCTATTCTGGTAGAAAAGTTATTCTGACTGTATGATGCGTCACAGCGTCATATACAAACGCAAAACTTTATCTATTTGCAAAAAAACTTCTCACGGATGTTAATTTTTTACCAGGAAAGATTGGCTAAAAAAATGCGAGTGGCATTTGATAATCCCTGACATTTTCTAATTCACGTTTTTTGCAGTGGTACAGTAAAAGCAATTCGTGCGGCCAATATTCGCGGCAGCAAACCGCAAATAGATCAAAATGTTGACATAAAGTTCGTCATTAATCGTCAGATTTGGTTAAAAAAATTTTGATTGACAAATAAAGCGCTTAGATTAATCAAAATAGGTTTCACTCTGCGTGACACAATGTCGGGGGTTTTAGACATTTTCTTATTGACGCGCTTTGCATTTAATAAAATAAAAGTTGATGTCAAACTGATTTGTGATATCCCTGTTCAAGGTACATTGAAATTTTTTTCATTTATTAAATATGTTCTCTCACCATTGATAGGAAACGTTAAATGCTGCAGTTATTCTTTTTTTTCGCTATCTATTTTCTATTACGCTAAAAATTTAACTTTTAGATTTCCACTCGAAAAGCTGCTAAAGTTGCAGTTGTTTTTCAGCGACACTTAGGTCTATTACAATGTGCAACAAAAAAAATTTTTTTTTGTTCCCAGGTTATAACCAATATTTCCTGATTGCTTGGAAAATCGCCTTTTTTCTTTTTTAACTTTGCTTTTGTCTTTCAGAGAATGAAATATTTAAATGACGTAATTCACTAAAAATTTAGTCAGACGCAGCCTACAATTTAGCTATATTGCAAACAGGAACGTCTATTAACCAGTTGGTACAGAGGGGAAAAGAGACTATAAAGTTTGTTGTGCTCAGAATTTGGCGAGAGCCCACAAATCATTCAGCTTATTGTTACTTCTGCTTGGTAGATCCATCTAAACGTAGAGCTGGAAAGAATGTATCTGCAACAAGGTATGCAGACATTCCTTCTTCAATTGCTCCAGTACCACATTCTGTTCAGTTGTCTGTACCTATCCCTCTTCTTCCTCCAAAAAAATAAAAATCTCTGAAGATGAGTCAAGCGCTATAAAGAATGGGTAAGATACATCAGACGATGAAAATTACATCACATCTGAATCGGAGCAAAAAAGCCCTATTTCCCCAAGCAACACAATATCAATGGATTGATTAGGAACCTTGGTCCTAAAAAATCCAACGCTGAGTCGTTGACCTCAGACTTAAACAGCGAAACTTGCTGGATGCATCAGTTCGAGTCACTGAGCAACGCAAGCGTCACCATGACTTTTCGAATTTTTTTGCGACAGAGAATGGACTTTGCTGCTGTCATAATATAAACGATCTTTTTGACTCTATTGGGATTCCCTGCATTCCAAATGACTGACGTCTTTTTATCAATAGCTCAAGCAGGAGTCTCAAAGCCGTATTGCTTCACAATGGAAACAGATATCCCTCTATCCCTCTGGCTCATTCAGTGCATCTTGAAAAAAACTATGAAAATGTCAAAACTCTGAATTGTTTTGAAATATAACCAATTTAACTGGCAAGTAATTGGAGATTTCAAAATGGCAGCATTTTTAATGGGTCTCCAAGGTAGATTTACAAAATTTCCATGTTACCTTTTCTATTGCGATAGCCGAGACACTAATGTGCACTATCATAGGCGAATATGGCCAAAAAAAACGAATTTTCTGTTGGAAAAAATAATGTCAAATGGGACCCTTTAATTGACCCCAGCAGAATATTGATGCCATCATTGCACATAAAATTAGGCCTTATCAAACAATTTGTTAAAGCTTTAGACAGAAATTCAGAGCCATTCAAATATTTACAAAACTTCTTTTCTAAATTTTTTGAAGCAAAGATAAAAGCTGATGTTTTTATTGGCCCACAGATAAGAAAAATATTGAAGTGCACTGAATTTTTTAAAAAATTATCAACAAAAGAAAGGGCAGCTTGGAATTAGCTTTGCTGCATTAGTTCAAGAATTTTTAGGCAATCACAAAGCTGAAAATCATGTGGAGCTGGTTGCCAAATCAGTGAAGACCTAAGGTAAAATGGGGTACAAAATGTCACTTAAAGTTCATATACTTGATGTTTATTTGGATGAGTTTAAGGAAAACATGGGTGTTTAATCTGAGAAAAAGGGCAAACGTTTCCATCAAGACATATTAGATTTTGAACGTCGTTACCAAGGACAGTATAATGAACGCAAGATGAGTGACTATATATGGGGGCTTTTTCATAAAAGTGACTTACAGTATTGTCGTAAATCTAGAAAAACCATACATTTTTAATTGATTGGTTGAATGCTTGCTCCTGTCTAAGTATAAAATATTGTTGTGTGTAAATTGTTTAGGTGTATAAGATGAAACCTCATTCAGATTTCTTTTTTAAAGTAGCATAAACTTCAATACAAGATTTAAATCTCTTCAATATCGCAAACAATCAAGAAATATAACCAGGCTTTATACATTAGATGACAAGTTTTAGGTTTCGTTCACTGTTTGCCGTTACTCACCTCGCAGGCTTTAGGGATTTCCCAAAATGTAAAAGTTTAGATTCTAAACTTTAGAAAGTAAACTGGGCGAACAATGAATGAGAACTCACATTTTTACACCAAACCCTGAATTAAAAAAAATCACTCTCAAATTCATAAAAGCAAAGTTTAACAAAAATTTTTCAAGTTTTCTTTAGTTTCTAGATGCAACTAATTAGGAAATGACACTTAGGAGCCAGGAACAAAAACTGTGTAACACAATGTTATTAAAACAAAATAGCGAATTTGTTGCAGCAAAGTTAGTTTTCATGAGTGACGTGCTGTCTATTAGTTAACGAAAGTTATGCACAAGTACGTATAACGTAGGACTTTGGGATTAAGAGTGATTTTTACCATCACAACGTGAGAGATTTGGTTTCTGTAGAAAGGAGTTTAATTTCTTTACCAATACAAAGTGACAGAGTTTTGGTTTCTACGGTTTTTTCTTTTTTTTTTTTTTCGTAACGTCAGTTTGCAAAGCTTGACTGACTTGAGGATACCCCTGCCTCCTCAACATAAAGTATCTGTAATAAATTTTTTTCAAAACGATTTTAGTTTTAATATTCAAAAAAAAGTTTTTTCACGCAACTTCAGCGAAAAGCATTTTAACAATTTTTAAACTTTTTTGTTTTCAACGTTTTTTGTTATTGTTGTTTAACTTTTTTGTTTTTCACCTTAAAGTTCATACCTGGAATCAAAGGCACTACAAAAAACGTAACTAATTTTTTGTTAGAAACCTTGTAGCTTTAATTTAATTATGATATCACGAGGTTTGTTGCGGATGGGTCAACAAAAGAGTCTTATTTAAAAAACGCCAAGTAAAATTGTAACTCAGGAGTGCATAACCTTTTACTTGTCGCGGGTCAAATATTCGTCTGCAAGTTTACCTCGGGCTACAATCGCTGCAGTAATCAAAGTGATATTCTTATGGGTTAGTTCGAAAATTTTACGTTAAAGTCAAAGGGATGATTTTTTTTGGTCTTTTTCGGTCACATTGATTATAACGATTATTTTAAATTAACTTCCATGAAAAATAGAATTTAAACCACAAATTTAGTTAAAGACAAAAAAAAGGACATCACTCTCTACTTGTTTTCTAAACAAAGCAAAGAACCTCTTACTGAGACAAAAATAATTGTATTCCAAATTATCTGAGCACCATTGGATTGGTTTGGAGCAGTGGTTCTCAACCTTTTTCCGCCAGCGGCACATTTTGAAACTTTTCAGAAATTCGCGGCGCACTTAGATCAGATTTTTTAATTTCCGTCTCCAAAAGAGGTGTTCTTTAAAAAAAAGTCCTCACTCAGAATCAGGCTCTGATTTGTCAATTTTCGTCTCCAAAATCAGGTGTTCTCTAAAAAAAAGAAATAGCCTTCACTTATTTTGTCGATTAAATGTCTAATAACCGCAGGTTGGACATCACCGGATTAATGTTTTTCAAAAAGTTTTTTCGGCACACTTGGGAATCCCTCGCGGTACACAGGTTGAGAAACACTGGTTTAGAGGCACTGCAATAATTCACTGATTAAAAATTCCTTGGCGGGCCGCGGCTTGGGAAGCCTTGTTATAGCTGGTTAATTTGAAACTTTTGTACTTGCTCAATACAAAATACAAAAAGCGTTTTTTTGTACCATATTGTAAATGAAAAAAAACAATTAAATTTACTTCTAAAACTAAAAGATATGTTTCCCATATAAACTAAAACTGTTTTTAGCACAACAACGCTATAGCTATTGGAAAATTTTTAAGCAGCCTATTTATTACTGTGAGGTTGCGAGCACTAAGCTAGATATAAGTGTAACGGCATTAACATAACATTTTATACTATACAACTTAATTCAACTTGTAAAACCAGGTGCGTATGGAATGTCGGTTGCAACAAAGCTATTTAAACCCGACTTTGTCAAGCTTACTAGTGATCGCAAGAATAGCTAGTCAGTCAATAAGATATTTCAATTATCTAATGATTGTACCATAGATTACACAGTTTCTTACGATTTCAACAATTCTTCCAAGGCCTACGTAATACCGGAAAGTGATATTAAATTCTTCTTTCGCACATAACATTTTCATGCTACTTTAAACTCTTAAGTTAAATCTGCTGATATTAGTTCACTTTTTTTTTATAATTTAAGCTTCGTACACAGTTTTTATGTTCTACTGCTAAGGTTATATACAAAATTTTTTACTTTAAAAGTTAGCTAAGTAACTTAACACTCATTCAAATTCGAGCGCAGCAGGCTAAAACTTTGGTTTTTTTTGCTAACTTCATTTAATTATGAAAACATAAGTTTTTTTTATCAAGCTGCAAACTCTTCACAGTTTTTTTTCAACAACTTTTGTACTGAATAGAAATATGCTGTAGTTAGCCTACATGCGTAATTTCAGCGTTTTTGAATTTTAATGACGTCACAAGCAAATCTAAATTAAAACTTCAGTCGTCATCAACTGATCACTATTCCGTGATAAATGTAATTTACAACAAGTTTTTTTGTAATCTTAAAGGCTAAAACTTATTAATGCTTCCAGCACGGATGGAAATGAAAAAGAAAAAATTCTTTTCAATGATTTTCAAAAGTTTGTCCGTTTACCACGGGCTTAAAGCTTTCTTTGGGTTTTTTTTAAAAACATTAAAGAGAAATCGATAAAATTTGGAACGCTTTAATTAATTTAAGAATAAAAAGTAAATCCAATATCTCAGATATTGAATTTTGTATTTTGAAACAAAGTTTATTGAGGACGTTTCGGAATTGTAACTCATTCGACCATCAACTGCTTTAAACTCTCATCAACTGCGTTATTTGTAACTCATTCCATCATCAACTGAGTTTATTTCAGTTTCAATTCAATTCAATTTATTTCAAATTATTTAATGCACTTACGCAATGGAGATAGTAGAAATGACTATTCAGTCTTCGATGTCTACTGCCACCCTCAGACATACTGTCAGTTAATGATGGAATGAGGTACAATTCCGAAACGTCCTCAATGAACCATGTTACATAATATATTGACTTTCCTTTTTATTCACAAGTCGATAAAAAAACTTCCGCAACCCGAATTAACTGTTCACGAAATCAATCTACTAAAACTTGAAGATTTTTGCAAAAAACATTGATACACTTTAAACATCTTTTTAAATTACGGCTTTCATACTAAAGTTTTGTCTCAAAGTTTTTTTTTAATAGACTTCAAAATTTTTTATCCGTAAAACAATATATAAATTACTTTTTTGCCTCTGTACAGCTTGTTTGACAAATAATATCCGTTCCAAACCATTCAATACCGTTTGATTTTTATTTCATACCAAAAAATTGCTTAAAGATAAAACCCTTTAACAATATTTTAATTCTCTACTGACAAACACTAAGAAAAACTGCAATGTACACATATCAATCATCACTTGCCATGCTTGATTCGTGATTTGACAATTGTAACTTCAGTCAATCTTTCCGCTTGGCCACACAGTCTACTGTTTGCTGCCTCTCATCTACATCCTCGCAGAATTTCTTGTGTTCGACTTCCTGCGTACGAGGAAGTTTATAATAAATATAGAACCAGCTGCGTCAGAACTTCATGAATCGAAGCGCGAACGAACAAAACCGCTAATCGATTCTTCGTTTTAACACGCGCTTGTATAAAAGGCTACATTATAGATCACAATGGTCAGAAAATTTAAGGCATAGCTCTAAAAATTAATCAATTTGAGATCAACGTGTCTCAGGTTTAGAGGCGACGCGCTTGCAAGATGCGTCAATCATATGAACACGTCACTATGCAAATGCAACTCAAAGCAACGTCCGCTTCACGCTTTTCAGCGTAAAAATATACATGTAGACCCAAGCGCGAGGCAACGATTTTGTGTAAATCACTCTTTGCTTCAATGCTCTAAGACAATGAAAATTCATCTCGTTATTAATCTTTTTCTGTCGCGGGTCTTGCAATTCACAGAATGCAATATTTTTTACGTATTTTCACGGACTCCCTTTACAATCAGCGATAATTTTTTTTATACCCTATGGTTATCAATTCAAAAGAAGAGTACAACCAAACCTATAACATTTAACCCAACAGTATGTACTGTAAATACGTTTGTATCACTAACGA
The DNA here is from genome assembly GCA_963680785.1 of Diplosoma virens. Classification (NCBI taxonomy): domain Eukaryota; kingdom Metazoa; phylum Chordata; class Ascidiacea; order Aplousobranchia; family Didemnidae; genus Diplosoma; species Diplosoma virens. The sequence goes on from OY796887.1 coordinate 27,672,671, forward strand.
AAAAGTGACTTAACCGTGAATGTTTTATGGCAGAACTTATTTTTTTATTTTATTTTACCTTTATATTTATCGTCCTGACTCGCAGGAAAGCGGTGGAGGCGCTATACATAGGGCAAGCGATTACCATGACCTGTTTCCGGAAATACCAAGATATTGCTGTCCGATTGAAAATTTTGATTTTGTTTTTTTAGTTTTATAGAAATATGACTGAAATTTAGAACTGCTTGCCAAGACCACCAGAATTTTCACAACCTGCGTCTGCATAAAACCCTGAAACAAGACAAGAATGAAATGAAAGCTTGTTTGCTCAATATATGAAATTAGATGGACTGCTACCTGGGTGACCTTTGCGGCTCACAGTTTAGTTTTTGGAAATTGAATTTCGAGCTCCTCCAAGCGGTTTCCTCGGCCTCCTTGTTAAGATCTAATATGATGCTTCACGGTTAAATATTTTTTTGTGTTTCTACTCTCTTCGAGACTGTATCGTAGAGGAGTTTGATTTTGTCCTGTTTGATTTAATTATCAAGAGGTATTAGAAAAAATAAACGTTGTTTTGTATGACACAAAAACAAATTGTTGGAGTTATCGTTCAACCGATTACTTTGCATTCAAAATTTTACTCTTGAGCTTCACTCACAAAAGGATTTCGCTATCACCAAAAGAATTATAATAATACAAACAAAAGTAACGGTTTATGTGGGAAAAATCAAGACGACTTTAGTTATTTTTGCAGTAAGGACCATGTTAGGCTATTTGTATAACGATTACAGGCAATAAAAATTTTTTTCTACTTTATTACTTGGACAATATTCTGAAAACAATTATAGAATAGGCTAAATGTATTGCCTTTTATTATAAAATATTGTTTAAAAAATAATCAAAAGGATTGATGCTATTGTTCAACGAAAAATCTAAATGAAAAATAAGTGTTCTAAAAAGTCTCAGCAATGTTGTAAACCAAAACCTATTTGGACTCATTTTTCATAAAAACCAATTGCGGCTGTTTTAAATAAAAATATTTCGAATAAAATTGCGTAAGCTTTTATTAATTAGTCATCTTTTTTTCTCTTAAAAAGTTTCAACAACTGAATTTTGAGTGTGTAAACTAGTGAAAAATTATAGGTTTTTGTATAAGTGTGTATGCAGTGACTGATTTTTATACATAGCCTACTTCATTACATAAATCCGTAATTCTTCATTCGTTTTTCCACATTCACCTTTAATAGCATGTGCTATACTAAAGCTATTGCGTATAGTTATAATGAATCCAAGTTTATTTTTTTAAGTTTAAAACGTAAACATAATTGTGTTTGTGGTTTTTTTTCGTCTTCTTTTTCCACAAAAGTATAACGAAAATAAGTGGTCGAACAATGCAACGAAGACATTTTTGATTTCTTATTTTATTATTGCATATTTTGTGATGGTTAGTTCAAACTTAAAGCGAACGCTTTAAAACAGAGCGGAAGCGTAATTTTTCAAAGCTAAACGAAAAGTTGGGCTCGTTTCCGCTACGAACGTGGAATGAAGCATTCTTTATTTGTTTCATTAATTTTTTTTGCTTCGCTCAGCGCTCGCTTAGATTTTAAGCTCGGAAAGATGAATAAAAGAAACAAAGAATGCTCCATTGCACACTCGTAGTGGAAAGAGCCTTTTTATTCTTTCCGCTTGATTTTTCCATGACCGCTTTCATTCTAAACCAAGCTAAAGGCCCGTTTCCACTACGAGCGTGGAAAAGAGCATTCTTTCTCTCTTTTATTGATCTTCGATTGAAGCGAGCGGTTAAAATTGAAGCGAGCGCAAAAAAAAATCAATAAAACAAACAAAGAATGCTTTTTTCCACGCTCGTAGTGGAAACGGGCCTTAAAAGTTGAAATATTTCAACCTCAATCTTTTTCCTCTAAGCACGGAATTTTTGAGCTTTGGTCTTTTTTTTACGCTCTTCGTTTCAAAAAATTGGAAATAAAGAACTCCTATTCGGACTGGCAAATTTTTTATGAACTCGAACTTGAACTCGAATAAAAATCTATCTTGTTCGCAGCCCTGGTTCAATTAATCATAATTTTTTTCTATTTTACAGAATTCCCACTTTGAATCAGCGACCATTTTCAGCGCAAAAATCTAGAGAAGACTAAAAATAGAGCATCCGTAATGTCTAAAGTCCTTATTTTTGTATCAAGGTGAAGACCAAAAAATATTTTGGTCGAGTTTTGGGTGATTTTAGGTTTTACGATTTTAGGGAAAAATGTTAAGTTTTATGCTGCCAGGTTTTAGGGGAAAATGATTTTAGGGAAAAATCCATAACTCAATGCTTCAGTCTTTTTGCTTTATTTTTTTGCGTTTTCCGCAACATAATTTATTTTTTCTGCGTCCGCTTTCAATCTGAACCGACCTTTGCTTTAATCAAAGATTTTTCTAATCTAGATTTTTTCTTTAATTTTCAATTTCGTTTAACTGTGCCTTTTAAAATCACTCTGTAGTAGAATTACAGTATTTATGCAGGCCTATGATGACGACGCAAATCAAAACTTTTCATCGCTAATTAGCAAGTCACAACGTCAACTCGTTTTGTTGCTTCTTCCTTTTTCTAACCCCGTCTTTCAACAACTCACAAACTTTTCAACAGGTATATTTTGTTCATGTGGCGGAGCAGAAATAAAAGAAACTTAACTGAACTGAAACTCTTTTCTAGCAGTATGACGTCACATTACCCAAATCTACAATTTAATTTGCTTTCGTTCTGCTTTTTATGCTGATAATTTTGTTGCAAAACAGATGTGTAATAGTTGCTAGTGAGATGTATAAAGAAGAAAATTCAAAAAAACTTTAAGTCTATTTTAGTACCTTTCGCGAATAACGATACAGATCACGTTTTTCGGGAAGAGATTAAAGATTAAATTTTGCTAAAAATATTTAGCTGCATGCGCATTACTTCAAATAGTAAAGTACGAGCCAGATATACGCGTTTAGCATCCAAACTATGGCAACAAAAGTCTCATTGATATATATTTATGACAATAAATTTTTGCAGTAATTTGCTTACGTTTTGCTCCTTGTCACGGGCACGGTAATAACCTGTTAAACTTTATTAGAAATATCTTGGCACGTCTTGAAAAAAATTTCGTCACCACTGAGCTAAAACTTTCTCGCTCACGACAGAAGGGAGCGCGCGGCCAAGCAATCGCGTGGCCTCTTTTTTCAACCAATCAGAGACGCCGTTCTGTTCGATGGTTGCTCTCGCTGTACAAACCGCGTATTTCATTTAGTTCGCCTTTGCCAACGAATAAGTCCAATAAAAGTTGGCCAAAAATTCTAAAAAAAACTTTTAATACCGATAGACAATCGAAAAAATTAAAATGATTCCATCACACCATTAATCATCTTAAAGTTTTGTACGACAAAGAATTTATTTAAATAATTAACCTATTTGTAATTAAAATCAACAAATGTAACAAGCAAAGAAGTAATATTACAGAAAAAAGACTTTTTTGACATTAAAAATTTCTAAATCATTTAAGACGAGCATGGAAATTTCTCGTTTTTAATGATTGGAGAATGATTTCAGAGCAAGATCTCAGAAAGTCTACGATTATTTTTATGTTATTTTACAATAGCTGAGAAAACTCAGCTTATGGTTTTTGTACGACAACGTTTACTGCAAGCTACTATAAATTATTCCCTAACAGGCTAAAATTAACTGCAAGCTTATTTTGACCATTTTAACGTAGAAGAAAAATGATATAATACTTAAGAAAATTATCAACTTTATTATAAACTAATTCGTGTTTATGCCAAAAAAGCAAAGACCTAAAAATTTTTTTTATGAGTTTTTAATGTTTTGCACAGTTAGTCTCTTTTCCCCCGCTCCATCTGTGGTCAGCTTTAAAATGTTGAATGCACATTAATCAAAAATTAATTACATTTTAAGAGTCGATTGGCGGCACAAAACTTGTCTCTCTTGACCAATCAGATGCACTTTCGTTTTCTTTTCTTTTCTTTTCTATTCCTGATTGGCTGCCTTTTTTGACGAATTAGACTCATTCTCTTTCCCTATAAAAGCCCGACTGGATTGCTCTCAGTTCATTCTCATGATTCCTCCCAATAAATGTCTGATAAAAAATCTTGGAGGAATAAACACGCTTTTCAAAGCTATCTTAAAATTACATTTTAACCGTAATTCTTTTAAAAAGTTGACGTCAACTAATTTATATTGTGTCAAACAGCCATCTACAACCTGACAAACCATACTATATGTTCGGTTTGTATTCTGACTACCGTCAGATGACTACCGCGACTCTGGTAATACTACGTCAGATAACTACCGCGACTCAGATAACTACCGGTTTGTATTCTGACTACCGTCACACAACTACCGCGACTCCCTTTTTGAAACCCAAAGATATTGCTCTCTCGTGTCCCGTTAAAAGACCTTTCTTCAGTTTGTGTGTCGTGATTCGCTGAAATTACGATCAACTTCTTAACTTTGTCGGCAGCGTGGTCGAGTGGTTAGAGCGCTGTGCTTATGATCAACATGATCTCGGTTTAAAACCCACTCGCGCCATTCTGTTGTGTCCTTGAAAAAGACACTTTACGGCACTTTCCCCTGCTTGGTGGTCTTGGAAAATAGTTCTAAATTGCAGTAATATCTCTATTAAATTTCAAGCGGACAGCAATATCTTGGCATCTCCGGAAGCAGATCGGGGTAATTGCCTACCCCATGTATTAGCGCCTCCATCGCTTTCCTACGAGTTAGGAGGGTGAATACAGAGATAAAATAAATAAATAATACAGTCTAGCAGAAGAAGGGTCTAAAACAGAGCTTCTCAATTACGGTCCGCTGCCTTCTGGTAGATCGCGAAGTTCTTTTTAGTGGCCGTGCATTTTTCCTGAGATATTTCATTTCGGTAAGTGCAAATAGCAGCTATTTTATTTTGTTTATTTTTATCATCAGTTACAACTGACGCTAGCTGTAAAAGGTTATTTTTTTTATTTCATTAACACCGAGACCTTTTTTTATAATTTTTATTTCATTATGGAAGAAAAGTACTTCTATAATTAAAGTAAAGAGCCTTTTTCCGTTTTCACTTTTTTTTAAAATGAAATAAAGACGAACCGTTGGACCGCGACAGTTGCTTTCCAAAGTTTCTGGTCCGCCATGCTAAAAAACTGCAAAGTGCTGCTCTAAAAAAATTTTTTTAAAGGTTCCTCAGACCATGACAAGAGTAAAAGTTAAACTCAGATAATATTTATTTGTTGGCCATCAGAACGGCTTTTTTCCCATCCTGCTGATGCAATGCAGCAGATAACAACAGAATTTGCTTCATTGTATCAGGCAATCTTGAAAACATTGTTTTAAATTGCATCTTTTTCTCAGATAGACTTGTCACAAATTTGCTTGCTAATGGTTGAAAGGATCATTGGATAGTTTTTTGTCAGCTTTTTTAATAATAAAAATATCTTTTACTGCTTATATCAGAGGTTTTATTGTTATATAACTACAGTGGTATGGAGAAAACGTCTCAATAGAACTAAGGGTGGTGGAAAAAGCAAACAATTTTAATTCATCAAATCAGCAATGTCAAATATTGAAATCGAAAAATTGGAAAAACATGCACAGAAAGAGACTAATTAAATTATCTATTAGGGTTTGAAAAGTAGGAAATACAACATGCTTGGTGCCAAATGTCTTAATTTGCCGCAATATTGCTACTTGTAAAACCAAAATCCTTTTACGATTCAAATCACTTGTTTTTTACTTTTCTAAAATAGGTTTATCATAAAACAACTTTGTAAATATTTCAATTTAGTCTCCGCCACTCGTGCATCGTCAAACTCCGACAACAAACTCCAACATGAAGCCGCGCATTTGATCTTGTACAACATGAAACTCTTTGATTGGCGGTTGGTATCTTTGCTACAACAGATAACCTCATAGCTTTCAAAAAATTTACCGCAGGAAAATTGCCCAGACGATTTACCGAACTTGCTTCTTAAAGTTGTAATGCAGCGAAATAATATATTTTGATATCGTCATAACTTCAGCATAAAATGCCACAAAAAGATTAGCACCATAGAAGAAAGTTCTGTAAGATTTTATCAAATAACTTGTTGCTACTACTAGAATATTGTAGGCCTATAATCAAACATCTTTCACTGTCAAGATAATGACTTAATGGGCTTTCTTGAAAATTATTTGTTTAAGAAAAGAATTTTCCTAAAATTTGTTCGTTTTTGCAATAATCAGTTTATTTTTGTAAAAAAAGCCACAACATGTAGTTATACTAGATACCGGACGAGCCTACAACAAGAAAAATCAGAAGAAACCGCAAAGTTATAAAGTTTTTCGTCAAATAAAATTTCTGCTTTCTTTTTTAATTTTCCAGTCACCGATTTTATTAAATTTTTGATGCGACTTTGATGATATACTGTAGGTATATCGAAGTGATATTCATTGTGCCCTTGAGAAAACCACTTCATGCCAAAATCTTAAATGCGGTTGCGTATGTACCTTAAATACAATGTTGACTCCGCTACCATGCCTAATACGAAATCTAATTTAGGCGTAATGCTTTCGAGCAAAACGTATGTGTTTCAACAAAACTTATAAATTGCTGTTTAGATTTAGTGTATTTTCTTCTTTGCAGATTCAGAGTCAAAACAAAATTCGACGAGTCGATAAACAACATCTCGCTTTGCGCAAATCTTATTCAGTGAACAAATCAACATATATGAAATATTCACAGGACATATTGACTTAGTTGGCAGTTAACTTTGTGTTTTGAAAAAAAAATCCTATTAAAATACGTCTGTATCAACTGTAACAGAAATCAATTTTGTTTTAGTGCGATTTTCCTCCAAGCGATTTTCGATAATCTAAGCGAATCAAGATCACTGATTTTTACTCTTGAATTAAATAGCCTAATTAATAGTCTAATCAACCACATAACACCTGACGACACACTTTAAAATAGGAAGAACCCGTATTCAAAGAATTCCGAGTAGAAGTTAAACTTTCAACTTGCATGTTAAATGCTGCGCAAAACTACTCTGTCTGGTGAAATCATTTCAAAAAGCAATTTACCGATTGCCCGCGGCATACTTCTCAAGAACCACAGCCACAGCCTTTTTTATCTTATTTTTTATCTGAACGATATATGAAGGCGCCCTGGACATTTTATCTTACAGAAAATTTTAAAACGTGACCGAATTTTTTTATTTTCCAAAGACCTTTGAGATTTTATGATTAAATTTATTCCAAAGTGTCTAAACAGGTCACTTCTGAAACTAAAAAAATAGTTATCATTTCAAATCTTTTCAATTACAAACACGATCAAGCTTTGATGTCAGTTGTAGCAACTTTTTAGCGTTAAAATAACAATGACAGCATACAAAAATGCCGTTTTTTTAGGTTGACAATCCGAGCAAAAATATATAATGTACCCCGCTTTAACGAGGGGTTCTCAATTTTTTTATCCCATGGACCCTTTTTGCTCAATTTCGCTCAAAAATTATTTAGTGGACCCCCATACAAAAACATGCAAAAATTTTTTAAATCCAAAACGGAAGATCTTTTTTTAGTTTTCGACTATATTTTAAGCGCAATTTTTGTGTATTCTACTTCTCAGAGATGTTACCATCAAAAAAGTCTTTGCTCTGGTTTGTTGAGAATTTCGATGCATTTTTATAACCGTATTGATTTAATGACCTTTTTTTTGGTCTGTGAGGCACAGATTGTTTCATTGGCTAAGTTGTCTTGTAGACCACCAAACTAGTGCAATAAAATTCCAATTTAATATTTTTTCCTGTGAACCCCCTAATATTTTTTGTGGACACTAGATTTCACATGGACCTCGTTGAGAACCCTTGCTTAAAAGCGTTAAAATTATTTTCACATCCATTCATAAAAATAAATTTAAAAAAACATTTTTTTTCTTTGCTGGAGTAGGTTAGTTATATAGAAGAACAGAGATCTTGCTGCTTGAGCCAAAAAAAATTTTAATTTTTTTGATGGCAGCGGTTGCTTAATGCTCGTGATACTGTTACCGAAAATGAGAGAGGTACCCGACGGTCGAGTCAAGCTTTTACAAATAAAAATTTTGATCACTTCAATACATTCTTGCTGTACAATACGAAACATCGCAATTTTTATGCACCAATAAAACTCGAATAATTCTTTTTCTTACAAATTAGATCTTTACTCCCTAATTCTTAAGCCCTGAATTGCGATCCGGAAGTCGGATGGTGTGCATTAGGTTGGGTTGCCAACTTCAATAGTTTACAAAATTCTCTGGCTACTGAATACAGTGATCTTAGCAAGGGTGCAGAACATTTCTAGGCTACGCCCTTTTACATCAAATTTGGATCAAAGCAAGATTTTTGATTTCACTTGGCTTTTCAAGACACAGAGATAGATTTTTCTTTTGATTTAAAACAAATGCTTTTTGTCTTCACTGGACTTTCAATGATAAAAAGTTGCATTTTGATCCTTTTTGTACAAAAAACCGAAAACAAGTTTCGCCAATTGTGGTTTCAAAAATCGGTTTGCCAAGATTTTAAAATATTGTAAACTTTGAACTTAATATTTATGTCTCCAGAAAAAATGTTGAAAAGCATCGTTTCATACGAAAAAAAATTAATAAAAAACTTAGCGACAAAATATGGCTGAGATCTATAAAGTTTAGTACAAAAAAAGAAATTTATTTTAAATCCTTTGATTGGGTGAGACTGAGCGAGAAATTCGCCTAATTTTTTTGAAATATAGCTCAGTGTTTTATAAGTATTTAACGAATTTTTTTACGATCAAACAAACGTGGCTTAAAGGTGGTCGGCTTAATACAAAATTCAACTAAAACTAGAACTTGCTGCAAAAGGCATTAAAGTAAACAAAAATTTTTTTTAATTTTTTCATTCTGAGATCTTCGTAGTTACTTCAAACAATGAAATCACAATGAATTCTTTTTTTTTGCAATCTTGTTAACACAATAAATGTAGAAAACTTTTGGTCGCCCAACATACGCATGACAAAACGACGAATAAGAACGAAACATGTTCGTGCTATCACTGCTATGCATGGGGTGAACTTTATCGCGTTAAATACGGCTTTTTATAACAATAAAAACTTGTACGAATTAAGAATTTTTTTGCACTCTATCTCGTGTTTTAATCTTGCTTTTTTTCAAAGCATTGTTGAAACTTTAGAAAATCTTTTTTCTAATCGCGTTGATTACATTTGATTTGGCGACGCGTCGTACGCGCTGTGTAGCCCCAAGCAAGTCACGTAATAGTAAAAGCGAGCTAACAAGATCTTGACTGATTTTTGATACTATTTTTTCCGATAAAGATTGACTTTAAAACTGATGCATGAATGGTATGTATGCGACAAACTATGGCAACCGACAATGAAATACGTTTTTTTTAATTTTTATTGAAATTTTTCCAATTCTGCTGTTACAGACCTATTAAAGAAATTACAGTGAATGAAAAAGTGAAACGTTGATACATTCAAAAAGCAAATATTAAAACATATACTAAACGTTTGAATAAAGCCATATGTAGGCTTAATAATGATTGACTATGATGTAGATGTTTATTTTTAATAGTCAAAAAAATAAAAGAGAAAAAACAAGCAGTGATGAGCCTATCGTAATACCAGAAGATCAGAAGAATTCAATGAAGCTAGCATAAGCTTGGCACGTTGCTTTTTCTAATCTCGCTTTTCTTTACTTTATAACTAGGCTGGTGTATTTAGAGGTCAATCTAGCCGATTTGACAGTCGACATAATTTTTTCGCTAGCTGTGTTGTATAAATCAGAAGTGGAAAATCAGATATAGAGTTGAAAAATTTTCCCATGTTATTCAAAGCGTAAAACAGATAAAAAACTTCCACAAATACAATTAATATTTTAGTTAGTTGATAACTTATTAGGGCACGAAAATAAAACTTTTGAAAAATTACACTAATAAATAATTTATTTTTACTTTTTGTCCAGAGTGCCTTCTAGATATTCGTTAAGCTATTTATAGGACCAAAATATTCTTTGGTTTTTGCCTATTATAAAAACCAAAATGCCAAAATTCATGTAACTAGCTAATGTTTTTAAGTTGAGCAACCACATTAAGGTCTTTTTTAAACTTAGCTGATTTTTATGTGTGAGTTGTTTTTTTAAAAAAATTAATCTTAAAAAGCTTTGATGTTTTTGCTAGATTAAAACGATTGAATCCGCCAAAATCTTCCAGTAACATTTCAAAAAGCAGAAAAATTAAATTTTGTTAAATTAAGCCATTTAGCTTCACTGTTTTCCTAAATGAAACATTTATGCTCTCAATATAAATAAGCTGCAAACTGCAATATTCTCACAGCGCTACCTGCGGCAACCAATTTAGTCAGATTAAAATAAAGCTGCATCCATATTTACGTAAAAAGCAAATAATGTAATTTGTCAAAACACTATTCGGCAATTTGAAGCGACCAGAAATAACACGCACTATTTTTGGAGAATTTGTCCTATACGAATTTAAGTCGTACTATGCTTGATCACTGAGGCGTGGAGAGCTGTGTTAAAATGCTTTGCTCGGCTAAGCGCTATTGTGTTGCGGAACAAATACAACGATTGATCAAAACCTGAATGAAGATTTTTTTGATCATTTGAACCATAAGCCTACGTTTACACAAGTGATGTTACCAGAACATTGTTTTAATTTACGAATTTCAAGTTTTTTTCGATTGAAGTTCCAACTTGGTTGAGTAAAAATACAAAATTTTGTTTATCTTTTTAAAATATTTAAAATATGAAATTTTACCATTTTTACATTTGATTTATTTTTAAGATGAATCAAAAGAGTAGAAAAAATAGTGATTAAACAGTATCTCAGAATTAAAGATCAAAATTTAAGAAGTGATATTTTTTTTTCAAAAAAAATATTCGGTCATTTTTTTGTTTTTGCTTCACCCGAATTTTTAATGAATTCCGGGCTCAAAAAGATTACCACTTTTTTTAAAATTTTTAGGCTTTTTTAATTTTTATTTTACGTAAATCTTACAATAAAATTCGAGACTTGAAAGAAATAAACTTGTCGTTTTCCTTTGCTCGACACCATTAAGCCTCTATTTTGACCAATCATTTACAGTATTATTTTTGGGCAAATGAATTTTTACAAGGTTATTGTTATCCAGTAAACATAAATGCAGATTCCATAAATTCAAACGCAATTGAATTGAATTCTTTAAATTACTTCCTTTATTTATACACCCTGAAAATATTCCTTACACAGTATATGCTATGCTGGAAATATGCTATGCTTATTAACTTAATAGTAAACATAGATTATGTAATGGTCTAGTTTAATCAAGGATAAAGAAAAGTTGTGTGAGAACGGCTTATTGAACATTTGTAAAATAAAATGTTGACCCTTCTCTAAACGGCGTTAACAACGGACCACAGGTTCTCGTAAATTTCTCAACTACTGTTGGCAAGACGACGCGCTTTCAAAGCTTTTGCCACTGCGTTTTTTCGATGTACTTGTATTAGTTATAAAACAGAAGTGGGCTAACTACGGCCCGCGAAACCCTCTAGCAAATAACTTTACTCTCTCTTTACTTTCAATCGTGGTGATTTCTAAAAAAAAGTTATCACTTTCAATAAATGTCCAAAATTTGGGATCACTTTTCACTACGTTTTTGGGACGAAAGAGGAGATTTTAGAGCTAAGCATTGATTGAAGTGATGATCTTTTTTTTAGAGATCACTTCATATTGGGCATAAAAAGTGAGAAACCAGAGACAGATTCATAATGATGACCTTTTTTTTAGAGGTCACTACAGTGTGGCCCGCAAACAAAATCAACTTGTGAATGCGGCCCTTGAGCTAAAAAGTTTGCCCACCCCTGTTATAGGAAATGCTTTTCCCTGGCTGTCTCAAAAATTCATGTAGGTTTAAACCAGCGTTTTTCAAGAGAGGCCCAAGGCCTCCGAGTTTGCCATGCAGCATTTTTCGGGGGGCCACGAGCAGAAGCTTTGCTGAAGACCTTTTTTTAGTCTTTATTTGTATTTTGGGACGAAAATGAAAAAATCAGAGACAGTTTCACGGTGATGACCTTTTTCAGTTTTAACTTGTGTTTTGGGACGAAAATATAAAAATCATGGGCAGTATCAGAGTGATGACTTTTTTTGTCTTCACAAGTCTTTTGGGACAATATTCTAAGCAGGGAGGCATACGAGTGAGAGTCTCTGGAAAGGGGCCCTGAATCATAAAAAGTTGAAAACCACTGGTCTAAACATCAAGAAATTTTGATTAATTGTTTAATTACACGATGATAATTTAGCAATTTCGAAAGCAAGAAAATGTAGTTTAACTATCCACTTGACCAGTACTTAAAGTATAATGCCTCCGTCGTTGTCCTACGGGCGAGAAGGTAAATGTTCGAAGCAATACCCTGACGACAATGCATTGTTTTAAGTTGCGACAAACAATGATTTAAGTTTTCAAAACACAAGAAATACTTATAATAATTCACAGTTTTGCTATAGCATAGAAATAGACTATCGCTTTGGACAAGAGATTATCGCTTTCGTATTGTATTTTTATTTATCTGCTCGCGACTACTGAATGTAACTTTTTTTTTCTTTTCGCCGGTGACGTAATACGCTTTGTCTGTAACGCACGACCGAGTTAAGTGTATCTGGAATGTTCTCACTTACCGTGGAAATTCCGTTCTAATTTTAACGCACGTGAGGAAGCTTTCGAGATGATTCCAGTAATTTGCCTCTCGTGACCTTTTGTCTATATAAATGCATGCGAAGCGAGAGACGAGAGGCAGAGGCGACGACGAGAGAAAAAAATTAAACGTTGGTTTTGGGCATAAAGCGTGTGCGAAGGATTCTTTGATCATATTATACTGATAAGTGTTGAATTTGTTTTACGCCAGTGTTTTGGAGTTTCGTTTTACGAAGATAGATTCATTTGTGGTGATCGAATTAAGTCGTAGCGCCGATTTTAGCTTTGCAGTTTGGCAAAGCACGGAAGAGAATTTTCGTCACTCGTGAGTCGTAAATTTCATAATAAATTCGTTTTAGTTAGAGACAGTGGTCTCTGTTTGTTTGCGGAGGGAAGTCTTCAACGAACCAATCCGAGCTTTCGTTTAAACCAACTGTACAAAAACTTCAGGCTCATAGCAAGACTACTTCTAGAACCAGAATAAAATAAAATTAGACACAGCTTTGTTTCAGCGCAGGTATTCGGATTACCTAGCTCAACTGGTCCTTTAGGATTCCCAAACAAAGTCTGTGACATTATGATTAAAATTATTAGGAATGAAGTGTGACAATAGTATAAGTTAAAAATGTTTAATTAGATCCGTTATTAACAAATAATATGTGATTTCCGCTGTTTTAAAACTGCACTTGGACTTCAAAACAAAAGCACAAATTTGTCCGCTCCAAAAGCTGGGCTGATAACAGAGTATAGGAAGAAAATAAATTTAAGATATTTAATAAAAAGGTTCAAATGTTAGTAAAAGAGATAAAAACATCTTTTAAGAAATTTATTAAGTGAAATAATACCTGGCGAAATGAGTGTGTACCTAAACAATGGTTGCATCTCCTGCCCGGAAGTTGGAGGTTTTATCCACACATTTAAAAGAGATCATGAGCTTACCGATTGCAATGATTTGTTAGTATCATAGACTACGTATGGGGTGTTTTGGGGGGTCAGAGATATGCACTTATACGTAAATAACATATTAACGACAAGTAGGCTACTGGTATAAGGGTTTATTGTTTTTGCGGTTTGTTCTTTTTAAACTTTATTAGTAATTTTATTAAACATCGTTTTTTCTATCGCCCCAATTTGCGTCAAAGTTAGCTAATTTGAGTAAAAACTTTCAAAACCGAAAAATATTTTACATAAAGTCAGGTCTTCTATACTTCACTTTTGATGTCTATTGTTTTATTGCAATGTTTGTGTGTGAGATGCGAGCCTATTTTACTCCGCTGCAGGATATATTGCAATGAAAAGTTAAAGAAGTATGAAAGCGAAACAAGTTGATATGAAAAGCAAAATAAGGAGAATCTTTAAAAGAAACTGAATTATACTCTGAAAAACACGATTAAAAAAATTAAAAATATACGTAAATTTAACGAAAATGGTTGTTTATTTTTACAAAAACTATTTTAATATGCTGATAGATCAGTGGTTTTAAAAGTTAAAGTCGTTTTCTTCCTTTTTAAGACTTAGCAACAGTCATTTCCCAAAAATATTGAGAAAATTTTTTTGAGAAAAATTCTTTATTGTTATTAAGTAAAAAACTTTTTTGATTTTTGTGGTAAAGTGAAGCACAGTGGTCTGACCTGTAAGCTGCTGAAACTTCTGTCGGATAAGCACGTGATTAGAATGATCATGGAGCTTGTCCGAAACAGAAGTTTTACTCCTACTACTTGACAGCAGGCGAAGCAAGCTCCGCCGTCAAAGAAATGGCCTTTATCGAAGATCGGTATTGATTCCTGTTCTTTTTAATATCTTTAGAAAGTTTGCTTTTCCGCCGATCTAGCATTGTTGCACTCTTTCGGAGATTAAAAGGACTTACAAATCGAGACATCACAACAGTTTCGGCTATCTCCAGACCTACAAGTTGTAACTCAGTCTTTCAAAGACCGTCAGAGCAGCCTTTCATTTCAATAACCGAGAGGTCAAACGTAAGCCAAAGGTTTATAGCAGCAATAAACTTTTAATATTCTGTCTGGTCCCGACTTATTTTGGGATAGAACTAGAAAGATTGCTCATGTTCCGTCACTATTTTGTGGCATTGGTGAAAAAACTATCTTCTCGCGTCACATTTCTGATCTTATACACTAGCGAAGATGGAGTACTGGGCCAAAACATTCTGTACAGCTGCCCTACTTGACAGCTGAATATTGCGAGCCAGTCTGGTGTCGCCTAGTTGACGAATCATAGATGGAACACAGAGCTGTGAAGATACATCCAGGCTTAGTGCTTTCATACCCAGTACCATCAACCAATACCGGCCTGTTGGAATAGGGTTAGGGATAAGAAATAGAAAATGGGTTTGCCCCGAACAACATGAAATAAGGTCAATTGCCTGCAAACTGGTGTTAAACGATTCCATTTGTCCATTTACAATAGAGTCTCGCTCCTTCATCGGATTGCCAGCGCGGCGCCATTAAACAAATCGGAGACCAAGTCTTAACAGCTTACTTCACACCCTACATTGGGCACGACATGGAGTACATGGTCTAATGGTTCTTGATGACGAAACCCGGTGCTGGCTCAACACCATTACTGCCAGCATCTGATCCAGGCAGTGTAGCAGCCTGGGGCAGTAGAAGGATAAATTCTCGGTCCTAGTTCTGTTTGTGTTTTACCCAGAGTTGATGGCCTTCTATACTACGAAAATAATAATCTTTTTTCGGTCTTCACTTTAATAAAACAATTTTGAAGTGTAACTATAAAGGACGTACCAATTTATGTTATTAGTTAAAAATTTTCAATCAACTTACATTTTATTTAAATTCCTCCCAAAAGAATTATTTCTTTCTGCAGATTATAAATTGTTTCCTTGGCTCACTTTGAAAAACACTGAACTAGATATAGTTGATTTTAGTTGCAATAAGTGCTCAATAAGGAAGTTAGAGCTAAATGTTTTTGAGTAAAACTATCATGCAATTAAAATATAACTTATTAAAAATAGTCATGGGACGATGACAATTTTTTTTCGATTCTAATTCCGATGCCGATTCCAACAAAAATTTTCGATTCCGATTTCAATTCTTGTTGTTTAAAATCCACTTTATATTTTATAATAGACTAACATATGTTTTTTTTAAAACATCTTGTTTAATCAATTGGATAATTGATCTACAGTGCCTTTCCC
The DNA here is from genome assembly GCA_963680785.1 of Diplosoma virens. NCBI lineage: Eukaryota > Metazoa > Chordata > Ascidiacea > Aplousobranchia > Didemnidae > Diplosoma > Diplosoma virens. The sequence goes on from OY796887.1 coordinate 27,688,552, forward strand.
TTAATTGTCTTATCTTATTCACCATTAGCCATTGAAATTAAAATGAATCGATCTTCCTTGCAGAGTGCTCAATGAAAGAATAAAAGCGATTTTAATGCAAAATTTATTTAATCTCTGTTTAAAAAACCACAAACGTCTACTGCATCTCTATTTAAATAGAATCCGGATCCTTATTCAAGTAGAAAGATTGTATTTGAAAAAGGATATTTGAATAGATCATACAAAATTTATTTAATTACTTTTTAAAAAACCACAACAGTCTATTTCCTTCTATAAAACCGTCAATTTGTTACTGGAAAAATAAAGAATACAATCATTAGTATTGAAAACATAGTAAGTGAAGTTAATCATACTTTGATAAATAATACGTGGTTCTGCGAAACATAGTTTATTTGAGAATATTTCAAAATTTTATTTTATTACTAAAAGTAAAAGTAGTATTTTAATTTTTCAAATTTTATGCACCGAAATATGCAGTTCGTTAAATGAATCAAGCAAGTAATGCGATTCCTGTGATGTATAGAGTAAATGCAAGTACAGAGGACAAACATTTATATAAAGGTGACCTGACTTCCCTTCTCTTGCCTTAGTATGAATGAAACAGACTGATTTTATTAGATAAAACAGACTGTTGTGGTTTTTTTAAACATGGACTAAATAAGTTTTCTATTAAATTGCTCTGATCTTTTCGTTGCCATGAAGATCAATTCACTCTTGCAATATATATATATATATATATATTTGAATATTTATTTGAATAATATTCATTGATGTCTATTGTTTTATTGCAATGTTTGTGTGTGAGATGCGAGCCTATTTTACTCCGCTGTAGGATATATTGCAATGAAAAGTTAAAGAAGTATGAAAGCGAAACAAGTTGATATGAAAAGCAAAATAAGGAGAATCTTTAAAAGAAACTGAATTATACTCTGAAAAACACGATTAAAAAAATTAAAAATATACGTAAATTTAACGAAAATGGTTGTTTATTTTTACAAAAACTATTTTAATATGCTGATAGATCAGTGGTTTTAAAAGTTAAAGTCGTTTTCTTCCTTTTTAAGACTTAGCAACAGTCATTTCCCAAAAATATTGAGAAAATTTTTTTGAGAAAAATTCTTTATTGTTATTAAGTAAAAAACTTTTTTGATTTTTGTGGTAAAGTGAAGCACAGTGGTCTGACCTGTAAGCTGCTGAAACTTCTGTCGGATAAGCACGTGATTAGAATGATCATGGAGCTTGTCCGAAACAGAAGTTTTACTCCTACTACTTGACAGCAGGCGAAGCAAGCTCCGCTTATTGAATAATAGATTCTATTTGAATAAGATTTTTAACCGCCCCCCTGACGAGCCCAGGCAGGCGAAACAGTCTGTTGGGGCAAATAAAATTAATGTTAAATTAAAAAATTTTGTGGTCTGTAAGTTAATTATCTAACCGCTCTGACTCGACGTCATTGAGCACTTTCCTGATGAGCACCGAACAAAAAATTTTGAAAAATTTCTATATATATATATATATATTTTTTTTTACCACTAATAACTATATTTTTAATTTTCTAGTAACCACCTGACGATTCTAAGGATGAAACAGACTGTTGTGGTTTTTAAACAGTGATTAAATAGATTTTGTATCTCGTATATTTTATTAATAAAAGCACTAAAACAGATTAAAAATTAACAATTAAAATCCACGACAGCCTGTTTCATCATAAGAATCGTCAGGTGGAAACTAGAAAATTAAAATGCAGTTAATTTTAGTAAAAATAATATGTAGTAAAATTAGTTAAGCAAATAATACAATCCCTGTGACGTCATAGAAGAAAAAATATAAGAAATGCAAGTATGGAGGTTTGCAGTTTTCTTTTTTTTTCTAGTTTCTAGTTTCCACCTGACGATTCTTAGGATGAAACAGGCTGTCGTGGATTTTAATTGTTAATTTTTAATCTGTTTTAGTGCTTTTATTAATAAATACTGCTCTAACTATTTGGTTATTGAGCTCTGTACCGGCGAAGTAAAGCAAACAGATATATATATATATATATATATATATAATTAACTTACAGACCACAAAATTTTTTTAATTTAACATTAATTTTATTTGCCCCAACAGACTGTTTCGCCTGCCTGGGCTCGTCAGGGGGCGGTTAAAAATCTGAAAAACAAAATAAATAAATAAATAAATAAATTAAAAAAATACAGTTTAAACGAAGCGCTTGAATTCCGGCGAAAAAGCGTAAAACAACAACAAGAAAAAACAAGAGAAAAACTACGGTTGTAAGGTTAATCGATAAATGAATTTTATTGCCAAAGAAAAGTGTTTTTTACGTAGCTTGCTCTATTGTTTGAAAATAATGGGTAAATATAAAAAGTTTGCATTAAAAATGCGTTAAAATTAAATTAAATAGTCTACACATTGGAAATACGATAAACAGATGCTAAAGAAATGCGTTTAAAATGACAATTATTAGGATATGAATTAAAAATTAAAACAGTAAATTTTTTTTACAGGGTATAATTTAAGAATATTTTTAGTTCGATAAGTATGTAGTGTAGAGATGGATTGATTTATTTGTTGATCAAGTAAGTGGACAAAGGTGCGATGTAAAAATAAGGTAAACCGAGTTTGTAAATATATTTATTAACTGCCAGCGTAATTAAAACTTCGTAATTTAAATTTACTTCGATGTCGACATTTTGAGACCAACTCCGAGCGTTTATTTAGTAATTTATTTGGGTCAGCCTGGAATATTTGTAATTTTTCTGATAAGCACAAGTTGCATGTTTTTGAACCACATTGGTATGGAGTTGCGTGTTGTACAATTTTCCATCTTATTTCTGGCGATAGTCCTGATTGTTTTAATTTCCAAACAGCTTTAGATAGTTCGGTGGAGTTAATTTTTTTACTGTCTTTAAAAGATTGGTTATGGTTATTGTATCGGAGTTTAAATGATGTTTCGCAGCTGCCGTAATAAAACTTGTCAGTTTCATCAGTTTTCAGGGAGGCTTTATAAACTACTGAGTTTCTGCAACATTTTCCGTTAAGTGGGCAGTTTTTATTTGATCTGCAATTGCATTGTTTGACGTCTACTTTGTTGTCCGAGTTGTTTAGGCGTGAAGTGTTTTGCTTATTTATCATAGATTTCATATTTGGCATGCAACTATAGCTCAGTTTTATGTTGTTTTTGTTAAAATATATATATAGAAATTTTTCAAAAATTTTTTTTTTTTTTTTTGGTCGGTGCTCATCAGGAAAGTGCTCAATGACGTCGAGTCAGAGCGGTTAGATAATTAACTTACAGACCACAAAATTTTTTTAATTTAACATTAATTTTATTTGCCCCAACAGACTGTTTCGCCTGCCTGGGCTCGTCAGGGGGCGGTTAAAAATCTTATTCAAATAGAATTTGAAAAATCTTATTCAAATAGAATAAAAATCTTATTCAAATAGAATTTGAAAAATCTTATTCAAATAGAATTCTATTTGAATAAGATTTTTAACCGCCCCCTGACGAGCCCAGGCAGGCGAAACAGTCTGTTGGGGCAAATAAAATTAATGTTAAATTAAAAAAAAAAAAAAAAAATTTGTGGTCTGTAAGTTAATTATATATACAGGGTGATTCGAAAGTAACTCCTTATTTTAAAATACTGTACTTACAGTTTATTCAAATTCAGTTATATGTTTCTCAATTTTTGTGTGTATGTTACTTAATGTTTGGCAATTAAATTTATACTCTTTTTTTTTTCAGATCTGTTATGTAAAATCGTTTTTTAATTTTGTTAAATTGTTTGAAGTTTCAAATCCCTACAAAAATGGGAGGACGTCTTACTGTACAGGAACGTGCCCAGATAGCAGCAACGTTACGAAGTTTGGAGATCCATTGTTAAAGTGCAAAGATGGTGGAGAACCATTAAGGGAAGACATGCTCAAATTGATCCAAAGACGATTAAGAATTGTCATGCAAAACTCATGACTACAGGATCTGTGGGTGATATTCAAAGAAGCGGTCGCCCTTCCAAATTCAGAGATCCAGAGGTAGTGCAAGTTGTTCAAGAAATGTTTAGTCATAGCCCGCAAAAGTCAATTCGACAAGCAGCAAGAGAAAGTGGACTTTCCTTTAGCTGTGTACGTAATGTGCTCAAAAATGAGCTTAAATGGCGTGCTTGGAAGCCACACTACTGCCAAGCACTCTCTGCCGAAGACTGGGACATTTGTATGGAGTTTGGAGAGATAATGTTGGCTTGGTTTAGAGATTGGCCAGATCTTTTAAAAAATATTCTTTGGAGTGATGAAGCTGTATTCCACATAGGTGGGTTTGTAAACCGTCATAACTGCCACTACTGGGCGGGAGAAGATCCTCATGTTACCAGTGAAAAAATGCAAAATTGACCCAAGATAACGGTATGGTGTGGAATGACTTCGGATAGGATTGTGGGTCCCTTTATCCTTCATGATACTATGAATGCCGAAAGGTACCTCACTATGCTGAGAAATGAAGTTTGGGCAATTATCAGTGCTTGGGATAATATTGAAGATTTAATTTTTATGCAAGATGGAGCTCCTCCACACTTTGCTATTGTTGTTCGTGAATGGCTGAATGCCCAATTTCCTGGAAAATGGATGGGTCGTCGTGGTTCACACGAATGGCCAGCCAGAAATCCTGACTTAACACCTTGTGACTTTTTTCTTTGGGGCTGGTTAAAAGAACAAGTCTACTCAACCAAACCAAGAAATTTGGAAGAACTTGAAGGGAGAATACGTGAAGTTATTAGTTCCATCCCGAAAGAGTTTCTTGTGAAATCAGTTGATGCGGTTCATGGTTGACTTGAAAAGCTGGTGGCGAATGATGGTGCCCATATTGAATTTTAAATAAAAGTCCATGCAATATATTTTCCTCTCATATTCATTAATTAAAGAAATTACGCTTCAAAAATAAATTATTGTTATTTTAGAATAGGGAGTTACTTTCGAATCACCCTGTATATATATATATATATTGCAGGAGTGAATCGATCTTCCCCGCAGAGTGCTCAATGAAAAAAAATCAGAGCAATTTAATACAAAATTTATTTAATCACTGTTTAAAAACCACAACGGTCCGTTTCATCCTAAGATTCGTCAGGTGGTTACTAGAAAAATAAAAAAAATAAAAAATATAGTTATTAGTGGTAAAAAAATGCGTATGGAATAAATGATATGTAGTTAAATTAAGCAAACAATACGGTTCCTATGACGTCATACAAGAAAAAACAACTCAAAATATAGTAAATGCAAATATAGAGGTTTGCATTCATTTGAAGGTTAGGGAAGGCGAGTTGGGTATGCAGTGAAAGATATAAAAGGAAAAAAAATAATCTACAAAGGAATAAAAAATAACGAGAAAAATCGTATAAGATGAAAAAGTAAAGTGAGTAAAAAATGGCGTGAACGACAGTGGAAAATACAAGCGGATTTAATGACGGACAAGAAAGCACACATGCACAAAAATAATGGCAATTTAAGCGTACGAAATCAAGTGGGTAATTTATTTAATTTAAATTTGTTCTTGTGACGACATTTTCCTGTAAGTTCCGATCGTTTGTTGAGGATTGTTGGTTGGTTTGCTTGTAGTATTTCTAGTTTTTCGGTTAAGCATAGGTTGCAGCATTTTTGTCCTGGTTTATATGGGATAACTTGATTGATTATTTTCCAGTTAATTGTGGGATTGAGACCTGATTCTTTGGCATTCCAGAATGTTTTGGAAAGTTCTGTGGCGTTTCTTTTCTTTATATTTTTAAATGATTGTATATGATTATAGTATCGTGATTTGAATTCTGTTTCGCTGCAACCTATGTAGCTTTCTGTTACATTTCCATGCGATATGTCTGCTTGATAAATGACAGATTTCTGTCGGAAAGATCCTTTTAGTGGGCAGATATCTTTATTTTTACAGTTGCATGGTTTTGATTGTTGAGAGCTTTTCTTTTCCAATAGTTTCTTGTTGTGACCGGTTATAATTGTTTGCATGTTAGGCATGCAGCTATAGCTAATTTTTATGCTATTTCTGTTTAGAATTTTATGAAGCCTATGTTGTGGTGGGAAGTGCTTGCTTATTAGTTTTAGAAACTCTTTTCCGATATTGTTGGCAACATAGTTGTTAAAAGGCGGGTTAAACCATATGATTTTTCGTTTTCTTGATTTGTTTTTCGGTTGGGTTTCACTAAATATTAAATTGTCTTTGTAGTCACTTTGTTTAATTGCGTTTTTGTACGGTGGAATAGCTTTTATAAAATTGTCCAAATCACAAGAAAGTTCCGATAGTCTGTTGGATATCATGTTTGGTAGGGCTTTTTTTATGGATGGTGGGTGGTTTGAATTGATATTTATATATAATTGTTCATCATTGGGTTTTCTGAATGGCCAGTGCTTTTCTGTTTTGAGGTTAAGGGTAACATCTAAAAAATCTGTTTGTATAATGTTTGCTTCAATTGTTATTTTTAAATTATGTTTTTGGAAAAGTTTTATAATTCTTTTTTTGATTCGGTCAGTATTGGGGCCACTAGAATTACAAGCAAACCAACCAACAATCCTCAACAAACGATCGGAACTTACAGGAAAATGTCGTCACAAGAACAAATTTAAATTAAATAAATTACCCACTTGATTTCGTACGCTTAAATTGCCATTATTTTTGTGCATGTGTGCTTTCTTGTCCGTCATTAAATCCGCTTGTATTTTCCACTGTCGTTCACGCCATTTTTTACTCACTTTACTTTTTCATCTTATACGATTTTTCTCGTTATTTTTTATTCCTTTGTAGATTATTTTTTTTCCTTTTATATCTTTCACTGCATACCCAACTCGCCTTCCCTCACCTTCAAATGAATGCAAACCTCTATATTTGCATTTACTATATTTTGAGTTGTTTTTTCTTGTATGACGTCATAGGAACCGTATTGTTTGCTTAATTTAACTACATATCATTTATTCCATACGCATTTTTTATCACTAATAACCAGGCTTGTCCATGGGACATATTTTTCTGTCCCATCCCATCCCATCCCATGGGATTCCCATCGGAATACAGTTCAATAAAAATAATTAAATTTATAAAAATTTAGGTTTATTGTCTACTAAATAGGACGATATGCAGTGATGGCATTCAAAATTTTAAGAATAGGTTCTCTTTTATATTTTCTCCAAAAATTAGGGTGTTTTCTAAAAAAAAAAAAAAAAAAAAAAGGTCTTCACTCAGAATCGTTCTTTACACTCTGAACAAACATCTGCAGCAGATTGAAACTGTTACATTAAAACAGAGATATTGAAATACAGAGATTACGTAAAGTAAAAACCGCTTCGCTTTTTCATAAATTGCCAGCAACAGAAAAAAATATAATGTTACGCACCAAACGTAATCTTATATAAAAAAAGACTATCTGTATTTATTTTCCGGTGTCCCACCACAAAATAGATAATAGATACAAGTATATGAAGAAAAAAGGAGAGTAAAAAACATTTAAAAGGTAAAAAAGTATAAAACTCTGACGTAATCAAGTTGCTATGACATGGCTACTCTCCCATGGGAAATACAAATGTGTGCTGTCCCATCCCATCCCATGGGATGATTCCATGGGAATCCCATTCCCATGGACAAGCCTGCTAATAACTATATTTTTTATTTTTTTATTTTTCTAGTAACCACCTGACGAATCTTAGGATGAAACGGACCGTTGTGGTTTTTAAACAGTGATTAAATAAATTTTGTATTATATACGTATGATATATACCATATATATATATATATATATGGTATATATCGTAAAGGCGAAACAGACTGTTGAGGTTTTAATAAAATCCCTTTTGTGGCTTTTGTAATTTAATTTAATGCTCTGAGTTTTCATTGAGCTCTTTACTGACAGTCTTGCCACTTTTATTATTATATATATATATATATATATATATATGGTATATATCAGTGAAAACACTAAAACGGAATGAAAAATTTAAAACCCACGACGTTGAATTTGTTGCAGATCTTGTGCAGTCGGTGATGGGGAGGCAAATATTTAGCGAGCAGTCGTAAGAATTCCTTGCCGATGTTAATTTTGACATGCCCGCTAAATAGTAAGTTAAATCACGCGATGTTTCTTTTTTTCTTTTTCTTAGAGTTAAGGTTATCTACATACTTTAGCTTGCCAGTGTGTCCGCTTCGATGCATTGCCTCTTCGTACTCCAGGATATCTTTAGAAAATTCTTTGCTGTCACACGAGAATAGCCAGCAATTCGGAAGTTGCTTCTTGATAACTGGCGGGTGGTTGGACAGCCGGTGTGTATAGTATGTAATATGTACAGTAGATAACCTTGGCTCTAAGAAAATGAAAAAAAGAAACATCGCGTGGTTTAACTCACCATTTAGCGGGCATGTCAAAACCAATATCGGCAACGAATTCTTGCCACTACTCACTAAACACTTTCTTCCCCATCACCGACTGCACAAGATCTGCAGCAAATTTAACGTCAAGGTGTGCTTCAGCTGCATGTCAAACACGGCAGCAATAATATCCAGGCACAACAAAATTATACTATCCAACAAAGTTGCTGCAAAATAGCACTACACCACCGTGCAATTGCAGAAACAAAACCAGTTGTCCACTAGAGAGAAAATGCCGCGAAAGCTCTATTGCCTATATAAGGCAGCGATTCCCAAATTTTTCCAACTCGCATAACATTTTGAGGTTTCATATAGCGTTTGTGTACCACCTTGGCCTATATAAAAAAAATCTTATAAATCATATAAAGGAAAGAAAGTATAACACAATCTTTAAAACAAGTATTACATAAGGGTTTTAAAAAAATTTAAAAAAAACACAAGCAGTTTTGCTATGTAGGTAAATGTTTCTTTCTCCATAATTTGGTCGATGCGAAGAACGACTTCACTAAGAGTATTTCATACCCATGCCCAGAAAATCATACCCAGGCGCAGCAAGTCTGTTCTGGATTTTGATTTGATGGACAACAAAGTCGAACACTCCTGCTCATATTCATGTACATGAGTAGTGTAGGTTGGGTCACTTCTGGTAAATAGCGCCGGGTCTGCGTCCGATCAAACAACGGATCTGGTGGGGAATCCTAACCCTAACCCTAACCTTGACCCTAGTTCTAACCTTAACCCTAACCCTAGCTCTAACAAGAACCACGAGTTTGATTCCTAAGCAAACAACGAAGTTGCGTTTATCTACCTACGAGTTTGATTCCAAGGGACAACGACAAAATCGCGTCTATTTACAGGTTCGTTTCAAGCTAAGCAACAAAGTTGTGTTTATTTGCGAGTTCGATTCTTACCCAGGGCAACGCAGTTGCGTCTAACTGCAGGTTTGTTTTAGGCTCAGCAACAAAGTTGTTGTTAATTTCAAAGGTTTACTGTAGACCGCACAGCGAATCCCTCTCTTCTTGGCTTCAATTTCTTCAACTATGGGGAAGCTGTCCGAGCCTTCCCCAATCACACCGCTGGTTTTCCACACGTCTGATGGTTTATAATATATATTTACGTTGAAAATTCTATATGACGGTGTAACAGGCTTCCACAAGCCAACAACCAATTATTTACTAAACACGACAGCTCAAACGGTGCAGCCAACGTGCAACCAACGTTCAGCTAACGATGCAGCCAACGATGCAGCCAACGATGCAATCGCAAAACGAAATTTTCCCAAGTTTCGCTTGCGATCTACAAACTCACTCTTCAAACCAAACCAAACCACCGAACCACTTGATCATCAACGACTGAAAGGAATTAAATTTACCAACATCTCAATTTATAGTGTGCTCGCCACGTGTAAGTGAGCCAATCAGATTTCATTAAGATCGCTGCACGTGATCTGCCTATAAAGCAGTGAACGCAAACAATAGAATTAATTACGAGGTTTCAAAAAGAAAAAGACTTCTATGCAGTTAATTAACTTTTTCAATTACCGTGCGAGTTCTATTTTTATGATTTTAACGGTTGTGTTTATTTAAAAGTTCGATTCTTACCCAAAGCGACGCAGTCAAGTCCGGCTACAGGTTCGCTTTTAAGGTAGGCAACGAAGTTGCGTTTATCTGTGAGTTTAATTCCCACCCAGAGCAACAAAATTGTGTCCAACCACAAACTCATTTCTTCAGCTGAACAACAAAGTCGCGTCTAAACACGAGTTCGATTCTTGCTAATAGCGACGCATTCGCATTTAACTACAGATTCGATTTAATCTAATCCTACCTCCAACTTTAACCCTGGCCCTAACTCTAACTCTAACTCTAACTTTAGCTCTAACAAAAACTACGAGTTTGATTCCTAAGCAAACAACGAAGTTGCGTTTACCTGCGAGTTTGATTCCAAGGTACAGCGACAAAGTCGCCTCTAACTACAGGTTCGTTTCAAGCTGAGCAACAAAGTTGTGTTTATTTGCGAGTTTGATTCTTACCCAGAGCGACACAGTCGCGTTTAACTATCGTTCGTTTTAAGCTAATCCTAACTTCAACCCTAACCCTAACTCTAACTTTAACCTAACCCTAACTTTAACCCAAACTCTAGCTCTAACCCTAACCCTAACCCTAACTCTAGCTCTAACAAGGACCCTGAGTTTGATTCCCAAGCAGTGATGGCCTTACAAAAAGGGGGGGCCCGGTGCAAGAAAAGTCAGGGGGGCCACTATTTAGTCTCTTAAAAAAAGATAGCTGAAGCAAATTTTAGTATAGAAAAGCAAAGTGATCACTAATAAAAAAAAAAGATCAACACTTGAAATCCATCTCGGATTTACTGAATTTTCTCCCAAAATCATGGTGTTCTCTAAAAAAAAAAAAAGGATCAGCGTTGCGGAGTCGGAAGATTAAGATCCGACTCCGACTCCTGGAATTTCTAAAATGCCGACTCCGACTTCGACTCCTGACTTTAACTTTGACTACGGCTTCGACTCCTGACTTTAACTTTGACTACGGCTTCGACTCCTACTCCCGACTTCGACTCCGTAGTATGGGCAAAGTATTTATCTTAAATTAGATTAACTAAGCAAAAATCATCCTTTCGAGTTGACAGTGGCACAAAATAAGTCAGGTTTTTTAAATACATAAAAAGATATTTACTTTAAAAAATTATGTATATGAGTATATATACATATATACAAATATAACTGCAAATTATTGGTGCTCTTTAGAGGAGTGTTCAATGACTTTAATAGTCAGAACAATTAATTATTCCTGATTATCAAAACACAAATATTAAAAAAAATTTTTATTAAAATAGTCCCAACAGACTGTTTCACCTGTAAGGCTCATCAGGGGACACAATTAAAATAAATTTTTACGCTTCAGATGAAAACTGGCATCTTAGAAAAATAATGCTACCAAAAGTTTGAGTTAAACGATTATTTTACTAAAGTAAGTGATTGATTAGCAAATAATTACTTTTGTTACAAGATTTTAAAAGAAAACATGTTGTAATGTTGAGCATAGACGTATTCTTAAACTTAGCCAAGCTGCCTGGTGGTTGAGTCTGGTGCTTCTTGTTTTAGGTGGCTTAGTTTCGTTTTTATCAGTAGGTAATGAGGTTAAAACGTAAATATGAAAATTTTATTATTGTAAAAATTTTTACAAATGTTAGTAATAACTATGGAATTTATTGACAATGAAAATTTGAAAACAAAAGTTTATAAAAGCAAAAGAAACAAAAAACCATATGTAAAAGAATTAAAAATTTAAAACCCACAATTATAGACTACAAGAAAAACAATAAAATGCGATTAATTTTAGAATTTTCCTGAATCAACCACTGGATATAAAGAAACTCCAGAAAAAAATGTTGACATTTCCATACCAATAATAAACTCATCCCAAGAACTTCTAAATCAAGGACATGCAGGCGCTAGTTTCAGATAATCCTAGCGAAGGCGACTGTTTTTTCTATTAATTTGCACAGCCGATAAAAGCTTATTGTTACATCATAGGGTAGACTTTGTGATCTACAATGCTAACTATGGTAGGTTCATTTACGAAAATTTAAATGTATGTTACCGAGGCAGTTTAATCCTAGTAAGGTGTACTCAAGTTTCATTATAATTAAAAAGAATAATAAGAAATACCGTTTAATGATTTTTAAAATTAAATAAGAACAGCATTAAAATTTATAGCAAATTGAGGAAAGTTAGGTGGAGTGTCAAAACTGGTTGGCATAGGGATAGGCGAGTGTTAGGTAATAGGTAGGCCTATTTAGGCCTGTTTAAGATAATAGGCTATTTTAGTGACCCGGCGACACCATTCTCCGGTTGGCCGGCAGATAAACGCATTGTTCTGATTGGTAATTGACTGTTTTTTAAGGGTTGTTACTTGTCAAATCAACGGCGTCGCTGCAAGTGGTCGTAAAATGTAGTCAGGTAGTGTTACTTCAAAGCTATCAAAATTTCAGAAAATTTAGGTGACCTCCTCAATCAATCATTGTTTTATTTTAAGTGTAGAACGCACAGTAAATACGAGCTTACATAAAGAAGATAAAGTTGAGTCGTAGGCCTAGGGCTCTAGGGCCTACTACTACTAGAAAAAGATATTCAACTGTCGAGGGCTCAACTTTTTCCCATCATTCTGAATAAATGACAAGTGAATTTTCCATGCATATTGACCACTTTTTACAATTTTTTCAAACTTACTCACATTAAGAAATCGGGTTCAAATGGAGAGTCGGCCGTGATGAAAATTTTTTTGTAGTTAAAGCTATCTCCTGACTTCCTAACCCTCACCCTAACTTACTGTATACCTTTACACCCACTATACCTTTACCTCCTAACCCTCACCCTTATAGGGGTGAGGGTTAGGAGGTCAAAGAATAGGTTAGATTTAACTACGCTGCGGTACTAAATTTTCATTACGGCCGACATGGTAAATTTTCATCACGGACGACTCTCCATTTCAGAAATCGCGTTGTTAAATAACTTTAGAAACAAAACAATCCATAAAATTGTTTTAAATGATATACTTTGTAATGTCAAAAAACAAAAGGTTTCGACCGGTTTTTTACCGGCCGGTCAGACCGGTCAAGGTTTGTGAGTAATATTGATAATTATTTTTCTCTTTTTTCGAAGAGCATTAATTTACGTAATTATGCCGAATAAATGTGGAATTGTGAATTGTAGAGGAAACTACGACCTTTTATCAAAACGTAGAATATTCAAACTGCCCAGGCTTGATCCTGAGAGGCAGAGGTGGCTGGCTGTGATTCCTCCTCGCAAAGACTTTAATGTTGCAAATGCTAAATCTTTTTTTATTTGTGAGAAGCATTGGCCACAAAATCCTCCAATGAAGAAACTGCCAGGTGGAACAACAAGACCAGCTGTTGCACCTAGCATTTTTGATGTACCTGCTTCATGTCTGCCGACCCCCCAAATCCCTCCTCGCCCTGCAAAGCAAGTAGACAAACAACTTGACGTTTTTATGGCCAGAGACAGGATCAAGTCGTTCAGTGAATTTCTACCTGACAAGAAACTTCACAAGGAATATAACAATGTTGTGATTACCCGAAGATCTGACAGGTGTGCTTTCCTTTTTATGTCGTCTGACTTTCGTGAATGCGAAATGACTGTTCTGGTTGAAAACAAGTCAACGCTATGTTCTCCTCTTACGTGTTTTGCATACAAGAGTGGAATTCGCGTACCCCTAGGAACTATATTGAACCCCAATAATGGCCTCAGTTCCTATTCACAGTTTTATGCTGTTGTGCATACTTGCTTTAACTATAAAATTCCTCTGGATAAAGTGTTGAAGAAAGTAGTTACTGTGCTTCAGGCTCAAGAAACTGAAGACAAAAAAAAAGGCAAAAAAATCGATTTTATTATCAATAATTTGAAGCTTCTAGTCAACAAAAATTTTACTGTAAAAGACTACTGCTTTGCTGTGGGATCTTTTCCACACTGCAATTATGAAGTACTCCGTGAGTATCTAGTTTTGCCAAGTAGAAGAAAATTGCAAGCTGTCGTCTCTTCAGTGAATGTGAAGGACATTTTATCAAAGACGTTTGCCAAACTTCAAAAGCCTCAACAGAAAAATGTAGTTCTCTTAGTTGACGAGATGAAGATTCGGCCAACAGTAGCCTTCTCCGGAGGAGTCCTCAGTGGCATGGCCAAGAATGACCACAACGCAAAAGCCACTTCAATGCTTTGCGTCATGTCCAAGTGTCTTCATCGAGGCCCCAGCATCATGGTATCTGTTACACCTGTCCATAAATTAACAGCTTCTTTTCAATTTCAGGTGGTGAAGCAGGCTGCCATGGTTGTAGAACAGGCTGGAGGCACTGTTCTTGGGTCCATCACAGACAACCACAAGATCAACCAGCTTTACTGCAAGATGTTCGATCGTCCATCAGAGTCGGATTACCCTGCCACTGCTACTCATCCTTTAGATAACACACGGAGTTGGTACCTACTATTTGACACAGTGCATCTATTGAAGTGCATAAGAAACAACTGGATATCAGGTGAGTCTACACTATTTTTGATTTGCTGTATGTAACATTTTAATACAAATTTTGAAAAAAAGCTTGAAAGAAAATTATTTTATTTTAAATGAAAATCTTTGATTATAACTGGAACTTAATTGACGAATAAAAAGAATAACAATTCCGTGATTTTTTTATTTAATTTTTAATTGTGTTGGTATTCATGCATTGGACTGCGTTTTGCTGTATTTCGACATTTCTGTTTGTGAGAGTTTTTTTGCGCAATAAGTAGATTTGTCAATTTTGATTGCTCTTAATAAGAAATTTAAATATTATTATCTATGCAAAGACTTCGTATCTATTATAAAAATATGATTTGCAAAAAAATTTAAGTACCAACAGCGAACAATTATTACTCGTGATTTTACTTAAAATAGCCTAAGAAAAAGCACTTACAAAATAATTATATCTTCATGTAGTTCTTACGTGAAAAAGTTTTGTTTAATCAGTGACAGAAAAAAAAAATGAAATGAATACTGCAGCACCACAACAAAAAATGCCAGCATGAGATGATTTTACTGTTTGTTCCTTTTGTTTCAGAGGCTTGCCAAAAGATGACTTTCGACAACCAAGTCACTGGTTCCTTCAACGACGTCAGAAAGCTATACGATGCTGAGAAGGCAAACCTTTTGAAAACATCTCCCCTGACAGATGCTGCTGTTCGACCTTCAAAACTTCAACTGCAGAATGTCCAGCACGTGTTGAAAGTTTTCAACGACAAAGTTGAAGCTGCCCTCAGGCTCCAGAAGTGTGGCGACACAGCCGACTTTATTCAATTTGTGCTTAATTGGTGGAATGTTGTGAATGTGTCATCAAAACATCAAGAAGTGAGGCTAAATGATCCCCACCGGCATGTTCAGGACCACACCACTACCAACTTGTCCGATTATCTACAGATTTTCCAGAAAGCCCCTTCTGGGCACGGAAAAGGCAGAAAGCAGTGTGTAACCCATGACACTAAGAAAGCACTTGTGCAGACCATGCAAGGCCTGACTTCCATTTGTGCACACCTCCTGACCCATGCTGGCTTCCAGTATGTACTTCTTCGTGAGCTGCAGAGTGACAGGATAGAGGGTGAATTTTCTGTGTACAGGCAATCGACTGGTGCAAATGCTTTTATGACTTCTGGGGATGTCTTGACTGCCTGCAAAAAACGCCTGGCTAGACATGCCACTTCTTATCTGGAGACCTTGGACGTAAATGGGGAAACCATGGCTCACACGTGTGTTACTAGTGCCATCGATGCTGAGGACGCCACTTTTATTGAGGACTGCACTGAGCCTTCACTCTCTATCCATGAGGAAAGCAGTGCAGCCTATGTGGCAGGGTGGCTGGAGAAAAAGTGTGAGGAACACCTGATCTTCAATGAGGAGGATGAACTAGTCTCAACAGAAGTTAGTGCCTTTATCTCCGAAGTTTCACGAGGCTCCCTGAAAATCCCCCACCAAACCACTTTTGACCTTGTGCGATGTGGACTTGCCTTTATCACCAAAGCCAGACACAGGGCCTGCTACTGCAGGAGACTCATGATGATTCTGCAAGTGATGGAGGACTACAATAACCTGAACACTAGTGACAAGCTCAGACGACACGTGGCAAATGTACTTTTGAAAGGTCTGCATAACTTGGAAAAGGATCAGCAAAAGAACGCCGTCCTCCTCCAGACATCAATCAAGAAAGCGCGCTTGTCCGATTAAGTTTATTAGCAATTGAAAAGTTTTTTTTATTTCTTATAACTGTAATTTTTATGTGTGAAAGTTTTTATGTCATATTAATGTCTATTTAGCGCTGTATATGGCAGGTTTCAGGTATTTCACTCAAGGGTAGTTCTGTGGGCATGGTATCACATATTTGGGTATTTATCCCTCAATATGCGTTTAAACGTTTTAATGCTTTTGTCTGAAGCAATTACGGACCAATCATTAATTGATTTCAGTAATACATTAGCACTTATACAGTAAAGATGATCGCCTTCGCTAGCAAAGTCTGGACATAGACAATGCATGTCCTTGATTTAGAAGTTCTTGACTCATCCTTATTTCTCTCAAATAAACTTCAGCCATTAGTTTGATGGCATGGAGTCCATCTTCTTCACAGTAATTCATGGTTATATATTGATAGTAAGAATATATATGTGAATTTTGTCGGATTTTGTAAACAAAATAAAAGGGGGTCTGTAGTTTCTATCTCATGAATATTTCAATTATTGTAATTTTGTATGAGACTGAACATGCAGGCTCCCTGCCGTTTATCGACATTCATATTAGGAGATTATTAAAAAATTCACCTTGGTTCTAAATTTTTGGTTGATATTTTTTTGAAAGAATAGAGCAAGAAGAGTAAGTTTTAATTTTTAAAAATTTTAATTCAATAATTTGCTCGTAAAAATTAAATTACTTCTGTGAGTTTCTCCTTCATTGCAGTCCTTTGGTCTGTTCTGATGAGCCTTAGTGATGAAAACAGTCGTTCAACACTCGCTTCTATTGGAGGAAATACTTATTTAAAGACACGTCAAAAATAAAAAATGGGGCCATTTTGGAGGCTGAAACGAATTAATGGCATTTACGAGCATTAATTTCAATGGGAAAATTCACTTTGTCATACAAGCAAATTGAGGTACGAGCTCGGTCACGGAACGAATTAAACTCGTATTAACTCGGATCACGGAACGAATAATAGCAGTGTTTTATTAAGCAAATAACCTCGGTCCTATACTTTATGTTTTTTCTTTTTCTCTTTCTATTTTTTTAAACAATTTTATAATGAGGTGAAGCAATCTTGCTTCTATATTAAACAACAAGTCACACTTTTCATCGCTAATTAGCAAGTCACAACGTCAACTCGTTTTGTTGCTTCTTCCTTTTTCTAACCCCGTCTTTAACAACACACAAACTTTTCAACATTTTGTTATTTTGTTCACGTGGCGGAGCAGAAATAAAAGAAAACTGAATTGATGTCAAGGTACCACTGTACTATAGAAAGAGGCTGCTTAGGGTAGTTATTGATTATGCACCTAGCATTTGCTTCCTGTCATTGGATTGAAGAAAGGGAAGCAACTAAATTGGTTGCCAAGCATAGCATTACGCAAAATACTATTTGCTTATAAATTAAAGTGTAAACTTTTTATGAGTCGCACGCTGTGTCGCACGATACGCGGCAAAGTTCTCTTAAAAAGATTACCGCACTGCACTCCACCGGCGCACGCGGCCGCGTAAGTTGCGCGGTTACCATCACTAATATGTAAAGAAATTGGACATTAAGAGTCGGAGTCGGACAAAATATTCCGACTCCGACTTTTAGTCCTCTTAACAGTCTCACTCCGACTCCGACTCCTTCCTAAAATTTCCGACTCCGACCGACTCCGGCTCCGCAACCTGCTTTAAATACATCTCGGATTTCCCAAATTTTCTCCCGAAATCATGGTGTTCTCTAAAAAAAAAGGTCATCACTTCAAATACATCTCGCATTTCGCAAATTTTTTCCCAAAATCATGGTATTCTGTAAAAAAAGATGATCACTTCTTCGAAATGTAGTAGTGTATGGTGCGCAAACTGTCGTTAATTACGGAGGCATTTTTTCAAAAACTTTTTTTTTTTGACATACCATCAACGTCCTGCTGCTACTTTGTAAAAATAGAGCAATTTCTTGTGTAGGGGGGCCACTTTTTGATGTATTTTAGGGGGGGCTCGCTGCAGTCACACCGCTCCAACCCTATTAAAGCCTACTTAATTTTTGTTTTGACATTTAATTTGATTCACTTTATTATTTCAAGGCGCTTGTTCGCTAATTGATTGTTGCTTTGAGCCGACATTTTCCATTATCTCACCGCGCTCGATTGCTAATTGATTGTTACCTCGAGCTGACTTCTTTTTCCATAAGTTGGGTGAAATTTGTGTAGAAACGCTTAGTTTTGCTACTTTGTTGGTCTGCTCCGTGTCAGTCTACAGTTGAAAACCGTCCGACTCTATTATTTCCTCCGATTGTCCAATCATCCAAATCGTTCGTCCGTATTATTTCGTCCGATTCGTTTTATTTTCGTTCATCCGGCTTATTTTGTCTGACCATCTTATTTCGTCCATAACGTCCGACCTTATTATTTTCGTCTATCTTATTTACCCGTCCAATTTAGTTCGTCTTATTTCGCATTGTTTTTATATCTTAATACAAATTTAATTCAAATCAAATCAAGGACGCGTACATTTCCGGAGACAGCCACACGGAGTTTAAGACCGCGAAGAACTTACTGTAACACTTACTATAGTATAAATTCCTTGATTGCATACTTCATATAGGAAAATATATTTAAAGTAACTTAATAAACATTTTTTGTACCTTACAATTTGTTATTTTAATCAAATTAGCACATATCTTTTATTTATTTAAGCCTATAAGCACTGTGCATTGTCACTCTAATAAGCCACAGCAAAATGTCTACCAGGCAACAAAGAAAATTCAAAGGAAATGGTCTGATTGTAAATGGTATGAAGATGCTATGAAACAAAGTAATTTCTAATGTTGAAGAAAATAAATTAGGTCTTAATCATGCAGCAAAACATTTTGAAATTCCAATTCAAGGGAATACCACTGTCCAGCCAAGCACTTCTTCTACATGCAGTACATTTGCTGTACACCAACCCACAACCAATGTACCCAATGTTAATATTGAAGACATAAGTCCTCTTCCAAAAAGAGTATTCGAAAACAATTTCCAAAAAAGAAAGTCCTGAAAGTCAGCAATTTTGACTTCAACACCACACAAAAAAATTGTAAAAACTTCTAAAAATAAAGCTGTGCAGGCTCAAAGAAGACCAAGCTCCAAAAACTTAAGCAAAAAGCTGTTCAAGAAAAGTTGCAGCAATGTGGATCATTATTGCCTGGTGTATAAGGGCAATACAGGTGAGGACTGGATACAATTAAATTGTTGCAGCAAATTGGTTCATGAAGCATGTGCTGATATTATTGATCCAAAGTTTTATCTTTGTGACAATTGTAATGTTTGAAACTATATTGAAGACTTGTCAGACTTGTCAATAAAACTTTTATTAATGTTTAATTATGCTTTTTATTCACAGTGACAGCAATTGCTTGTTTATGATTGTATTTATTTTGTGGTAAGCTAGTACTTTCTTTTAAAAGTTAGGCAGTTCAATTTACACATGGCATGTGTAAGTTGAACCAGTTAAGATGTAATTTAAAAAAACCTTAATAGCATAAGTATTTTGAATGTCGTGTTTTTTTTCTTTTCCCAGTATAAATAAGAAAAATTGGTCTTACTATTTTTATTTTATTTAGGAATAATGATTAAAAGGCAAAGCTTAGCGTTATCGAAGCTTACTTAGTAGCGTGATAAATTATGTAACATAAATGAAAAGGGATCTCGTGCTTCGTATCACAAGTATACAAATTTATTTGGTTAGACACGGATCTAAAATGCCTTATTGGTGAAGGCACCCAATCAATGAAACATAATAATAATCACAATTTCAAATTATATTCAACATTGTAATAATAATATACGACAAGCGCCTGTTTCGATCTTGTTTGATCTCGTCAGGTATATATAATTACGATTACAATTAGAAAAATAGCAGTAAATTTGGAAAGGATAAAAAGCCGAAATAGTTCATTGCGGAAAAATTTGATAAAAAGCCAAAGAAATCAACGAGAATATAATGAACTATGAGAATTCCAATGCAATTCTTCTTATTAATTTGCCTTTTAATTTTAATAGGGCGTCCGAAATTCTTCTTATTAATTTGCCTTTTAATTTTAATAGTTAGAATTCCAAATTTACAAAAGAGTTGCATTGGAATTCTCATAGTTCATTATATTCTCGTTGATTTCTTTGGCTTTTTATCAAATTTTTCCGCAATGAACTATTTCGGCTTTTTATCCTTTCCAAATTTACTGCTATTTTTCTAATTGTAATCGTAATTATATATACCTGACGAGATCAAACAAGATCGAAACAGGCGCTTGTCGTATATTATTATTACAATGTTGAATATAATTTGAAATTGTGATTATTATTATGTTTCATTGATTGGGTGCCTTCACCAATAAGGCATTTTAGATCCGTGTCTAACCAAATAAATTTATTTTATTTATTCATTAAAATCTGACTCATTGTGCATAACAGAAAAAAAAAAAAAAAACAGCAAAAACGACACAGAATAAAAGACACATACAAAAAAACAACACTTTAAAAAAAAAAGGTTACAACTATCTATTGCAAATAAAGTAATGCATTGTAGTGTTTATAATATGATAAATTAATAAAACATTCCGAGGCCATTAAAGAAGAAATTAATTTATTATTAGATTTGTAATAACAATAAACAAAGGAGCAGAACATTTTTCTTAGAATTGTATCAAATGTTGTAATGTTATTCAACACCTGCTATTCACAGGCACTTACATACCTAGACAATCCATGTAAAAATTGAAAAGAATTATTGTAGGCTACATGTATTCTTTTTAAACTAGAAGACAAAAAGTTATCCCATAATTGGCATGCATACATAGACAAGCAATATGTGCAAAATAATACATTTTTTATTTTTGTCAAAAACTTATAAAAGTATGTTTTTAACCTATTTGCAGTTCCATATAAATAACAAACCTGTCTATTTATATCTTCATCATCACATAACTTGGAGTTAAGAAATACCCCAAGGTATTTAATTTCATTTACAAATTGTATCTTGAAATCACCAAGTACCACATTAGGTTTAACATTTAATTTAAAATTGCTAGATGCAAAAGATAAGGCTAGTGTTTTTTGACAACTGAATATTATATTATGAGAGGAAGCATACAAATGGCATTCTAAAATCATACATTGAAGACCACGAATGCTAGGGCAAAAACAACACAAAACATCAGTAAGTAATAAATGGTTAACAAGAGATTTTCCAACAAAACATCCTTCTTTCATTTTGTTTAGTTCTTTCAATAGATCATCTATGTAGGCTGCAAAAAAATATGGACTTAATATGCTACCTTGTCTAATACCATTAGTTACCGAAAATAAAGAAGAATAAAATTTACCTCATCTAATTTGCATACTTTGTTAAGTATACCAGTAAACTAATAAACGAACAAAACACGTCGGAACATTGGGCACAATTACCTTTTGAAAGAGCAAATAATGATTTACCCAATCAAATGCCTTTGAAGCATCTAGAAAATTAAAGTAGGAAAATGAAATCTAAAAAAATACATAAAATTGGACTATGACGAGTAATATAATAAAAAATTGCTTATTTCAATAGGAAAACACACATGTCTGTACTATGCTTAGTTTTAAAACCGAATTGATTGTCAATGGTATTGACGAAATTTTTAATATTAACAAACATGACTTGCTCAAACAGCTTTGAAACAACTGTTGCAATTGCTAAAGGTCTATAATTACCACAATCCTGATGATTACCATTCTTATTTTTTAAAATAGGCACAATAACTGTATTAATGCAGGGTTTAGGAATATAGCAATATAGGATACAAATATTAAAAAATAAACTTAAGTAAAGGACAACAGTGGAATCAGCAAAACAATTATGGTCAGTAGAAATGCCATCACTACCAGTAGCACTGTTAAAAGGGTACCTGCAAATACTACAGGAGCTGCATGGAGTCGCATGGAGCTAATTGGAGCTACTGTGTAAACTTCAAATACTACATGAGCCTTATGGAGACCCTTTAAATTAAGTCTAGAGATGCATGGAGCCGCATGGAGCCATCTTGTATACTTCAAATACTACAGGAGCTATATGCAGACCCTTTAAATTAAGTCTAGAGATACATGGAGCCGCATGGAGCCGCATGGAGCCACCTTGTATACTTCAAATACTACAGGAGCCGTATGGTGACCATTAAAATTAAGTCAAAAGATGCACGGAGCCACCTTGTAAACTTCAAATACTACTGGAGCAGTATGGAGATCCTTTAAATGAAGTCTAGAGATGCATGGAGCCGCATGGAGCCACCGTGTAAACTTGAAATACTACAGGAGCCGTATGGAGACCTTTTAAATTAAGTCTAGAGATGCATGGAGTCGCACGGAGCCGCATGGAGCTGCATGGAGCCACCTTGTATACTTTAAATACTACACGAACCGTATGGAGACCATTTAAATGAAGTCTAGAGCAGGGGCGGATTAGCAAATTCAACCGGCCCGGAAACTTTGAAATAAAACCGGCCCATTTTTGACAAGTAATTGCAAATCTTACTAAAACGTTACACGGTTCATCTTACAAACTACATCATATTTAGCCCATTTCAAAAAAGAATATTTAAAATTAACAAACAAACATTATTAAACACTATTTATAGAGCAACAGTCTTTGCATTTCTGCATTCTTTTTTGCTAGTTCGTCGATGATCGTATGCTTCGAAATGTGTAACAAAATGTCTCGTTCGACGCACATCAAAAGAAGGGAATTCAAGCGATCTTCGTCTAGCTCAGCAATTCTCAACCAGTGGGCCATGGCCCACTAGTGAGCCATGGAAGCATTTTGAGTTGGGCCACAGACTTATTTAAAAAATTGCTAGATTTATTCAGAAATTTAATTTCATTTGTGTCACTATAGTTAATTTTACACTTGTTTGTTCATTTAATAGTTTTGATTGTAGTAACAATGAATGCTGCTGCTGTTTTTTGCTGCAGAGTAGTAACTTTCATTCTAATTATTGAAATAATAGTGTTTATTTTTGAAGAAAGATCGTTTTTTGTGAAACTAATTTAGGCTACCGTCGTGCGGTTGTCCTAATAGAATTTCTCTCCCTTTGTTTCGGCGGCGTAATGCAATCAATGCCTTCTATTGCATTCTATATGGACCTTGATTTTAAACTACAACAGTGTGGTTTCCAAAGTATGCCACTTGGCCCTCGAAGGAGGAATTTGTAAATTAAAGGGAGGAATTGGGGAGGAATGTAAATGAAATGTAAAATTTATTTCAATTAATCTATTGGCTCCCTAAGGAGGACCTTGTGATTACAATCAAATCAAATAATATCCATTATACAAGCGGTACTTGGCCATAACTGAAAGAGCTTAATTAGAGGAAGGAAAAGTACTGTTTTATAAATTTTTTTCGCATTAAATTATTTTGAACTTCTACTGATGCGCTTTTTTTAAGACTTAGTTAAAATGGCAAAACGAAAGTTTAATGAAAATTACATTCAATATGGATTTACATCAATTTTTGATATCAGAAAAGAAAAAGGACAATGTGTTTTATGTTATAAAGTTCTTGGTCATCATTCATTGAGGTCATCAAAATTAAAACTTCACCTGGAAAAAGTTCATTCAAATTACGAGGATAAAGATGTGAACTTTTTTAAACTAAAGAAAGACACTGTGAAGCGTCAGCGCTTGGATTCAACAGGAGAATTCCAACACCATTTTACAAAAATTGTTAAAGCATCTTATGTAGTCAGTTTTATGATCGCAAAGCAATGTAAATTGTACACAATTGGCGAGACTCTCATTAAACCATGTGCTTCAAAAATGGCTGGAATTGTACTTGGTAAAGAAAGCAAAATGAAATTGCAGCAAATTCCTCTTTCAAACAATATTGTACAGCGGAGAATTGTTGAATTGTCTGACAATATAAAAGAGCAGGTAATTGCAGAAATAAAAAATTTGCAATTCGTATTATTCTCAATTGAACTTGATTTGTCTCTTGCTCCCAACTCTTGGTGTTTGCAGATACATGTCAGAAAAAGACATAAAAGACAATATTCTGTTTTGCTCTGCATTAGAGACCAATACGAGAGCTATTGATGTGATGGGAAAGTTGGCAGCGTTTTTTTAACCAAGAAGGACTCGACTGGGAAAATGTTTGTGGTATATGCACTGAAGGTGCTCCTGTCATGTTAGGAGCTAGAAGTGGCTTCAAACATTAGTTCCTAGTCGTTCACCTGATACCGTCTCAATACATTGCATGATACAAAGACAAGCCCTTGCATCGAAACTCTTTCAGAATCTCTTTAAGATGTTCTGAAGAAACTTATCAAGACGGTAAACGACAAGACGGTAAACTTTGTAAAGTATGGAGCATTAAACATACGTCTATTCCAGGGATGGCGAACCTTTTTTAACTTCTGGGTCAAATATATATCTTATATAAAAAAATAAACGAAAGTGGGTCACAATTTTATTACCAAATCAGTGAGAAACTTGTTGCTGCATCTTATCTGATAGCATTAGAATCCGAGGTTTATAGGTTGTAGTTTTCAGTTTGATACATGCAGCACTGATATTGGTTCCAAGGCGATTTCTGGTGCTTGATTTTATGAAATTCATATGTGAAAACAAGGATTCACATGAATATGAGGAACCAAACAACGTCAGGAGAGCTAGTGCTAATTTTTTCATTGATTCAGAAGATGATGGTAAAGAATTCCATTCTGTAAGAATCATGTTCTCAGCAATGACTTCGGTAGATAATGATTTTGACTCAATTTTCTGTAATTTCTGGTTCATGTCAAAAAATTTCGTTCTCCAAACCGCACTTTCCTGGAATTCTATTAATTCCATTTCCAAGTTACTAAGATTAAGCCAATCAAACTGTGATAAACTCAGATTTTCAAATTGAATAGTATCGGGGGAAAAGATAAACTGTAATGTAGTATCTAGTTTTCGAAATTAAACGAACCTTTCTGAAAGTAAATTTTTGGCGTCTCGAATGATAGAAGAATACCTGAACAACGATATTTCTTTTTCTTCGGAGCTGTCAGATAAACCGGACTTTTCAAAGTGCTTCTTTAATGATGGAAAATAATTCAATTTGTTTTCTTCTAAATCTCTTGAAAAACAACTAGCTTCTTTTCAAAAGCTTTGATATGCCTAAACGTCGATGGTGCAACATTTCCAGAACCTTGCAGTTTTGTATTCAAGTTATTGTAATGCAGTGCAAAATCAGCAAAGAAATGTAAGTCATTCAACCAATTAATGTCAGTCAATTCTGGATATTCTTGTCCCTTTTCACCCAGAAAACATTTTATTTCTTCCAGTAATTCAACAAACCGGTTCAATACCTGACCACGGCTTAACCACCTAACATTATTGTACATGATTAATCCAGAATATTGACTGTCGACTTCATTTAATAGCATGTTAAATTGACGTTTATTAAGAGCATGGGAAACTATAAAGTTTACAACTTTTGTCACAATGCTCATCACTTTTTCTAGTGATTTAAAAGTGTTTTTCGCACATAGGGCTTGTTGGTGTACCATGCAATGAAACTGAACTAAATCATGTTTAACTTCGTCTATCAGTAATTTCACAAATCCACAATTCTTTCCAACCATGCTTGGAGCTCCGTCAGTTGTCACAGATACAATATTTCCAAAATTACTGCCAAGTTCCATAAATTTCTTTTTCAATTCATTCATAATATCATGACCTCTCGTTTTCTCAGAAAGTGTTATCAAACTAATCAGCTCTTCTTTCATTATATTCCCAGAAGGATATCTAGCAATAACTGCTACACGGGCAGCTGATGTAACACCAGTGGACTCATCCAAACAAAGCGAAAACATTTCGGCATTTCTTAAATCGTGTAAAAGCTGTTCAGTTACGTCTTCGTCCATAGCAATAACTCTATCTTTTATAGTATTTCTAGCAGCAGGCATTTCATTAATTCTTTTGAGTATATCATTTTTATTTGCAAAATCTTCAAATAAGAATTCCGAACAATTTTTAAAAGCTTCTTTCAAGTACTCACCATCACAAAGTGGTTTTCCATGCTGTGCAATAGTATTTGACAACTGAAAACTGGCTGCCAAAATGTTGTTTCTTGGCTTAAATATTCTTTGGAAGCGGTTGCTTTGGTAGTTATATTGTTTAACTTCTCTTTGTATAATTTCACATTTCCTCTTTCATTGAGCAAAGTTTATTGTGGTTACTTACGAAATGCCGATTAATATTGTAATACCGAGCAGTAATTATTTCTTGGCAGAGGCAGCACAAAGCTTTGTCACTGTGTTTTATGACGCCAAATTTACTTGTCCATTCATCGTGAAATAGCCTTCCGCTTCCTCCAGCTTGTGGCTGATATTTTCTTTTCTTTTCTGCCATGCTTAGGGTTCAAAAGTATTTTAAGATAAAACTAAATATGCACTTGCACGGATTTTAATCCTAAAAATAACAATGGCACGTAAGTATGCTAGACTGATATCAGCAACAAACTTGGCGTATTTAGGTAAGGAATTTGCTCCAAAGGATTTGTGTTAACTCAAAAAGGAAGCATTCTCAAAAAAATTGCCTTAGTTAGAGCTTGTGCCCCAAAATAGAGTTCAAAAATGGATTAGATAATTTTTATTCACGCCCTCTTTACTGTCGACCTGAAACTAACCCTTCATGCACTACAGAATCGGAATCACTTTATTGTATCAAAATTTTACAACTTTCACTTTTAGAAAGTATACTGTGCATTTCGATAAGCACCTAAATAAGCATAACAAAATTTTACCCCTTTACCTCCCTTCACTGCGGCCCAGAAAATATCCTATTTACACCTTACCTCTGTTCACTGGAGTCATAAAACTGCCTTTTAGCAAACTACTTAATCACAGTCACTTTCATGTATCACAATATCGCGCAAACTTTCACTTCTGCAAGATATATTAAACAACTGCCTTACCACACACGCTGTTGCTGACTTGAAACTTGATAAACTGACATCTGTACAAAATAGCCTTCATTTTCGCGCCAACATCTCTGTGACATCGCAGTTCAACAGTTTACCACCATCACAATACACAAATATGACGGCATTTTACTCTGGTGAACTGCTAAATTACTAGATGCATTACTTGCCTCTGGTCGTTAATAAATTAACGAAAAGCTCTTATCAAAGCAGAAAAAAAATATTTTTGCGTAAACATCACATAGAAGCAATGTGGGTCACTAAAATATGATTGGTGGGTCAGTTGGTGACCCGCGGGTCAGTGATTTGCCATCCCTGGTCTATTCAAAAAATGATACTCTGAGATAAACGCTGAACTCTTGAATTTACTTTACTATACTCGGGTTCATTGCAGGGCTGCGAACTCGAACTCGAAGAACTCGGCAATTTTGGCCGAACTCGAACTAGAAAAATAAAAATTTCTGAACTCGAACTTGAACTCGAACTTGAAAAAAGTTTGTGATGTTTGAGTTCATTTAATGAGTAAATTTGACTACAACATTTCTCAGCGTTGGTGCCAAATTATAATTTGCTATCCTCTTTTATTTTGTTTAATAATAGATTAAAATTGGTAACGCATTTTTAACATGTGCTCAGTTTTTCGCAGTTGAATTATTCTCTTAACTCTATTCCGACTGTACTTTTTCAACTCTATTTTGTGAACTCGAACTCGAACTCGAACTCGATTAAAAATGCTTCGAGTTCGCAGCCCTGGTTCGTTGGCTGTCCAGGGGCAATGTTTTAGCAAGAGTTTTTGAACTACGGGAGCAATTGAAAGAATTTCTGAATAGGCAGAGAAAGTACGAATTGAAATCTTGCTTTAGGGATGGTACCTTCATATCTAAACTTGCTTATCTAGTTGATATTTTTGACCAATTAAACCGCTTAAATCTCAAGCTACAAAGAAGAGATATAACTGTACTTGACTTCATTGACGCCCCAAATGCGTTTGTGCAAAAGCTTGAAAACTGGAAACGAAAAGCTGAGAAAGAAAATTTTGCAATATTTGAGACCCTTTCATCTGTGATTGAAGGTAACTTGGACATGAATCTATCGTCTGAAATATTGCAACATCTTGTCAATCTCTGGAGAGAATTTTTGACCTACTTTCCTGAAATATCTGATGTTGATTTGGAGCTGGTAAGAAAGCCTTTTGCAATACCAATAGAAAAAGTTACTGATGACTTACAAGATGAGCTCATTGACTTCGGAAATGAATCTGTTTGTAAGGACGTGTTTGAGACTTCATCGATCTGCAAGTTTTGGGCAAGGCTGTGTGTTTCTTACCCGCGTGTCGGAAAAGAATGCATCAAAGGGCTGTTGCCCTTCTGAATTATGTATTTACGTGAAGCAAGGTTTTCCACTTTGGTGCAAATAAAAACAAAGGCTCGAAACCGACTTGATGTGGAAGATGATATAGCCTACGTTGTGCGCTCTCTTCATCCCCTCCAAAAATTGATCCATTGGTCAGTTCAGCAACAAGTGTCTCACTAATGCTTGGTTGAATATATGTTTTGAAATATGTTCTGCTGCTTTGGTTTTTTTGTTTTATTTTTAAACCTATTTTGTAGTATAAGCGCCATAAGCATTGAATTTGAGAGTCTAGTAAATCGTCAGACGTATTTAGAAAATTAACAGATATCGAATCATCACCTTCCGACAAATTGCCTTGTGCAGTTGTTCTTGGACCAACCACGGACCACCCCAAAACGCCTCGGACGGCGTAGGGCTCTTTAGCACTTCCACGACGCTCTTCCTTGACCCAAAATGCTTCTGGAGTGTCTAAACCTATTAATAAAAGAACTTCCCCGTGCGCCGCTGGAAGATCAAGATCTTGTAGATGTGGCCACGCTTCAAACTCATGACGTGTAAGAGCTGGGTTAGGAACCACCGGTAACTGGTCGACCGAGAGTACGTTCTGCAAATTTATCTCATCACCAGTTAAAGAACGTACAGTAAGATTTACCTTTTTTCCCTTGCGAAGCGTCGAACAATCAGTAACAGTAGTAACAGAAAATTTAGTTGGTTCTCCTGAAATATCTAGAACAGTGGTTCTTAACCTTTTTTTACATATTTACCCTTTTAACAAAAGCGGTTACCAGATTTACCCTCAATATACTTAACTAAAAAACGAAATTAGCAAATTACTTCAGTTATACTTATTTAATGTGACGGCTGCCCTTGTTTTTTGGCAACGAGCTGTTCAATGTCTGGTGAAGTAGTAGATAATGCGCAACGAATGTCAGATTCAACGTCAAGTCGGTTCCGTGCTTTAGATTAGATAGTAAGCAACGCAGAGAAGCCGCACTCGCGTAAGTAAGCTGAAGAAAACAGAACCAGAATATTCAGAGCATGAGTACCTACCTAGCCGTGGATAGCAACGTTGCATTTCAACCAGGGCTGCGAACTCGAACTCGAACTCGAACTCGAAAAATAAAAATTTCTGAACTCGAACTTGAACTCGAACTCGAAAAAAGTTTGTGGAGTTTGAGTTCATTTAATGAGTAAATTTGACTATAATATTTCTCAGCGATGGTGCCCAATTATAATTTGCTACCCTCTTTTATTTTGTTTAATAATAGATTAAAATTGGTAACATTGATGACAAAGCAATTTTTAACATGTGCTCAGTTTTTCGCGGTTGAATTATCCTCTTAACTCTATTCCGACTGTATTTTTTCAGCTCTATTTTGTGAACTCGAACTCGAACTCGAACTCAAAAAATTGAAATTTAAAGAACTCGAACTCGGACTTGCAATTTTTTTGTGAACTCGAACTCGAACTCGAACTCGATTAAAAATGTTTCGAGTTCGCAGCCCTGATTTCAACCTGAAACTCCTCTAGGTTGCAAGTGTGAAATTCATCTTTTGCAAAAGAATCGTTTGTTAATTCTATAAATTCTTATTACATTGCTTCAGGAACATCTTTCACTTTACAGTACATAGAAAAGGATTTCAAGCTACTTTCATCAAAAAGCTAGAAGTATTTATTTCTGGAAAATATCGTTCAAACTCATTTTGCAAGTTTTGTAGGTGGCTGATGATGTCATCCTTCATCTCCAGTTATATCAGTTAAGCGGTGAAATGAGGCAAAATAATCATTATTTGCTCGTTGGCTCTAAAGCTTGACCTTTGCCACAAACGCTTTGATGGCATCAGTGTGCATGATTATATAATGGAGAAGAGAAAGAGATTAAATTCAATTTTTGTTGATGAAGGAGAGACTCGCGATTCTTAAGTTTACACTTCGTTGAGAGAATGCTGACGTGTCCGACGATTTTCGTAATTCAATAGCTATATCCGTCTAGTGCTGAACTTGTTTAAATAAGATCAGCGAAATCCCTCCCAGTTACAAACTACCCTTATTTAGTATGCTTAACTCTATGACTAGTGACAATTCAGAAAAATATAGCTGTAACTTGAATATAAAGGAGAGGATTGAATTTATTTTTTATCTGCGGTTTCAGGCGCGCAGCTACAATACAGCATAAAACAATACAATGGTCACCGTTTTCAGACCGACATTCTGGTTACTGTCTGATAAGAGCGATCTCTCTCTATTTATAATAAACCCGAATTGGGCCACGTGGCTTAGACAACAAATTTAACAATAAAAATCAATTTTAAGCCCTTATAGAGATCACTGCCAAAACGAGGTCACATTGAGATTATTTAATTAGGACGATGCATTTAGGTCATTTAGAACGGATACAGGTTATTGCAGTTAATAGAAAAAAGTCTAATTTCCTCCGAAAAAGCGATTTGCGTTACGTAACACTGGACCTTGCAGTTTCTTGTTTAGTTGATTTAATGTTTCGAATATGTCAGCAAGATAAGCTAAGTATGAGTTCGTAACTACGAGAGAGCATGTTCCTTTTGAGAGCCAACGAACTTGAGTGTGATATAAAAGTGCGGTATGATTGAAATGTATATCTTTGCAAAGCTTGCTGAAGAGCCGAGTGTTGAGCGCTGAACTTTTCACATAATTAACGACTTTAATCACAACAGACAAATGCTCGTGAAGTCTCTTTGGAATGGTTTTGGGAACGAGCGCCTCTTTGTGAATCATGCAATGCGTTTCTTGAATTGCTGGATTTTTCTGCTTTACCAGGGAAACCAATCCAGAGTTTGCACCGATCATGGATGGAGCACCATCAGTGCAAACCCCAACAAGCTTACTCCAATACAATTTGGTTTTGTCAAAAAAATCAATCAACACTTGAAAAACATTGGCTGCCTTTGATGTTGTTTCCAAAGGTTGTCAGAAGAGAAATTCTTCATTAATCCTTTCATCTGCAACATATCTGATATACACAAGTAGCTGTAAAAAATTGGAAACATCGGTAGTTTTATCCAGCTGAATAGCAAAAACAGGAGAGAAAATAATTTTCGATATCACCTTAATCTCAATATTTTCAGACACATCATGGATTTGCGATTTTATTGTGTCATTGGACAGTGAGATTTGTTTCATTGTTTGAGATGCTTTTTCTCCAAGAATCAACTTCACACTTTCCAATATGCAAGGTTTCAGAAGCGTTTCACCAATCGTATGTGCTTTTTTAGCGTTTGCCACATGTAAAGCAATGGCAAATAATGCACATACAGCGGCATTGTTAGTCTGCCAAAACATTCCAGTTCTGTCCAGCTTTTGTCTTTTCAGACTGGACATTTTTAACTCAAAAAAGGACCGGCTTTTGCTTATCATACTTGGATGAGCATTTGCTAGGTGTTGTTTTAACAGAGCAGGTTTCATAGTACTGTTTGAAAATGTTTTCAAGCACAGGACACACTGATGAATTTGAAGACCATCCTGAATAAGATATGTAAATCCAAAATCGAAATAATTGTCCATATACTCTCTTTTCTTTTGTGACATGCTATATTTATGACTAAATTTATAACAAAATCCAAATAATAGGCTAGCTTCGGATTCGCATTAGCAGTTACTCTAAACCAGGAAGGATACTGTTATATTTTTATTTCGTTAAAGAAGAAGTCTTTATTAATTGTATTTATTATAAACAGCAGTAATTCAAACACTCACAGAAGTCTTCGAGAGCACGTTAACAATTAATTCGCTTTTCACAATCACCGTTCACTACAATCGTTATTATTTCGATCAAATCAATATTCCAATCATTAGCACGTTACGGTATCTAGTACGTTATTGCCATGCGATAGAGATCATTGTTATCTCGCATCACGTGAATGCGCACTGAAGTGTTTCCATTATTTTTATTACATTAGAGCAGTACATTACAGATACTAGGCTGCCAATACCTACAGCTGCCTCGATTTTTCTGTCCCGTCAACTTCTCTAGGCTAAAACCATGCCTGAAACTAAGGCTGTGTGTTGCCACCATTAAATTTAAAACTATAGGTAGCTTATTTACCCCCCAAAACAAAGAAATTTACCCCCAGGGGTAAATTTACCCCAGGTTAAGAAATGCTGATCTAGAAGGTTTAGAAGACGATTAGCACAGAGAGAAGTCGTGGAACCCTGATCTAAGAAGGCACAGGTTAACACAGACTTTGATCCTGTTTCTACATACACGGGAACAACATTGAGAAAAACGTTGCTGCCAACAGTAATGTTAGAAGCTACTAGGAAATTTGTAGAATGCGGTTTGGTGTTGGTCGGCAAATTTCGAGCCTGTTCTATTGACGAAGGACAAGGTTCATCTTTGGAAGGAGAAACGTCACGACGTTCTTGGTGAAGAAGCAAGTGATGTTTTTGCTTGCAACCATTTTTAATACAAGCTGCTTCTGAATAACAGTATTTAGAAATATGACCAGCCTTTCCGCAGTTATAGCACAGGTGGCGCTGGTGCATAAAACGCAAACGTGCCTTCACAGAAATTTCCAAAAACTCTGGACATTTCCAGAGTACATGCTTCAGGGAACGGCAAAATTTACATTCATAAGTGTTAATAGCTTTAGTGGAATTTGAGGCAACGGTATAATGCGTGTTCACTCCAAATACTGAGCCAGGCTTTGATTTAAAATTAAGAGAATTCGCATAAGAAGACTTAACTACATCCGCTTCCTTTACAATAAAGCGCTTAAGATCGGCAAAGTCTGGTTCGCGACCCTCTTGTTCAACACCGGCACAAATCCGCAGCCATCGCGATTGCAGGTCGAATGGTAACCGCCTAACGATTTTGGAAATGTTCTCAAAACAGTTCAAATCCGAAAAATAGTTAAATGACCTAAAGTAGTATAACACTCTTCAATCTTTCGTGCTAGCTCGATCAGGGCTTCAGAATCATTCTTTTTAACGGAAGGACCTTCAAGCAAATTAGCAATATACGATCTAGCGATTACGTTTCTTTTGCCATATGTTTCATACAAAATTTGTTTAGCTTTGACAAATCCCTGATGAGGTTCTAGCAGCAAGCAATATTCAATAATTGATTTGGCCTTACCAGAACAATATTGAATTAAATAAAGCAGTTTTACCTTATCATCATGTTCGACCGCCTCAATTGTAGATTCAAATGCAGATATAAACTTCAAATACGTAAGGGGGTTTCCATCAAACTTCAGCAGTTCCAAGGCTGGCTTTCGTAAACGCGACTCGACCTGAGGTTTCATGTCTTCCCGCCTCGACGAGTCTAACTGAGTAGAACCTTGAAAGGTAACCTTTGGTTTCGTTTCCAAAGGAAGACTATGATCCGGCAATGCAACGGTTTGGGCCGCGGAGTCAACACCTGTAAAAGGTAAGTGTACCTGCTCTGTTTGCGATGTTACCACAGTGACCTCAGCACTAGTTGTGGGCTTCTGATCGTCGAAAGGAATATAACCACCACGTTCCAGTTCCTCTTCGAAGACCTGTCTTTCAACTTCGGCTGCATTTAATTAAGTTTTTCTGTCTCAATGGAGCTTGAAGGTAAGAGTTTTGTTACTTTACAAGCTAATTTGAAAGAACTTTACGAAAAAGACGAATTGCTTATTAAAGAAGATTCCGACCCTGAATCAGTCAGGGCACTGTTAGATAATGTTAACGAGGCCTCTTCACAACTAGAAAAGGCAATTAGGCTGTTTAAGCATTCTGTATTAAAATTCTTACAATTTAACCACTTGTTTAAGCATTCTGTGTAAATTGAACCACTGTTGGTTCAATTTACATTGCCAATTCCATACTTGCCAATTCCTTACCATACACAGAAATACTAGAAAAAAAATTTGAATGTAAACTAAATAAGAAAATGCTTAAATTCTAGCACCCAAGTATAATAACAAAACACCTCCAAATTGAGTTTTTAATTTTAAAGAAAAAGGTAGTGTTGCCATGTTTTTTTTTTGAATTATTTTAATAACACATTTTCTTAAATGTAGCAGTATGGTTCCATGCATCTTTAAACAATATTTAAAAGGTATTTATGTGGCTCCATGCATCTCTAGACTTTATTTAAAAGGTGCCCATGTGGCTCCTGTAGTATTTGAAGTTAACACTGTGGCTCCATGTGATTTTTGTAATATTTGAAGTTTAACCTGTGGCTCCATACAGCTCCATACATCTCTAAACAATATTTTAAAGGTCTGCATGTGGCTCCATGCATCCCTAGACTTTATTTAAAGGGTCTCTATGTGGCTTCTGTGGTATTTGAAGTTTATACTGTGGCTCCATGTGGTTCCATGCATCTCTAAACAATATTTTAAAGGTCTCCATCCAGGAGGTGGGGTTGTAACTTTTTTTTGCCACATGGCGGTGGCAGTGCATTCAGTGCCATGTGGCAGTGAGAGCAGCACATGGCAGTGGCATGTGACAGTGCCACATGGCAATTGGCAGAGCCGGAGTGTCATGTGGCAGTGAGAACAGCACATGGCACATGGCAATGTCATTGTCTTCACTATTTTTGAAGCTGTATGTGGCAAGTAAGAATTGTAATTTCTCATAGGTGATGATTTATTGAAAGCAATAATATTAAAAATGTATTATGTTGTCTTATTTAAAGCTTTTGCTTATGCAAGTATTAATTTAGGGAAAATACTAATTTAAAAAACTTATTGAAAATTTTTTGTGTTATTAAAACTGAAAAAGATTAATTTTCAAATCGGTTTATCGGTAAGTTTTGTAGAAAAGTGTTTATATATTCGGTAGAAACTTCCACTTAGCATTTTTACCTTTATGTTTTTGGTTGTCTAAGTTTATGTTTTAATGGTATTATGTACATATTTATTGTAAGCCACTATTTGGTTTGCAATTAATCAGTTTAAAGGAGTATATTTTTTGTATTTAGTAGATGTAAGTTTGTTTTCTTCAAGAAATGCACAAGTTGGCCAGTATGATAAATAATAAGTCATTATAGAGCTTATATCAATAGTTACCAACCTTTTTGAGATTATGGCACAACACCATACTAAAATATATTGGTGTCATATATGGTATAATAAAATTAAAAACACCTAAATGTTATACCAAGATCTTTGTGCTTGTTTGTTTTTAAGATCCATTTTTCATTTTTTGCTTCATTAAGCTACAGACATCATGTGAAATCAAAAGAAACATTTGTAAATATTTTTGTTCATTTCTAAAAATCTGATATAAATATAAATAAAAAATACTATACACAAAACTAAGGTATAAATGTCAAGTAACTTAAATACATTTATTTTATCTCTATATGTATCCTTTTGACTTGCAGAAAAGCAATGAAGTTTTTAATACATAGAGTAAGCAGTTACTCTGACCTGCTTCCGGAGATGCCAAAATACTGCTGTTTGCTTTTAATTTAATCAAAGTATGACTGTAATTGGTGAACTGTTTGCCAAGACCAGCAAGCAGGAGAAAATGGTGTAAAGTGTCTTTCCCAAGGACACAACAAAATGGCACAAGAGAGTTTTGAAGCAAGACCATGTTTGATCATAAGCATGGTTCTTTAACCACTTGATCACACTGCTGACCACTTGCAAATTGTTACAATATCATTCTGTAGCACAGTGGCTGAGAAACACTTCTGTAAGTCTTTTCCAAAGTTTTTTTAAATACAAAAATGTTTTAAAAAATTAATCAAACATTGCAAAGTAAATTTGGCTTAGGGTTAAAAAAAAATTGTATTCATAATAGTCATTTATTTGATCTTATAATGTTGTGGTTAGAAGATTTTGTAATTTTTAATTGTGACAAAACCCTCATTTATTTCCAGGAGTGGGTTAAGGTACAATAAAGCCAACCTTTTTTTGTTTTATAAAATGTATGATAAATAGTCTCAGTTTCTAGATTTTAATAGATATAACTTTATTTTAAATGCATAAAATCAGTCATCTTTTAAATTATTTGGATTAGATTAGTTTGAGTAAACATATAAATGATATCTAGATATGGCATTAATAAGAAATAATAAAAAATGACCAATAAAAGTAAAAAATTTTATTTCAGGTTATAGTGTTTGAATATTGTTTAAGATTCCCATAATTTTACTTTTTGTAAAGTATTCTTTTGTTTAAACTATTGAATTTTATAAATGTTTTATGTTTTTTTAAAGGTCCCAAAGGATTTAAACATGTCAGCGTGTCCTCATTCAATTTATTTATTTTGTGAATTAAGTGATAAAGATGGTTAATTTTCTACCATTGAAGATAATTATAATGAAAATAGAGGTTGTCCTTTGTGTGATTTGTTCATACCTAAAGGCAAACTGTTAAAACATATTGAACAAAAGCATTTCCAATTTGGTGTTGAATGTGTAGTTCGAGATAAAGCAGGTTTGTATGTTCCATTTATTTTTTTTATTTTTATGTTTACATTTATCCTCCTGACTTGCAGGAAAGCAATAGATGCGCTATACATAGGGTAAGCAATTACCCTGACCTGCTTTTGGAGATGTCAAGATATTGCTGTCAGCTAGTAATTTAGTAGAGTTGACTGTAATTTAGAAATGCTTGCCCAGGCTACCGAGCAGGGGAAAGTGCTGTAAAGTGTTTTTTCCAAGGACACAACAGAATGGCGCAAGTGGGTTTTGAACCAAGACCATGTTGATCATCAGTCCAGGCTTTAACCACTCAACCATGCTGCTCACAGTTGCATGAATGTAATAAAATTTTATTTACTGCACTACAATTTTGTTCCAGTTTTATCCATGCCATGCTTGAAGACCTGCATATCACAAAAGAAAAGAGCACATTTTCATTGTCCATTATGTCTGCGGATTTTAAGTAGAAAAGAAGGTTTTAAAAGACATATTCGTAAGTTTATTTCAAATTTTTCATTTTGTTTTAGTTCTTGTACCAAAGCATTTTTAAGTCTATTGAAAATGAAACAGTAACTGTTTTTTGTTGGTGAAACTAACCTGAAATCCCTTTTACAGCAAAACAAGAAAATAAAAAAAAGGTAAAAGAAAAAAAATCTTTAGAGAAACAAATGGTAATCACAGAAAGGATTCTGGGTTAATTTCAGTGACAAAAGGTGCTTGCCAAAAGAGACCTGAATTTTGGCTTTACTTTTTCAAGTGTTTTTCCAAACTTTTTACATTTTCTTATGTTTACACTTGTTTGCTATTACTCAACTAAGCAGCAAATTAATTGTACTTGTTCAGCAAATGGCCCTCTCAACTGCTCAAGCAATTAAAATTTACCATTTTGTGTTTGTGAATAAATTTGTTTATAAATTTAGAATTATATATAACATCTACATTTGCATGTTTTGTAGAAATTTGCAATGGATCTCTACCATCTGTACAAATTGGTAAGTAAGGTTATGAAAATGCTGTTTGTACTAACTCAATAATGCATACTCTACTTTGCAGATATAACTTCCAAACTGCCCTCTGTTGACGACAAAGAAAACTGGAATCCAAGTTTGTTTTTCTATATACTTTTGGTGAAATATGATAATTGTGTTGCAAATGTCTACCTGTTTTGATGTTATTGTACACTTTTGTTTGCCTCTTGTACAGTACAGATTAACACACCATCCAATAGAGTGAAAATGCTGTTTGTACTAACTCAATAATGCATACTCTACTTTGCAGATATAACTTCCAAACTGCCCTCTGTCGACGACAAAGAAAACTGGAATCCAAGTTTGTTTTTCTATATACTTTTGGTGAAATATGATAATTGTGTTGCAAATGTCTACCTGTTTTGATGTTATTGTACACTTTTGTTTGCCTCTTGTACAGTACAGATTAACACACCATCCAATAGAGTGGGATGCGAAATTTAAGTTTACATTTAAAGTTGTTATAATTTCCTACTTGCTTTCCCATTTATGTAATTTCTTATACTAATTACCAAAATTTTTCTAAGCTGGTATTAAAGCAGTGGCTCTCAACCGTTTTGGTACTGCACCTCCCTTGAGCAATAGTTTCCCGCTTCATGCCCCCCTACTCTTATAAATAAATACAAAGTGTTGCAATTGCATTTTACACAAATCAGTGAGATACTTGACATTGTTTCTTTGCAAATAGATCTTTAATGCGTGGTTTAATCCCAGACAGTGCACATTGCAAGTCTCCAACTTCCAGCTTGTTCTATGCTTATTCTTGATGGCAACTAGTGCAGAAAATGCGCCCTTATCATGATAAGTTGAATCAAAACATATATAACTAGAACATGAGGGCTTTGGTTAAAATAAGATGGTAAACGGGAAGGTATTTGGCCCAAAACGCCTCAAGGCGCAGCACTTTACATTTGTCCTTGGCTGCTGAGAACTCAAGAAACTGTTCTTGTGCATCATGAAAAACGTGGCCTGTTTTACATTGTTTATATTTCTTGTTTCTCATCTATAGGAGAATTTTATATGATTAAATTTTTTTTCAAATCAGATGACTTTTTATTTGTGCTTTAATTGGGACTCACAGTTACTGTTTGTGAGAACAAAATTTAAAAAAGCTTGCTGGATTCTGTTGTTTAATTCGATTTTTGCAGAGGTCAACCTCCCTGTCATTTTTATTATCACAATTAATAAAGAATGTCTTGCTCAATCTTAATCTTACCCGAACCTGGCGATCAAGTTTTCAAAATTTGGGCAAAATTATTATTTTTCGGACAGTGACAAGAAAATATTTGGGAAAAACCAGAATATTTCAGACTGCGAGATTAAAAATTTTGGGGAAAATTACAAATTTTCGGCTGCGAGACAGACCAACTGGAATTTTAGATGAATACTTTTTTTTAGAGAACAATATGATTTTGGGACGGTAGTCGAGAAATCTAAGACTGAGTCAAACTGAGGACTTTTTTGGTCTTCATCTTAAGAATTTTTGTTTTTATAAGGTTCTGTTGCTCTCATAAAAGGGGGCGCGGTCTCAAAAAGTTTAAGAACCTCTGTGCTAGAGTCAAGTATGCAAAAATAGTTGCTGCTATAGACGAACATACAGTAGTTTTTGAATTGTTTGCTATATAGATTCATCTGCGTTTCTTTTATGCGACGTTCGACATGTATTCACAAAAAAATATGTTGATTAATTTATCTAATTTACCTACTGCGTTCTTGATTGTATTTAAAATTTTTATTGTTTTGAAGGAAGCCCAGAACTTTTTTTTTGGATTTGGCGATACCAAAACGGATCGTGAAGCATGTCGTCAACATAGAGTTGTAATTGGAAATATTTTGCTTCATGCAACAGGTCATAACATATATGTGTTAAAATTAGCTCACGTATAGAGTTAAGGACTCGTTTCCACTACGATATGTTAGTGGGAGTATTTCCTTTTTTTTTTGCTTTTTTTGGCGCTTAAGCGCAGATAGAAGTACAACAATCAGTAAAACAAACAAAAAATATTCTTTCCAACACTTCGATTGGAAACGAGCACTAAATTAGTAAATAAGGTGCATGCAAAACCATAACACATGACTGACATTATGGCCTATGTCTCTTGCCGTGCCACCTAGCTGTGGATTCGTGCTAGGTTATTGCAATTTTAGTGCTACTTTGCACGAATTGACTGCAGTGAGGGCAGTTGGGTATGTTATGTACAATGTGATAAAAAAAATCTTATCAAATAAAATAAAACGTTGTGGACTGCATTTTCAAGCAATATGCAAGGTTGATTTTAATAATATAACTTAAAGTTACTTGTTTCTTGACAGAAATCAAACTTTTGTCCATTTGTTAAGCAATATTAAATTGTTTTGGTTATTGACAGTTTTTTAAAACATAGCATTACCATTCTTTTTAGAATTAGTTGTTTTACTTTTCGAGCTTCTATGTAATATTGTAATGCAATATCTGGCTTTTTATTGTTTGATTTATATCAATCGGCCCCAAAGCGTCACTAGATACATAGTTTTTGCTACTAAATTGTTTCATGTTAATTTGTTTGTTTTATTTTAGATGTCACTGCACTGGAATGGTACTGTGTTGTATGCAACAAAACTAAGAGTACTGGAAAGAAAATTAACTGGGTATGGAAATAGAGTTGTTCATTTTTATATTGTGTTTGCGTAAAACTTAAAACGATACGAAATAATTTAAAGCAGAT
Organism: Diplosoma virens; assembly: GCA_963680785.1. Taxonomy (NCBI): domain Eukaryota; kingdom Metazoa; phylum Chordata; class Ascidiacea; order Aplousobranchia; family Didemnidae; genus Diplosoma; species Diplosoma virens. The sequence goes on from OY796887.1 coordinate 27,729,174, forward strand.
CCGTCATACTTGCGGCCGGCGAAGTCTTCTGAATAATATTTTTAATCAGATGCTTGTTGATAAATCGAAATATTAAGTAATTGGAAAATTTTTGTACCAAAAAAATTCTGCTTTTATGTGGTAAAATGACAAAAAATTTTGCAAGATTTGGAAAGAATTACGTAACATTATCATGCAACGGAAAATATGTTTGAAAAACTGTATGTGATTGGCGACAAACATATTGCAGAAGAAATTATCAAAGGTTTCCCTTAAACAATATATTATCATCAATTTAATTTTAATCCACTTTACATTTCCTCATTGATTGGAGGTGGCTGGATCCATTTTACTATATCCGTAACTCTTCCTGCATCTCTCCACGTACACCGATCTGTCGCAGCTTTAAGCCAATCCTTCTCAGGTTTCCTTCAACTTGTTCCTTTCATTTCATCCTCGGTCGGCCCTGTTTAAGTTTTCCATCCACTTCATGTACCATTGCCTTCAGCCAAACATCTTCCTCACGTTTTCTTAAAACATGACCACACCACATCAAATCATTCACCCTTGCCAGCTTATCTGCTGCTTCCTTCCATCTCAATATGTCCATGAGCTCCTTTGTATTCCTCTTGTCCACCAACTTTACATCGCACATCGCGCTCTCACTATAGATCTTTCTGCTCTTCTCAACATACTTCATTTTGTTTCAAACATCACGCTTCGCTTCCATATAACATAGCTGATCTTACATAGCTTTTATATACGTTTCCTTTCATCCACAAAGAGAACTTTTTCCAAACGTATCTCCACATTCTCTACATTTCTTTAATCTCAATCTTGTTCCTGCAGTCTTTGCGGCTTCACATCCTCCACTAACAACGATATATAGTACATGTATTACTAACAGTTATTTTTAGATCGAATGCGAAGGCTGCAAAAGGTGGGCACATCGCGATTGCTGCGAAGAATTTATGTCGAAAGCAAAGTTTTTATGTAATATTTGTATGTAAAATGTGTCTGGGTTATGAGCAGTGTGAAAATTTTTGCTACTTTTTTTACTAAATAAATGTATATTCAAAGATTTGTAAGCGCATTTATTTTTTTTGGTGTAAACCAAACAATCAAAGTAGTAATGATAGTGCTGTCAAACTTTACGCCGTGTAGGCGTAAACATAATTTCTAGTTTAGAACCAAACTAACAATTCCAAAAAATTTCTTTTGACAGCGACAAGCATTTAACGTATGTTCAGCGATACCAACTAAACAAGTTAACCCCTAAAGTTGTTAGATTTGTTAAGATTGTCGTCGTTTACCTTTCTTGAGAAGTAAAGCAAAATCCAGTATGTTGATTTTCAATAGCAGTTTCGAAGAACAACTTAAAGATAAGGTTAACCGCTGATCGCCCATAATTACTCAATAAAAAGCGTAATATTTGTTGTCCTATAAGAAACTATAGTGGACTAATCAAAATTTAAACAACAATGATAATAATTCCACAGGTATCTGTCAGTTCTTGACTGGCACGTAGCAGTAAAGGCACCGACTGCCATAAAGAGCTGCCAGTGACAATGAAGACATTGCCATATGACAATTAAGAAACTGCCAAATGACAATAAAAACATTGCCATATGGCAGCAAAGTCACTGCCATTACTGATTGACTCGACTAAAAAGTGAAAGCGCAATAATTTTTGGCTAAGTTAATAGCATGTTGTTTGTCGTTGTGGTGACAACGTAATAAAAATAGTAACCGATAATTTACGTTGATGAACAACAACAGCAATTTCAAAGCAAATTTCAAAAATTTAAATGTGTCTAACTGGCACATTGCAGTAATTGCACAGTAAGAATTACAAGAACAGTAAGAAACTGCCAGTAACAGAGGAGCCACTGACATCTAACAGTTAGAAACTGTTGCTGCCATTTACGATGGAGGCATTGCCATATAGCAGTCAAGCCACTGCCATATGGCACTCAAGCCACTGTCATGTGGCAGTCAAGCCACTGTCATGTGACAGTCAAGCCACTGTCATGTGGCAGTCAAGCCACTGTCATGTGGCAGTCAAGCCACTGTCATGTGATAGTCAAGCCACTGTCATGTGGCAGTCAAGCCACTGCCATGTGGCAGTCAAGCCACTGCCATATGGCACTCAAGCTACTGCCATGTGGCAGTCGAGCTACTGCTATGTGGCAGTCAAGCCACTGCCACCGTCATGTGGCACAAATTTGTCACAACCCCTGTTGCCATCCAGCTTCTGTAGTATTTAAAATTTACACAGTGGCTCCATGCTGCTCCATGCAGCTCCTGTAGTATTTGAAGGTACCGTCGAGTGGATATCAAGGGCAACCAAAGTTAATGAAACTTTAAAATCTTTGTTCATGATCTTTTTGTCAAATTTGAGTCTAAACTGCTGTTAATTCTTTATTAAAAGGTAAAAAAAATAATAAAAACTCAACATTTCAGTATACTAAACTCAGTAAACCTCTATCAGGAGATTAAATGAAACACAAACATCATCTGTAATGAAATCATACTGGTGCAAAAAAATAAAAAATAAAATAAAAGTGCATTTGTGATCTAAAACGACATCTAACAGATTTACAATTTAAACTTTTGATAAGCAGTTGGATAAAAACAATTGGTTTTGTCATTAAAAGCATAATTATTAGAATGAATAAACAAGGACTTTAAAAATCTTCTTTTTGTATAATATGTGTCCTTTTGCCAAAATTTTTGAGTTATTCCAATCCATATGATGATTTTGTGAATATACATGTTTCACCAAAGCAGATTTGTTGTTTATATCATTATTTTGTGATTGTGCTAGATTTTTTGGATTCACATCATGCATGTGTTCTTTACATCTTGTACAAAATGCCCTGCCAGTTTTACCTACGTATGTAAATGCCATCACAATGTAAACATGGAATTTTATAAATTACCACTGCCTGTTTATAACCATCAAAGTTGTATTAACTTAGATGGCTATAAACTGGCAGTGGTAAAGTTCTATCACTAACTACAATTGGAATAAATTTTTGATGCAAAATATAAACTTAAAATTTCTTTAAAAATGAATTTTTTATTTGCAGAAACGTGACTTAATGAAATAGTATTTTTTTGTATGATACCATAGTTAAAAGCTATGTCTTATTCAAAAGGATATGTTGTTAAAAATAATAGTGAAGATATTCAGCTTAACACTTTGTCTCAAGTGGATTATGAAAGACTTACTTCAGTTGTTGCTTCAAATATTAAAAAGATAAACTTAAAAGGTATCTATTATACATTGCTTATTTTAAAATTTTTATTATTTGTAATAGTAGCATTGAACATATTTTAAAAGTTTTTTTCAAGAATGTAGAAAGTCAATTTTTAGTTTTATGTTTTTTACGCATTTTTCTGGTATATACCTGTGGATATTTAAGGTCTCCTCAACAATAATTGTAAGCAATTTTTGTTCATAAAACTAACCTGGAATACTGTGGTTACTATTGTTTCTTCAAAAAATTCTTTTCCTCTTGGTCTCTTTTATATTTCCACCTGGTGTTGTAAGGGGTTCTGGGTTAGTTGACTGACAAAAATTGCAGTGGTTTCTTGGAGACCCAATATTTATACAATCTAAAAATCTTATAGAAAAAAAATCTAATGACTTAATTATATACTTTTTCTACATATATTTATTGTCCGAAAATACAAATGCTTTTGACATTAAAAAGATAGCCTATAGTCATAAGGGTATTTATGATATTTACAGTTTATTCTCATTTAAGAACAGTACAACAAAAACATATATCTACTATACTTTCATGATCAAAGTCACTCTGCTCAACCTGGTTTACTGTATTATATTGCAGTTAGCTTGTGCCTTAAATCAACTATATATACCATAAAATGGCCCATTTTTCACTTTAAAGATTGTTAGGAAACTTTATATTAGTTTCCAAATTGACCATTCCTGATGATAGTAGAAGAAATGTTGCATATAGTGTTTTTTGATAATGGCACATTCAGCTGAATGTAACTTTTTTGACCTTGGAAAAAAATTGTATTTTAAATCTTGAGTTGTAAGATAAAAAAAATAGTAATAATAATTTAAAACTACTAAAAACTAAACCAGGTCCAAACTTGCAATGAGTGGTAGATCCATTGTAAGATGCATAGACTGGGAAAATTAATTTAAAAACTTTTTTCGACAAACCATTATAGTTATCTGAAGAAGTTGAATAAACAAAAGCTTATAGTGATATTTAGCTGGGAGTTTTTATTAAAAAGAGTTTATTGCTTTTATTATGTGATACATTTAATATAATGATAAACATTGCAAAAAATTTATCATTTATATCAACAAATTTGGACATTTCTTGATTTTAAAAATTTGCCACTAAGAAATTTTTCCAATCACTGTATTGTCTGAATTGAATTATTTTAGGTGTGCATACATAAAAAACTATTGCGAATCATATCAATAACTATTTCTGACACAAAATATGAATCTAAATCAATAATTGTATATAAAAAATTGCTTTTTAAGATTAATTTAATAACCTTTTCCAGCCTTAGCAATTTTTTCTTGAACTTTTTTGGGAGAATGAAACAATAAATCATGTACAATCAGTATTATTGCTTTTAGGTTTTATCAGCCAACAAATAACTGCATCAAAACTTTTTCTTTTAATAATAAGTAAGCTCTGCATCACTAATGAAATACTCAAATGCTTTTTCATTTCCAACATATGGTAAATTGATTAAATACCTCATAAATTTTTTACACTTTTAATATTTATACAACTATAAAATATGAGCTTGAGTTTAATGTACATGATATGCAATACTGTAGATGGCAATCTCCTGTCTGCTTACATTTCATCCAAGTATAAGAGAAAGTATTTGAACTTTGCCATTAGCTGCAAATCTTTACTGTTTTAGTGGTACAGCATTTTAATGTAAATTATATATTTAAGTGATTCAGTCAAAGAATACTATTATATATTTTACAGCCAAAGAAATTGATCAAAAGGTAGAACAGTTTGATGAAAATCAAGCATCATCCAGTTTTCATGAACAATTGTAAGTCAAAATAATGAGTTTTAAAAATGGTATTATGAGTTATATTTTGATAGAAGTTCACTTTTTCATAACAACACTGTTCACCTTGCCATAAATATATTTTATTATTCTACTAACATAATTGAACAATATATTTAGCAAACTATGAATTTTTTTGAATTACTAAACACATTAATATCTGTATAATACTCATAGCTTTTATATTGAAATGTAAAAGTGCTAAGTATCTTATTTGTAGCTGCTTTATTGTATATATTCGTATTTTTATAATTCTGTCAGTTCAATGACAGGGTGTTATTTAATGTCTACCAATCAAAAAAATTTTTCCTTATTGCTTTTCAGAGTTGCTGCAGCAAGTTATTTTCCTGTGTCATCTATATATTGACACTATATATTTACATTTGCATCTTGCACTACAATTTTCTTGTTTAAATACTTAAATAAATATTTTTTAGCCTTTCTCATTGTTTTCTGCTTAGCACTTAAATTGCTTAACTTACTAATAACCAATATGTCGACTGTTTCTTTTCTTCATAGTGCCCTGTTCAAATCATGCCAATCTGGTTTATTAATATTAAACTGTGACCTGTTTTGTTGCTCAGATAATTTTGTTTGTATTTTTCATTAAAAAAACTTAGTAGCTTAAGTCCTAGCTACATTTATCTCTTTGCTATTGCTTGCAAATATGTTATACCTTGTCTCTTCACCTCCTTTCTTTTCACACTGTGTGTTTGTTTGAAAAGGTGATCTTAAATACAATTTCCCCACCTTTGTTTCTTTATTACCTATATGCCTCTCCACTTGTCTATTCTGTCTTGCTATAATGGACTACTTTCTTCCTTTTTTGATTAGGGTTAACCTTTTTTTAAGTTTTCCTAATTCAGATCACAATATCATCTGCAAGCAGTATAGTTCAAGATTTTTGTGGGTCTAGTCCATCAGCAGAAAAAAAAAATTGAGACATTTCTTAGTGCAGTCTTTTTACCTTGAGCTAGCAGATACTTTTAGAATATATCTCACCTTCTTCATGCTTTTGTTAACCATACCCTATCTACTTCAATTTATTTTTCAGCCACTGTAAACTTGATTGTACTATACTGTAGCTCCTTTCTGGCATTTTGTTAAAACACAAAGTAGCTCTTTTTGACCTTTTCTTTACTTTTCATCAATCTTTGTTGCTCTTTAGTAAAAAGAATCTGTACTGCTTAATAGAAATAGTTTCTCTTTAAGCTTGTAAACCTTTCTTCTGAATCTTTATTATTCAGCTCAGGTTCATGCTTCTCTTGTTGCTACAAATCTTATTTCTGAAAATTGTTGCTAAAAAAGTTTTTTTTTGGCATCTTTCCACTGGTGCAAATATCATACCTATAGTTGAATAGTCATTTTGAAGATTGATATAACTAGGTAGACATCATAGTTATCTCTTCTAAACATTTTTATACTTTGTTTAAAATCTCATCATGTTTAAATACTTTTTCATTTGTCATTCTTCTCAAACTTTTCCTCACTCCTTATTGTATCTAACTCTAAACTTTTAATTGAATTTTGACACATTTTGTAGTGTTTTCTCATTTTCTTGATTAATCAGCTACGCAAAAAACTTTCATCTCTACAGCTTTTTTTTCCTGAACATTACTGCTACTTTTTATAATCAATTAGAATACTATCTATAGACCGATTTTGATTTTATGCAATTAGATTAAGGAAAAGTTTTTTCACGTTTTCTAGGCAATGAATGTCTTTAAGAAGAATATAAAAGATATAGCATGCACATTCAATTTTGAAGATTTATTTACCCAAAAAAGTAGCTTTTTTTCATGTCTTATATGTTGTTTTGTTGGCAACAAAGACTTTGCAGGGTTTTTTTGAGAAATAGATACGAGGTCTGTTCAAAAAGTATCCGACCTTTTTCCCTCTCGCCAATAAGGTATGAGCAAACTGCCCGTGCAAAGCGTGGCTGCACACACACACATTCACGCGTAATCGTGAAGCGTTTCAGGCCGATTCGTCATTCGTATCTCTCTGTGTAAAGCATTTAGTGCAGGCGTGTAGTACGTGTTCATCGGTTTTTTGATTTTCAGAAAATTTCATTTCAATGACAGAACGCATCGAACAGAGGTATTGCATCAAGTTTTGTCAAAAACTTGGTGATACTCAAGTTGAAACAATTCGAAAGATTCAACAAGCTTTTGAAAATGAGGCCTTAAGCCCAACTCAGATAAAGCAATGGTTTAAACGCTTTAAAGATGGCCGTGCATCAGTGGAAAGTGATCCTCGCTCAGGAAGGCCATCCACAAGCCGAAACGAGGAGGCGATGGATCAGGTTCGTGAAAAAGTGTTGGAGGATCGTCGTTTAACAGTACGAGAGATTGCTGCAGAAATGGGAATAAGCACAAGCTCAGTTCATTCAATCCTAACTGAGGATTTGAACCTGCGGAGAGTGTCGGCTAAATTTGTCCCCAAGCTGCTGACGGAGCAACAGAAGGAACTCCGGAAGGAAATTTCGGAGGACATGCTGGATGTTGCAAATCATGACCCAGAATTTATCAAGACAATCATCACTGGTGATGAGACCTGGGTTTATGGTTATGACCCAGAAACCAAGTTTCAATCATCACAATGGAAGCATCCGGAATCACCACGCCCAAAAAAAGCTCGGCAAGTCCGCAGCAATGTGAAAGTTATGCTGACCTGTTTTTTTGATTCCCGTGGCATCGTGCATCATGAATACGCACCAGAAGGTCAAACAATCAACAAAGAGTACTACCTGGAGATTCTACGTCGCCTTCGTGATGCTGTGCGAAGAAAGCGGCCAAACATGTGGGCAGCAAAGAATTTTCAGCTTCACCACGACAATGCTCCCGCTCATTCTGCACATGTGGTCCAAGCTTTTCTAGCCAAAAACAGCATGCCACTTATTAGACAGGCTCCTTACTCTCCCGACTTAGCACCGTGTGATTTCTGGCTGTTCCCTAAGCTAAAAACAACTCTGAAAGGGAGGCGATTTCAGTCAAGAGAAGACATTATGAAAAAAGCGACGGAGGAGCTTCAGAGAATTCCGGGGGAGGAGTTTATGAAGTGTTTTGAGAAGTGGCAGAAGTGCTGGGATAAGTGTGTGAACCACCAAGGGGAATATTTTGAAGGAGATTGAATAAAACTTGCAAAATTTATTGTGTTGTGTGCTTTATACAAAAAAGTCGGATACTTTTTGAACAGACCTCGTATATTTTAAGTTATTGATGTAATACTCTGCAAACCCGATTAAATTTGAGTTTCAGAAAAGTTTTCTTTTTATAAATCAAATCAGTCATATAAAGTTCTAAATTTTCTCTTTTATTAACTTTGTGGTATAGAGATGTCACATGTTCTCAAGGATAAAGTTGAATGGAGTATGTTGCATGATTTTTTGTTTAGGTATTAAACATTTATATAAGAAAGAAAATAAAAATATTTATAGGAAATCTGAATGGTATATTGCTTTATCTGTCTTAGGTTTGCTTTGCAAGAGAAGACAAGTCAACTTTGTCAAGATACTTCTAGACACTTGAAGCAAATTCAAGGTTTTTCTGATTCAGAAGACAATTCCAAGGAAGTAAGCATATAATTTTTTTCTACTAGTGCACTGCTTCTCAAACTGGGTCGTCACCGCAAATGTAAAGCTTGAGACACCAAACAATCCCAAATTATCAATGTATCTTGAAATGTAAGGGTCTCTTTCCACTCCAGGAAAATTCGGTTTCGAGTATTCGGCAAAACAAAATTTAGCGCGCATTGAATTCAGCGTTCTTTGATGATTATTTATTCAAAGCAATTGCATATTTTTGAGAAGGAACGAAGGGACCTTTCTTTCGTCATTCTTCTCGGCACTTTAACGAAAAAACCGCCAAAACTAGTTTTAGAAAATTTTGATACATTGTTTCGGGATTATTTATTTGTTTCCATATTTGCACTCGCAGGACTCGCAGGACTCGCAGGAAAGCGACGGAGGCGAAAGAAATAGAAATAGCTTTAAAAGTTTTAGGCATGTAATTGTTTGCCATAATCTTCCAAGAAAGATACCAGTTGACGCCTGTGAGAAGTAAACGTATTATTTGGCAACAGACGTAGCCTTACAAATTGAGGGAAAATAGGGATATCGTCGCGGTCTCAACCTGTTCACCGACAAAAAAATTCGAGAAGATTCTGATTTTTCAGGCAAAGATTATATTTTTCGTGGCATAAAATACATTTGTACAAATGTTTTTCGAAAGAACGGAATTTTACGTCCTGATAACAGTTTATTTCAATGTGCTGTACACCAGATTCATTCATACCATTGTCTTTTTGGGGGTGAAATTGATTATTTTAATGCATAACACTTTAAATTTAATTTTGGGTGCAAAAAAGATTTCGGGTACATTACAAAGCTAATTTATTCTGCTCAGTTATAAACCTATTTGTTACGTTTAAGCTTCTTGGTAAAATCGTGCAAAACCATAATGCGGGCAAAATTGTTTTGCCCCCCTTTACCAAATCCTTTGGACTGGTATGTCTATGGCCACGATCTACGAGCCATGTCCTTGGTTAAACGCTTGTAAAAATGGATATAAAATTATTTTATTAAAATTATAAGGATTGAGCTACACATGAATCGCAAATCGTATAAACAGCTAATTGTTTTTTTTAACTCTAACCAGAACTGAACTCGAAAATATGAAATTTGCTAAACCTGAACCGGAACTAAACTTTTAAAAATAAAATTTGCTGAACCGGAACGTTATTTAAACGCTTCGATGCCCCGGTTCAAACTCTACATTTCAGGTAGACTTGCCCTTTATGTTAACTAATTTTACTTCGATTACGCAAGTTAGTTTATGATGTTGCAATGTTTATTCCGCTGTGTCAATTTTCACTGGATACTTTTGTACTGGATGGTACTGCGGTCATAGTCGTACCTGCCGGGGGGAGGTAGGGAGACAATTGTCCCCCTAGTCTCAAAAATTTGGGCAAAATCAGAACAATGACAAGGAATTATTTGGGCAAAACAAATTTTTTGTTCGTGGAAAATGAACACTGAATGCAGAAAAAAGTTTTAAGGTTTAATGTGAAGACTTTTTTTTAGAGATCACTATGTTTTTGAGATGAAAATTGAGAAATCAAAGACAGAATCAAAGTAAAGACTTTTTTTTGGTCTTCACCCAAAATTTTGGAGAAAATTTCTTTTCATATCCGTAAAGTACTATAAAATAAAGATTTAATTATATATAATTTTTTTTTTATATCAACTTAACGGTAAAGAGATGTCATAACTAGTCGAAGCATACGTATCTTGTGCGAGGTTATGCGCGGAAAAAATAGGATAGGCTATCGCTAGCAGGCCCTATACAACAGCTTAACTAGAACAAAACATCTGTAGAAAGGTGTCTATTCCAATCGATGTGCTGATGTAAATTTTACTTCGTAAAAAAACGAGCTCTTGAATGTTCTTGCTTAAAGGTGATCAACTTGTGGATATTATTTATTCTTACCTAACATGTTAAACTCCTGCGCATTTTACGCTGTTTGTATAATCCGAGAAACCAATTTTAAATGTGACTCGTTATTATGGTTCACACTATATAAATCTATACCATTTTACATACTAAATGGGAATAGTAACAAAGTAAATGGGAATAGTAACATACTAAATGGGAATTATATTTGCTCTGCAGTAATTTTTTGATTATAAGTCCTTCCACGGCCATCATCTTTTACCCCTTCTCTGAGCCATCTATAAGCAGTGATCTTCGAGACATTCAGCTCTGTGCCAAACGGCGCCAATCACCATCTGCATAATAAAGATCAATAATGCGTGCTCTTTTAGCTTTCAGAGCTAATTTCTCTTCCTGAGTCTTTCTAGGTATGGGTCAAATTTTACCAGTCAGTTTTGTGTATTTATTGATACACTTTTTTAAAGCCCTGACTCTTCTCTTTACTATATACAAACAGTAGATGCAAATTTGACAAATTTTTCAGCACAACACACACTCAATGAAAACAATGGCAGAAAGCGCGCGAATCAATTATTGAAGCGTTGCCACAAAATTAATAATATTGAATACAAAATTGTTTTTGTTGAGGGTTGTTACACGTATACACTTTTACTTTAGATTTAAAATTTAATATATTGACAAGAAAATATTCCCATTTTCTGTTTAGTTTGTTACTATTCCCATTTAGTATGTTACTATTTCCATTTAATTTGTTGCTATTCCCATTTAGTTTGTTACTATTCCCATTTAGTATGTAAAATGGTATAAATATTAATAGTGGAAAAAATTTTGTAACAAAGTTTTTCTTATTGAAGCTGCAAAGAAAGACCCGAATTAATCGATTAACGAAGGAGTTTGAAGAAACGTTAAAGTCTTTGGCATCAGCTCAATCGAAAGTGGTTGCGAAGGAGAAAAGTTTGATTTCACGAGCACGACTTTCAAGTCAGGATGTTGCGGTCGCAGATGAAATGCAAGAGTGAGTTATAGCATTCGCCATTCACTTTCGTGCAATCACGATTTTGTTTACATCAAGCTTGTAAATAGAAAGCATTGCAATTGATGTTGGCAGGCATGTGCTTTTGTTTTCAACTTTACTCGAAATATGGTTTGTGTTGTGTAGCTTTAAGGTAAAGATTCACATGCTGAGAAATATATTTCAATTTGTAAATTATGTCAGTTTCAAGTCGATTTTTGTTCTTTGTATTGAAATGTCGCAGCTGTTTAGTTAATAGCTAGTAATTTTAAAATTGTTTGCAAACCTCACCTTAATTCAATCAAATTCCCATTAAATTGTTGAGTTTTCTACATGAGTGTACGGAGTCGGTAATGCAAGTTATTAAAAAGTTGGATCAGGTCTAATAACTGCCCGGCCTGGTAATCAAGTCTAATATCTGCCCGGATTAACAATTAGAACATTGTTTCGCCCACATGAATTCTTGGATCAGGTCTAATAACTGCCCGGCCGGGCAGATATTAGACCTGATCCAAAAAGTTTCTTAAAAACTTTACTCACCTTTCAATTTAATGTTCAGAACGAGTTTGATACAAAACACTCAAACTAGCGCACAAGCGACCTGGAAAGTCGAAGAACTGCAACAACGCGAAGAAAGTTTACGTAAACTTGAGGTGGGTGTTTTTCGTACGACGTTTTGGTTTGTTTATTTGTATTCACTTGGCACTGGCATAAAGATCGGTGTTTCATGCATTTTTGAGCAGAATGCAAGATAAGTATTTTTGTACATTGCCTTAAGCAGGACTCTCCTTTAAACCCTAGAGTAGCTCGAACTAAATGCTTTTAATTTCATGAACGAAGTGTAAAAGCAGTGGTTCTCAACGTGAGGCCCAGGCAAAATTTTGGTAGGGCATGGAGATTTAGGACATTACAAACAAAATTTGTGCGGAAAATTCAAAATGAATATGCAATTGTTTACAGTCAAATTGATTTGGTAGATATGTCGAACTGGTTCATTTACCTATTCCTAATTCATCGCTTTTTTCACGTGGTACTTGTTATTTTATTACGTCATAATTCACAGCTAATAGCGTGCGTTAACATAAATACTGAAATTTTATTTGCTAAAAGCCAATTATTAAAGATCAATGTCTTTCCAAAACACAAAGAATTTAATTCCACTTTCTGCTGTTGGCTGCGCTGTTGGTCATAAATTTCTCTACTATTCGCAGAATTAAATAAATCCAAGCTAACCGTTTATGGCATATGGTGATGTTGCAATAAAAACAGGCTGAATTGCAAAGTTTAGCCCCGTAGCCAGGTGTAACTAGCTAACAGGTCAGAAAATTTTGGTGCGCAAATGAGTATTGCAGATGTATGACTATTCAGCTATTGCTTACGACTATTCAGCTATTGCTTACAATACTGCTTTCCCCCACACAAAAGTTTTGAGATTTCTTAAAGCGGTAAAGCTAAGTTGACAAAATAGTTTTTTTATGAACTTCCGGCGGTACCAAATGTTAATGAGCTTCTGAAAATCGTGGGGAGTATTGTAAACAAAATCTGACATTACTGACTGCTGTTTTGCACATTTTTAATCTTTTTCTTATTTAAATTCAATTTCAGTGCTACATCAGTTGTGCTTATTGGATTACTATACCAGTTGTAATAAATTAGCCTCAAACTTGTAGCATAAATTTATAATTAAAAACAATTGAATAAGGCAAAGAAAGAGATTTATCAATTCTCAACCGAGTGAACGTATGTATACCCTTCTGCTTACTATGCCAACAAACGAGTCAATGAAATGTGGTCGTCTAGAACAGTGTTCGTCAAACTGTGGGTCGCGACCCCAAATGGGGTCGCCTGAATATTTTGTGGGGTCGCTTTATTACTGGAATTCTGCACTTGAAATTTCTGAGCTAAAATGTGTGCAGGATGTTCTCTACACATTAGCCTGAGCTAAAATGTGTAGAGAACATCCTGATTTTGGGATGGAAATAGGGAAATCAGAGATGAAATCGAAGTGAAAACCTTTTTTTTTTTTTAGAGAACACCCTGATTTTCGGAGAAAAATAGGGAAATCAGAGATGAAATCAAAGTGAAGACTTTTTTTTTTTTTTTTTAGAGAACACTATAAGTTTCGGAGAAAAAAAGATTGTTCAAAGAAGTAATTGAACTGAATACCTTTTTTTCATTACGGCGCCGCGAGTATTGTTAAGTTTTCAAAGGGCGCCATGAAAAAAAGTTTGGGAACCGCTGATCTATAGCTATGAACATTTTAAATTTGTAGTTGAACCATTTTGTATTTGCTTTGGGGTCGCGTGTATTGGTATTGTTAATAAATTCTTTAACTTGGGTCGCTTTTTGTAAAGATTGGAGAACACTGGTCTAGAACAGTAGTTCCCAACCGCTGGTCCGCATAGCACTTTACTAACTTTTACAGAATCGTAAGCATGGTAAAGTTGTCACTTTCTGTAAAACTCATTTTACGCTTCTTGACCGATTTACAGCAGTAAACTGGCGTATCTCGCCTTGCTTGACAACGCAAAATTGTTTAATGAAGATAAACCTTGTAATGACCTAAGTGTTGTGCCGTTTACGATTGTTTCATCATAAGATTTTAATACAAAGCCTTTGTTCACTTTTGAGGTGCTGCTGTAGCTACTCTTGTTAAACTGCACAAAGATTAATATGGAATCAATGAAACAACAAGAAGCATAAAAATAAAACTTCTGAAACAGGTAAAGGCCCGTTTCCACTACGAGCGTGGAAAAGAGCATTTTTTGTTGCTTTTATTGATCTTCGATTCAAGGGAGCGGTTAAAATTGAAGCGAGCGCAAAAAAAAATCAATAAAACAAACAAAGAATGCTCTTTTCCACGCTCGTAGTGAAAACGGGCCTTAATTCTCAAAATCGAAATAAAACAAGTATCAGTAGACCTACTGCACGTGTAAAGCAAACTACAAAAAGGGCATACTCAGGTATGTTGAGTGTCACAGAATTCGGAAGCAGGCGGAACTACGTGTTGTAGAAACTTCTTTTGACGCCCCACTTGGCTCGGGGTACGCGACAATTTGGCGGGGCGAATTTGTCGGCAATTTGGCGGAAAAATGAATAAAAATGATTTACCTTCACTGGCATTGAAGCGACAGCAAAAAAGTTTTGTTATGTCACAAAGGCAATTGAAAAGGCAATTGTAAATGTTCAGCTGATAAGAGCGAAAATTTTAATTTAAAGTTGTTAAATGCGTTAAATTTAGCGATGTTTCTAGCCCAATATTTATCTATTTAAATTTACAATAGCTTAGTTTCAAATATTTAAATTAAAAAAGGTACTTGAATAATTAAATTTTCGAATCACGGCCGTTTAACATACATCTTTTACAAAAAAGTACAATAATGTAGCTTACTACAAAGACGACAGGTTTGAAGTTTTACGGGCGTACGAAGTTATGGAGGTCATAATGAGCAATTTACTATATCTAAACCAGGGGTGGTCATTTTACGGCCGCGGTTCATCCGGCCCACTTGTGCCTGCCGAAACTACAAGTATAGTTTGTGTGAATATAGATTTCCGTTGAAAATATTGATGAAAATAAACGAATCGTTGGCTAAAATAAATACCGCAGTTTTCTACGTATTATCGGCACTTGAGTATAATCACAATGATTTTGAAAAAATGCGAAAATAAAGACTTTTTTTTTTAGAAATCACCATGATTTTGGGAAAATTATAGCGAAATGGGAGATGAAATCGAAGTGAAGACTTTTTTTTTTTAGAGATCACTATATTTTTGGAAGAAAAAAGTGAAAGACGAAATCAAAGAAGTGAAAAACGAAACCTTTTTTTTTTTAGAAAACACCAATTTTTGGAAATTCTTGCCTCAGGCCCCTGAGTTTGAATATCCACTACTGATAATGAAGATCAATATTTTTAGTGATTACTATAATGCGGCCCGCAAATAAATTCAACTTTCGAATGTGACCCTCGAACTAAAATATTTTCCCACCCCTGATCTAAACAAATCTATTCTGGTCGGCACGGATAAACAGTTTTATTTTAACTATTTTTTAGTTCCAACAGTTCGTTTCGTCTATAGGGCTCGTCAGAAAGCAATCCAAAATTTGAAAAACAAATACAAAAAGTAAAGCTTAACAAAGCGATAAAAAGTCGGCAAAAGAACTTAAAACAAAAAAAATTACGGCAATTACGGCAGTGATTAAAATTGTCAAGAATCAAAACAGAAGATTAGATCAAGCCAAATAGCAAAGCTTACAGAATAGTATATAAGGCGGTTACAAATCGTGTTTGATTAAATTTCAATGTGTAAAGTTTTTTTTCCTTTGCTTACGCTAAAGTTTCCAAATAACGAACGAATTTATTGGAACAAACAGAGCGCCCTAAAAATGCTTTTAAAAAAATAAAGATTTTTATTCGTTCTATTATTCTATTGTACAAACCTGATTTAATTTTTGTATCTTTTGTTTCGACTTGTTCCCGTTGTATTGTTAAACATTTTTTCACACCGGTAATTCAGTGTTTTTCAAAAGTCGTTAATTGCACAGCTGCGATTAATGCAACGAAATTGTTCTAAGTTTTGGCAGGCGCTTGAATTTTGTGACATCACAAATGATGGCGTCTATGGTCAGCACGTAGGTAACAAATAAGCATGGCGACTTCAAATTCGCACAACAATAATTTTGTTCAGTTATATTACGAAAAGATTAAATACACATTTATCCCGCCGAATTTCGCCGTTTATCTGTACCCACAATCCTAGAATCATTAATCATGATATTAGCCATAATAAATTCAAATTTGAAACAATAGCGTAAGCCGTAAGCAACGGAAGAAAACTTTACACATTAAAATTTAATTTAAACAAATTGTAACCGCTTTAACTGTTTAATCACTGCCGTAATTTTCTTTTTCTTTTAAGTTCTTTTGCAGACTTTTTATCGCTTTGTTAAGCTTTACTTTTTGTATTTGTTTTTCAAATTTTGGATTGCTTTTTGACGAGCCCTATAGACCAGCGGTTTCCAAACTTTTTTTTTTACGGCGCCCTTTGAAAACTTAACAATACTCGCGGCGCCGTAATGAAAAAAAGGTATTCAGTTCAATTACTTCTTTGAACAACCTTTTTTTCTCCGAAACTCATAGTGTTCTCTAAAAAAAAAAAAAAGGTTTTCACTTCGATTTCATCTCCGATTTCCCTATTTTTCTCCCAAAATCAGGGTGATCTCTAAAAAAAAAAAAGGTCTTCACTTTGATTTCATCTCTGATTTCCCTATTTTTCTCCGAAAATCAGGGTGATCTGTAAAAAAAAAAAAAAAAGGTCCTCAATCGGAATCGTTCTCTGAAAGGAACGTTGCTGCTAACAACTTTCACACTGCGATTATTGTGAGAAAAGCAGTAAGTACAACAACTTTCGCATGCTTTCGCGGCGCCCCTGACAAAGTCTCGCGGCGCACAGTTTGGGAACCGCTGCTATAGACGAAACAAACTGTTGGAACAAAAAAAAAGAAATAGTTAAAATAAAACTGTTTATGCGTCCCGACCAGAATAGATTTGTTTAAATATAGTAAATTGCTCATTATGACGTCATAACTTCGTACGCCCGTAAAACTTCAAACCTGTCGTCTTTGTAGTAAGCTACATTATTGTACTTTTTTGTAAAAGATGTATGTTAAACGGCCGTGATTCGAAAATTTAACTATTCAAGTACCTTTTTTAATTTAAATATTTGAAACTAAGCTATTGTAAATTTAAATAGATAAATGTTGGTCTAGAAACATCGCTAAATTTAACGCATTTAACAACTTTAAATTAAAATTTTCGCTCTTATCAGCTGAACATTTACAATTGCCTTTTCAATTGCCTTTGTGACATAACAAAACTTTTTTGCTGTCGCTTCAATGTCAGTGAAGGTATATCATTTTTATTTATTTTCCCGACAAATTGGCTCGCCAACAAATTGGCTTGCCAACAAATTTGCCCCGCCAAATTGTCTCCTGCCAAATTGTCTCCCGCGAAATTGGTCCCGCCAAATTGTCTTGCTTCGCTTGGCTCGCATACTGGCAGTGAAACAGCAGCAAATTTTATACTAACATTGATTTTGTGTGCAAATAGATTGACATTTTGTTGTTTGAGTTGATTCGATTGCCACTTTGCTGTAAATTTTTGTCTTAAATACATAGTCTATGCCAAAATCTTGCATTACGTTGCGCAACGACAATTTTAGTTAACAAAAAAGATTTCAAATATCGGTTCTATTCATTGTAAGATCTTTGTCAAATGTGTATAGTACTGTATGGTCGAATGTGGCTTTAGCGCTGTTGCGGATTTGCTGCATGCTAAGAGAAATCAACTAAAAATCACTAAAGGAGGTGATTTGAGGTTATAACTGACTAAACTGGAACCTCGAATCAAACAGATTTGTAACCAGCATCAAGCACAGAACTCCCATTAACAATTTATTGGCTATCGCAATAAATATTAGTAAACTTTAGCATTGTAGTGAAGGAGAAAAACACAATACTTGTACCGTATTTTCACGAATACAAGGCGCACCGGTATATATAAGGCGCATCGCTTATAAGGCGCATTTGTTTACATGATCGCGTCTAGATCAACTCTAAACCATCAAAGAATAAAAGATAAAAACAAAATTTTACACAAATAAGTACAACGTCCTGATTAAGTTTTAAATTAAGTCGCGATCACGAGTAGATAAGGTTTGCGCGAGTTGATAAGCTTGCGTTAGTAGATAAGTTGCGCGCGAGTAGATAAGCTTTGTGATTGCAGTAAATTAGCCATAGATAAACTTCACCGCAAAGTACAAGAAATACACCTTAAAACAAAAATTCGATTAAACGATTTGTTGCGAGTACGTCTTGATTATTTTCTACGGCTCGCATACATTCGTAAGATTGCATAAGAAAATATGCATAACGTAACGTAGCTGCGTGAGCTCGCAACGTAAAAAATGGTGCATGACATTAAGGCTACCATAAATGATCGCATTACACGCACCGAAACAGCGTATAGAAGCCTTACTAGCGCACAGTACTGAAGTAAATTTGATCTTGTCACCCGTGCACCACATCAATTAGTTTAGTTTATGGCACTGGTTTGACGAATAGGCGTAAAACCGTTCCAACGAACGATAGATGCCAAATCGAGTTTTCGCGGGGCTCAAACCCCAAGAAAAAACAGTGTAAAAAGCGCACCGGTATATAAGGCGCACCCTTAATTTTTAATAAATTTTTGGTATTTAGAGTGCGCCTTATATTCGTGAAAATATGGTAGTAGTTCTTCTGGTTGCGCCTGAAATTTTTTTAAAAACAAAAGTAGGTCCTCGTTCAAAAAAAATTGAGAACCACTTTGTTCTAAAAGTGGTGCAAGCCTGAATGAATCTAAAAGTGGTGCAAGCCTGAATGAATCTAAAAGTGATGCAAGAATCATGCTTGACAAAATATCACTGGCATAAAATGATCCGGTTAGTTGAAGATCATTCCCATCTCTGTAAAAACACTTGATCTATCAATCACCATTGGCCGCGATCCATTGCGGCGCGTATGTATCAGCAGCATAAGCTGGTGATGAAAGAAAAGTGACATTGCTTCTCTTTACAATTAATTTTATTAGTAAGACCCGGTGCAACATCAATTATACCCGGATAAAACATCTTCAGAGATATATTACATAAGAAGAAAGATTACCTAGTCGTTTTGCACGTCACCTTTTCCAACGTTAATCAAAGCCTAAGATTTCTTGCTTTAAATTGAAATTTTTTGAACAGATTTTTTTTCGGCAAGCGGTTGGAGTGTTTCCAAATAAATTTTGAGGTTTGATGAATCAATCTACAATGCTTAAGGTTAAACTGTAGTGTGAAATACCCGCTTTTTTCTCTTTTGAAAATACCACATTTTCTGGATAGCGAATTTTTTTCATTTAAACTTCTAAGCTTTTTCATTTAACTTTCATTTAAACTTCAATTTTGTAACTTTTCTGATTGATGAACATTCCTTTGATATAATTCAAAAACGATTTAATCGTATTGCCATCCCTTACATCAGAATAAATCACTTCGTTTTGCTAAGCAAATTTCGACTTTATAATCGATTTAACCTAAAAAGTGCTACCAATTTTTAAAACTTTTTTAATGAAAAATTATTTTTTGTTGAAATCAAAAACTACTATAGCTCTCTGTGTTCAAATGTTTTTCTACAAATTCACAGGTTTGTGTGACACGAACACAACATGCAATTGTTTGTCATCGAGGTATATTTGATCACAAGAACCCAAAAACATTTCAATTTCAAAAGTATTCAAGAAAGTGCCATAAAAATTATATTTTATGCGATTCCTGTTCGAACCTTGAATTTGATTTAAATAATTTTTCGATATTGCGCAAATGTAAATCATAACTTCATACCAGAGCACACGAAGCTTTACAGTATAAGAAAGTCAAATCCTAATTTAAATCGTCAATTATATGCTAATGGAACATTGTTCTTGCTAGACATATTTTATAACATTTGCTCGTTTTTTCATTTATGTTTCCTAATTTAATTTATCGCCAACGTGTAGTCATAATAGTTGAGAGAATATCTACTTGTCGTCATAACCCTTATAAAATTATTTTGTCAGCATTTATAATATTTGTATCTATGTTTGAACAAAACTTTAAGACTATTCATTACGAAATTCGATGAAGGCTTAAGTTAGCCGTAAACGTTTATTTTCTCTTGTTTTTTCTTGTTTTAATAATGTAGATAAATAAATTCTTTTGATAGCAATTAAACGTTTGATGAACTCACTTCGCTAAGTATTTTTATTTATAAATTCTCAGAAATATTTTGTTGTTTTTACATAAAGTTGTTTTCTTTTTTTCTTTTCCACTCGTATACTTCAACTAATCAAGGGGGGCATTTATTTGAGTAGAGTGACATCCTGGACGTCAATCAAATATTTAAAGACCTCGCATCAATGGTCGAAGAACAAGGAGCTACGATAGGTAACTATTAATTGATGGAAGTAACCAATCCGATTAGCTTCATAAGCTTTGATCGATATACTACGTAATGCTAAACGTCACATGTTTAAATCTTGGAAATTCACTGTGACTTAATAACCACTCAAGCATATGTTTTTACATATTCTTTGTTTTATTGTAAATTAGTATGAACAAGGTTTTCAGCAATGTTAAACGTCACCAACGCCGACACGAATTCTTTAAAATAAAATTTTCCGTTTTTAGTGTTTCCATTAAGATTTTAGACTCTGATCGTTATAATTGCAGATAGCATTGAAGGACATGTTGAAAGCGCTTCTTCTCGTGTCGAAGCAGGAAATAAGAAGCTGGAAAGCGCCGTTCAAAGCCGAGTGAGTTTTATAATATGATTGTCATTGAAATGCTTTTATAAGCGAAAAGAGGATTTTGGTTCCGTTCTTATGACGTAAACCCAGGGATTCCTAACTGGTGCGTCGTTTTAATAATTCGACGGCATTCCCCGGGCCGGTGTAATTGCCCACCAGAAGCCTAAATTGAGGACCCCTGCACGTGTACACTAAGTGAATTGAAAAGCCACCTTAATTAACAAAAACTTTGGTCTAAATCATAGGTGGGGAACCTGCGGCTTTCATGAGTTTTTTGTGCGGCCTCTACGACAATTTAATTACGTGTCAATGACTACTACTGATAATAGAAAACCTTTTTTTAAAGATCACTACATTTTAGGCACCGAAATCAAAAAAATTGGGACAGATTAAAGTGATCACTCTATTTTTTTGAGTAATTTAACTTATTTGGCCTCCTTTGTTATGGCCTAATCTAACGTGGCCTCTAATAATGAAAAGGTTTCCCACTTCTGGAATAAATAATATTAAAAAGCTGGATGAAGTTCAAAAAAACTTCTCACTTTCGTATTAAAATTTATAAAAAATAGTCGTTCCTCATAACTTTAACTTAAGTACATTGCGAGTTTATACTGCTTGGGAACCCCTGACGTAACTTATAAGGATTTAAGTCACTTTTAAATTTTTGGGTTTTACACATGCCCAGAAAGGTTGTAAACGCTAACAGAAGTCTACTGTAGAGTTTAAAAAGCTATTAAAACACATATTTTAAAAATAAAATATTACCCCAGTGTGAAAGCCCTTCTAGAATACTAATTTTTAATATTTAATACTAATTTTAGTAATTTTAGTAATAAAATTAATATGTAATACCAATGACTAGAATACTAATTTTTAATACTAATACTAATTTTTAACAACAAAATAAACAACAAAACAAAATTTTAACAACAAAATTCTTTGAAACGCCGATCAGCGAGAACTCTACAAACCCGGGTTCGAGTCCAGGATTGGGCGCGCAAAGAATTTAGCGCTTGGATTTGATTATTGCTAAATTACAGTACCGGAAAAAAGTTTAGAAAAATTTTTTGAAAAGCCGACAAAACGCAAAAATGACACATTTTTATGTTTTTCTTTTATTGAACGTAACAATACGGGAAACAAACATCATGCACCTCCAACATGGTCCAAATTACAGCAGTTGCCCTAGTATTTAGTATGGTAACCCTTGTTTTTAATGACCTTTTGAATGCGGCTTGGCATGGAATCTGTAAGGTTTTTGCAAACATTTTGATCAATATCTTTGCACCAAATCTCTTTAATGATCCGCTTTAGCTCATCCATAGTTGTCGGATTTGATGTAGAAACTTTCTTTTTTATCAGTGTCCATAAATTTTCAATGGGATTAAGGTCAGGAGAATTTCCTGGCCATTTGAGCACTCTGACATTTTTGGTTTGAAACCAATTCATGACTGATTTGGCTTTATGGCATGGTGCAGAGTCTTGTTGAAATGTTGTGCATCCGTGAATGCTCATGAAATTCAGTAGATGATCATTTAGGACACTAATATACCGTGAGGCATTCATTGTTTGTCCTTTTGGGACGAAATAAAGACCACCTCGGCCTTTGCTGGAAAAGCACCCCCACACCATGGCTGATGGGGGGTGCTTAACGGTTGGTTGGAGGTACCGTGAGTTTACTGGTGAAGATCCAAGAGGTCTGCGAACAAAGGGTTTGTAGGAAGCAAACTGTAAGAAGGTGGATTCGTCTGAAAACATCACTTTCTTCCAGTCTTCATTTGTCCAGTCTTTGTACTGGCTGCAAAATTCAAGCCTTTGCTGGGCCATTCTTGGTGTAATCAGGGGTTTCTTCAGAGGTTTGCGGGAAGGAAGTTTAAAATTTTTGGGCAAACGGTTTCTAATCGTTTTTGTAGTCACACTACTCAGCTCTTGCATAGATCTTTTTATTTCTGATGAAGAAATGAATGGTTCCCCTAGGCAGAGTCGTTTGATTTTGCGGTCCGTCCTGAGAGTGGTGGTACGGGGTCTGCCACTTCTTTTCAAGGGAGAAAGACTGAGGTTTTCCTTGTTTCTCTGTAATATTCGACTAACGGATGCTTCAGAGAGTTTCAATCGTTTTGAAATATCAACATTTTTGTAGCCTTCTTCTTTTAAAAGGATGACGTTGCTTTTTAAAGCTTTTGAAATTTGAGGCAATTTTCCCATTTTCACAACAAATTTTGAAAATCAACCCTATGCTATCAAAAACCGTATCAAATGTAAAACATATTACCATTATTTGCTGAAAAATACAAAGAATAATAGTTAAGTCAACACAAGACACAATAAGCAATAAGCATTTCTCTATAAAATTGTTGTAAAGTGACTTTATCATGAAAAGTTCATCAAAATAAAAATCTTTCTAAACTTTTTTCCGGTACTGTAAATGTAGAGTTTGTTTGTTTTTGCTGGTTTGAAAGATGGGAAAACAACAGGAGAATTTCGTCCTTTCTGATTGCGTTGAATTGCCTAATTGGGTACAAAAAGACTGCGTTTCATTTGGAAATGTTTTTTTACTCGATTAAGTAACTCGGGTCATTCAAAAACCACAACCGTTGAAATTTACTAAATTTCAGCAACTTTGCCACAGCTTTCTTGTGTAATTCTCGTCGGTCACCAATAATCCAAATTAGATATAAGCTGATCTTGAAATAAACCATGCAAGCCATGGAATAATTCATTTGCTAATTTTTAAATTTCAAAAAAATCGAAGAAAATTGGCGGAGCGGCAAAATAAGCCGAAATTACTTAAAGTTGTTTAGTATAAGAATACATATGCATATATTGTAATTAAAGTATAATTATGGACAATGTTGCAAAGGAATTTCTTCATTGTAATCGCGAAGTGCGCGATAACTGTCCACAAAAAGATTGTCGAATAATCACCAGCTAATTTTTAGTTGTTGAACTACCTGTTATTGTTGAGGCAAACTTTTTTGCAAACTTGCAAAAACAAACAAATTTTACATTTTTAAACTAAAATTGTTAGTCTGGCGGAGTATTATGGATCGTTAAGCTTTTGTGTGATGCACCACAACTTCGTTAAATTATTTTCATGGCTTCTACTTCAAAAAAAGTTACTAAAGCGTCATCCACTTTGTTTCATATGCGTGTGTGTCCGTAATTGTGTAGATATTTTGAGAAAAGTTAGCAAATAATCAGTTTTAATTTACCGAAGTTTAGGGTAATTTTTTAAGTCGGGAGACCATTTATTAATTGTTTCGACAACATTTTTTTCAGTCTAGCGCAAGAAAGAAGAAATTTATTTGTGGTTTGGTGATAGCGTTGGTTGTTATTCTGGCAATAGCCGTAATAATAATATCCATCACCTTAACTTGACCCAACGTATCTATACCGATTTACGCCGTATTTCTACTTACCACTGAAATGATTTGAATGTTGTTTCTATGTTGATTTCGTTAGTGCTTTTCCTATTGTACTGTATAAATTGCGCTCCTTAGCTAAGCGAAGATTCATGCTGAAACGTACATTTCACTTTTTCGCAAAGTCGGTTGAAGAATATTTGGTTGAGATTTATAGACCCTTTCAATGATGTTTTGAATGTGTTTACCGATTTTGCAGCAATGGAGTAAAATTATCGTTGTGATTTGCTTATGTTTGTGAAAAAGTAATAAAATTTTAAATTTTTCGCTTAGATATTTTTGTTTGGCCAATTGATCAGACGTGTGCACTGCTGATTGTCACTTAAATATTCGTCGAGAGAACTATTAGTTTCATCTTTATCATTTATTTTTGCTTTGCCTAGGAATAGTACATGTAATTTAACACTAAATTTTTCTACTGGTACGTTTTGGGCTTGGTGTGTTGTTAATATTTAATTCTTTTTTTTTTGTTAATCAATTTTTGTTTGTTTTTTTGTTGTTCTCACTGTACTATTGGTGCGCTTTTTTAAAATTAACAATCATGAATTAGCATTACTTTTTGTTATGATTTCACCTATTTAAATACGCTTTGCGCATTTTACATAGCTGACTAGCTTTTTAACTACTCGAAGCTTTAAAAAAAATTAGTATTTTTTTTCTAGCCAACTTGTAAGCGTTTATTTGTTCTGTTTATTGTGTACGTCCATTTCTAGGTGCAAAGTTTCTATTCAACTAATTTGATGTCAAATATTGTCAATTTTTGTTGCATTAACGACTGTATACTTTGACGTTTACTTATTGACTATTGCTTTCTATTTTTTGCGCGCTGCTTAATTTCATTAATAAATTTGAATTGGTCTGCTTAACTGCATCATTCATTTATACGACTTGTTTTGTAAAAAGGTTTAACTGAAGATGATTTGTATATAGTCAAAATCAGTTTTAAATTAAATTAATAAAAATAATTTTTAGCAAGTTGTAGACTGATTTTCGTGTGCTAAAATAAGAAATTCATTTATTCGGATGAGTAAATAGCAAACTTTATACATGTAAGTAATTATGTTTTCGATTACATTTTTGCAATGCAGTACCTATCGATAAATGGAAAATTAACTTTGCAATTATTGCAATTGCGACAATGCGACATGATATGTAATTAAATTTTGTTTAATATTGAAGTGACAGGAGCCTTTCGTTTAAACAACTAAGAGGCCAAACCGAAGCTAAAATTTTACAACAATAATAAACCTCAGCCATTCTGTCTCGTCCTGACCGAAAAAAAAGAAAAGTTTTTTTTTTTCACTTTTAAAATTTTCTGCAATTTAAGTA
This sequence comes from Diplosoma virens, assembly GCA_963680785.1. Taxonomy (NCBI): domain Eukaryota; kingdom Metazoa; phylum Chordata; class Ascidiacea; order Aplousobranchia; family Didemnidae; genus Diplosoma; species Diplosoma virens. Next base: position 27,754,819 of record OY796887.1, read on the forward strand.
ATTCATGAATATAGCTTTAAGGTTGCTGGATTCGGACTTACTCGAATCTTTCAACTGATGGATTTGTTACAACTCTGGTTCATTTTCTGTAAATTACCAGTTGGCGACTGCTGTCAAACAATGTCTTTAATGTAAACACACCACGTGAAATTTACGTGATTTGCACGTGAATCACATGAAATTTACATGAAATCCCGTTACTGTGTTTATAGGCCTTGCGCACAGTCAATAGGTGCCTGCGTACCATTCCAAGGGACCACCTACCCATACTTTCAAGCATCCAACTAGCTAAAGCTTTTTTGTCAAGGAGAACGACACTCTACTTGGTCTACCGTGCCATTCTGGATCTTGACTACATACTACATGATTTTTCAGATGCCAGGTCTTCAAACCAGCCGAGAGAAAATGAGACCCAGACGCCCGTTTTGTCAGCCGCGGAAACTACTGAGCAATCTTCCCAAACTAATCATTGGCGCTTTCCAGTAGACGAATTATAAAATGGAACACGGAGTATTGTGAGAGTATATCCAAACTTTTTGCTTTATTTCCCAGAGCTTGTACCAGACTTATTAAGTTATCCAAAAGTCTTGGAGCGTTTTCATTCTCTCGCTCCATTATCTGATAGTGAGTGCATGCTGCGCCCCTGAACAAGCCGTAGGCCACGTCGTATCAACGTGCTCTGTGCATCAGATACAACAAAGCGCTTGATCTGACGGTTTTGGATATTAAAATGGGATCTGGATCAACAGTCAACACCATCACCGCCGGATATGATCCGGGCAGTGAAACAGCCTGAATCAGTAAAAGAACAAAGCCTCGGCAGCTGTTACGTATGTGTCTGACCCGGAGTAGATGCCTTTCCAACGACGACGACCGTTCGCGTTTCTGACTTTTACGTCCACGGCGAAAAACCTCGGATATTGAAAAGATGTTGTCTCTTGCTGCGTGGACTTGAACGAAGTTGCTGTGATGGTGCTAATGGAGACTAAAGTGGACTGACCAACACGTACAAAAAGCCGTGAAAAAAAATGGCCGACGATGACACAGCATGATCGCGCAATTTGATTTAATTAGTCCTAAACGAAACCATTTTTGTTAAACCTAATAAAAAACCTTTTACCTTTGCAAAACTTGATTTTCTAAATTTTTTAAGCATTTCAATAAGCTACATCTTAAAAACCGATATGCTTTGAAACGAAAACATTATTTATTATTTAAAAAAAACTTAAAAACGCTCTGCAATACGCAAGGCTGATGTTAACAGTACACTAAAACAAGTTTGCTCATAATACTGATTTCACTGCTTATTTGTCAAAGGAAGAATCTGAAATAAAAATGCTAGTTGATCTAAATTTTAAGGGACGCATCACAACAAATAAGAGTGGGAGACTTCCCAAATAACACTTCATCAAGTACACGGAAGGGGCGGTCTTACAGGTTAGTTCAATAAACGAAAGTGCAATTTTATTCTTGCTGTACAGTGAAACCTTTTTCAAGATGTATTGCGCAAAGTCAAAAAATACTAGAAGGCCTTCCAAGTGTGTAAAAAATTCAAAAATAGAAGCAAAAAAGTAGCTTCATCACGTGAAGCTGGAAGGTTCAACACAAAAAAGTTGAATATCAAGAATGAAATCTACTCTGCACACCTACCAAGATAAGCATAATTTTACTAAGAAAAAGGGGCGTTAACAGCTGGAGTAATATCTTTATAAAAAGCGTCTGTTGAATCGGTGAGGCCAGGACTGGCGGCATCCAAACTATCGACGCTTGCGGCGTCAAAAACAGTTGATTTCGTTACGTCTTTTTCTTTGTTTTGTTTAACTTTTTCCGGAACTTGCTTGTCTTCAAACATCTAAAGCCAAAAGCATTATGAAAGTTAACTTATCAGTATGCAGCATTTTTAAAAAAATATAAAAACAAAATTTGAGTAGGCTCCATTTAAGGGTGCAACAAGCTGTTGGCAGGAGTTGAACCAAGATCTTATAAATCACTGCCCCCGGATAGGTCTAACGGAACAACGAAGAATTTGGCTGCGTTGGAGTAAAAATAACGCAGCTTCAAAAACAATATTGCTTTGTACATAAACACTATTCAATTACATCAATGAAAACAATGCACTACCAGCATAACTGCATAGAGCACCGCTAAGCCGCTAGTGTCGTAATGTGTCTTAAGAAAGACGAAATAAGTCTGTCGGCATTTGCGTATTTATTGACTTGACCATTTTTTTATTTATTTAATTACATTTTTATTCAACAGCGACATCTACCAAAAGTTTTTTGAAAAGTTGTTCACCACAAGTTCTCACCTCGTTATCAGAATCCGAATTAAGTTTCGCAGCGAATGACTGATCCCGTGCCAGTTGTGACGCAAGTCTGCTTCGTCTTTGAAGCGCTTCCTGAAATAAAATCAATTAATATTGGCTCATATAGCAAATAAGCAATGAAATTCGTCATTCGTAGAGCCAAAGAATCAACATCAATAATGCCGAGGCCCGCGATTGTCTCGTTCAATAAACCATGATCGAATGACTTTATTGATAGCGTTTTAATATGAACGAGTTTGAAATCATCAAAATCTGAATAAACATGTTGAGCGGCGCAGGTACTCGATATGTTTTGACTTATATATACATTATGACGTCACATAAAAAGACGACCAACCCTAGGACACATTCGAATATGAACAGACAATAGACTTCATATTTGTCAACACATCTCTTAAAGACGCTCCAGACTTGTTCATCGCGTCACACAACGTCATGAAAATCACGTCACTCAAGCGCAATTGAAAGCGATTTTTTTTCGAAATTTTTAATTGAATATTTTATATTGTTTTTTCACTTTCTCCAAACACAATAGAGCACAACTAGCCAACATTCTGACCGTATTTCATAGCTCTAATTACGTCATCAACTCAAATAATTGATTTACGAAGGAACAAAAGAGAGGTTGAATAAACTTATATATTAAAAAACTAGTTAATAGTTATGTCCTAATATAAATAAATCGTAAAACACACAAAGCGCTCATATATTCCCAGCTGAATATCTATTAACGTCACGTCCACAACTACTAAATGTGGACAAAGTTTGATTTAATAAACAAAACTATTTTTATTACAATAATTTTTTGGTTTTCTCACTTTTCTTCTGTCTTCGACTTTTTTCATTTTTTCTTCTAATTCCGCTTTGGAAGGCAACTTTTTTTCGCTTTTCATCCTCTCCAGGCGAGGGGGAGGACGTCTAATAGGGGCTAGCGGTTCAAGGGGCTGCAATGGCCCAAGACGAACTTCAAAAGCTGATCCCCCTCTTTCAATTTTAGATCCTTAAATGTATTATTAAATAAAAACAATCAAAAAATATATTTTCAACTTATTTTTTATTTTGATAAAATTTTTTTAGAGATCAATACAACTAAAAGAAACCAGATCGAATTCAAATATCGTAAAGTATGAAAATATTTTATTTGAAAATGTATGACTGTTACAGACATATAAAATTTCGATTACGATAATTAATTCAATCTTGATTAGTGAAAACTTTAATAAATTCACAACTTAAGAGTAATTTTTATTTCGCTAAAAGCGGGTCTCAAATTTTGGAAACCCAAAATTGAAAAAAATGCTTTAAATGCTCTTAGAGTGAGCCTTTATATTCCAAAAAAATTCGAATATTTCTTTGAAATCTACCTGATATCAAACCTTCTGCTTCAAGCTCTTCAAGAATAGCTTTTGATCGCGTTCGTCCTGCGCTTTTGTCCTGGAACTGCCGTCCAATCAGAGACAACTCTGCAAATTTGAATTTCTTACGTAAAGTTCAAAAATCTTATGCACAAATACAGATCAATTTTGTTTATTAAATCAAATTTGCAACGTTTTTGTGCTTCATGCAATGAAAATTTAATGCAAAAGCTGCGTTTCTATTTTAAACGAATCAACTAACTAGAGGTATGAAAAAACAAAAAGCTTTATAGAAAAATAAAAAAGTCAACAAATTACCCGGGGTTTTTGGTCTGACGTCGTTTTCAACATCTTCGATTAAATTGGGATCAGATTCTTCAGTTATAATTGGGTTGGAATATGTCCGTTCGAATTCCTGCAAAGAAATTTAGTATGGTTGTTGAGTGAAGTAAGTAGTGCTTAAAAATGTAGCCTATATAAGACCCGAGAAAAAATTTTAGAACCAAAAAGCAGTGGTATGATTTATTCATGTAGCAGGCTTCATAATCCTGGTTCAAACAAATCCAAATCGCGAGCAGCTAAATTGTCTAAAACTACTTCTTTGTGATTACTAATTACCTAACGTACTGAGATAAGTTTTAGGTCTTTACGCCTTCTATATTTCGTTTAGATAGCCTGCTACAAAGACAATATTCATACCAGGTAAGTTAAATTTATTTTTTATCATTAACGTTCGGAAAACACGATTTTTTTCATCCGAATCTTTACCTACAAACAAAATATGATGTTTTTTTTTTTTGACAGCAGTAGACTTATTCAGAAACACTCAAACTCATTATTAGCCAAAGTCACAAAAATGTAGAGGGCATTGTTAATATCGGCAAAGAATCAATTCTTAACCTTTTCACGCCACTTTATTTAGACAATTTTTCCGCTTGATGCGGTTGACAAGCGGCTTTAACTCACAGCGATATTACTCAATAACAAATAACCAAAAAGCAAAATAAGATTTCAAACAGACAGCAATATTTTGACATCTCCGGTCAAAAAAATTACATGATGAATGAGAGCTTAAACTGTTTTTTCGGAAGTCAGAAAGAAAATAGTTAAATAATATGACTACAAGTTATGCTATGTTAGTGCTAGGCTATTTGTTATATGTTTGTATTATATGGTTATGTACTGTATATTTAAAAATCGCCTCGCTATATACTTAGTTACCTATGTTGAGAAAAGGTTCAAACGCACCCGTTCTTGACGTTATCGTAATCTAGGCGAACCGATAAACTAATTGTTAAAAATAAACTTTTTAGATACTTTGATGAAACTAAAAAAATAAAAATTCTGAATTCGTGGACTGAATAAAACCTGTTTTAATAAAAGCAATCACTGTTCAAAAACTGATGGGAAACAAACAAGGCCGTTTCAACTCATGAGTAAACTGGTCTAACAACCAGAACCAAGCCCTACTTGCGTCATCACTAAAAGAAAACGATTAATAGCGATAGAAGTGCTAGGTCAGGCACTGCAATCAGGGGCACCGAAAAAATTTTGGGCAGAGGCGGGGGGAAGAATTTAAACGGCACCTTTTTTGTTGGATAGAAAAAACTGTAGTCAAAGTCAGCCAAAAGACAGCCAAAAACGTTTGGGGGGCAATACAATCTTGTCTAAATATTATTGAAGATTGCTCGAATCATGATTTTGTAGTATTTTGCAGATTTGCCACTTTGATTCTGCAACCATTTTCAGCGCGAAAATCTAGAGATGATTAAAAAGAAAAGGTCATCACTTTGTATTTGTTCAATTCCACTATTTCCGTCTCAATAACATAGTGTCAACAGAAAAATACAAAAAAGGCCTTCACCTTCAATTGATCTGATATTTTGGTCGAGTTTATATGATTGTAAAGACAAATCTAATCCAATGCTTTTATAGACTTACTGCAAATTTCAAAGGGCACTATATGCCCACCTGTTCCAATTCCCGTTTCGAAAAAGGCAAAGGGGCAATTTGACAAAGGCAAAAGAACAGGAGGGGTAATTGCATCCCTGTCCCGCTTACGGCACCCCTGACTGCAATGTTGAATAACCTTAACGAATTTTTATTTTAACGCTCTCATTGCTAAGCGGATTTCATATAGAAGTATTGCAGTATTATCTTTTTATAAAATCACCTGTAACCTACTGCCTAATATTTTATATTTGTATTAGGTACTGTATAAATATTGGTTTATCTGTTTTGTTCTTTTTTATTTTTATTAAATGCTTGTGTTACGTCATATTTATTATTTTTAAGGCTTTTCTTGCTCTTTTTCTAACAATACCACGGCACATCATTTGTATGCTTTTCTTTTTGCGGAGATTGTAGGCCTTCCACAATAAATTGTTGTTCATCTTCGCCATAGCTAATTTTTAATTTTACTTAAAACTATGAGTAACTGGATAAGTTGGTTTGAGGTAATGTAATGTTCATTAAAACACAACCCGTTAAGTTTGGAAAGATTGCATATTGAATTCATTTATGAACTTTTGCTTGGAATTGCCTTATTCAACCTCGTTGTATCGTGTGTCATTCAAACTATTATTTGTTTTTCAAACATACCATTTCACCAATTCCACTGTCCCTGCTTTTAGCTGATTTGGATTTTTCATTGACCATAATTGCATTGCTTTCATTGATCAGCATCTCGTCAGATGCAACCACTTTAATTTGCTTGTTTGTTTTCGTCTGTAACGTAAATACAATTAATGTAACGGATGATTACTAAACTGCATAAGATAAGGTAATTCTAATAAAATAATTTAAAAATTAGGTTATTTCTATCACTATTCATAAGAATAATCAATTGCTTTGCGTAATCAGTTGTATGGGATTGGGAGCAATTGGCACAACTTTGGGCAGTTGATACAACTTTGATGAAATAATAGGTAATTTATTAATAATAAATAGATTTTATTGGTTAAAAAAACACTTTTTTAAATAAAATCATAATAAATTTATGGAAGAACAATTCATACTTGCAGATAATGTAACTTTAAGGTTAAAAATCTTGCAGAACGCTATGTTTAAGCTTTGAATTATTACGATTTAAACATAGATTTATTTTTGACATGGTAATGCAATTCAAATATAATATAGCATAAAACAAAAATTAATCACAAAACAATTTTATTTACCACTTTTCCATCTTTTATTTCAATAGCTTGAACAGCACTTTTGGAAGAAGTACAACCCATAATTATGGCAGTGTAACTTTAAAAGGTTAAAACAAAATTAAATATAATAAAAAACCAAATTTTTCTCCTGATATATTCAGTAAACTAAAGGAACAGATTATAATTTTGTTAACAATATATATTTTAAAATTAAAATTAAAATAAGTTACTATTAATATGTTTAAATTGCATTAAATGTACTATAGCCTATTACTATGTCTAACTTAGTAACTATAGGCTATATTGAAAAAAATACTTCAATTTTACTGTAAACTGTAAAATAGAATGGCTTTTTGAATAAAATAATGAAACTTAAAACGGTGACTTATTTGTAACTTTATACAATTATGACTAAATGAATAATAATGAAATACATAATTATTGCAACAGATATTAGTTGTACTCTATATTGTATTAGAAAATATACTTATATTAGATAATGTTTTATAAAGTTTTCAGCTGTATATAAGTGCATAATACATATTATTATAAACATTAATTTATTTCATAGTAAAGTTAAATCACACTAGCAAAATCAACATTACTGCACTTCAAAAAAAAATTAGCTACCAAATATGTTTTGAACAAAGTTGGTTTTTATAAATTTAATTACTAGTTTACAACATGCAATTTTATTGCCAACTTACATATGTGACAACAATATATTTCATTTAAATACTTCAATTTACTTTTTGAATAATTCAAAACCGTGTTATCTTTGGAGTCCACTAAATAAGAAAAAAAGTTTTTTGTGTCTTTTAAATTATTTTGAAGACATTTGCCTATCCAACAACGTTATGCAGAGCCTGTAAGGGCCCTGTGAAGGCAGTCTGTATGGGACTGGTAGTGATTTGACCACAAGGACTGCAGTATCCTGCATGTGCTTACTGCATTGATTTTATGTGGCTTTAAATCTTCAGACATAGGCTGAAAGAAAAAGATGTTTACACACAACACACAAGTTTATCTTGTTAAGTGTTTTAAAAAATGGAACAATAGGCATAAATAGCTTAAACCACATGAAACCCATGTGGTGAGCCTATGTAGGGCTAGCGCAGTACCTAAGGCCAAATTGGTATAAATCCCATATGGACTGCCTACACAGGGCCTTTTTAGGCCCCAGATAGCATTGTTGGCTGGGTGATGTATTAATTTTTTATTTAATTTGCTACAAATGCACACACGCATATTAAAACACTTTGATCAACCCTGAGCTATTTTCAAAATGATACATCATCTAAAGACCATAATAAGCCCAATAATCTCAACTCTTGTTTTTTCATATTGACTTACTGTGTATTTTTATTAAAGTATTAATAGTTAATTATCTTCAATCATAAATTTTTAGATATATGTAATACAATAAATACACAAAAATTTAAAGTTATTTTTTGAGATATTAAGATACGTTTAATTTATGAATCCATCTTTAAATTTACTTCAAAAAATTAAATCAAGTTATATGAAATGCAGTTTTACATATTTAAATGGACTTCACTTAAAAGACTATGCTGAAAGAATGCGTCTTTCAAATTTGAAAATTAATTAAATCTTTTTAAAAATTTACATGATTTTTTAAAAGAAATTTTGCCACATTTTTTTGCTTTCAAAGTTTGAATGCCAAAAGTTTTATAGAATTTTCTTTTTATTTTATCTCTATATTCATCCTCTTGACTTGCAGGAAAGCAACAGAGACACTAATACATAGGGTAAGCAATTACCCTGACCTGCTTCTGGAGATGCCAAAATATTGCTGTCCACTTGCAATTTAAGAGATATGACTGTAATTTAGAACTATTTGCCAAGACCGCCAAGCAGGGAAAAGTACTGTAAAGTGTCTTTTTCAAGAACACAACAGAATGGTGTGAGAGGGTTTCAAACCAACACCATTTTGATTATAAGCATGGCACTTTAACCACTTGACCATACTGCCAATGAAAATCTTTATGTTACTCATTATATATTTAACTGCTTCCATGATTAACAATCTTGACAAAACAGAAATATTAATATGATACCCAATATATTAAAATTTAAATCAAAAGTTAATAAACTAATGAATAGCACAAAGAATTTATAAAATTTTTGGAGTTTAAACTTTAAAAGCAAAAAACAGGGCGATTTTCTTTATTTCATCAAATATAAAAATAGATTTAAGATAATCAATATTAACAATTAAAGCAACAATATTTTAGCTTCAATTTATTTTAATTTTGATAAAATTCAAACAAGATAAAGTAGATGTGATATACAAGTGTAAAAGCTTTATCTATCCAAATAGATCCAAAATCTGGCATCAACCTGAAATTACTTTTAAAAAATTAGACTTTTTTAAGGTTTGCTAATGCCAAAAAAGATAATTTTTGCTATATCTGGGGAGCCAGATCATTAACTAAATAATTTTGTTCTTTTTTGTTTAATAGAGCCAGGTATTGACCAAACCTGACAAATATTTGTCTTTTGGAAACTTGCCATATTTGGCTAATCATATAGGCTATTCATTATTAGAATTTATTTATAACAACCAATATTATTCCAGATCTGTTTAATCTAAGATACAAGACCTAATCCAGCCTAGATGAGAACAATGGGTTTATTTTCTTTCATGAAATACACTAATATGAATTTAGGCTCATATTAAAGGTTGTGATTTAGGCTAAGTAGTCTTTTTGTTTATAAATTTTCTCTTAACCTTATTGACAAAAACACGAATAAAATCAAAAAATATATTCTTATTGACAAAAACATGAATAAAATCAAAAAATAAAAACTCGAGTCTGGTGTTTCTCATCTTTAAGCAGCTTGTTTAAAATTAATTCTAAATTCCTCATAATTCTTCAAAAATATATTCATAAAACTAGTAAACAATATAATTTCAAATGTTTTAGTTTTTAAAGGTAAAAAAAAGCATTTGAAAACTTTATATGTGGAATCTATTTATTCTATTAGGTAAAAACTTCAAGAAAATAATTAAAACTTTTGTTAAAAAATCGCTTTTAAAATTTAAAATAATTTATTTTACTTTTAGACCTTTAGTATCACAACTCATAACAGAACTTATACTATTTTTTGGATAATCTTCTTATATTCTTTAATAAATATTAAAGTGATGGGTATTTAATATTTATTAAACTAGTCTACTGTGCATGAGAGTAAACTTACATTACTCACTTATATCTAAAATGATGGTGAATATTTAAAGGAATTTTTGTTTTATTGCTGAATAATAAAGTTTCCAAAGCAACTATAAGATTCCACTTAAGCTTAAAATTCTCATTACCCTTGAATCACCACGAGTTCGGTTTCCAATTACTAGTATCTTGAAATACCACCTTGAGTTATAGCATGTTATCTTAACTTTCAACGTGAAGCGTCCGCGTGGTGATATAATAAAATGCTTTTGCAGTGTTGACAAAACGTTGCCGTAACTATGGTATGTAACTAACAAGCAATCAAACTTACTGATGCTCATCGAAGCATTTTACACATTTTTTGTCAGGAGCAAAAACTACTTTTATAAAAAAAAGTTGGGTTGTGTTTCTTACTAACACAAAAAAGTTTATAAAATTTCCAAAAAATAACAATAAGATTATTTTTAAAGAATGCTTCAGGTAATTTTTTTTAATATTTATTTTTATTTGCGCAATATTAAAGCGAAAAAACTTAAATTGCTTGGTTGAAACGTGCATATTAAAAAAATAAATAAACAAATAGTTAATTAGCTATCACACATGTTTTACGCTTATCCTCGAACCGATAGAAATTGTTTCATTTTTAAATTGGCATAAGTTAACCTTGACTTTGACTGGATTGCATTGCGTTTGCAATTTACATATTAATCAATGGTTATATTAAAAATCGTTCATCGAATAAATGTCAATATAGCAAAAACTAAAAAGAGAATGATAATCATAGCACTTTCTAATTTATTTTGTTTTAAATTTTTTGAACAAGAACAGTAAAGATAACCGATATACGAAAACAAAGCCTACAAGTTAGACCTCATTTGAGCCGCAGTCAAGTATTACAAGGATCTCTTATAGGAACACTAAAATATTTTTTCCTGTTAAAATTCAAAATTAAACTTTAAAGCTTTTGCTAATGACTGGAGCCCAGCAATATCACGTGTCAAGTCTGCCAACAAGCAAAAAATAATCAAGAACAGATAAACGAAATAATCAAGAATAATGAAGAAATGAGAATTAAATTCAAATCATGTTGTTCCGATATAGTCAATATTAGATAAGATGCCACAACAATTTGATGAAGTCAGCTGGTACGTGGAAAACTAATATTGTTTTTAATTCTTTATTGTTTGTCTAAATGTACTATGTTTTTGTAAGTGTACTATTCTATTTTTCTGATAAAAAAAAAATTTTTTTGTCCCACTATTTAGAGGGAGGCAGTTGACTAGAAGACCGTATAGTCATTTCGCTGCCTTCCTGTGCTTTCGAAAACTTTTTTTCACATATATTGGTGTATTTTTTGTTTTGAAGCACAAAATAAATAAATTAAAATGAACTGAACTGAACTGAACTGTTCCTGATTGAGGTTAGAAAAATGTTTTTGAACTTTTTGACCATCCAGCTGATATTTCATAAAATCATATAAATTAGGCGTATTTGGATAAAAAAATTTTTATCCCAACTTAAATTAAATTAGTTTGAAATTTTAATAACATCTTGTGAACTTTCGTTTTTAAATTCACAAGAAGCTCAGGAAAAGTTGATTTATTTGTTTTGAGAAAATATTTGTTGACACGTTATTAAAAAATTAACTTGCGTTAGTTGGTTAATAAAGAGCATCTGAGATCAAGTAAATTGTGGGACGCAATGCAATGTACAAACCCTCTGCCAAAAAACTTGTTTCAAAAAGAAACAATAGACTGCATCATAATCTCAACCTTTTCTTTTAAAAGAAAAATAACGTTACAATGTTATTTTGAAGGAAACAAATGTATTTTGAACGCAAAAACCCTGAGAAGTTTTTTTGAAACCAATGCGGTATATAGCACACAACAAATCTACTGGCTGTCTTTTGAAAAGTCACAATGATCTCATAATAATCTGATTGCTCTAGTAATTTTTTTTTGCGTACACAGATTTCAATAGCGTTTGCCTTAGAAGTCATAACGTTTTGTGATTAAGACAGGGCTGCGAACTCGAAGCATTTTTAATCGAGTTCGAGTTCGAGTTCGAGTTCGAGTTCTTTAAATTTCAATTTTTCGAGTTCGAGTTCGAGTTTACAAAATAGAGTTGAAAAAATACAGTCGGAATAGAGTTAAGACAGGGTGGTCCAACTTCTGCACTCTTGTGGGCCACTTTTCAAAATTATTCGAGTTTGCGGGCCTCAGCCGGCTAAAAACACCTATTTTTGTCCCAAAATCAGAGTTCTCTAAAAAAAAAAAAAAGGTCTTCACTTGGAATCGGTCTGCAAAATTCCTATTTTTGTCCCAAAATCAGGGTGTTCTCTAAAAAAAAAAAAAAAAGGTCTTCAATTGGAATCGATCTACGAAGTTGTTCCTTTTTCGTCCCAAAATCATAGCGTTCTTCAAAAAAAAAGTTGCCGCTGCTTGTAATCGACAAGACTTGTGCAAAATTGTTCCGCGGGCCGCACAAATTCCATCCGTAGTTGGACCACGCTGAGTTAAGAGAATAATTCAACTGCGAAAAACTGAGCTCATGTTAAAAATGCTTTGTCATTAATGTTACCAATTTTAATCTATTATTAAACAAAATAAAAGAGGATAGCAAATTATAATTTGGCACCAACGCTGAGAAATGTTGTAGTTAAATTTACTCATTAAATGAACTCAAACATCACAAACTTTTTTCAAGTTCGAGTTCAAGTTCGAGTTCAGAAATTTTTATTTTTCGAGTTCGAGTTCGAGTTCGCAGCCCTGGATTAAGATCATGATTTAATGATGAGTAGGCGTTTTTACTTGGTAGACCTAACCATCAGTGAGTTTACTTTTAGTAAGTAGATTGCTTTGTTTCAGTGTCAGGAACAATAAGTTTACCACAGCTTGCATCCATAACAGGTTTGCATCCAGAACAATAAGATAGTTTTGCATCCATGTTAATTTGCTACTGCGTCAAGAAAAAAGCGAATATGAAGAAAAAAGAAATAAATAATTTTTATGAATATTGAAAAAATTTAGGACCGCTCAATTTAAAAAAATGATTGGGTTTAATTATTGATTGCCTTTATTTTTCTCACAAATTCTTAGTGGTCAAATCAATGGTAGGCATACAGCAGTGGCGTGCGGTGACCTCTGAGACTGGTCATGCAATTGGCATGCCAAAATCGGGTCATGCAATCGGGTATTTTATGGGTAGTCAATGAATAAGATATGCAATATTTTACTGGAAGGAAAAAAATCCTGTGTGAGATTTTAATTTTTAGTCCGAATATCATGGTGTTCAAGATCGATTTTCGTCCTAGATTCAAGGTGATCTCAGGTCAACACTTGAAATCGCTACCAAGTAATTTTAGTAATTTTGCACTTTTAGTCCTAAAAATGCATTAATCTCTAAAAGAAAAAAAAGATTATCACTTGATATCGCTACCAAGTAATGCACTTTTAGTCCTAAAAATGCATGAAGTGATCTCTAAAAAAAAAATTGTCTTCGTCTCGGATCGGCCTCAGATTTCATCCCAAACAAGTAATATTTCTCATTAAATTCAAGAATATCTACTTCATCGCGCAAAAGCTCGTCATGCAATCCTTAAAAATTTGGTCATGCAATGCATGACTTGCATGCCCTGACCGCACACCACTGGCATACAGGTATAGCCGTATCAGCCAAAAAAATTTGGGAGCAATACAGCTTTTCCCAAATTTTATTAACGATTACCCAAATAATGATATTGTAGCATTGCTAAAGGTATGAGAAAATGCCACACATTTTCTTCTCAAAAAATTAATAAGGACTAAGAAAAGGTCTTTATTTTTAATCTTGAAAACTTTACCTGGCGCAAGTAGCTTGTTATCATTGCCCGAAAAGTTTGATTGTCCCCAAATAATTCCTCGCAAGCCAAAAAATGTTGATTTAGCCTAGATAATTCCGTTTTGCTCCCAGAAAAGTTCTGATTTTGGCCAAATTTTTGATACTTGGGGGCCAATTGCCCCTGTTCCCAGGCTCGTACGACTATGCATATAGGCCTGGAAAGCTTCTTGTAAAATTGGAATCGAGCTATATAAATACGCTTCGTAATTTTAGTTAGAATAATGCCTTATTTTTTAAATTTATTAAGACAAAAATAATGTTGTTGCCGTATACCGGTACTTGTCAAAATTAATAAAATTTACATTAGCGAAGATATTAACGCAAATAATATTTCTTTTTTTTGTAAAAAAATTGGGTAAAAATTCTTTTTTACATTGTAAGAACTTTCGTACTAACTTTTTTAAAGGTCTTATTTTGCGTTTACCTCAAGAAGCTTCTTTTTGGTTTTAATATTTATTGCAACAAAAAATCTAATCGCAGTTACTTTGCATTTTTGTGTCAGCTTAGAAATAGGCCTAAGCGACGCTGTGCGCAATTAGATTTCACATTCGCACACAGACCGACAAATCGCTTTCTATAAAAATGATTCCAAAGTCTGTGGGCATTTCAAAAATTATCCCAACAACACAGTTTTAAAATAATTGAAATAGGGTAGGCCAAACTAGAATGCTCGCAAAACAAATAAATCAAAATAAAAAATCGTCTGTAATAAGAATGCACACAAGCAACGGGGTCTGTAATTAGAAACTTTGGTTGAGCACAATTAAAGCCTTCATAACTTTATAATATTTTATAGATCTTATCTATCTCGTACAAAATATAATTTACAGGGGTGTTCACAATGCCGAATGACGAAATCCCGAACGTTCACAATACCGAATGTCGAAATTTTTAATTTTAAGTGATAAATAAATGCATCATAAGATTGATATTAACATACGTGTAACGACCTCAAAATATTCTGCATTTAGGCCTTATTGGAACAATGGGCTAGATTTATTTAAAATAGAAAAACTCCTAACCCTAACCCTAACCCTAATCCTATCTTTCGTTATCTTAAAAATAGTTTGTAAATCCTTTTCTTTTACTATTTATTTGTTTATTTATTTTATCTCTATATTTATCCTCCTGACTCGCAGGAAAGCGACGGAGGCGCTAATACATAGGGTAGGCAATTACCCCGACCTGCTTCCGGAGATACCAAGATATTGCTGTCCGCTTGTAATTTAATAGAGATATGATTGTGATTTAGAACTGCTTGCCAGGACCACCAAGCAGGGGAATATGCCGTAAAGTGTCTTTCCCAAGGACACAACAGGATGGCGTGAGTGGGTTTTGAACCGAGACCGTGTTGGTCACGAGCCCGGCGCTTTAACCACTCGACCACGCTGATGACTTTATTATATATTTGTTTTTACATTTGTTTTTTATTTCTTTTATGCTTTTTTTTCTAAAATTTTAATTAGAACATTTGGATCTTTGTCTTTCGGGATTTTGTCATTCGTGATTATGAATTTTCGAGATTTTGAATTTCGGGATTTTGACATTCGGGATTTTGTCATTCGGGACTTTGAACAGAATTGAATTTACAGACGTTCCATAATACCTAAAAAGGCAAATTTTGCTTTACATATCTATCATCTTATTTAGGTGTACAGTTTTGAAACTGCAGAATTTTACGCGCCGCCCTTGAAAGCTGACAAATCTCCAACCGTCCCTGAGCAAGTTTCAAAGAGCTGCAGTTTTGAAATTTTAGACTAAGTTTTTCCCTTTTGCTACAAATTAATCGACTTACAAACGTGTTAACTTGGACTGAGCCTATGTCGATGATAAGTCTTAAACAAATAAAGTTTTGTCATGCACTTTGACTTTTTTTGCCTTCGATATTTACATGTAATGGGGGTCTGCCATTATGTTACAGAAGCAAAAAGATTCTGCTACCTGAAAAAGTTGAAAAACCATTGTTCTAAAATAAGCTCGAGCAATTTTTCTCAATCTTTTTGCTTTTGTCGGCATATTGCATGTGAAATTAAGTGTGGTAACAACGTTTCCACCAACATAGCCGTACATAGCCCTATGAGCCGGGAAGCAGACCGGCCAATTTCCCCCCAAACTCAAAAAATTTGGGCAAATCAGAATTTTTTGGGCAGTGACAAGGAGGTTGGGCAAAATCAGAATTTTTAGGCAGTGACAATGAATTATTTCGGCAAAATCAAAATTTTTGGGGAACCGAAAACAAACTATTTGGCTGCGATAAAGTATCCGAACTTAAAACGATTCACATTAAAGGAAAGGCCTTTTTTATTTTTTTTAAATTAAAGGGAAGAGCTTTTTTATGTCATCACCTTTAATAGCTTGCCCCAAACCCTGCATTGGGCAAGATATGGAGCATGTGGTCTGATGGTTTTTGATGATGAAACCCGCTGCTGATTTGTCATCGCCGCCAGAATCTGATCTAGGCAGTGCCAAGTCCTATTTGTGTTTTACCTATAGTTGATAGCCTTCCATACTAGGACAACAACCTTTTTTTGGTCTTCTTTTTAGTAAAAAAGATTTTATGAATTGTCAAGATGCAATTATAAAGGACGTGCCAGTTTTTGCTATCAGTCAATAATTTTGAATCAACTTACATTTTATTCAAATTCCTCTTTAAACAATTATTGCTTTCTACAAGTTACGAATTGTTTTCTAGGGAGCCAATTGGTTCACTTTGAGAAACACTGAGCCAGATATACAGTGTAGTTGATTTTAGTTGCAATAAAGAGTGCTCGATAGGGCAGTTTGAGCTGAATATTTTGGAATCAAACTATAATGCAATTAAAATATGATTTATTAAACAACCCAATGGTCCGTTTCACCCGAGTGCGATTATCATCTTATTCAAATAAAATTGAGTATGTAACTATACAAGGTGAATTATCCTCATACTTTTGTAACAATGCTTTGTGATCGTAACCATTATTAAAATTGAGTTCGATTTGAGCTGAATTAATTCAGTCATATGAGTGAGCTAAACTCGGGAAAACTTTTATTGATATTTAATTTTTGCGTTTGCGGTTTGGCAAAAAAAACTCATGCAACTGTAAGCCGCTCTAAAAGGCATAATAAGCTTCCTCTAATTTGGAATTTAAGTTTGGAAAAGTTTTCGGCTCATGACCAGGAGCACTTTCAATAATCGTGTTTTCGACTTTCAACCCTCTCCCTTGACAAATTTTTGCGTACGTTACTGCCAGATTCAATCATAAAATTTTTGGGGGTTAAAATTGGCTACTTCAATGCATTAAATTTGTAAATTGATTTTTTGGGCACCAAAAAGATATTCAGGTACATAGCAAAGCTAAGGTATTTTGCTCAGCTATATTTGTTAAGGTTTCTCGGTAAAATTGTGCAAAACTATGGTTGGGGAAATCATTGCATAAAATTCGAGCAAAAGTGTTTCGCCCTCTTTCCTCAATCCTTTGGTCTAATACGTCTATGGTTCAAGAAATCATGTTCTCAGTTTACACGTTTGTCAAAAATGGACAAAATTTTTTTTATGAAATTGGGGCATGAATCAAACACGATCTGAAAATCCGTATTAACCGCTAATTGCTTTCTCTGAAGCTGAATCAGAGATGAGCCGAAACTGAACCGCTAGAAAAAACTTGTCTGAACCTGAACCGAAACTAAACCCTTAAAAATAAATCTTGCTAAACCTGAACCGGAACTGAACCACTATAAATAAAATTTGCCGAAACTGAACCGGAACCGGAACATTATTTAAACAGTTTGACGCCCTGCTTTTTACTTTCGTGTTTATCGGTGATGATCATAAAAGGTGGATGAAGTCGGTAGTATTTTGTTCCTAAGTCAATTTCAAAACAGAAATGATAATAAATAGATAATTTAATCTTCAGTTTTGATATCAGCCATAAGAATAAGTTGTACACAAAAGGTGTTCGCGAGATATTATTTGATGCAGAATGTTATGTCGCGCCTTTGTCAAGAGCCTATTGTTGTGCCACAGAAATGTTATTGTTCAATTTTCAATCGTTCCTTTGAAATCATATCAAAGAACGGGAAGTAAATAGATGAAATTGTCAAGTGCTCGCCTTTTTATATCAAGCGGACTTTAAAGGACAATTCGAAACAAAACGATTAAGAGGCGAGGTTATTAGACGTTGGAGTTTTAACAATTTGTCACCGCTAAAAAAAGGTTCGCAGACGTTGGTTTTGAACTTGTACTGCTGTTTATTCAGTTGTTAAGTTGAGTTTTCATGGTGCTTAAAAGGCGGCACTTGACCGACAAGCTTGTTTAAACAGCAAGTTGCTGATTAAGATTTGTTATACAACAGACGAGTCGTGTGGCATAAATTAGGGCAAATTTAACAGAGAAGCGTTTTTTAAATAGTTTCAAAGATTAATAGAAAGTATCATCGGTTTATTCTAATTTTATTTTTACATGCTAAGTGCTTTTAAATCTCAACCCTGTGAAAGAAAATTTTTACCGGAAAAATTTATTGCTTTTAAAAAAAGTGTTTATAGAATTGATAACGATATCAACTAACGAAATTTTATGTAATTAATATAGCGTCTTCAATAAATGTATCAAACCAAATTTTAATTAATTTCGAAAAAAATTGTATTCATAATTTAAAAATAATAATTAAAAATTCGCTAAAAAAATTTTTAGAAAATTTAGTTTTATTTTAATTTACTTTTTTGTATTGTACAATTTGTACAATGAATTTCTTTCTGTTTTCAAAAACATGTCAACATCCCCGAATTCGATTTTAATTTCTTAAATATCGAAAAGAAAGTTTTTGCACTACTCAGCAAAAAATCTCAGTCTATTCACTTGCCGCAGCATAATGCGCATTAAATGAAGACGACATTACAAAACAACGATTCCAAATGGACGTTGATCGCTAATGGGAAACCGATTGCGAACGGATCGACCATTCGTCGGAACGGAGTCGTTTCCCATTTCGTGACGTCAGAAAAAAATCAACAAAGCGAGAAGAAAAAGAAGGTTGAAGATGATATTGTTGCTTTGAAAGGTACTTTTATCAAATAGCTTTGTTTGATAGTTCAGTTTCATGAAAGCTGTAAAAAAAAAAACTTCAAATATATTTTATCCAGAAATAAAAAAAGAAACGCAGTTTCGTAGTTACGACCACGATGAAGAAAAATGTCCATCAATGAAAGTAAACACATCTTCTATCAAGTTTGCCAACGAGGCACTGACGACTGTTATTCATCAACTAAAATGGAGGGAATGCAAAGGAAACTTTAAATTTGGTAGCAAATATCTATAGCTCTTACTAACTAGAATTATGAGGATGGTACTTTGAAAATTGTAAAAAAAATCAAAAATATTTGCTTTACTAAATAAGCTTTGTGTTTTGTTTTGATAGTATGCAGTAGACTTTTTAAATTCTTCCTACTATTTATTTATTTTATCTCTACATTTTCCTCCTGACTTGCAGAAAAGCGACGGAGGCGCTAATACACAAAATGATAGGGTTAGCAATTATTCCGACCTGCTTCTGGAGATGCCAAGATATTGCTGTCCGGTTGAAATTTTTTATTTTGGTTCTTTCATTTATAGAAATATGACTAACATTAAGAACCGCTTGCCAAGACCACCAAGCAGGGGAAAGTGCTAGTGTTTTTCTAAAAGGACACAACAGAATGGCGCGAGTAGGTTCTGAACCGAGACCATGTCGATCATAATCACGGCGCTGTAACCACTCGATTTTTTCATGCTTTTGTCAAGCAAGTGATTCCTAGATTTTGCTTTTGCTCGTTGTCAGGAAACGCTTGCACAGTTGCTAACAACTTTTTCAAAATTTTTGTTACAAATTATTTCAATTCAAAAAACAAAGGTAGTAATCAATTACAAACTATACCACAAAAATTGTTTTTTTTAATTTAAATATAATTTATGGAAAGCGAGGTTTTTAAGCTAAAGCAACAATATTTTTATACTGGTTGATATCGACCCCAAAAGAGTCAATTAAACCATTCAAGGAATCGACAAATAGTTAAACGGTCGAATGGGATCATTGAATGACCAGGGAGGTTGATGAATAGCTTCCGGGGTTTACTGGAGCAACAAAGCCTCCAATTCCAAATTATCATTAATCGTGCAAAACCCATCAGAAACATCCTTCACATTAGTGAAATTAAAACTAGAGAAATCATTGTACTGTGCAGAGCGGCGACAGTTATGTTTTATGTTATGTTTACATCTGCAGTTTTATGCTTATTTTCTGATTAGGTAGTATTTTATCATGCATTTTTAGTAAAAACTACTCAAATATTTTGATTTTTTAAAAATCTTTGTAGCCTATCAGTAACTTGTTAGGCTGGGATACGGCGTCAATAAAATTTTTTTATACTTAGATTGGAGGGGCGTGGGGAAAAGTTTGATAACCTTTGGGCTAGAGACTTTTTCTGACACTTGATGTGGCGGTAATAGTTGGCTACGATACAATTTTTGCTAAGAGTTTCAGATTTAGGCTGGTTGACAAGCTTGTGTATTATTTCAAATTCTAAATACTCTCACGAGAAAAACATTGTTTTCCAATTAGTTACGCTATAACAGAGTCTTTATGTAGCAATAGTTATTAAAAACGCAAAAAAACTTTTTTTATCTTTTGAGATTTCATGCTATTATTTTAAGTCCATGTTATTCAAATCAGATGATTTTTTATTTTTTGCTCTATTTTAGGCAACAAAGTAGCGGACTTGTACTGGCACGGAGCGGGATTTGACGAAGAACTGTACAACATGGAGGGGGTATACGCTGTAAATAAGCTTCCCGGAATGGTTGGACTATCTCAGAAAGTAAAACCTTGTTATTTCGATGAGACTTAGAAACAAAAAATTGAAACTTATTTGGAAAATTTTTTTATATCTTAGCCACTATTCACCCCTAAAAGCTTAATTGAGGTTGCTTTTTTAAAGTATTTTTTCGCGTTTAAAAGTTTTTTTTGTTTTTTTTATAGAAGGGTAAGCTAACAGCAATTTAAGTAATAAGCCTAATACTTCAAGTCACCATTCAAACATGAATTCAGCCAGTATTGAACGGTATTTGCAAAGGTGATTTCTTTATAAATTTTTTCCCTCTGTAGTTAAATTTAAATTTTATACAAAAGTTTTTGTTTTTTCCAAAACTGAAATCTAGCTTTATGAAAGAAATGAAAAACCAAAAAAAGCACAGGTGAAATGCAGTTAAAAAGTTTTTTGATTAATTGATGATTTAGTGCATACCCGTACCAGCCAAAAAACTTGGGAGGGCAAAAAATTTTGCCACGTATTGTCACACATTTTCATCGCAAAAATCTGGTGATGGCTAAAAAAAAAGGTTATCATTTTGAAACTGAGACTAATTTCTCCATTTTAATGCCAAAAAACGAGTGATGATTAAAATATAAAAAAAGCCTTTAGTTACATCAACGTCCAAATTTTCATCAACGCCCAAATTAAAGGCAATGACAAAAAAAAGTCTTCACTTTGATCTGAATCGTTTTAAGTAGGGATACTTTATCGTAGCCAAATAGTTCGTTCTCGGTGCCTCAAAAATTTTGATTTCGCCCAAATAATTCCTTGTTACTGCCCCAAAATTCTGACTTTGTCCAAATTTTTGAGTTTAGGGGAAAAATTGCTCCCAGTTTCCTGGCTTGAACGGCTATGATTTTATGTTTAGCCACTATTGCATAAACTTTTGTTTTTAATAAACTTTTTTCCAGATTCATTTATCCCGTATTATCAAACGGATGCAAACACTTTTTCCTGGCGAGTATGATTTTTACCCCACTACATGGTTTTTGCCGGAACAGTATCATCAGTTTGTTGCGGAAGCATCTACTAAAAGTAGGATGAAGTCAGACGTCACAAATACAATTGCAGAAACATCAGGTGATGCAACAAAAGCGCAAAAATATTTTTGAGGGTTAATAAAAACAACTAAAAGTTTTTTCGCAGTGTTAATGGATTGACAACAAAAAAGAAAGGTATCAATTTTCTTTGGTCGGTTTTTGTTGAAAGGAAATTGTTTTTTCAGAAATAAAGCTGCAAAAAAAAGGAACTTCCACTTACATTGTTAAACCGGATTGTGGAAGCCAAGGAGACGGGATTTATTTAGTTAATAACCCAAGAGATGTCCAAAATGCTGTGTATGGAAAGCCTGCAATTGTGCAAGTAAAGATTTTATCTAAAAAATATTGAAAATTGCAAGAAAAAATTTTATATATGTACAGGCTTTATTTAGGGTTGATGCAAATTGCAGTTTTTTTACTTAAAAAGCTTTTATGTTTATAGCTGAAGTGCATTATTGAAACACATTTATAAAGTAATAAAAATGATTTTTTTATTTATTTCTGGGTCAATGGCTATATTTTATTTATTCAGAGTTACTTGTCTTACATGTCAAATGTCATCTTCTATTTATTCAGTATTTATTTTTCAGTCTTATATTGACGATCCTTTGTTACTCGACAATTTCAAGTTTGATCTTCGTATGTACGTCACAATAGCAAGAATCAACCCGCTTGAAGTCTATCTTTGCAAGGTAATCAAAACTACGTTGTGGTCGTCATCAACGTCTAGAAAGTTTGTAATCGCAAACAAGTTCGGCATTGAAAAACGTTTCAAACGCATCTCTCTGCAGGACGGCCTGGCGCGTCTTTGCACAGTCAAGTATGAGTCACCTCGCTCCTCCAATATCAACAATGCATTTATGCATTTGACCAACTACAGCCTCAACAAGTACAGCGAAGACTTTCTCCTCACTAACGCAGAGCACACCGGCTCAAAGCGAACGTACCGCGGAGTCAGACATGTAAGTCATCGGAGGATTCGGAATCAAAACAAACAAACTTATCTTCCGATTGAGTATCAAGGTTCCAAAGAAAATTAAACCTGAGTTTGCTGACCACATTATTTCAATTTGAATACCACCATAAAATCACCAAAATGACAGGAACAAAGTTTTATTTTGCTTATTAAATTAAACCCGTGGTTTTCACATTTTTTTTGTTTTGACGGCTATGAAGAATTTACACCCTTACAATGCAACAGCAATAAAAGTTGATCCAGTTGGGAAAAAATGTATTTTTAAAATAAAGATCTTTTTTGATCTTCACTTGTTTTTCTGCTTTAAAAGTTGAGCGACAAGTAAAAACACTAAAAACTAGGGTTACATGCTAGTTGAAAGACGTTTTGTGCAAGTTAAGACCAAAAGTAAAAAATTATTTTCTGACTTTTCGGGCATAGCTGAAAGCGTGTACCGACTTTTCATCCGAAGTCAATTCGTCCAAAGACACTTCGTCCATGTCTTTTTGTCCAATGTCTTTTCGTCCAATGAACTTTTTGTCTAAAGACTTTTGTTCCGATCTTAAACTCGTTTCTGAATTAATTATGTAAAGATTCCTCATAGACCCCTTCAATACTTTCAGTAGGGAGAAACGCTAATGCTGAAAAACATCTTATTTTAAGACAGAATTTAGAGTCTTTATTATATTTTTCTTTGAGACCCAAATCTACAATTTTTCAAAATATTGACTGACCCAAACGAAACAAACATGCAACGACAGATGAATTAAAGGACTTCTGAACAGCAACTTCGAAATCTGCCATGAGATAAAGTGGATCTGCATTAGGTTGCATAATTTTTACTTGCTCGAAAACTGATTCATATGTCTTCCTTGTTTTATTCGGCACTTATGCAAAGACCCATGGGAAACTGTTCCCATTAACTTGTACATGAATGCAAAATAGTTGATACCACTGTTCTGGCACAATTTTGAACGTTCCATCACATGCCCAATGACGATATGAAGCTACATCCGGAAGGGGTAATTAAAAAAGCCAATAAGGTATAAACAAAACAGTAACAACTTTTAATATAGAAGTTAAGTAAACGGTAATAACAATCCCTTAACAAGACTTCTTTTCTTTGAAATTGGACCAAAAGTCGTTGGACAAAAAATCCATCGGAGAAAAAGACATGGGACAGAAAAATGTGGACGAAGTGTCATTGGACGAATTGACGTCGGACAAAAAGACCACCCACCAGCTGAAAGTCCTAATTAGCACAAATAACTATTCGCGGCGCGTGTTTTTGCCACACCTTGGTATTTGTCATTTATTAAAATTGAAAAATTTTGGGAGGTTTCGGGAATAAATTTTTTCAGCAAATTATCAGAGCTAAAGCTTATATAGCTTTTTTGCGACGCCTTTGGAAAATCAAACGACGCATTGAGGCGTCGCGACGCACAGAACCACTGCATTAATCGATTGTAGAAAAACAATTGTTTTAAACGTAACGGTAAACTATTAATGCATTTTTTTATTAAAAATTTATAAAAAATGAGTTTCCAAACAACAGAGTTGTTCAACACAACCTTTTGGTATAGACCTGGGAATTTTACAGCCCACTGACCAGCCTGTGAAAAGTTTATAAGAAATTACAAAATAAACATATTTTACCTCATGCATAAAGTAAATCTGCATTGTTTTTATTTTGAAATTTTTTTTACGTCGTGGATAGGTGATAAACTATAACTAAAGGGTGTTACCGTATCGACGTTATTGCAAGCAAGCAAAAGGTGTTGAGTCGAGCAAAATATTATCCAGACTTTAACTTAGACTTCAAGTCCGGTCCTTCATAATATTTTCTTGTTCTCATGTGGTCCCATATAAAATATAATCACCTAACCCTGAGTTAGAGTAATGGTTTTAAGACTAAGTTGTATTGGCGCTCTCGTTTCAGATTCTCCAGAAACGCGGTTATGACGTCGAAAAAATTCATCAGCGAATTGTCGATCTAGTGGTCAAAACAGTTTTGGCACTTATTCCTGACATCACAATATGGAATCACGTGACCAACCGGTCACGCTGCGTAAGGTTTGTTCAAGAAAGCTTTTGCATGATTTTTCAACTTTGCGTTTGACCCTTTTGCTGAATTGCAAATTCGTCTTTGTTTGTTAATGTCATTCACAAAATTTTATAAATCAAAGCCACTTTTTCCTATTTGGAACTAACTTTGTTGTAACGTGGCGGGTTTCTCCGAAAATGCTTTTTTTAATTTTTTGCTGCTTTGCTTACAGGCCGAAATTAATAAAAAATACTTAAAACAAATCATATACTACTAAGTAAACGATTGGTAGAGAAAGAGTAAAGCAATATATTAAAATAAGTTATGATTAGTGTTATTTTAAATGATAATAGCTTTTCTCTGTTAGATTGACGATACTATTGAATGTTGTAAAATTTATAAATTAAATTGCTATGTTGGACATTGAATTTTGTTTTTAAGTCAAACGAATAGCTGAAGTAAGACTTTTTTCTACTTTTTTCATACAAAATAATTGTATTTTTGAATGTAGTGTAATCAAGCCAAGAGATCACACCGCAAGTATTATTGTATTTATTTAGCCAATGTTGAACCTGTAAAACAAGTTTTGGTTCATTAATACTATTTTTAAATGCAAATGTGGATAAGTACAGTTGATTTAAGCAAGTTAATCTTTTGTTTTAAAAACCGAACATTTACAGTTTTAAAAAGATTTGAAAATGTTCTTTCGTCAACAAAATGTCGATTTTTTTAAGTGTCTGTAATCAAATCGTTCCATAGTGCAAAAAACTATGGTTTTACTTGGTGTGTTTAGATCATTTCATATTCTCGGATTTGACATTTTGCTGACATCGGATTTGAAAGCTCATCTTTTAGAAGTCAATTCATCTCCTAGTATGGGAATCGACACCGAGAAAGAAACTGAGCCAGGAAGCGGAATATTTGAAAGTGTCACCAGTGTCGTCGATGAACAGGTTTGATAATATTTACTGCGGCATGCTCGTTATAATTCATGATTCTTGATCTAAAGCCAATCAGAAAACAACTTAAGGTTTACGGTTTCTAACGCAGTTGAGTTGATGAATTTCAGATTAAGGTTCCTCTTCTTCGCGATGTGCTTCGTCTCGTTGCTTACGGTGAGAAGAAGATGGACATCGAGAAGTCGTGCTTGCAACGAGTTTATCCTGCCACTTTTTCAACCAATCATAGCACGTCGGATGCATTTGTTCGAGATACAAAAAAACAAATCAACTGTTCTTCACAAAATAGCAATTTAAGTTCCCCAACTTCTAATCATTTCTCCCTGAAGGTAAGCTCTGAAATGCTTGATTTTGATTGAGGGCAGTAATACAAAAAATCTAAAAACGTCCGAATAATTATGAAAACAAAACCATTATTCCAAATGGACGTTGAAAATAAATAACTTTTTACCTGAAAAAAAAAAAGATTGAAAAGCACACAAGTTCTTTCCCAAGATAATAGCCGGGGATTGAGACCTCTTGGACCATCGCCCTTAGAGGAGTCACGAAACGCATTCTCTTCTATCAAATCTAAGTATAGCCTTTGGTTGGTAAAGGCCCGTTTCCGCTAGGAGCGTGGAAAAGAGCATTCTTTGTTTGTTTTATTGATTTTTTTTGCGCTCGCTCCAATCGAAGATCAATAAAAGAAACAAAGAATGCTCTTTTTCACGCTCGTAGTGGAAACGGGCCTTAAGGTAAAACTCGAGAAAAATGCAAATGCTTCTCGTCAAACAAGTATAACAAAAGAAAAATAAAGCTGTAATGTTTTCAACTTTATTCAGCTTCACGAAAATCAATTGGCCTTAACAGTGCTGAGCGCCAAGCAAGTTAAAGGCCCAAAACAGCATCATGTGATTTTTTGTCACCTTACTGAATCAAAATTCATGATCTTTAGTCTTTCTGTTGAAAATATAATTTCAAAATCCATTTATTATTACTTTTTTTATTTACTGGTCATTTTTATTATTTCTTAGGATGAAAAAAAAGAAAATGATGCAAAAGAGGATGCAATGAAGCTAAGCAAAAGTGTCAAAAGTAAAAAAATTTATATTTTTTGTAATTTTGTAATGCAAAAATGCCCAATTTTTTTCTATAGCTCCCATATTTTTGCCTATAAGTATATCGCGGGCCGCAATCAGTTCAGTAATTAAAGTGATGGCCTTTTTTTGTCTTCACTTTAATTTTAACGTGATATTTTTTAAATAACCTCCCTAATAACTAAAATTCGAACCAAAAATTTAGTTGAAGACCAAAAAATATTATCACTTTGATCCTACGAGTTATTTTTTTAAATAAAGCGAAAAACAATTTTACTAAGCGGAAATAATTGCTTTCCAAGTTTTTTTCGCACAATTGGATTGGTTCAGAAGTACTGCAATAATTAAAGTTTATTGAACATCTAAATAAAAGTTTCTTTGCGGGCCACGGGTTGGGCAGTCTCCTTGTGAACGTGATCTTGTATGATCGTGAATATAAGAATATAAGAAAAAAAAAATAAATAAAATTGGTCTTGTATGATCGTGAATATAAGAAAAAAATATTTTTAATTTGATTGATAAAAAATAAGTAAAATTGTTATTTCTGTTTTATTGTTATTTCTGTTTTATGAAGTTGAAAGAAGGCTTAAGTTATAAAACTTATATAATTTTAAACTCTTTGGCTATTTGCAGATTGTCGTGTAGATCGCGAAAAAGATGTCGAGCTAGTTTCAAAACGGTGAGAAATTACCTGTGTCTAAATCTAAAAATTCAACTTAATTAAATCAAATTCCGCTACGTCTCATTCACTGTAAACGGTAACTTGTGAAACCCCTCACAAACTCGCGTCATACAAGTTTATATTTACGGCACGGGCTAATCAAGGGCGGGAGACATGCCCGTTCGCCAGCTAAATGCAGTTCACGACACATCCCTTTCGATCCTAAATACGCTCGGTCAATTTTTGCATGTTCGTTAAAAATTTTGGTTAGAAAACAGTTGAAATCAATTTTTTATTTGTATAATTATCTGTTTGATTTAAATAATTTTACCCCTCCACCCCTCGCACCGGGTATGCAATAAAAAATTATTGGAATTCTTCTATCTAAACGTAACTTCAATCAAAAAATTTATGGCGCACTACAGCACACGAATTGTATTTGGTGAATTAAGAAAATAAACCAATTATTTCAATGGAAGCATTTTTTGGTTCTGAAAATTTTCTTTTTTTTTATTTCTTATCAATTTAAAAGCAAAATACTTTCTTTGTAATACATTTTTAGCATTTGTAACAAAAAGCATTTCGTAATGATTTTTTATTTTTTCACAGTGATTACTTCGACAATCCTCTTCTTCACGCCGACTTAACATCTCGGCAACGTTATAAACCGAAAAATCCAAAGAAATTTACCGTAATTAAATATAGACAGGTTTGAGTTTAAACAAATAGATTTTATAGCTTTGATTGATCTTTAAAACTTTTATAGTCTTTTTATGTGCTAGTCGATCTCAATTAGAATGATACAATCTTGCACTCGTTTTGAACAACTTCAGCGGTGCGGCAAATATTTAGTTTTTTGCTATTTGTGGTGTTTATTTTTTATATGCAAAGCATTACTATATTACGAGTACTTCTTCATTTTTTTTAATGTTTAAATTCTAGCATCAAGTTTAAAAAACACATTTATGAGTTATATTTTGTAAAAAAAATTAAAAACTTATTCAGCTTGTTATATTTCAGGAATATGCAATTTCCACTGAGGAATGGAAATTATTTCAACTTCGCTCAAAAGTTTCTTCGCAACTGGTAGCGCTAAAGAACACGGCCACATCATCACCTAACTCGCTCGGTCATTTGACGCCTCGTTATCGCCCCAAAACTCCCACCACTCCCAAACCAAATCTTGTAAACTCGCAACCTACAAAGTTTTTTGACGACTTGTGTAAAATATGCGGCCATTATCTTGAGGGTGTGGGGCCAGGCCTTTATTACATTCAGAAAAGCTACAAAAATTCGTCCGAATCCAACAAGTTTGAAATGGACACCTCTCAAAGCGACTCGGGTTTAAAAGCAGGATCCTACAACAACCAAGCTTCTTCCGAGTTATCCTCGCCAAAGTACTTTCTGGCTGAATGGGAGTCGGAGTCCCGAGGAAGTCAGGAGAACGCTTTGCCGCCGAGAAGTATTTACTTCGACTTTGCTCAACAAGATGAAAGCAAAAATTTCTTTAATCGAAGTCAAAAACAAAGTTCTCTGTCTCGTTGTGGAGATGAAGAAGAAGAGGAGGAGGAGGAAAGAATCTTAAAAAATGTTTGCGACAACTGCATGGAAGAGGCTAATGTCGCATCTTCGTTAGAAGATTATAAGTTAAATCGTGGAACGCTGTCGCTGCTTTTGCCTCGCTTCCAGTCAAACACTCGCTTCATTCTCAGTCAGCAGAGAGCGGAAAAGCGGGAAAATTTTTCGATTCAGGATCTTCTCCTGACAAAACGAGCGGCGGATGTCTTTATTTTTTTCAACGGAATTAAACCGAGCTTGCGAATCAGTGCAACTTCGTTTCGAAACATGGCGCGCAAATGCCATTTATGCGAATCAGGAGCAATGCCCGCTATTGATATACTCTTTATCGACATCATGCGGCAATGGCAGCGTCAAACAAATGACCACTCGTCGCCTTTCTATAACAGTTATCGACAGAAAAACCCAATCACTTCTCATCAGCCTGCTGGCTTGCCGTTTCAAGGTTTTCTAGAAGCCATTTTTAGAATCGCAAAAGCAAGATTTAATGGTAGAAGTCTAAAAGAAAAGTTGGAAATCCTGATACTAAATTGTGAACAATACATCAAAGAAGCCAAACGAGCTGCTAATAGAAAGACTAAAACTCGCAACGATTTTTACCAAAAAAAAGATAAAGTCTCGACTCAATTTTATGCACCAAGAATACTGTGCGGACTGTCCACAAGGCAGCCCTACTTTTAAAAAACTCACTGCTGTTTTTGTTGTCTTTTAAGAAGTCTATAATCTACGCAATAGGCTATAGACATATAGACATATAGACTTATAGACATATAGACATATAGGCAATAGAAAAATTGGTGCGTAACTACGTTTTTAATTGCTTTCTTTGCAAATATATGAAGAAGGCCATATTTGTTTTATTGAGGCTATTGTAGGCTAATCAAATTTTTGGTAGACTACTTGCAAACCAAAAACTTAATTCGCTTAGTGCTGCCTTCACAATAATTTAAGGTTTTTAATTTTATTTTAAAATATATGCTTTGGTGAATGTTTCTGTGCCATTCAAAAAACAAAAAGTTGAGAGTGAGATTTGGGCCGATGATTTGCCACACGTCACAGCCGTAATTTCGTCATTAAAAATCTGCTCCAATAAATAAATTCTTTAGCCTTTTCATTTTTTTAGATAAAAAATTTGATAGTTTTTTGAAAAAGTTTATTTAAAAGTTTTTTCTTGCAATTTCTTGTGTTAACTCTATTTGATAGTTGTCAATTTGTCATCCTTTTCTCCGCATTATATGCAAGGTGATCTAATATTGCCACTTCCTCTAATTTGAAGATCAGTTTATACGACGTCTTTCGCATTCTTATGTCAAAAACGAAATTAATTTAATGGTGTTAGAACTTTGCAGAACTGGTGTTATTTGCAATGTTTTTATAGTTTTTATTTTTTTCACTTGTAGTGATTGCTTAAAGAGTCGAGTTCTCCAAAAAGGCTAAGTAGCATAGAGTCTTTGGAGACAGAATGATTGAGCCGACAGTATATTTATTCAAGCTCTAATCTTAGCAGCTTTAACTGATATTAAACAAAATACAATGGACGTAACTTGTGCCGAAGATGTTTGAATATTTCCCTTTAATTATTTGGGAATTTTGTGTTTAGAATTAGCCTAGTAGTTCTTGAATTATAATGCCAAATCTAAAGCAAAAAATAAATCAGCTAATCCAGATGATTGAAAGTTTATATAGCTGCTGTAAATGATAGCCTATATTGTTGGCTAATTATTTTATGTTTCTTACCTCACGCACTTGTGTGTTGCTAAAATATGTTGCACAAATAAGTTGAATTGAAACAAAATGGAAATAGTAAAATGTGTTTGAAGGAGCGGCTTAGTTTTTACATATGGCGACCCAATAGCGAATTCAAGGAAAGCACCGACGAACAGGTGGGTAATTTAAATAGAATCAGTTTTGAATTTTACTATTTGCTGTGAAGTAAGACTAGCCTTCCTATTCAGAATGCCGTTTATTGAAACATTCTTTTTCATATTTTTGTTTTTTGTTTGTTCTATTTCAGTCTGAATCTAGTGAGTATAAAAAAAAGTAACAGTTTTGTTTTAGTTTACTCATATTATATACAGAAAGTTATTTAATATAATGACTGTGTAAAGTACTACAGTGCACAATAATTTGTGGTAAGTTGCAGTGCTAATTACCCAGCCGGGAACAGTAGACTAATGTAAGAAAAAGTGTACGAATCAGTCTTAACGATTAATTTAGGATTATTAGTTTAGGATCATATTACTCTAATCAGGGCTGCCAACTTAAACTCGAACTCGAACTCAAAAAAAATTATTTTTGCCGAACTTGAACTTAAACTCAAAAAATAAAAATTGCTAAACTCGAACTTGAATTTAAAGTAAAAAAAATCAATTCAATTCGAGTTTATAATTTGAGTAATCTAGTTGATAATAACGAGGTTTAAATGTTAGTCCTTGTTCAACTCATACAGAATTTCACTTGGATATCTTATAACGGCGGCTTTCTGTCATCTTGGTTTCACAGTCTACAGTAGCTTTTTTTGCTGAAATCAATTCTCCAATTTGCACTTGAACTCGAAAAATTAAAAATAAAGAATTCAAATTCGAACTCAATTAAATATGCAGCGAGTTTCCAGCGTGATTCTAATCCATTAAAAAACGCCTATACTCAGCAAAGATTAGACCAAACCGGATAAATATACCAAAATTCACCTAAACTCAAACCCAGCCATTAATCAAAGTTACTTTAGGTCAAGGTCACATACCTGTACCAATTGCCTTATTTTACTCTTGTAATTATTCTTGCAAGGTTATTGTCAAGTTATCTACGTTGTAACGCCACATTTAATACATTGTTCGAGTTTTATAACAAGGGATTTAAGCTTCCGATAGGATTGTTAGAGTTTACACATTTCGCTTCAAAATAAAAGAATTTCAAGCGGACAAAATTATTGTATATTTTCAAAAATCTGGTGATCTCAATATACTAGTTTGATAAATACAATTTCAATAAATATTAAATTTTTTTTTTTTTTTGCTTATTACTATCAAACAAAATTGGCCGGCCTAAAAGTCTTAACAAGAGCAACCTAACTAAGTTATTTATTTCTTTTTATTTGTATTTTAGAGTGCAATGCCGCTTAGTTTGTTCCTTCGCTATCGTAATAAGCCCTCGTTATAAATTTAAATTTGTGATTATTTAGTAAATAAAAATGGTTGAAATCTCCTCCCCTACTTCGTCAAAAATTTTCTAAATCCACCCCTGATGGTTAGCACGAAAAATCCTGCCTGTTTGCTTGAACAAAATACTTTGGTAATACGGTCTAACACAAATAGAGTCTATTTTCTTTGTCTTTTTAATAGAACAATTGAGACTAATCATTTAGCTTTGATATAAAAACTTTTTTCAAACGTTTTACCTTACTTTCCATTTTTGAAGAAAAAATTAAAATTCTTGGGTTTTATTGTTCTCTTCTTATTCAATATTATTCATTACACTGAAATAAAGTTTGAAACTTGCACAAAAGTAATTACTCGCACTCCATTCAAATCAATTACAAATATATAGGCTACTGATTCTAAGTAAATTAGCCAACGAAACAATTAATTTTGCATAGGTAGCTGCGTAAATTGTAAATTGATTAATTTGTGTCATGGGTGCAATGTGAAACTTTTAAGAGAAAAATTGGTTTGGAGAGCGTCTGTTGACGCTAAAGAACTAATGTTCAGCAAATCAATATTATGGTATCGCAAAGAATGTTTTTGTTATTGTGGTCCTAGAAAAAATTTTTAAAAATTAATTTCAAAGTTTAATCTAAAACTTCAAATATATTAGGACAAAGTATGATTTAAAATGAATTTTTAAAACCAACTTTTTGGATATTGCAAATAATTTTCCACTAGAAGTATTTCATAAGGTTTGCAAAAGTGTTCCCAAAAGGTCGTTTGTATTCTATTTAGTTATTCTTTTGTTTTTCTGCTGCAAAAAAAGATCTATTCAAGTAAAAGCAAGAATGAATAGAGTTTCGGAAAATTTCCAACTTAAAAAATGCAAAATTTTTTTTATCTCTTTGTTTATTCTCCTGACTCGCAGGAAATACATAAGGCACTAATACATAAGGTAAGCAATCGACCTGCTTCCGAAGATGCCAAAATATTGCTGTCCCTTTGTAATTTAATAGAGATATGACTTTAATTTAGAACTGCTTGCCAAGACCACCAAACCGTAAAATGTCTTTCCTGAGGACACAAGAGAATGGCGCGAGTGGGTTTTGAACCGAGACCATGTTGATTATGAGCACGTTGCCTTAACCACTCGACCACGCTACCGACAAAAACAAAAATCGTCCGATTTAGAAAAAACAGCTCAAATCCATAATAATTTATTTTTTATGTTCAAATACGCATTTGCTACTAGTTGTCCATTAAAATTGTACCATTAAAAGCAAATAAGCTCTGCGAGAAATTTAGTAACACTTCCAATAATGCAGAAGTTTTATTTACAGCCAATACTGAAAAAAAAACATCTCAAAACGATTTTTTCAGTTGAACTCGTTTCAACTTTTGCATTTAAGCTTTTGCAATTAAAACCGTTAATGAGTTCCATCTGTTGACGGGCGGTTCAATCGGACATTGCGAAACTCCGATGGGAAGCCGGCGTAGCAAAAAGCGATCGATCCATATCCGAAAACGCACCCGAGTAGCTAAAGCCTTAATATTCTCTTCATAAATTAGAATCAAGTAAGCCAATGTCGAACGAGTTCATCTCTGACTTTGTTGTTCACCCCATCTCATCTGAGTGGGGATTTAGGCTTTTTTTCAAAGTGGAAGGTCATCGACTAATGCAAAATGTATGCATCTCTAAAGACAATTAAAATCACCGAATGAATAATCCATACAAGTTGTTGAATAAATTATGTTCATATCTTTTTCTCAAGCTAAATCAAAGGTTATTTCCGTATATTGGTAGACCAGAAAAATATCTATTTAACTTATAACAGGAATGACCAGAGGTGGTGGGAAAATCCCCAATATGGAAAAGCTATTCAATATAGAAAAAATTTTCAGACCCATAATAACTTTTTTTAAAAGCTATTCATTTTTTTAATTTTTTTTTAGGTATTTTGAGTTCAAGGGGTTGTCCTTGAATGCTTTTCAGAGTAGAATTACGATTTTTATTTATTGGCCGGGATTGATTGCTCTTTTTTTTCATTAAACTTTCGTAAGTTCAAACCAGTTCGTTTATAAAAACAAAAAGTGTTCTGGTTGTTAAACTGATTTTTTGTGACTTTTACAAAACCTTCAATGCTTTCAGCTGCAGATCTAAAAATTCTTATTCGTTGGCTGTGAAAGCAGCAATTTAATGCTGATATAAAACAACTTTTTTCAGTCAACTTCTCTACACTCTACTCAAAAAATTCTACTCAAAATAATCTACTATCTACTCAAAAAATTCTTATTCGTTGGCTGTGAAAGCAGCAATTTAATGCTGATGTAAAACAACTTTTTTCAGTCAACGTCTCTACACCCTTCCGCTACGCCTACTAATTTTATGAATAATTTACTTCAAAATTTTTGTCTTTCAGTCTGCCGTTGACGATTATTTGATACAATTAGTCAAATTCGTTTTTTAGACTCAATTAGATGGAACATTTATTTTAAAATAAGTATTTGCAAAACGCAATTTGATAGTTTTTTCGTTAGTCTATACATCAGAATTCAAAAACGTAATAATCATAAAAATAATCAATAGTTTTTAATTTGAAACTCCAGATTTAAATGAGAACCAAAAAATCCTGAGATTTTGGAATCGAAAACCAATTGAAGTGTCATCAAATTGATTGTCAGCAATGCTGACTCGTGCAAGAAATATTTGTTTCAAGTTTTGACGATGCATCGGCACGACATTTGAAAGCTGATTGTTTTTTTTTGTTTTTGTTTTTTGAAAAACGAAACGTCCACGGAGCCAGTTAGTGTTTAATTGTGGGATTAATAAAATTACGATTGCTATTTCAGCAGCAAACTAAATTTTAAATCTCATTTGAAACTTTTAATCAACCGCAAACTACTATTTTAATTACTATTCGGAAAAATTCAATTTCCATTGTGCCTTTTTTTAAGTTTAGGCAAGGAAAAAATAAAACAATTCAGCGTAACCCAACAAAACAATCTTTTTTACAAATATTATTCGTGGATTGCCAAATGTGAAAATGCTTTTAAGAAGACCGATGGAAACAAGTTTATTGGAAGTTGCTTTATCAAAAATTCATGACAAGGTTCTTGGCTCCGGACAAGTCATGTCAGCTGGTATTCCCGTTCAGTGACTGGTCGTTACGCAGATGTTTCTCATGCGGCGGTCCGTTCTTCGGTTTGTTTGCTACGCTATTTTTTGGCTTTGTGTTTTGTTGAACTTGAATTTTTTGTTTTGTTTTCAAGCACATTAATTGGAGCCAAATCTACAATGAATTGTCTTCATTTTTGCAAATATACGCGTTTTCTACTAATAGCTGTTTGGTAGTTAAGTAAAACATAATACGACAATTTGAAAATAAAAACTTATATTTTTACAAGTTAGTTAACGTAAAGGCACCAGATTAATTATCAAATTATAAAAATTCTTAATGATTATTAGTTTAATTTTCGTAACTTGATATTTTTATTGAATTTCAACTAATTACGAGAATTTAACCGAACGAACCTGACAATAAAAGTTAATAATTTCAAATAAAGTTTTGGAAAAAGAAAAATTTTTAGAAAAAATTTACAAACCTTGGCAGACATTTTGAAGGAATTAATTTCAAATTAAAAAAGCTGACCTGAATCTTTAGCTTTTGAATAACACAAATTTGCATGTTTAGAGGTTGTTTTCTCAAAGCCCAAAACTTTTTTATTTATTCATGTCCATTATTCAAATCAAAGATTGTCCGAAATCGAAGTTTCACCCTTACCACCGGTGACAGCAAGCAAAACAGGCTACGCCATCTTAAAAACGGCGTTCCTCAGGGATCGGTCTTGGCTCCCCTCCTATTTAACATCTATACGTACGATCTTCCTTCCACGATTTCCAGAAAGTTTGCTTATGCTGATGACCTAGCATTGCTGCATTCTTCTGGAAACTGGAAGGACTTGGAGGGGACTCTAAGTCAAGACATGTCCACACTCTCAGCGTATCTCCAGACTTGGAGGTTGAAGCTCTGTCACACTAAGACGGTGACGGCAGCCTTTCATTTAAATAACCGAGAGGCCAAACGTGAGCTAAAGGTCTACAACAATGGTAGACTTTTACCGTTCTGTCCAACCCCTACTTACCTTGGGGTAAAACTGGACAGATCGCTCACGTTTCGTCACCATTTAGTGGCATTGCGCAAAAAACTATCCTCGCGCGTCACACTGCTGAGGCGACTCGTGGACTCGGGATGGGGTGCTGGTGCTAAAACACTACGCATAGCCACCTTGTCTCTAGTCTACTCAACAGCTGAGTACTGTGCGCCAGTCTGGTGTCGCAGTGCTCACACTCGCCTCATTGACAGTGTCTTGAATGACGCCTTGCGCATAGTTACTGGATGCCTGCGTCCCACTCCAACGGACCACCTACCTGTACTCTCAGGCATCCAGCCAGCTGAGCTTCGCCGAATGGGAGCGACACTCTCCTTGGCTTATCGTGGATCTCTGGACCCCGATCATATCTTGCATGGTCTATTAAGTGGGTCCTCAGATACTCGCCAAGTGAGACTAAGATCCAGACGCCCGTTTGTGCCAGGTGCGCGGAATCTTTTGGACAACCATGCCAGACTTGGCATCCGCGCCTCTGAATGGACAAATCACAAATAGAACGCGGAGTACTGTGAAGGTGCTTCCAGGCTCCGTGCTTTTGTGCCCGAGACCGGTGCCAGGCCTGTTGGGATGGGCTTACCCCGAGCAGCTTGGGTTAAGCTCAACCGCCTGCGGACTGGTGTTGGGCGATTCCATTCGTCCATGCACAAATGGGGTCTCGCTCCTTCACCGAATTGCGAGTGCGGCGCCTCTGAGCAAATCGCAGACCATGTACTAACAGCGTGCCCTATACATCGGGCACCACATGGAGCACGAGGTCTGACGGTTTTGGATGACGAAACTCGATGCTGGCTTAATGACATCACTGCCAGCATCTGATCCAGGCAGTACAGCAGTCTGGGGTAGTAAAAGGATAAACCCTAGGCCCCAGTCCTGTTTGTGTCTGGCCTGGAGTGGATCCCCTTCAAACGACGACGACGACGACGACGACGAAATCAAAGATGGCCACATACAGATGACACATTCCAGAAAATATTTTTCCTAAGAACAGAAAAACAAAGTTTAAAACTTGTCGATTTTTTGACATACCGTGGAAAGATGTTGGGGCCAAAAAAGTTTTTAAAAATAAGAGAATAAAATTTAGAGAACGAAAAGAGTTTTTAACTTTATTTTAACCAGTTAATATTAAAAGATATTTGGTGTTCAATTCATGAATAAATAAAGTGTTCAGCTGCTCAAATTGCATCATCATTACACAAATTCATTTAACTTAAGAATTTTGAACCAGTGCTGGAAAGCAAACAGGTCAAAAAGAGAAAAAAATTTAACAAATCATAATCGAGATTAAAATCATGTGAATAAAACTTTAAATCTTTTCAGTTCATGTTGAAAACTGTAGATGTCGAAAAACGAGGTTTAAAGAAATGTGTAGGTACAAAAATTTCAACACAATATATTAAACATTTGCATGATTATAAGTTACTAGTCGAAAATCACAAACTTTTAATGAGATTAAAGTAACGCTTGATAACTTGTATTTTGTTCGTCATTTTAAGGTTGTATAGATCAATGATTCCCAACTCATCTGTTGCTATCGCCCTCAAAGAAACAATATTTTTGACTTATCGCTTGGAGCTTATTAGAAAGTATCATATTAAAGTAGCTCAATCGAAATCGGAAATAAAAGTAAAGAAATTTGTCATTGTGCAAAATATATTTTCTTTGTATTTTAAATGTATTTTATACTTCTTAAAATAATTAAATAAAATGTAAAAAAACAGTTATTTACTGAAAACTTGATTGTAATGATTACTTGTAATTTTGCTTTAGACATTGAAAAGTTTTGGAGTTTCACGCTCTGACGACTTGGCTCACCTGCTTGGCAATATAATGTTCTTTCTAAAATTCTTGACAAAAACACTCCGAATTTTAGTTTTGCGTTATTCTCGGCCTTCCGATGTTGACTTGAATTCCAAGATTGGCGATGGAAACTTTATTATCAAAGGCTAACTTCAAGCTCTTTCCAAATGCATCGAAACGTCTGGAATAAAAAGAGACGTGTATTTACTACGAGAAATTTTCACAATATAAATTTCTCATCTTTTGTTTAATATTTTTGTTTTAGACCAGGGTTGGCGAACCTTTTTTATAGGGCGGGTCAAAAAATGAATGTTTTTTAAAACTTACATTAAGTGGGTCATTGAAGACTAAAAAAAGTCTTCACCTGAAATCAGTCTCAAAATTCCCACTTTTTGTACCAAAATCATAGTGATCTCTAAAAAAAAAAAAAGTCCTCACCTGAAGTCAATCTCCGAATTCCCACTTTTTGTACCAAAATCATTGCGATCTCTAAAATTTGATAAAAAACGGGAAAAAAGGGGTCTTCACAGCAAATCTGTCTTCGACTTCTGCCAAAATCGACAGGACAGAGAGGGCTTCAAAAAATACTGGGCAGGCCACGGGTTGGACGCCCCTGGTCTAATCCGTCCTAAATTAATGTTGCAGACTAAAAATGCCAGAAATTTCAGAACATCAGGTAGGTCATTGAATTTCAATTAGTGGGTCACAACGTGACCCGCGGGTCAGTGGTTCGCCATCCCTGTTTTGGACTGACAAGAGGTCGTTTGTAATTGAAAAATTCATTTCTGTGATGGCCACTTATTCTGATTGCTTTGTGCGCAGCGAAATCAAAAATTTACTGAACACGTCGTTTAATTCCTATCGATTGTTTAAGATAAAGTTCCCAGCTTTATCATTCAAAAATTAAACCTGTTAAATCTGCTGTTGGTTTGTTTGTTCGTCAGCGAAACGACTTATTTCGCCCAAATCATAATCAAAAATTGCAAACCAATCAAATTGACTCCAGCGGACCTGAGATGAAGTCAATTCATGAACATTTTTCAATGCGTTTGTGCAAAATTTTACGAACTCTTTTTTAATTTGATTATTACTATTTTTTAAAAATAGGCATACAATAGCAGATTTTCCTAACTCTTTTTTTTCGTAAACACTGTGCTTTTGGAAACCTGGTTGTTAGTAACATTATGAAATTAGCCTTCAAGAGTAGCAAATCAGACAGGTTTTTACTGTAAATTACATTTACGGACATTTTTAAGCACATTTCGCTTTGTCGGTGGAGACCATATGCCTTAAACATCTACATTGGAAAAAACTCTTTCTCCTTTTTCAGCGAACGAATTGGCAATCTTTTTTCTTTGGAGTAAGCAGTCTTTCTCTTTCTTGATCTTTTTTTTCTCTGATCATAAAACAAGTAGCTGGTCAATTACAAAGTAAAAGTAAAAAAATGGAAGAGAGCGAAGTAAAGCCCCTCCCTTTATTATCGACAGATGTGCATATATAATGCAGGTTGTACTTTAGCGACCAGTTATAAGTGCAGCTCGGCTTTAGCCGACAGGATGTGGATCAGGAGCGATACGGATCTGAGAAAAAATTGGCAAAAGGAAAAAATTTGAGGTGAGTTTAAATTTAAATAAACAGCCAGTTGATTTTTTAGATGCCAGAGTCATTTCTTTGTAATATTCACGATGTTACCGTTTTTTCGGTTTGACGTCAATTTGGTGCAAAAATCGATGCAAACCAAATTTTAAAATGACGTTTTTGCTTGAAATTTTGCATAATTGATTAACGTCTAAATGTCACTCGATTCGGCAACGTCTATTTTTTTTGGCTTGTATCACCAGCTTGCGTTCTTTAAGCGCTGCATCGGTCGTCAATGACAACCAGTTGAATAATTCATAGAAACGCGGGCTGACGTTTGAAAAGACACGTTTCTTTGTTCTTCTCAAAAGTCAGTTCGCTTTGGAAAACAAAATCTTTGAAATAAAAAGTTTGAATTTCTGCAAGAAAAACTGTTTAAAATTTAAGCGTACCAAAATTAGTAAAAAAAAATCAAAATGGTAAAGTTGAAAAAAGTTGTTTTTTAAAGAGTTTAAGATTGAAATGGGCGGTATTCTTATTTTGAGTGCGCGATCAGACTTTTTATTACATAAGAAAAATTTAAATTACGACTACAAAAGCAAAAACTACGATTTTAAATTGATAAGAATTTCTTGTAAACTACGTACAAAGTATATTTAAAATAATAGTCAAAAGCGAGAAGAATTCGACATGGTAAAACTTTTTTTTATTTACGATAAAATTGTGTTAAAAATATGTAACTGAAATATTATTTTGCTTACAACTTTTTGAAAAGCTAGTTTACAATGTAGTTACTACCGAATTTCCATTTTTAGCAAGTTGTTAATGTTTGAAGCAATAATAACAATTAATACATTTCTAATGCAAATAGATGAGTTTATTCAAATTTTGCCCTATATTATGCATTAAAAGAATCAAGTAAAAGATCCTTGTTTACAGTTTGATAGAAGTAATATATTTTATATATTTGTAATAAAGGGTTAGGGATTAGGACTAGGGCCAAATAAGACAAAACACATCAAAAATTGAGGCTAAAGTAAAATAAACACTTGGAAGAAAATTATATCGAAAATCAATATCAATTAAACAAACAATTTTAGTTTAGTTTTTATTGCAGAATTTTAATAAATGATGTTTGTTTTTTGTCAATTTAAAAACGTAATTTAACAAAAATTTTTAATAATATGATAAAATATGTATTTTGTGTTATGATTTCATTTGACTTGCATTCTGCATCGGAAAAGACAACATAAGTAGAGGAGTGATATACAAGGTTCATGGAGATTTAATTGAAAACAAATCATTTTTCGAATTAACCATAGTTTCGGTTTCAATTTGAAAGTCAAAATGCGCGTTCAAAGCTACTTTTTAGCTTCCAATTTAAAGTGAAGGCCAGTTTTTGGGCAACTTTTATGAGGTCAAAAAGTATTTTTAAGCTTTGGATTATGTCATTTGGTTCTTTTGGGAGTGGGAAAATATGCCTCAACTTTTTTTAAGATAGCTTAAATATTTTTTTGTTCCCTATCATTGGTAATTGAGAATGATGACTTTGGTTTAAAATAGCCTGGTCAACCATTAACCCGTGGGTCATGTGTGGCGTACGGAAAAAATTTAAAATTTGTAATCTTGTTCGTTTGGTTTATTTAAGCGAGAAACTTTTGTTTTTTAACCATCTCCAACTTAATCGGACAATCAATTTTATATCAACTATTTCAGACGTGCTAGCTTACGAAATTATGTTTTTCTAAAAAGTTACCCC
This sequence comes from Diplosoma virens, assembly GCA_963680785.1. Lineage (NCBI taxonomy): Eukaryota > Metazoa > Chordata > Ascidiacea > Aplousobranchia > Didemnidae > Diplosoma > Diplosoma virens. The sequence goes on from OY796887.1 coordinate 27,796,310, forward strand.
AAATATTTTAAACCAGTTGCGTTCGAAAAAGTGATCATGTGTTAAAAATTTTTTCTTGTGGCCCCAAAAGCAAATGACATGGGTGAGTATCGATCCTTCAGTCTTGCGTTTACGAATTTGAGCAGATCTTGCTGCAAGTAGACTTATCTTTGTGATCAAAACCGGATTGCTTGTAAACTTATAATTAATTTTTTTTAATTTTATTTTTTTATCAATGTTTTCTACTTTGGGAACTTAACAAGTTTTTTGAAAACAAAGTTAAGTTTTATTAAGAAACAAGTTTCATTTTAGAGAAAAATGGAAATGTCCACCAATCAATCACTGTCGTATTCAATTCAATTCCGGAGAACCTTAAATAAATTTGAAAAGATTACTAGAGAAAATTTTTCGTCTATGCAATGGACAGTAAAACAAAATCTAAAAACGTAAAATGTTTTTTAAACCGTAAAACAAAACACTTCATCTCCTTTTTCTTTGTATCGTCGTATTGGCTTTGTTGCTACTTTCTGTGTTAAGCGGTGCCAACATTGAGGCTGCGGGGGGGCGATGTCATAGACCATTGATGTAAATCCACTGCGCGATTTTTTCTTTATTTTTCTTGGTGATAATGAGCTGACTTAAGAAATGTAAATTAGTATTGCGCAGTTCTTTATTTAAAATAACCACTTTCAAAGCTTCAAACAAGAAAGCATCGTGAGTTACGTCTCGATGCCTCGCCTCGCCACACAACAGCTTGAAAATACCGAGTTTAACTGCGACACTAACCCGAATTTAAGAATTTTAAATATGAACGACGTGCTCTGGTGCTAACGTCATTCAACGAGAGGATTGCCGTCGGCGAATCGACAATTGCGATGGCAACTAAAGCAGCTCCTTAAAAAGGAGAAAAATATTAGGTAATGATCGTTTGTTTATTGTTTTGCTCCGTTTCTTCTCATCGGAAGCTTGCCGGGGGAGAAGTTCCAGAAAGAGGAATTTTTTCTCAGCAATCATTTGAAACCGGCCGGATCGGCTTGATAGCCTTGTCGTGTTGCTTTGATGAGAGGCCTTTGTTAAAAAACATTTTTGTCGATTCATCAAACTTCGACTCAATGAGTTTTTGCGTTAGGAATAAAATTGATTGATTGATTGAAGCTGATTGAGCTTGTCAATTTTCTGACAACTAAGTCGCTGGCCCAGATAATTATCATCTCGTTTGTATAAAATAGATGCGAAAAAGAAACCGTAACTTTAGTTTAAGGTTTCGCGTTCAACGTGTGGCAGGTGTACAGAAGGATGACTAACGCGACGCCATCTGACCAACACAGACCGACAGTGAGCGATTTTTCTTCTTAATCTCGGATCACCCTCGCGGTTGGCAGACAAGCAAATTGGCACTTTCTTCCAAATCTTACATCACTTTCACATTTTCAAGCTGTTGCGCGGCAACGCTGTCGCACTGTTCACGTTCAAAATGTTCAACAGCGATGAAAGCGGGACGTCGCCGACCGAACGCTCGCAGAATTCTTGATCTCGGCATGAACGGATGAAATTGGCCGGAAACTGGCTGATTTACAGAGGTTCGAACCACTGATGTCGAGTCAATGCGATAATCTTTGGTTTGGACGAAGCGTCTTGCCATGCTTTGACGAAGATTTGAAAGAAGGTTAACCGATGGGCTCACACCGATCATATTTACTGTGTGTTCCTTTTTGTGACGAAACAATAAGGCACGCGGTGAATATCGGCGGAGTGTTGCCACTTGCGCAAGATTAAGATTAAGGCGATGACGTTAAAAGCGCGCTTTGATTAATTTACGAAGAGACAAATGGAAACTTTTAAAGGAATAAAATTCTGCAAATTCTCGCGGGTCTCGCAAAATAAAGTCTGGTCGAAGCCATGCTGTAAACTCCGTAAAAATGATCACTTATATCATATCAGAAAAAACAAACTGGCAACTTTACGTAGGTTTCTGTTCAGTGTACAACTTCCACGATTTCTCGTACCTTTAAAACGCGTTTATCTAAATCAATATTGCATCTGGTCTAAATGGCGCAACCAACATTCTAATTGACATCTGCTGTGTTTGGCGCGGGCCTTGTTGAAATGACAATAAGGCACGCGGTGAATACTTCGGGCGTCAAGTTCTTATCATCGCGTGAATAAAAAAATCAAGAATTTTAAATAGAAATTTCTAACCATTGAAATTATCGATAGAATTACACCGAAAATTTTAAATTGTTATTCTAAGTTTAAGAATGATTTTAAATGCTTTCAAGTTTTATTGGATATTTTCTTTGATTGGCAATACTATTTCTCAGCTTAAAAAACTGTTGCAGCATAGTGCAAAAAACAGTATATTTACAGAATAAAAAGTACAGCCAATATGTTTTGAAACATAGTTTATTAAAGACGTTTCGGAATTATAACTCGTTCCATTATCAACTTGTAAAACTTACGTTTCGGAAATCAAGAGTTACATTCGATTTGTAAATCAACTTTTACAGGTTGATAATAAAATGAGTTACAATTCCGAAGCGTCCTTCATAAACTATGTTTCAAAATATATTGGCTATACTTTTTATTTTGAAATTAGTTAAGTGTTCCAAATTTTATACTCCGAGCATATTTATAGTTTAATTTTATATTGACGTATTTTATGCAGAACTTCAGTAATCCTTGGAAACGAAGAAATCATTTGTTTTATTCTGATTTGGATTTGATCGACTTTTTTCGAGAAATTGGTTCAGTTGACTGGAATTGGTAGAGAGAAAGGAAACAAAATTGAAGTCTGAATGCAGCAAAAATTTGCGTTTTCATTAGAAATAAAAATCATTTCGTTTATTCATATTTGCAGCAACCCATCAATTTAAAGCATTTAAACAGGTTTAATGAACTTGCAAAGCAAATCATTCCACTTTTATTTTTTTTTATTCTTAAGAGATTTTCGTAAAAGATTTTGATCGATATTTGACGTCGATTCGGAGATTTTTTCTTTGTTATTTTGCTTTCGTTCAAAAAAACTTGTTTTTCAAAGATTTTGAGTAAACTGCTTTATAACTTTGTTCATAAAAATTTAAAACAAAGCTGGACATTGAATAAAGGCAAACAGAGATTCGATTAGAGTTAGCTGATTTGTTTGTGTTTTTATTGGCATACTGCAAATGACAAAAACTTACTTGTATCCAAAAAAATTCAAATTTTGCATGCTTTTCGTATAAAAGCAATGAGTAGTATTAGTATTTATCAGTAAAATGATAAAATTTTGTTGTACAGTTCATTTGGTGCATTTTTTTATTATTACTTCAAATTTTACAAAAAATTTGAATTATTTATTTCTTAAAATCAAACTTAACGTTTCTTACATCATATTGCGCGCTTTTTCATTAGCAAATCCCAAAATAAAACAAAATGTTTAATATAAGCTTCGTAATTACAGTGTTATTTTTCTTTAACAATTCAGCAAATTGTATTTTTTCTGTTTTTATGCGGTGCATTGTTTTTACTGTGAAGGATTGTGCACGAAGTGACACGTAACAAGTCAATTTTTGTTTTCATCACAACTAAGGCTTTTATTACACTCGGTTGATATGACAACACGTGTCGTGAGATCGGGGTGCCCATATACAAAAAATTGCGCTTGAGGGACTCAGGTACTTTAAAGGCTGCCAAGTCGTTGGAAACACTGTCAGATTTGACCGACTCGAGAATCAAACTCAGGAGTACAAGATCGGATCACCCACTTTATTTTAAGAAACTTTTTATTCCTTGCTTTTGATTTCTTTCTTCTTGGCTTCAAAAAGCACAACATCCTCCTTGTATCGTATCTTCCAAAGAATCCGCCGAGTCAAGACTTTTTCATAAAAAGACTGTAATCATTGACAACAGGACAATTTGCATCACGTGGTAGTCTTTTCTGTTTTAAACTTTCTGCGTAGGTTTATCTTCGGAACTAGCTTTGCTGTTTAGACCTTTAGTCATATTTGAAGGATTCTACGGCGCTGTAAATTATCTGCTCTTTTGTGAGGAACGAGAAGCGAAACCCATTACCACCAACCAGACCTCCTACACTGGAAAAACAAATGATAACACTGGACTAATGGATAGCTCCTTCAAATTTATTGTATAAATGCTGTTTAGTTGTAATGAAATTTGAAATAATTATAAAGATCCATCCGAATAATTGTACAGTGACTTTTTAATTGAACAATTTTGTTATTTTGTACATGGCTGGCCAGCGAGTTAGCGACATAACTTGAAAGTAACTGCGAATTTTGCTGCTGTATGATGCGTGCAGTTTTTGCATGAGTTTGATTATTTTATAAAATTTATACGCGGAGCTTGTATGACGTTGTAATTCCTTTCTACCACTCTTTCTTCAAGCCAAAAAACATCGAAATGATTTTTTTACTATTTGAATTGGTACGTTTTGCAATTGTTTTTGTTTGGGCAATTAGCGCTTTCATAGTCTTAAATATTTCTGTTGAGTAACGACTTTTTTGCGTAGCAACAAAACCTTTTTTAAAATAAGAACATTACAGAAAACTTTTTAAAAAAGTAACAATATTATACAATTTTTCATAACTGGTATAGTAGAAGACTTCGCTTAAAAACAAGGTAAATTTAAAATGAGAATGGTTGTTTATTAAATGTTAAAAGTTTAACTCTTAAAAATACACCTATTGTATATATTTGTACAGAATCAAAAAATTTTTATGTCTAGGGTATTGTACAGTAACTATAGAAATGTTTTTGTAATGTGTGATATATAGTATGATATTTTGTTTTCATATTTTTTAGAAACAAGGCAGAATCACTGATTTAGACAGTAGTATTGATGTATAGAATAAAGTGCGTTTGTGTTGTAAAGTATTATTCCATTTTATTCTTTATTTATTTAAAGTTGTGGAGTATTGGTTAATTTTACGACTTTTATTAAGTGACGTAGCAATATAGATGGGCGTGGCAAGCTAGCTCAGAGCGCAATTGTAAAAGCGACAGCGATCGATAAAGCGTCGGTTGGATTTCAATGTTCTCGACTCTGTTGTTAGTTTAAGTAAAGCAGTTTTCGATTGTTACGTCAACTTTTTTTAAGCGGCATAAATGCAATGCTGAGAATACTCGAGAATAGAAAACTTTAAGGCGACTCGCCAGTCGTTAAAAATGAGCTTTACGGCAATTCTCATGTTGGTGGAATAGAAATATACCGAAAGAACTATCATCTGCCGGTATCAACAAAGTGTAGGAAGATGATAGAGTATAGGGGTTGCTTTAAGATGATTAAATTCAACTTAAAACGTTAACGTTATTATGAAATAATTACGTTAACGTAATTACGAAGCCCGAAATTTTTTTGTGCTGTTTTGATTGTTCACGTATTGTACAATTATTTCTAATTTTGTAAACTGTTGATTTGTAACTTGATATGCTTTACTAAGGAGCCAGTTTGATCAAATATTGCAATAAAAAACAGTTTTGTCGGAACCTTCATTTCAGCCTCGTCGATGCATGTATTTGTAGCAGCAGTAGTAGTTTGTTTTTATTTGCATCCAAAAGAACAATATTGAAAACAAAATAAAGCAAAGGTTGCAAATAGGGAAATGGCAACTAAACGATATAGGTTATAACATGCACAAAAAAAATTGTGCATGGTCACCGCACCTGTGTCTTAATATTGAAGATTTGAAAAGCACATATACGAGTAAAATCTCATAAAGTTACAATACACTTCTACAAATCACAAGTCAAGAGTGCATTGCTTAATCAGGGGTGGGAGTGCAAGCATTGGTGAACCCGAATGGTCGAGCAGGCAAAGCAACCCACCAAAAGAAATCCTGTCGTAGTTCAAAGACCATTTTAATAACTGGTTGTGACTCTAAGTCGGTAGGATGAATCAGTACACGAGTGAAAATTATCTCTTATCAAAACTCTGATTAAATAAAAAAAATCAAAGCATAGTTTAATTGATTTCGAGGTTGCTTGCTACTCTTCTTATGCTTGGTTTTAGAATTAGATTCAGATGTACTTTCATGTCTGCAACAAAAAGAAAACCGGCAGAAACCACAGAACAATAATTAATATAACTTAAAAAAACAACAACAACAAAAAATATGGTAGATCTATGTAGGCCACGGGTTAAGAGTGTAAGATATGACGTTCAGCTCGTTTCGGAATTTTTTGTAAGTTTTTAATCCTTTAATTTTTAAAGAAATTTTGTTTCACACAACTGGTCCTCTGTATTTGAGGGATTATTGTGTAACAGTTAAGGCCCGTTTACACACAATGAAACCAACAAGACGTTGTCTCATTGACAATGAGACATTGAAAAAAATTTGGTTTACACTGAATAAAACAATGCGACGTTTTGTTTTAATGAATGAATTTTAATCAAAAAAGAAGTTAACAGGAACCTAAATTAATTCAACATTTTATTTACACGCTAAACATTTTTGCTTCGTAAAAATTTGAGAAAAAAATAATTTTCAAATATGTTGGCTTTTTTAAAGAAAATTTAACACTGCAAGAGCTGACGTTCACTAAGCTATTTGAAGAAATTTATAGGCTATAAGCTCTATTTTTAAAGTCACTGTAGTTTCGATTATTTACGTTTTTCTAGAAAGTTTTTCTACTCTACGCCGTAATATACCTGTTTGTTTATTATTCATTAAATTATGCTTATAGGCTTACCGCCAGGGCTAGAAAGACAAGCGATGTTTCATAACCCGGCAGTTAGTAAACCTAGCTTTTTAAAATCAACTTAGCTTACATTCAAAGTGCAGTAAATTAAAGCAAGAGTAAAGTTGTTTGATAGAAATAATCAGTGATGGCCTTACAAAAAGGGGGTCCCGGCGCAAGAAAAATAGGGGACAATTTTTAGTGTTGCAAAACAGAGTGATCTCAAAAAAAGGTCATTGATTTAGGAGGGACCACTTTTTAGTGTTCTGAAATAAAGTGATTTCTAAAAAAAGAAAAGTTCTCAGTTTAGGGGGGCACTATTTAGTGCTCCAAAACCAACGTTCCCTCTAAGAGCTTGCTTAGTGTGCGCGGAATGAAAGGTTGTGTGAGCAGTGGTGAATATTACCCGAGGTAAGAAAGTTTTGGTTTTCTGTCCCAAAATAAAGGTGTTCTCTAAAGATTTCCTATTTTGTTACCGAAATCAAACCTTGCCAACGCTCATACACCGAAAGCATGTCTTGCCAAAACTTACGCAGTGCGCGGCAAAACGAAAGTACTGCGCGGGGGTTCCCTCATTACTGCACGGCCGCGCAGGCGCGCAGCTTAGAGGGAACCGTGTCCAAAACAAAAGGATCACTAAAAAACACGTTAACGTTTTAGAGGAACCACTTTTTAGTGTTCTAAAACAAATTAAGTGATTTCTAAACAAAAAAAAGTTTATCACTTTAGGGGTACCACTATGAAGAAATAGAGCAAAATTTTGCTTGGGAGGGGGCGACCGCTCCTTTTGCACCCTACTAAAGCTATAACTAAAATAATTTTTCTTGCTTTTCAGTTTAATTTTAATGACTATTCTTTCCATGCTATAACTTATTTTCAGTTCTGTATTAAAACTATAGTTTGAGTTACCATCCGAAATCGCATACAAATAGGCTTGGGTAATTACCTAAATGAGGAGGCACCAAAACTTACAAGCTGTGGTTGTTTTTTAACTACCCTCAACCAAAGACAAAAGGCTTTTTTCATGATTTTTAACCGCAAATGATCTTTAATGTAAAAATTTTTTTGTATATCACTAGTCAAGATCTGCAAAATAAGCTTGTTTGTTTTCTAGAAATGCGACTGAAACTTTATTCTAAGTACGTTTTTTAGAAACGAGCCCATTAAATATCTTTCAGACAATATTCTTAAAAGTAAAAATCTTAGAAATAAACACGAAATGCTTACCCTGTTTATTAATCAAAGGATTTTTCAATTTATTTTCTGAAGTCGAAGGCCTGTAAGTGGAATCGGTTTAAGTTTATTCGTAATGGCAGTTAAATTATTTGAACCATGTCACGTTAATAAGAGGTTATTATAGATTTAGAACAAAAACACTTCATTCTACGACTGTGCAACTAAAAGCTTCAATATTTTTCCGTTTAGACAGAAATTTCAGGAAAACAAATTGTATAAACAATGAATGCTGATTATAAATTTATTGACATATAGTTTGATAAAGTAAATATTTTTATAGACTTGCATACAATCGTAATCCAACTGCTTAAAATTGCCACGAACAATTTCAATCTACCCAGATCACTAGGGTAGGGAGTAAATTGAGCAGTTGTTGCATGACTCATAGCTGCCTGCAATAGATTGCCTATGATGAAACTTATACAAAAAAGAGCAGCCAGCAATTAACATACAACAATAAAACTTGTACAAAACTTGAACAAGATTCAAAACTAAAATAATAATATTTAAGCACAAAAAAAATTATTTGGATTGTACCAGTGGGAAGAAACGTTATTTTGATGGCGACTGCAAGCAATATGGTCTCCGTTTAATTTTTATACTCGTCATACTTCTGTATCCTTATTATAAACGAAACGTCATGTTGTCTAATTTTACTATTGTTATCCCATCCATAAAACTCTGTGCCTATCGGCGGAGTACGTTTTTTGGCCAAACCAAATAAATAATTTAAAACGAACAGCACCTTGACATGTCCGGGTAATTGGTCGACAATTCCGAGTTGGCGAGATTCAGGTTAATTAACAGTTGATACATAGGTAACAAAAAAATTATGCAAAATATGTATTATTGAAATTAAAAATAACATTCTTGAAACGCCATAGAGTCCAAAAGAAAACATTCCGCAAAGCCTCAGCTTTAAAGTAGCATTATACGTCAAAGTA